>OX451741.1:75678876-76278876 GCA_948472305.1 Vicia faba
CCTGAGGACAGAAACAAGGGTTAAAACGAAGTAAGACAAAAGTTTTCAAAACAAGCACACACAAGCAATTTCAAAAGATGAGCAAGTACCTAAGAGCCCATGGAAAACCATGGATAGAAAGGGTGATAACACCTTCCCTTTCTATAATCTACCCCCCGTACTCAGAATATCTCAAAAAAGGATTTTTTATGTGCTTTTTTCCTTTCTGATTGGATAAAATAAAAGTCAGTGGCGACTCTTGCTTACCGCGACATTTTGCGAATACGAAACGCAAAATGCAAACCAACATTTTTCAAAACAGTCGGTTCTGCCACCGTATGACAGAACTGGCGACTTTGCTGGGGAATCATAAGTGGGGTATACCTTAGGATCTAGTTCATCATAATTGCTTCTCTTGTTTGTTTTGGTTGCTTTACTTTTAAGGGTTCTTGTTTGGGAGTTACTATAGATCCTAACCCGGATCTGGGGACACCTTTTAGGTAAGTAGAAATAAAATGTGAGGGAACTGTACGACATAGACCGATTCGGTTGAAGCAGTAGCTACGTTGATGTGGCACATTGGTTGGTACCGGTATCCCTTGTGGAGAAACGAGGAGAATACGGGGCCGTTGCGTGTGTTGTTAAGCATCAACTGACCTTAGAACCTTTAATCGACCAACTTGGCCATTAGAAAGTAGTGAGATAGCCGGCCTCGGTATAAAGCTGAGAACTAGTTGATACTCGATGCTACACTCATTGAGACCATACTCTCGAGATAGTTCCAGTCGCAAGAAAAGATTGCGTGAGCTGAAACCATGACCGATGGAGGATGGTCAATGATATTGAGAACCTCTAGAACCCGATTACTTTTGCTAGGAGAGGTTAAAACCAACTGAACTTCAAGAGGGTAATACCTTAGACCCCATGCAAGCCTTAAACTTAAGGGCTTTTGTGTGACTTGTTTGCCTTTGCCATGCCTGTTATCTGCTATACTTGTGTTTATTTTATCATGACATCATGCATCATAACATGGCATTCATACTTCATTATACTAACCATTTCAAAGACCGAGGGGATTTATCTTTGTTTTGTTTTGCAAATTATGGCTTCCGTACGTAGAAACACCATCTGAGTTAACTTTGTGCAAATACCTGCTCAACCCAAAGAGTTAGCCTCAAGATTTTCTGAGACTTCTATGTTCATTAAGAGGCATGGTCAGCTTCTTAGCCTGGTCACCTCAAAGTTTGATGAGCAGATGATGAGTGTGCTTTTCCAGTTCATCGATCCTGTGCATCATTGCTTCACCTTTCCAGATTACCAGTTGGTTCCCACTTTGGAAGAGTTCTCTCACTTATTGGGCATATCCATCCTTGAGAATGTACCCTTCACAGGTATGGAAGAGGTTCCTAGACCAGAAGACATTACCTCAGTTCTGCATCTGAAACGGGCTGATGTAGTATCCAATTGTGAAACACGAAGCGGGGTCGAAGGCTTTCTAGCCAAATTTTTGATAGACCAGGCTCAACTATTCTAGGATAATTTGGATTTTCAGGATTTCGAAGATATCTTGGCTCTCATTATCTATGGTTTGGTTCTCTTCCCGAATCCGGATTCCTTTGTAGATGTGAATGCTGTCAAGATTTTCCTTTCTCGCAATCCTGTGCCTACTCTACTGGGTGATATCTTGCATGCCCTCTACACTCGTACTGTGCGAAGAAGAGGGACTCTTATGTGTTGCATGCCGTTGTTGTCGAGGTGGTTTATTTCGCACCTCCCCAAGTCTGTGCTAAAGAATGAAGAAGGTTTGGAATGGTCCTGCAGAATAATGTCACTTGCCCTTACATACATTCTTTGGTGTTCCAGGGCTATGGAAGACACCGTTGTCATTGACCGTTGTGGGGGATATCCTAATGTCCCATTGCTTGGAATCAGAGGGGGTATAACCTACAATCCTTGTCTAGATATGCGATAATTTGGTCGTCCTCGGAGAGATGGTCCCCATGAGCTACTTCTTGAGAATATTGCATTTGACTATAAGGAAGATATTGACGAGCATCGTCGGAGGTTTATACGAGCTTGGGGCATGGTGAACAGATCTGACCCCCATAAGTTGGGACAAAGGACTTCCCTTCCTATGTAGCCTTACCTATAATGGGTCCGAGCTCGTGCCCATAAGCTTGGGATGCCCTATGAGGCCATGTTACCAGTGATTGTAGAGCCCACTAATGAAGAAGGCATTCCTTACACAGTTCTTTATCCTTACATGCCCACTGATCCTAGGGCATTGTAGAGGTCTTGGATTCAGGTGAAAGAGGAGAGGGAAACTTACCGGGAAAAATACCATGAGCAAGAAAGGAAGATCTTGAAGCTCACCAGGCATCTCGAGGAAGAAAGAGTGATCAATGACTACGTCATCACAAAGAGGAAGCGTCCATGGGATTTCTGATTTTGCTTTTCTAGTTTTAGATTTGTTTTCCATTTACTTCTTTGTAACGCCTCAAAGGCATTGTTAAACCTTTTACAAGTTAATTTAATAAAGTTTGTTTATTTTTGGTTTACAAATTTAAATTTCCCAAAGTCTTTGAAATCATTACATACGCATCCCATTATCATGCACATCATTACAGGTACCATTATAGGTTTCTCATCTTCTTCGCTGTTTATTTTAGTAGAAATGTCTTCTGATCAAGCCTTCAAAGATCTTCAGGCACAAAACGCCCAATTCCAATAAATGTTTTTAAGTCTGGTTAAAGGGCAAGAGGATTTGAAGACCCTGATTCTGAAAGAGAAGAAGAAGAAAAATAAGGTTGGTATTCTGAACATGGGTAGAAGATTCAGAGAAAGGATAAGACAATCAGCCGATCTGACCTCCTCATCCAAAGATGGGGAGAACCAAGAAAGGACAAAGGACCCTAGTCCGACAGTTTTTGATAACGATACAAATTACGATGATGAACAATATCCTCCTGCTGAAGATAGATACAAGCAGTTTGAAGACCGTCTGAGTGCTATGGAGATTCAGAAGATCCCTGGTTTGGATTTTAGAGAACTGGGATTGGTATCGGGAGTGGTGATCCCTCATAAGTTCAAAGCTCCAGTTTTTGCCAAGTACGATGGAGTATCCTGTCCAAAACTCCATCTCCGCTCGTACGTCAGAAAAATCCAACCTCACACTGCTGATAGAAATTTGTGGGTGCATTTCTTTCAAGATAGTCTGTCAGGGACTCAACTTGAATGGTTTTATCAATTGGAAGGAGCCAATGTCCGAAACTGGGAAGACCTTGCTGCTGCTTTTTACAGGCAGTATCAGTATAATGCCGACCTTGCTTCCACTCACACTCAGCTCCAGGGTATGTCTATGGGTGCAAGTGAAGGTTTTAAGGACTATGCTCAAAAGTGGAGAGACTTGGCTGGAAGAGTCCAACCCCCTTTGTCTGATAGGGAGTTGGTTGACATGTTTCTAGGGACGCTATCTGGTCCATTTTTCAATCATCTGATCGGAAGTTCATCAACTGGGTTTACTGATTTGATCTTAACTGGAGAGAGAGTAGAAGATGGTATCCAAAGTGGTAAGATACAGAAGGAAACTTCATCAAATGCAGTAAAGAAGCCTTTCACCGGTAAGAAGGAAGCTAGTGCAGTCTATGGCTCGAGGGGCCAAAGCAGACCTGAACATTGTCAAGCAGTAAATGTAGTAGTGATATCAAGACCCACATTTTCTCCACAACGCAACAATCAATAAAGGGTGGAAAGACCGCAGAGGCAGTTCACCCGACTCAATATGACCCTGACTCAAATTCTACCACAATTATTGAAGACCAATCTGGTAACTCTGAGGGAGGCTCCGAAGAACCCCAACACCAATTCTCCTCACTATAACCCGAATTCCCGATGCGCCTATCACTCTGAAAGTCCAGGTCATGATACAAACAACCGTTGGGCCTTGAAAAACAAGGTGCAAGACTTGATCGAAGCCAAAGAGATTGAGTTTGACGCTCCGGAGAAGCCCAACTTCATAACTGCTCCCATGCCCAAACATGGTCATGGAGTAAATCCTGTAGGCGATGAATTATTTGTGACCTCCGTGGAAGAAATTTCTACTCCTGTGATGACAGTAAAGAAGAATTTGCTATTGGCCGGTTTATTTCCGGGTTATGGTGAAGGTTGCCACACGTGCTCAATTCTTCCTGCTGGTTGCCACTTATTGAAATCAGGTGTTCAACGCCTGATGGATAATAAAGAGATCTTATTCGAAAAGACTATGATTTCGTTGGTTCCAATTGAAGATGTTGCCATCATAACCATTTCCGCTAATCCTTCCAAGGTTTCTTGGAGAAAACCTGTTAGGATTACACCCGTCCCGAGAATTTCTCCGTTAATAATTACTGTCCCTGGTCCTATCCCATATACCTCAAATAAAGCTATTCCATGGCATTACGGTGCTGACGTGTATTACCATGGTGTTAAACAAGATTTGAGGGCTGAAGAAGCCGATATGAATATCAGTAATATTCTCGGGGCCAATAAGGTCACCAGAAGCGGAAGACTTTTTTCTCCTGAGATTTCCCCTCCGACTGTCCACAAGCCTGTTGTCATTCCATCTGCTATTACATCAACTACTATACCAGTTCCTATTCCAGTTATCACCCCTGTCGCTGAGCCATCTGGTACTCGGGGCAAAGAAATCATAGGTGAGCCTGCCCGAACGGAGGCACCTAAGAAGATCATCGTAGAAACCTTTAAGCAAGAGATAGAAGAAATTTTGAAGATTATCAAGAAGAGCGACTACAACATAGTCGAGCAGCTGGGGCAGACTTCGTCAAAAATTTCCATGTTGTCCTTGTTGTTATATTCTGAAGCCCATGCAAAGGCTTTAATTGCATTCCTCAAAACTGCGCATGTGCCGCAGGAAACTTCAGTCGATCAATTCAAAGATTGCATAGCTAGCTTGACTGCCGACAATGGATTGGGTTTCTCAGATGCATATCTGACTGCTAAAGGAACAAATCATAATGATGCTCTGCACGTCTTGATCGAGTGCAGGGGCACTACTATGGCCCATGTATTTGTGGATACCGGGTCCTCATTGAATGTTTTACCATAGAAAGCGTTAAACCGTCTGGACTGTGAAGATTTGATTCTGAAGCCGAGCAATATTGTGGTTAGGGCTTTCGACGGGTCAAAGAGAATGGTGCACGGGGAGGTGGACATCCCTGTTAAAGTTGGCTCTCATACTTTTGCATCCACTTTATACGTGATGGATATTAGACCATCGTATTCTTGCTTACTGGGTCGTCCTTGGATTCATAAGGCTGGGGCAGTGACTTCCACGCTCCATCAAATGCTGAAATATCCGGTAAAGGGGAAGATTGTCACGGTACGAGGTGAAGAGAAGTATATGGTGAGTCATCTAAATTCCTTTCGCTACATGGAGATGGATGGGGAGTTCATCGAAACCCCTTGTCAGAACTTTGAGGAGGTCCCCCAGACTTTAGCGTCAACTGAAGTTGCTACCGACAAACCTTTGATGAAGATGTCTTCTCTCAAGGATACCAGGGCTGTAATCGAAGAAGGTGGGTGTACCAATTGGGGTCAGCTCTCTGATTTCACGCACAAAACTGATAAATTTGGTTTGGGCTTTACAACAGGGACTCAAGGGGTTGTTAGGCGTTCACGGATTGGAAGACCTCCTCTGCACATCAGCAATCAGAGAGTTAATGCGATTGAAGATGGTGAAGAAGATTCAGACATCGACAACTGGATCTACCCAACAACTAATGGTGGATTGAACAACTAGACAGTGAAAGACTTCATACCTGTTTCTTTTATTCCACAGTAATTGACTTTTGTTTTAAGAGTTGTAATAGACAGTTCAAAACTTTACGGCCCGGTGCCCTGCCCGAGGCACCTTGGCTTTGCTTGTGAGGGCTTATTATTTATCATTTCATATATCATTAATAAAACATTGGACGTTTCTTGCATTACAAATTTTACGCTCCTTGTTTTTATTTTTATGTCTTTATCAAAAACAACTATTCTCTTACACACTCACGTATCATAATGCAGATCCATTTCCACTCTGGATCCCATTGATAATGACTATGCTACTGCTAGTTATGACTTCGAAAATCCAATCAACCAAGCCGAGGAGGAAGGTGAGGATGATTGTGAGGTGCCTGGAGAACTTGCTAGACTATTACTACAGGAAGAAAAGGCCATACAGCCTCATGAAGAGCCAGTTGAATCAGTGAATTTGGGTACAAAGGAAGACAAGAAAGAAGTTAAGATAGGTGCGAATCTGAAGCCTAGTGTCAAGCAACGGTTGATACAGATGCTACGCGACTATGTTGAAATCTTCGCCTGGTCCTATGAAGACATGCCTGGTTTGGACACTGATATTGTGGTACACCGCCTACCGACTAAAGAAGACTGTTCTCCGGTAAAGCAAAAGGTTCGCCGTATGCGCCCTGAAATGTCTGAGAAAATCAAAGCTGAGGTCATGAAACAGTTTGATGCAGGATTCTTAGCTGTTACTTCTTATCCGCACTGGGTTGCCAACGTTGTTCCAGGGCCTAAGAAAGATGGTAAGGTACGGATGTGTGTGGACTATAGAGATCTGAACAGGGCCAACCCCAAGGATGACTTCCCACTTCCTCACATCGATGTTCTGGTCAACAACACCATGCAGCATAAGATCTTCTCCTTCATGGATGGTTTTTCCAGTTACAATCAGATCAAGATGGCTCCCGAGGACATGGAGTAGACAACCTTCGTTACATAGTGGGGCACCTTCTGTTACAAAGTAATGCCTTTTGGGTTGAAGAATGTTGGGGAAAGTTATCAGCGCGCCATGGTCGCTTTGTTCCACGACATGATTCACCATGAGATTGAGGTTTATGTTGAGATCGCAAGGTCCCAGACTGAAGAAGAGCACCTTGACCATCTCCAGGAATTGTTTGACAGGTTAAAGACGTACAAGTTGAGGTTGAACCCGAACAAGTGCACCTTCGGGGTAAGGTCTGGTAAGCTGCTGAGTTTCGTCGTTAGTGATAAGGGTATTCAGGTGGACCCTGCTAAAGTAAAATCCATACAGGAAATTCCGGTCCCCTGCACAGAGAAACAAGTTAGAGGCTTTTTGGGACGTCTGAATTACATCGCCAGGTTCATTTCACACCTGACTGCTACTTGTGAGCCAATCTTCAAGTTGCTGAAGAAAGATCAAGTGGTAAAATGGAATGATGAATGTCAGACCGCTTACGAAAGAATCAAAGAATACCTTCAAGAGCCACCAATTCTGATGCCTCCAGTTGAAGGAACACCTTTGATCTTATACTTGACAGTACTAGATAGTTCAATGGGGTGTGTGCTGGGGCAGCATGACGAGTCTGGCCAAAAAGAGCACGCTATTTACTACATTAGCAAAAAGTTGACTGACTGTGAGACCCGATACTCATTGCTCGAGAAAACTTGCTGCGCTTTGGCATGGACTGCTCACTGGCTGAGACAGTATATGCTGACTACCACCACCTTATTGATATCAAAGATGGATCCAATCAAGTATATCTTCGAAAAGCCTGCCTTGTCCGGAAGAATAGCAAGATGGAAGATGATCTTAACTGAGTATGACATCCAATAAAAAACCCAAAAATCAATCAAGGGGAGTGTATTTGCAGATCATTTGGCGCATCAGGCCGTGGATGACTACCAATCCATGAATTTCGAGTTCCCAGATGAGAACATCATATTGGTGACCGACTGTGAAGAACATGGACCGGATGAAGGACCTGAGGAGGGATCCCGTTGGTCTATGTATTTTGATGGAGCATCAAACGCATTAGGCAATGGAATTGGCGCTGTAATTATATCTCCTAAAGGTTGTCATACTCCGTTCACCGCCCGATTATGTTTTAATTGCACCAACAATATGGCGAAGTATGAAGCATGCATCATGGGTCTTCGAGCTGCTATTACTATAAGGATTAAGTTCTTGAGTGTATTCAGAGATTCTGCTTTAGTGATTAGTCAGATCAAAGGCGAGTGGGATACGAAGCACCCAAACCTTATTCCTTACAAAGAATACGTACTAACATTGCTCCCACATTTTGAGGAGATAACCTTTGAACACTTCCCGAGAGAGGAGAACCAGCTGGCGGACGCGCTAGCTACCATGTCTTCTATGTTCAAAGTCAGGTGGGACAATGAAGCTCCCCAGATTACCTTTGATAGGTTGGGCGAACCCGCACATTGCTGTGACATCGAGACTGAAGAGGTAGCAGATAAACCCTGGTTTCACGAAGTAAAGAGGTATCTTGAGGATCAAGAATACCCCGAGGGTGTATCTGTTAATGACAAGAAGTTCTTGAGAAGGTTCGCTGCGTAGTTCTTCATCAGCAATGGGATCCTTTATAAGCGTAACCATAATTCAATCTTACTGCAATGTGTGGAAAAAGCGAGGAAGAAAGGATCATGGCAGAGTTACATGAAGGTACCTTCAAAACTCATTCCAGTGGACATACCATGGCAAAGAAGATCCTACGGGCTGGATATTATTGGTCCACTATGGAAGCCGATTGTTATCAGCACTCTCGGACCCGTCATAAGTGCCAAGTATATGCTGATAATGTACATGTACCTCCAGTTCCTCTGAATTTCTTGACAACTCCTTGGCCTTTCGCAATGTGGGGCATCGATATGATAGGTGAGATCAGACCTACTGCGTCCAACGGACATCATTTCATCCTGGTAGCTATTGATTATTTCACGAAGTGGGTTGAGGCAACTTCCTTTGCTACAGTAACCAAGAACGTCATGGTGCGGTTTATCTGACACAATCTGATCTGTCGATACGGTGTACTAGAGAGGATTATCACGGACAATGGTACAAATCTCAACAACACGATGATCACCGAACTTTGCAAACAGTTCAAGATACAGCATCACAAATCTTCTCCCTACCGGCCGAAGATGAATGGGGCTGTTGAAGCGGCTAACAAGAACATCAAGAAGATTGTGCAGAAGATGAAGGTGACATACAAAGACTGGTACGAGATGTTACCATTCGCTCTTCATGGGTACCGTACCTCAGCACGGACGTCGACATGGGAAACACCCTATTCTCTGGTGTATGGCATGGAGGAGGTCCTATCCATCGAAGTCCAGATACCCTCTCTCCGGATTATGAAAGATACGGGTTTGAGCGAAGATGATTGGATCCAGACCCGACTTGATCAACTGAATCTAATCCATGAAAAGAGACTTACTGCTATTTGTCATGGTCATACGTATCAAAAGTGAATGATCAAGGCTTTTAACAAGAAAGTTAGACGCCAAGAATATCAAGTTAGGGATCTGGTGATCAAACGCATCATACTACTGCAAGGTGATCCCAGGGGCAAATGGACCCCCACATACGAAGGGCCATTTGTGGTTAAGAACATTTTCTCAGGAGGAGCCATGATTCTAACCACCATGATGGTGACGTCCTTCCTCACCCCGTCAATGCGGACATAGTGAAAAGATACTACGCATAATTAAAGACCCGCTAGGTTGAATGGCCTAGGAAAAAATAAGGGCTTCCCAGTGAACCAAAATGGTTCGGGCAAAAGTAAGGGATGAAAATGAAAAGAAAATGTACACCCGACAAGTCGAAAACCTGAAAAGGCGACTTGGGCAAAAAAGGGTATCCCGGTGGACTGAAAACCCGAAAGGACGGTTCAGGCAAAAATTAGGGATTGAAGCGTAACACTATGTCTTGTTGGATCATCTTGCAACCAGACTTCGGTATCGACTATAAAGCTCGGATGGCGCCAATCAATCTGATCTACCTTCGACCGAGCAGAAAAGTGATGAGACGCTCCAAGATATAAAGGAAATAGTAGAGTTGGAACCCAATGGGGTTATTCATATAGCTGTTTTTCTTTCTTTTTCACAAATTATACAATTTCTATCCTTCGGCGGCATTCTCTTACTAGGACGTCAGCCTCTTGTACAAAACGCATGTTACAGGCCAATTCAAAAATCAATACAATACATTTTCACTAGAAGTTTCAACTTGTTTTGCTTTTTCTGTTTTGTTTTGCAAGAACGTCCAATGATTCATTTTTGATATATGCATTTGAAAATAATTGTTGCTCATAAATATTTACACAAGAAATAAAAGACAATTACACGTAATTCCAGGAACAGGGGCAAACAAGAAGTGTCCAAACCTTACAGTTTCTCTACCCACCAGGTATAGGGACAGAGCCAACTTGAGAATATGACTAAAGGTACATACACTCCCCGCGGAGTAGAAAGTATCCGAAGACAGTGGTGTTAGCTCTACCCAGCCAAGGTTTATAATCACGAATGAGTCGGAAAAATTCTCCCCAAGCAGAGTTTATCTATTTCCAGCAGCCGAGTTTATTTTTCCAAATCAGCAGATCATCCAAGAAAGTATCTCTCTTCCCCATAGAGTCATTCTCCCACAGGATTATTCTCAAATAGAGTCTCTCCCGGCAGAATGTTCTCAAGCAAAACAGACGCAAGTCTCCATCTAATCATCTTCGGTCACTATCACCAGCGAGAGCGAATAACTCAACTCCTTGTACTCTTCAACAACAGCCCAGGATTTATTCTCCCCAGCCAGAGAATGTCACAAGAACATTGCATATCCATACATTGTGGCATGCACATACGCATCATGCAGCACAATCTCATTTATTTTGAGAACATCATTACTCAATACATTTCATACATCATGACATTACATACGACTAAATCTTTACCTTTCAGGGAAAGATACAATCAAGTTCTCACAAGTTTTCTCTTGTCCAGTCAAACTGACACTACGGTTTCTATTCTAGTTGAAGACATTTTAAGACTTTCGTCTGGGTCAGCCGAATCGCCGCTAAGATTCCCTTGATTTCTATGCCAGTCAAAGTTAACCCGAGACCTCTCCTGGGATCAGTCAAATCGACACTAAGATTTCTCTCCCAGTTGAAGTTCCCATAAGTTTCCCCTGGTTCAGTCAAATCGATACTAAGATTTTTATTCCAGTTCAAGCGTTGAAGCCCGGAAATCAACCGGAAAATAACTTAACCCTTAGCAAGTTATTGTGAAGCCTGGAAATCGACCAGATAGCAGTACAAGATACCATGAAGCCTGGAATCGACCAGACAGTGGTACAAGACACCGTGAAGCCTGGTGCACGACCAAATAATGATATAAGATGTTGTGAAGACTGGAGCACGACCAGATAGCAGCAAAGGACACTGAAGCCTGGGACATGACCAGATAACAGTATAAGGTACTGCGAAGCTTGGAATTCGACCAAATAGCAGTTTACTTGGCCAATTACTATGAAGCCCAAAAATCAACCGGATATTAGTATGCCTTAAATTCAAGTTGAAACCTGGATACGACCGAATAACCACTTGATTCCTTCTGAAGCCTAGAGCACGACCAGATAAGAATGGAGAAATTGCAAAGCCTGGAGCACGACCAGATAACATTTCATTTTCACCTCCTCGACTAAGAGATAATTCCCCAGTAGAGTAATGGACAACTGAAGCTCCTAAAATTCTACTTCTCTCAAGATAGAGACCAACATTCCCCAGCGAAATCTTCCTCAACAACAGGTATACGAGTTCTCGCAGAGGAATATCTTATGCGATCAACATTTCTTCAGATGACATCTTTAAGCCCATATTCCGTCATTGACTTCCAAATGGCATCTATAAGCCCATTCCCGATATCGCAAGGCCATTACCACTTCATGCGAGTGAAAATTTCTAGGCACTCTAGTGTTCAATCATCTTACACATTCAGATTACAAAAGGAAGACAAGCAAATCTACATCCTCAGGTTTAAGAAGATTGAACAGGGGAAGATGTTGTACCCTAAAATTTCCCTCCCATATTTGGCAATACATTTCAAGTTAGGTCCTCAAATTGCTCAAGGAAGTCCAAGGGTTGACCAGACAAACTCTCTCCTAAGGCAGTCTACCCCAAATTAGGGTTTCATTTTTCATCAAGATGTTTGAATCCAAAGTATCCCAAATGCTCACAATTGTCCTAATATGTTCTCAAGATCATCCATGTCAAGTTTCAAGCCTTGCAGAGAAAATTTGCTCAATCAATTGCTCAAATGCTTGAAAATCGACCGTGCTAGGGCAAAAGTCAACTGTGGCCCACATACAGTCAAACTTCAAGATTTTTGGTCAACAGTATCTTTTTGAAGTATTATTCATCATTTGATAAAGGGTTGATCATGATTCCTCAAGTATTGCTCATAATTCATCAAAACCCAAAAGTTGCTAAATTAAGGGTTTTGTAGGAAAAGTCAACTCAACTTTGACCAAACATAACTTTCTCATAATTTATAAAAAATGACCCATCCAAAGCTCATTTTGAATAGGATGTAATTCACTACAATTCATCTTCAGCTCCCAAGTTCTAAATATGAACTCACAAGAAGATATAAATTTGGACATTAAAAGTCATTTTGAAAAGTCAACAAAAACACCTTTTAGGTCAAAGCTTCATACATGAACATGGAAGACTCAATTGAGATGAGACCAAAAATGTTGCTTAGAGGACATATCAAGATTTATAAAAAGACCAAGAACACATCTCTAGGGTTAAAATTGAGAGAGTTATGCATTGTCCAAGTTGACCCTTTTTGCAAAATTGCCAAAAGTCAAAAGTGTCCAAAATTGCATTTTTGTCAAATGGGCCCAACTTTTTATGCTTGCACTGAGTTTGTAATGTGACCCACGACCCATGAGCCCTTCCATTTGTCATTATTTTATTTTTGTTATTTATTTTGATTTTTATTTCATTTAAATCAAATAAAATCAACATAAAATAATGAAAACATCAAAAACTAATTAAATCTTGAGATTTTGTGCATCATTAGGTTCATTATACAGCTGGAGACAAGATCAAATTGTGCAAAATTGGAACCCTAATACACTCTAGTATACATAAGGAACAAGTGCAGATCAAAAAAGATAGGCTAGAGGCGTGCAAAGGCAAAGAACAAATTGCAAAAATTCAAGAAAAAAGTGCAAACTGATTTCAAAGTTTCAGGCCATCTCAAGCCATTCTAATCATACCAATCAATTGCTGGACTCCCTAGGATCGTCTTTCAATCACTAGCAAGCTTCCCCACGCATTGAAACGCCCTGTAAGAGTCGCATAGTTTGTCTCCTTTCTTGAATTCAAATATCTTGATTCTGGCATATTTAACATTATTGATTGGCATATTTTTAATCCTTGAGATGTTTGCAAGCTAATGGTTATATTTAATTGCATTTTTATTGATTGAACACAAAACTGCCATGGCTAGGGTTCTTTCTTTGTTTTTAGGGGTTTTGTGTACAGGGAAAATTAGCCATTAATAATGGTACCATGATGCTCGTGAGGTTGCAACGAGTAGATTTGTACCATTGGTTTTCATTTATCACACGTGTACAAGGTTTTGGAAATACGCAGGGTTATATCCACGGTGAACGTCCGTAGGTAAAAGCTTTGATCTCTAAAACGACAGGCCAGCGAAGGAGACGATGGCGTGGAAGCTTGTGACTCGACCGTTTGAATTTTGCGCGTTTTGAAATCTTTTCTTTTACTTTTCCCATATTCTATTATATTATTGTTATAACTACAACTAATCATCATGGCTCAGCTGGCAGCGTGGGAAGGGGATAATGCTCAAGGACCTGGGTTCGATCCCCAGGTCCCAACTTTAGCTTCATATTATTTTTCTTTACATGATCAGGTGCGCTGGTACCCCATGTGTCCACCATGCATCATCAACATCCAACCATCAGATCACCAACAAGCCAGATCTAATGCCTTCCCCTTGAAGGACCACCATGCGCCCCAGTCAAGCATGTGCAGGGGATTGGACAAAGTCAACAAAGGCTTGAGTGTTTTGGGCTTAGATTTGCAAACAACACCCCTCTTTTGCTATTTACCACAGGCCCATCTTAATCTTTCTTTTCTAATTATTTCATTTATTTATTTAATTAGCTTAATTATTTTCAACCAAAATCAATTTCTTTTTTTCACAAAAAATCATAAAATCAAGGGTTTCACAAAAAACTAGAATTAGGTTTTATTTTATCAAATTTAATTTAATATTAGTTTAATTTAATTTAGGGTAATTCTAACTTTTTTATATAATTAAAATCAATTAGAAAAATTAGGGTTAGACTTTTGATTTAATTTTTATTTCTTTTCTCAAAAATAAAAAATACAAAAATAGGTTAATTTAATTATTTTCTCTTAAATTAAAATTAATTAGTAATTAGTTTTTTTTAATTATTTATTCAATTGAGCTTTATTTTCTCAAATAACACAAAAGCGACAAAAAATGATTTTTATTTTAAATTGCAATTAGGTATAGTGGGGTCAAAACCCTAATTATTTTGCATTTGATTCATCGCGTGCGATTATTATTTTTTTGCAATATTGATGTAACTGTCTACAGTATGTAATAGTTTAATCTAGGATTTCCTTTTACTTATTGTCTTTTACGGTTTTTTTGGCTATGTAATTAATCCCTACCCCGAAGCCTTGTAATAGAGTAGGTTTTATTTTCTCGCATTATAATTCTCGCAAATATTAACTGTTTAGATGTATGTTAATAGGATTGTATGACAAGATTGCATGATAATTTAAAACGGATAGAAAACCCTAATGTTCAAAGATAATAACTGAAATCAGATCACTCGCACATGTGCACTCCTAGTATATGCTCTCACTTCGGTTGCCTTCGGTAAACGATCATTAAGTATTGGGTGTCTTAGTGGTTGCCCTCCTGTCTAACAAAGATCAAAAGTCCCATTCGGAAATGTTGCCCCGAAAACGTCGCCTCGGAAATGTTGCCTCAAATCTGATCTTAAGACTCTAGGGTTATTACTGAGACGTCCTAACATTGCTTTAGTGATCGTATGTCCCTTTCGAATTGACCCTTACAACTCCAACGACGGTGCTACATATTCCTTAATAATAGGATATCACTGTCTAAAGGAAAACGAACAGTCTTTTTCGAGTAGGTAGATTAGTTCTTAAGTACTTGCTCAAAACAAACAAACTTTTTCACACCAAACACTTTTCAAACAAAGTTTTCAAAAACAACTTCGTAACACTCTTGAGGACAGAAACAAGGGTTAAAACGAAGCAAGACAAAATTTTTCAAAACAAGCACACACAAGCAATTTCAAAAGATGAGCAAGTACCTAAGAGCCCATGGAAAACCATGGATAGAAAGGGTGCTAACACCTTCCCTTTCTATAATATACCCCCCGTACTCAGAATATCTCGAAAAAGGTTTTTTTCTGTGCTTTTTTCCTTTCCGATTGGATAAAATAAAAGTCAGTGGCTACTCTTGCTTACCGCGACGTTTTGCGAATACGAAACGCAAAACACAAACCATCATTTTTCAAAACAGTCGGTTCTGCCACCGTATCACACAAAGGTATTTAGGTAGACCCTGCACAAGTGAATTCTATACAAGAGATGCCGGCTCCTCGCACTGAGAAGGAAGTCAGAGGCTTCTTAGGACGCCTAAATTACATTGCCAGGTTCATTTCCCATTTAATGGCTACTTGTGAGCCAATCTTCAAACTCCTGAAGAAAGATCAAGTTGTAAAATGGAATGACGAATTCCAGACTGTCTTCAAGAGAATCAAAGAATACCTTCAAGAGCCTCCAATTCTAATGCCTCCGATTGAAGTAAGACCTTTGATAATGTACTTAACAGTGTTAGATAATTCAATGGGGTGTGTGCTGGGGCAGCATGACGAGTCCGGTCGAAAAGAGCATGCGATATGCTACCTTAGCAAAAAGTTTACCGACAGTGAAACAAGATGCTCACTGCTCGAGAAAACTTGCTGCGCTTTGGCATGGGCTGCTCACCGACTGAGACAATATATGTTGACCCACACTACTCTATTGATATCTAGGATGGATCCGATCAAGTACATCTTCGAGAAGCCCGCTCTCTCGGGAAGAATAGCAAGATGGAAAATGATCTTGACCGAATACGATATCGAATACACAACCCAGAAAGCAATAAAGGGAAGTGTATTAGATGATCATTTGGCTCATCAGGCTGTGGATGACTACCAGTCCATGAATTTTGAGTTCCCGGACGAGAATATTATGCTAGTGACTGACTGTGAAGAACCTGGACCGGATGAAGGACCTGAGGAAGAATCCCGATGGACTATGGTTTTTGACGGAGCTTCCAACGCACTCGACAATGACATATGTGCTGTAATCATATCTCCCGAGGGCTTTCATACTCCTTTCACGGCCAGATTATGTTTCAACTGTACCAATAATATGGCGGAGTATGAAGCATTCATCATGGGTCTAAAAGCTGCTATTGACCTGAGGATCAAGTTCTTGAGCATTTTCGGGGATTCAGCCTTGGTAATAAGTCAAATCAAAGGAGAGTGTGACACAAAGCACCTGAATCTTATCCCTTACAAAGAACATGTTCTGAATTTGCATCCACACTTTGAAGAGGTCACCTTTGAACATGTTTCGCAAGAAGAGAATCAGTTAGCAGACGCGCTAGCTACCATGTCATCTATGTTCAATGTCAGGTGGGACAACGAGGCTCCTCGGATCACCATTGAGAGATTAGATGAACCAACATACTTCTATGAGATTGACACTGAAGAAGTAGCAGACAAACCTTGGTTTCATGAAGTAAAGAGGTATCTCGAGGCTCAAGAATATCCTGAAGGGGCATCTGGCAATGATAAGAAGTTTCTGAGAAGGTTCCCCGCAAAGTTCTTCCTCAGTAATGGAATCCTCTACAAGTGCAATCATGACTCTACTTTACTTCGGTGCATAGACAAGAGCGAAGCAAAGAGGATTATGGCATATTTACACGAAGGTACCTTTGGCACCCACTCTAGTGGACATACCATGGCTAAAAAGATCCTACAGGCAAAACACTATTGGTCCATTATGGAAGCAGACTGTTATCAGCATTCCTGAACTTGTCACAAATGCCAGATCTATGCTGATAAAGTACATATACCTCCGGTCCCCTTGAATGTCTTGACGGCTTCCTGGCCCTTTGCAATGTGGTGCATTGACATGATCAGAGAGATTAGACCTACAGCTTCCAATGGGCATCGCTTCATTCTAGTGGCCATTGATTACTTCACGAAGTGGGTTGAGGCTGCCTCATTTGCTACTGTTACCAAGAATGTTGTGGCGCGTTTCATCAAGCATAACCTGATTTGTCGGTATGGTGTGCCAGAGAGAATCATCACTGACAATGGTACAAATCTCAACAATATAATAATCACCGAACTCTGTAAACAATTCAAGATCCAGCATCATAATTCTTCCCCTTACCAGCCGAAGATGAATGGCATTGTAGAGGCTGCTAACAAGAATATTAAGAAAATCATACAAAAGATGACAGTGACATACAAAGGCTGGCATGAGATGTTACCATTTTCTCTTCATGGTTACCGCACCTCAGCGCGTACGTCAACAGGGGCAACCCCTTATTCTCTGGTGTATGGCATGGAGGTTGTCCTACCTATTGAAGTCCAGATTCCTTTTTTGAGGATCATGAAGGATGCGGGTTTGAACAAAGACGATTGGATCCAGACTCGACTTGATCAACTTAATCTTATTGATCAGAAAAGGCTTGCTGCTATCTGTCATAGTCAAATATACCAAAAGCGAATGATCAAGGCTTTCAACAAAAAGGTAATACGACAAGTATATCAAGTGGGTGATCTGGTAATCAAGCACATCATACTGCCACAAGATGATCCCAGGGGCAAATGGACTCCCACGTACGAAGGGCCATTTGTGATTAAGAGCATATTCTCCAGTGGAGCCATGATTCTAACCACCATGGATGGTGACGACCTTCCTCACCCTGTTAATGTGGATATAGTGAAAAGATACTACGTGTAAATAAAGACCCCCTAGGTTGACTGGCCTAGGAAAAAATAAAGGCATCCCGGTGAACCAAAAGGGTTCAGGCAAAAATTAGGGTTACATACATAAAATCTGTACACCCGGCAAGTCAAAAACCTGCAAAGGCGGCTTGGGCAAAAAAGGGTATCTCGGTGGACTGAAAACCCGAAAGGGAAGTCCAGGAAAAAGTTAGGGATTTGAAGCATATAACTATGTCCCATTGGATCACCTTGCGACCATACTTTAGTATTGACTACCAAGACTCAAACGGTACCGATCAATCCAGTCAGCTTCGGACGAGTAACAAAGTGATGAGACGCTCGAAGACATATGGGCAATAGCAGAATTGAAACTCAATGGGATTGTTACACATAGTTGTTTTCTCTTTGTACACTATTTTTGTGTAATTTTCATTTCCTATGACAATGTTCTCCTACTAGAACATCATCTCTTTGTACAAAATGCCTGTTATATACGAACTTCAAAAAAATCAATACAAATCATTCCTTGAAAGTACAAAACTATTTATTTTTATTTTTTCTGTTTTGTTTTGCAAAAACGTCCAATGACTTATTTTTGACATATGCATTTAAATATGATCACTGTTCACAAATACTTGCATAAAAAACAGAAAGACGATTACTAATGACTTTAAGAAATATGGCAAAGTCTAAAAAAAAATTTGCAGTCCCGACAGTTACTCTTTCCAACATGTTACAGGGGCAGAGACAGTTTGAGACGAAGTCACCAGTACATAAGACCCCGTGACGTCCATGTTCCCCATAAAGTAGAAACAACCAAATTTTTGATCTCTCCTTCCCCAAGCAGGAATTACCTCCTCCCGCAAAGTGCCTTCAGAGAGCTGAAGTCTGTACTCCCTAGCCGAGTTTTATAATTTCAAACAGTTTATAAAACCTCCTCCCCGATAGAGTTTATTTCTAAAACTGCGGAAGCTCATTCCTCAATAGAGTTTATTTCTTTACATCGGCAAGATCTTCCAACAAAGCATCCTCCCTCCATAGTTATTCTCAAGCAGAGTCAATCCCCAATATAATATTCTCAAATAGAAAGAGGAAATCCTAGGAAAATCTTCTCCATTCATCATCCCTAGCGGAAACGAAGGATTTAGCGTCCCAATACTCTTCAGCAGCAGTCTGGGATTTACTTTCCCCGAGTAAGAAATATCGCAATATATCCCATATTCACAAATCATGTCATGCACATACACATTGCATACAGTATAATCTCATTTATTTTAAGAACATCATCACAATGCATTTCATACATCATGACATTGCATGTGACTAACTCTTTACCTTTTTCAAGAAAAGATTAAATCAACAAACATCGTTGACTACTTATGTGACCTAGTAGTCTTCTCAAAAGCTACGTATAATAAAGGGTTATCTCAAGATCTTCCTCAAAAAGATGCCCTCACAAGACCTTCACTGGTTCAGACAGATCGATACCAAGATCTCTGTGAATTCTATTCTAGTTAAAGATATTCCAAGACTTTTGTCTGGTTTAGTTGAATCGATCCTAAGATTCATCTAATTTCCATTCCATTCAAAGTTAATTCAATACCTTCTCTGGTTCAGTCAGATCGACACTAAGATATCTCTGATTCTTATTCCAGTTGAAGATATTCAAATAGTTTTGTCTGGTTCAGTTGAATCGATCCTAAGATTCTTCTGATTTCCATTCCAGTCAAAGTTAATTAAAGACTTTCTCTGGTTCAGTGAGATCGACACTAAGATCTCTCTGATTCTTATTCCAGTTGAAGATATTCTAAGACTTTTGTCTGGTTCAGTTGAATCGATCCTAAGATTCTTCTGATTTCCATTCCAGTCAAAGTTAATTCAAGAACTTCTCTGGTTCAGCAAGATCGACACTAAGATCTCTCAGATTCTTATTTCAGTTGAAGATATTCCAAGACTTTTGCCTAGTTCAATTGAATCGATCCTAAGATTCTTCTGATTTCCATTCCAGTAAAAGTTAACTTAAGACCTTCTCTGGTTCAGCCAGATCGACATTAAGATCTCTCTGATTCTTATTCCAGTTGAAGATATTCCAAGACTTTTGTCTGGTTCAATTGTATCGATCCTAAGATTCTTCTGATTTCCATTCCAGTCAAAGTTAATTAAAGACCTTATCTAGTTCAGTCAGATCGACACTAAGATCTCGCTGATTCTTATTCCAGTTGAAGATATTCCAAGACTTTTGTCTGGTTCAGTTGAATCGATCCTAAGATTATTTTGAATTCTATTCCAGTCAAAGTTAATTAAAGACCTTCTTTGGTTCAGTCAGATCGACACTAAGATCTCTCTGATTCCTATTCCAATTGAAGATATTCCAAGACTTTTGTCTGGTTCTGTTGAATAGATCCTAAGATTCTTTTGATTTCCATTCCAGTCAAAGTTAATTAAAGACCTTCTCTGTTTCAGTCAGATCGACACTAAGATCTCTCTGATTACTATTCCAATTGAATATATTCCAAGACTTTGTCTGGTTCAGTTGAATTGATCCTAAGATTTTTCTAATTTCCATTCCAGTCAAAGTTAATTAAAGACCTTCTTTGGTTCCGTCAGATAGACACTAAGATCTCTCTGATTCCTATTCCAGTTGAAGATATTCCAAGACTTTTTCTGGTTCAGTTGAATCGATCCTAATATTCTTCTGATTTCCATTCTAGTCAAAGTTAATTAAAGACCTTTCTCTAGTTCAGTTAAATCGACACTAAGATTTTTCGGATTTCTATTCCAATTTAAGAAACTACAAAGCCTGGAGTACGACCAGATAACAGTTTAATCTCATTTCCCCAATAAGTCTTTGTGAAGCCTAGAATACGACCATATAGAAGTCGGCCTTATTATTATATGCAAGTCACTGTGAAGCCTGGATCTTGACCAAATAGCAGTTCACTTCCGTCTCTTCAATCAAGAGATGACTCCCTAACAGAGTAATGGACAACTAGAGCTCCTAAACTCTATTTCTCGAACAGAGACTAACATTCATCAGCAGAGTCCTCCTCAACAACAGGAATAGGAATTCCAAAAAAGGAGTATATCATGAAATCAACATTGTTCTAGATGGCATCTCTGAGCCCATCTCCGACGACTCTCCGTCACATTCTCTGGATGGCATCTCTAAGCCCATCTCTGGAGACTCTCCGACATATCTCCTTGGATTGCATCATTAAGCCCGTCTTCGAAAGTCTTCTGTCATTTTTTCCAAATGGCATCTGTAATCCCATTCCCAATATTATTCACCAACAGTCTCACTTCGGAAAAGTGCAAATTTCTTGGCACTCTAGTGTTTAATCATCTTCCACCTTCAGATCACGAAAGGCAAACAAGCCAATCTAAATCTTCAAGTTTAATAAGATTGAACAAGGGAAGTTGTTGTACCAAAAAATTTTCCCTACCATTTCACACAAGACATACTCCTAGATGTTCTCAATTGCTCAAGGTTGACCAAGAATTGACCAGACAAATTCTCCTCTTAGGGCAATGAACCCCCCAACTAGGGTTCCAATTTTCATCAAGATGGTTGAGCTCCAAAGGTCTCAAATGATTTCCATGGTGCTAATATGTCTTCAAGATCATCCATACCAAGTTTCATGCTTTGCTCAATATGTTTGCTCAGTCAATTGCTCAAGTATTGGAAAATCAACTGTACTAGGTCAAAAGTCAACTGTGGCCCGTGTACAGTCAAACTTCAAGATTTTTGGTCAAAATAAACAATTGAAGTGATATACATCATTTTATCAAGGGTTGATCATGATTCCTCAAGAAATACTCCAAACCCATCAAAAGTAAAAAATGGCAAATTAGGGTTTCTATAGGAAAAGTCAACCAAACTTTGACCAATCATAACTTTCTCATACTTTCTCATAAATTTTCCAACCAAAGCTCATTTTGAATATAATTCAATTCCCTACAACTTATATTCATCCCTCAAGTTCTAGAAATGCACCATTATAAATATACAATTTCATATATTACAGGTCAATTTTAGAAAGTCAATAAAAGCCACTTTTTGCCAAGACCTTTTACATCAAGATAACATCTTCAAATGCAAAATGGAACAAAAGAGGTATTGAAGTATAATCTTGGGCTTTCCAAAAAGTACAAGATCATCATCATGAAATAAAAATTGAGCAAGTTATGGCTTGCCCAAGTTGGGAAAGTTTTGGAAATTTCAAGAATGGTGCATTGAGCAAATTTGGATTTTTGAGTCAATGGCCTAACCTTTTAAGGTTCAAATATCTTTCTAGGGTCATAGAGGACCTCTTATCTTATTTTGGCATGGTCTTATATTTTCTACCCATTTTTTACATACTTATTTTGATTTATTTCAAGTAAATATAAAATAAATGGTATAAAATATTTGGAAATGGGCTTAGGCATACGAGCTAGTGTTTTGACTTGCTAGGAGGCCCAAGGATTCGTGCAAACCTAACCAGATACATTGAACATGGAAAAATGGCATGAAATATCAAGTTTGGTAATTTTTCAAAATGGTGATAATGGCTTTAAACCATGGATTTATGGGCTTGATTCTTTCCTCATTATCTTGTCCCCTCATTCCATGCTATAAGTAGGTCCTTTTGGCAAGCCAAACACACACATAGACAACACATAGAAGCTCTCGAAATTCTCCATTTTTCTCTAAGTTAGGGAAATCATAAAGTTTGTTCTCCAGCCACTTTCAATAAATTCCAAGCGTCCATTCTCCTTTCCTGACTCTATCGGGAGTAGATCCATACCAATTATAAAGCATCAAGAATCATGTCCTAAGACCCCTTGAGCTGAAAATGCCATTATTTTGAAATTGGTAGCTTGAAACTGAAGTTTGATTACAATTCAGATTTTGAAATCTTTGTTTTGGCTTCTAATCACAAGTTTCACACGCGTTTTTGCTTCTAATCATGTCTAACAACTTTCCAAAGATGTTTAGCATCATGAAACACACGATTTGGCTGAGTTTTCATGCTAAACAAGTCACACTTTGTTCATGCTGCAGACCCCTCATGATTTCCCTCCAAACCTCCTCATTTCACACGCTTGAGGATCCCATTCATTCTCCTATAAATAGAGGGTCATCCCTCATTCATTTCCTCAAGCTTGGATAGCCAGAATCACCCTGCCAAACTTGTTCCATAACTCAAATTTCTGCAACTTCGAAATCTGTTTTCAAGCCTTTTTCAATCCAATTTTTCTATCAATTTACCATCCTTAATCTTCCCTGAAGCTAACCATATTATTACCTTCAAGAATCGTGCCCTATATTGCTCCATATAAGTTCATTTTCAGAGCTCTGCAACTCAACTTCAATATTTAGATTTCTCCATCAATTCTTCAAAACTTTGATATCATTGTGATGCTCTCATTGCCGTGGTTCTAGTTGCAACACTTACTTTTATCTGGAAACTTATTTTGACCATGAAATTTCAAATCGCTTTTCAAAACTTTCCTTCCAAATTACTTGAGCTACAGTTTATATAAATTTATCGCGAAGGCGTGGTTGTCTTCTTCTTGAAGAGACGAAGCGAATGGCATAGGTCTCGTGCTCTAATTTTACAGATTGAGCAAACTGGTTTTGGGACCGACTGGAGGTTGAAGATGATCAACATGGCATCCTTCAACCAATGAAACAACGCCATTTGTTTTTTTATTTATTTCTGATTTACATTTGATTCAATGTTTTATTCACTAATGACCATGATATGCACAATGCGCCAGATCCCTTGGATTGGTTACTAACGCGTTTTGACTCTCATCCAATGGTCCACATATTTTTGACTTTATTTTTCTTTTCTGATTTTTATATTTAATTGTTTTAAATTTCAAAAAAATCATAGAAAATACATTTTTACTCCAAAAAATCTGAAAAAAATATAAAAAACATTTTTGATTTTTCTCTTTTTGATTTTTATTTTTTCACAATTTTATTTTGTATTTTGATATTTTTTTTATAAATTTTCACTTTATTTGATTTGTTTTAAATGTTAAAAAAATACTTTTATGCATTTTTTGATTCTGAAAAAATTATGTAATGATCCAATGATATTGTGACAAATATTGGTGACCTCATCCATTTTTTTATTCATGACTTTGGTATTTTTTATCATTTTTGGTTCAATTTACTCATTTCTTTAAATTTTAAAAATAGTTTGACTTTAAAAAATTACCAAAAATTTTATAAAATTATTTTAGTTCATTTCTTTTTTTTCTTTGGTCTTACTTTGTATTTTTTGATTAATTTGAAGATAGTTGATATTTTTCTCTTTTATTTCTATTTTAAAACATTTCTAAACTTTTTTTAATGTATATACTAAATGCAATATTATTTTGTGATTATTTTCTGGCTGATCTTGGGTTGAATTTTTTATTATGAACTTTGTTAACATCATTGGATCCATGGTGTTGAGTCTAACTCCATAAAAATGGATGAATGATTTTAATAATAGTTTAATTAAAATTTAATTCAAATGTGGTTTGTATGTTCTTTCCCATACCTCTCCATCTTATCCCTTTCTTATTGCACTAAGTGTTATTGGAGCATGATCTCTATATCATGTCTCAAAACAAATGGTGTCTATATTTCTATTGACAAACCTCAAAATAGGTACGACTTCTACATAAGTCCACTTACGATTGCTTAACATAGCGTTAAATTTTATCCCGATTCGAATAAATGATCATTCGTGGCCCAAACGTATGTTTGCAAGCCCAAGTATGTTAATTTGATCTCTTTGATCCAATAACCTTGAGATTCATTGTGTGGAGGCTTTGGTTCTACCAATCCTCTAATGGATCTATAATACTTTTAGTCAACACGGATCACTTAAATATCGTTGATCATTAAATGGTACTTTTGAGAATTCCAAATGGATGATATACTTGACAAAAAGAAAATGCAACTTTTTGTGTGGAGGCTTTGGTTCTACCAATCAAATAATGAGTTCCAAATGCAAGTTTCAAGACGGTCATCCAACTAACCACTAATTATTAAATTGTTTTTACTTTGTGCCCTTTTATTTTGTATGCTTTATGTACCACTTACTTTAACCATTACATTTCATGTCATTTTTATTTTGCTCATTTGAGCTTTTCTTTTCTCTTATAATACACTTAATAATCAACATGAACCATAAAAATATTTAATGATACTTGGACTATTTGGTTACTATCCTTGATATTATGGAGCATTGGACTTCTTGGACTTAGGATTAGAAACCTTGGCCTATGTTGGAGACCTTATGACCTTGATTTATATTTTGTCTGGAGTTCTTGAGGTTTACCTCAAGACATTGGGTTGTTTTGTTTGTTTTTGTGTGCAGGTTATTGTGATTACATACTTTGTTTGTAATATGGAATTCACCCGTATACAGCCGTTACTCTGCCCAAGTTTTGTGAAGACCTAATACACTTGAAGTTTGATTCTCACAAGAGGTCTAGTATCTTTGCTTGCTTGGTTTCAATCCAAAGAATGAGGATTTTATCTTGGCTCAAAATGTCAAGTATTGGCTTCTTTTTGGTTAGATGGTTCTTATCCCTAGCTATTACCTTATACTCTAGGATAGTCTCTTCTTCTCCTCCCATCTTCTTTAATTTCAAAAATCTTCTCTCTCTTTTTGAAAACTTTTCTTGTTTCTTTTAAACTTGAACCACTTTCATAATAAATTTGGACTTAGGTCCATGCATTTTCAAAACCTTTTCATAAATAAACTTCAATCAACATAATAATACCTTGGCATTTTTTTTTGTGAGAAGGCTAAAAGTCAATCAATCTCATTTTAAACCATTTTGCCACTTTGGCTTTTTATTTTAAAACCTTTCTCAAAAGATTAGACTCTTGCCAATCTTTGTAGTGATGCAAACAACTATACTTCTACAATATATAGTGAAGAGAGATATTTTCCATATGGGTGTTGAGTGAGGCATTATTGATTTTAAAGTCCAAGCCATATCCTCCACTTTAAGATGATGCAAACTCTCCTTTCTCATGATTGTGGGTAGTAAGTATGTTTTTCCACACGGACAATGACGGTGATGTCTTATCTTATAAAATCAATTAACATACTTATGTTTTAAAATATTTTAAAAGGTGAACTACGTGTACCCTGATCCCCTATTGCACTAAAGGTAGTACATAGGCACTAAAGGTAGTACATAGGCACTAAAGGTTCACAACCGCGGCGGGTGCGAAGAACCATAAAAATATATTTCTTTTCTCACCTCCACCATCCATTTTTATACAACATTTTATAGCCAAAATATACATATTTTTACAAAGAGAATTCTGTGGAGTACTGTAGATGTTTAGGATGCTAATAACTTCCCTTTGCATAAATAACTCCCTTACCGTGAATCTTTCCCCCTCTATTTAGGTTACTCACTATTTTCCCATTCCTTTGGAAACAATAAAGCGCAGTGGCGATTTTTTTTTTGATTTGTATAAGTCTAGTCAATCCAATGGCTTAGTCTTAAAACATTTCTACCGCTACAGAAAAAATGGCAACTTCATTGGGGAAAGATTGAACTCTTGCTGGTCCATCCCTAAGTGGGTTGAGCCTATCTTTGTTTATATTTGTATATGTGATATTGTTGTTTATGTGTTATATGTTGTATATGTGTTTATCTGGATTTTCCTGGTTTTCAGGGTCCTTGGTGATTACTTATAAGTCCTATACCCAGACATGGGCAAACTTTAAGATAGGACGGGCGGTATAGTCATGTTAACTTTGAGGGAGTAATCCCAAAAAAGGAGGCATGATATCCCCCACTCAGTGGAGGCCCCTTTGACTGTAGTGTCGTTTACCAAGTAATCGGGAAGATGTACTGCTTTCGACTTGGGAGCCTGCTGAAGCTAAGGACCGTAGAATAACTAACCCATCTTGGCCTTTTAGGTGTAGTGCGGAAGCTATGACGGAGTAATTTAGAAATAGTTGTCACGCGATACTATGCTCAGACGAGTTTTTCTTGAGAATATTACTAATTACCGAGTAAATTGAGAAGTTGGTAATATCTAAAGGAAGGATCTAGAATTTGGGAACCTCTAGAACCTTGTTCGGCAGGTGATAACTTTTAGACCATACCTTATGGGTAGTACCTTCGACCTCATGTTCGTAACGTTGAACCTATGAACCCTATGTTTGTGATCTTGTGTGTGATTGTTGCATCATGCATCCATGCACTCATAAGCATCTTTTGAAGAAATTTTATTTCAAGGGACTTGAAAGTTGACCATTTGTGAATATCTCAGGTACCTTTTGACCATGGATTCTGGAAAAAGAAAGACTGGAAAATAAAGTTTCAAGGATCCCAAGATATATGAGTTGATCAGTCTAATTCCCGAGATTGAGTGTTCTGAAGATTTTCAGAAGAAGTATGGATCCATCATTCCACTTATGAAGCTTAGGATGAAGGAGGGTCTTCTCTCGACTTTGGTTCAGTTCTATGATCCGATGTATCATTGCTTTACATTCCCCGACTATCAGTTGACGCCTACACTAGAGGAGTATTCTTATCTGTTGGATTTATCTATTATTGATCGTGTTCCTTTTAATGGTTTAAAGGGTGAGCCAAGATCACATGAGATTGCTGCTTTGATTCATCGGGGGAAGTCTGAGGTTGAAGCCCATATGACTACTAAAGGAGGGATTAAAGGATTACCAACTTAGTTCTTATTGGAGAAAGCTCGTTACTTTGCCAGGATGAAGAGTACAATCGCTTTTGAGGCCATCTTTGCTCTACTTGCTTACATGTTGTTCTTATTTCCTAATGTGGACAAGTTTGTTGATGTTAATGCTATCAGGATCTTCATGATCGGAAACCCAGTTACTACATTTTTGGGTGATTTTTATACTCTATTCATCTTTGGAATTCTTATCATGGGGGGATGATTATATGTTGCACGCCTTTGTTGTACCAGTGGTTTATCTCTCATATCCCCCAGTATGATGCTTTCTAGAATGTCAGGAAGGAACCCCCAATGGGCTCTTAAGATCATGGCACTTACTCACTCGGATATTGATTGGTATCATCGAGCTTACCAGGATGTAGAAATTGTTGACAGTTGTGGTAGTTTCCACAATGTACCTCTTCTTGGTACAAAGGGAGGCATTAACTATAACCTTGTTCTTGCACGAAGACAACTTGGCTATTCGATGAGGGATAAACCAAATAGTATTCATTTGAGTAGTTTCTTTCTGAAAGAGGGAGAAGACCATAAGGAAGCTAGGGAGAAGATTGCGAAGGCATGACGTCACATCCATAAGAAGAGTAGGAAAGACTTGAGACCTAGGGGGGATGTTTCTTTGGAGCCATATCTTTAGTGAGTTCAAGCGAGAGCTATTCAATTGAAGATGTTGTATTCCCGGGAAACACCTATGCCTGATTTGTTTGTGAAGACCACTCCTCCCTTATTGGATGATATAGAAGAGCTACAACTTGCTTTGGTCAGGATGCAGCAGGAAAAGGATGCTTGGAAGAATAAGTGCCAAACTTTAGAGATTTCCTATAGAGCAGACTTGAAGGAGAGGGATGACTTGATTGAGATCCTTGAGAGTCGAGCAGTAGAAACCATGGAGAGGCAAGGGGATTTATTTTCTCCTAAGCCTCAGTGAAAAGTTATTTGCTCACTTCCCAATTTAGGTGATTGGAAGGAGGTGGCCACCAGGTACGCTGAAGAAAACCAGAGGTTGAAGGCTCAGATTGCCAGGCTTACAGGGAAGCGCCAGCGTGTAGAGTGATCTCCATCAGCTTTGCTTCTTAGGGTTTTAGACTTTATTTTCATCTTGTACTTGGGATCATTGAAACTTGTAATTCATTTTGAAGTTATTATAATAAAAATTTTCAGTATTTCAAATATGTTATTACTTTGATATTTGCAATGTGTCTATAAATATTTAAGTCCCTTGAAATATTAATAATAAAAATAAATCATGTGAACCACATATCATGCATCATATTACACATATTTCTTGCATTTGTTATGCATATCCAGGTGTCTTACCAAGTTTCTTTACTTCGTTCAACAAGCTGAC
Source organism: Vicia faba (assembly GCA_948472305.1). Taxonomy (NCBI): domain Eukaryota; kingdom Viridiplantae; phylum Streptophyta; class Magnoliopsida; order Fabales; family Fabaceae; genus Vicia; species Vicia faba. Next base: position 75,707,851 of record OX451741.1, read on the forward strand.
TCACCACTACAACACTCGGGATAATTTCAGAAGGAAGATGACAACTTAGAACAGGAGAATCGCAAGCTACACGAGGAGGTTTCTGCTTTGAAGGCCGGTATGGCCAATCTTACTGATCTGATGGAATCTCTGGTGGCTTCTCAGAATCATCCACCGAGTGTTCAACCTCAACAACCAAGGGCTACTGCTGAAGCTCCGACTATTCATGTGTCTGCTACCCCAACTGTTGTTCAGAATCACATGCCTCAAGGTTATATATGGGGAATGCCAGAGAATTTTTCACCTGAAGGTTTCAATCTTGGTCCTCAAGAAGCTCCAGTTGTTCAAACTACTGTTACTCCTGCACCTCCCGTGGTGCATGTTCCAGCTGCACCTTCCTCGCTGAATTTGGTTCCATTTGTTAATGATGACGTGTGTCTTCCATTTTCTCCACCAAGTGAAGACTTGGGTCTTTATGACAGAATGGGTGATTTTCAAGAACAGTTTGACAAGATGAAGAGGGAGATGAAGGCCCTCAGGGGAAAAGAGTTATTCGGGCAGAATGTGAATGAATTATGCTTGGTCCCGAATGTTAAGATACCTGCAAAGTTTAAAGACCCGGAGTTTGAGAAGTACAAGGGAAACACTTGCCCTCGTGCTCATCTAGTGATGTATGTAATAATAATGTCTACCTACACTAATGATCAGCGTCTGCTGATTCACTTTTTTCAGGATAGTTTAACTGATGTTGCGCTGAAGTGGTATATGAGTTTGGATAACATCAACATCCATACTTTCAATGACTTGGGAGAAGCATTTATCAGACAATACAAATACAATGTGGACATGGAGCCTAACCGTGATCAACTCAGGGCCATGGTTCAGAAAAATAGGGAATCATTCAAAGAATATGCACAAAGATAGCGTGAGGTAGCCGCCCAAGTGATTCCTCCTATGGAAGAAAAGAAGATGACTAAGATTTTCTTCAAGAATCTGGGTTCTTTCTACTATGAGAGGATGGTAACAAGTGTGCCAAGTGACTTTACTGAAATGGTAGGCATGGGTATTCGTTTAGAAGAGGCTGTAAGACAGGGCCGTTTAACGAAGAGTGAAGGATCTGGAGGTGCGAAGAAGGCATCTTATGGGTTTACCAAGAAGAAGGAAGGGGTTACAAATGTTTTTATACAAGAGATGAAGGTTAATCCTCCTAGGATAAATTATCAGCGTCATCAGCAAGTCGCCTCAGTTACTCCATTTGTTGGTGTAGCTCCAACCACCGTTGCCTATTAGAGACCATCCCAGCAAGGGAATCAAGGGTATAATCAGAGAAGGGAGAGTTATGACCCTATTCCTATGAGTTATACAAAATTACTCTCGGAATTAATTCAGAAGAAGTTGGTCCAGACCAGACCACCTCCCGTTGTACCATCACCATTACCTTGGTATTACAAATCAGACTAAACATGTGCTTTTCATCAGGGAGCACCAGGACATAATTTTGAGAATTGCTACCCTTTGAAGACTGAGGTGCAGAAATTGGTGAAGTCTGTTATTCTATCGTTCAAGGATGTGGGCCCTAATGTGAAATACAATCCTCTACCCAAGCACGGAGGAGCGAATGTTGTGAACATGGTGGCCGGTTGTCCAGGCGACTTCCGAATTTTTGATATTAATCTGGTTAGAGGAGATTTGGTGAAAATGCATGCAGATTTGGTGAAAATGTGACAAGATAAAGGCTGATTTACAGGAGATGATGGATGAGGGCCTCATCCACATAATCAGGCCTAGGGCAGAGTATGAAGAGGAAGTGAACATGGTTTCTGGATGTCCTAGAGAGTTCAAATTTTTTGATGTGGAGTATATTAATGATGATCTTGTACAATTGCATGCTACTTTCTGCCACATGTTTGGTCAGGTGGAACATCAGTATGGATCTTGACGAATTTGCTACCAAGACTCCCGAGGATGTTCAATTGTGAGGAAAGGTGTTCAGTTGTTGTTAGATAATGGAACTATCAAGGTTATAGGTCAAAGGGAGGATTACCATGAAGTTGATATGATTGAGTTTTGTTTGGCTAAAGAAGAGTCGGATGATGAGTATGCCTCTGTAGATGAATATTTATCTTCAGATGAGGATTTGTTTTCCAGAGATTACTCCATGATGACTGATTGTGTTGAAGAAGGGGTAAACGTCATTGTGCCCAGTTTTGGTGCACCCACCCATTTTGAAGTTGAGTATCATAGCAAGCCAACTATAACTCCATTGGTGATTATTTTATCGGGTCGTGTCCCCTACAAGTCAGATAAGGTTGTACCCTACAAATATAACGCTACAATTTTAGAGGATGGTGTGGAAGTTTCCATCCATCCAATTCCTGATGTTTGAAATATTGCTGAGAATGTTGAATCCAAGAAGGTTACGGGTGAATCTAGTGGAGCTACATTAGAGAAAGAAATGGATGATGTTTTGAAGATAATCAAGATGAGCGACTACAGAATTGTAGATCAGCTACTACAGTCTCCTTCAAAAATATTTATCTTGCCTTTATTGATGAACTCCTCTGCTCACAAAGAATCTTTGATGAGAGTATTGGACCAAGCTTTCGTGGAAAGTGACATGCCTGTAGACCAATTCAGCAGTATAGTAGGGAACATTACGTCGTGTAATAACTTGAGTTTCCGCGACGATGAATTTCCTGATGAAGGAAGGAATCACAATCTGGCCCTCCACATCTCTATGAACTATAATAATGATTCACTATCCAATGTGCTGATTGATATTGGATCTGCATTGAACGTTATACCGAGGAGCACACTTATGAAGTTGAAATATCAAGGAACGCCCATGCGCCCAAGTGGCATCATTGTGAAAGTGTTTGATGGATCAAGGAAATCTGTTATTGGTGAAGTGGACTTGCCTATTCATATAGGCCCACATTTGTTTCAGATTACTTTCCAGGTCATGGATATTGTACCCAGTTATAACAGCTTGCTAGGACAACCATGGATACATGAGGCACGGGCTGTCACTTCAACTTTACACCAAAAACTAAAGTTTGTACGTGAAGGAAAAGTGGTGATTATAAATGGAGAACAAGCATTATTGATATCTCATTTGTCCTCTTTCAGCATTGTGGAGGCGGATGAAGTTGTTGTTGGAACCCAGTTCCAAGCTTTATCCATTGACAACATAAGGGGAAATGAGAATTCCATGGTTTCACTTAAGGATGCGCAGCAAGTTGTGCGTAATGGTCGTAGTGAGGTATGTGGACAGATTGTGGACCCACCTGTAAACAAGAACAGAGCTGGATTAGGGTTCTCTTTAAAGAATGACAAAGGTAAGAGCATGAAGCCGAAGTCTGCTGCAGGCAAGTATCAAGACATCTTCCATAGCGGGGGTTATCTTCATCCAACTATTTTCGGGATTAATGCCATTTTGGAAGATGAAGCAGAGCCGGAATTGCTAAATTATGTGACGCACGGAGTTAGGGTTCAGAACTGGATTACCATTGATGTTCCGTCTTGAATACATGTTTCAAAGTAATTTGTTTTGTTAATCTTTTTGAAAATCTTTCACTCTGCCCAAGGTGAAATTATTAATATTGTACGGGCTTATCTGTTTGCTGTGACTTTTAAAATCAATAATAAAAGTTGTCTTTGTTCCCCAAATTGTGTCTTTATTTCCTGCTTTTTCTTGGAAAATGGTAATAAAAAAAACCTTTCAAAATAAATAATAACTAAAATTCAATCTGCATGATCACTTGCTATATGTGTCAGTTTCTAAAAACAATGATAAATCATATGTGCAGATTAATTAAAAAACCCGTTGAATACAATGACCCTGCACCCTATCCCAACTTTGAATGTCCTGTGTATGGGGACGAAGAAGAAGACTATGATGATATTCTAGAAGAGGTATGACAGTTTCTTGAGCGCGAGGAAAATTCCATTCAACCATATGAAGAGCCATTGGAAGTAATCAATTTGGGTCCAGAAGAAGATCCGAAGGAAGTCAAGATTGGAGCGTTACTGCATCCTAATGTAAAGAGCAGGTTGATTGAGTTTCTGAGAGAGTATGTGGATATTTTTGCTTGGTCTTATCAAGATATGCCTGGTCTAGATAAAGATATTATAGATCACCGTTTACCGTTGAAGCTAGAGTGTCCGCCAATCAAGTAGAAGTTGAGAAGAACTCACCCAGTTATGGCGGTAAAGATCAAAGAAGAAGTTCTAAAACAAATTAATGTCGGTTTTCTTGTGACATCAGTGTACCCTCAGTGGATTTCCAATACTGTCCCAGTACCGAAGAAAGATGGAAAATTCTGCAAGTGCGTAGATTACAGAGATCTAAATAAAGCTAGTCCAAAAGATGATTTTCCATTGCTGCACATTGATATGTTAGTGGATAGCACAACAAAATTCAAATTTTTCTCATTCATGGAAGAATTTTCCGGGTATAATCAAATAAGAATGGCTCTAGAGGACATGGAAAAAACAACATTTATCACACCCTATGGAACATTCTATTACAGAGTGATGCCCTTCGGATTGAAGAATACTAGTGCAACATAGAAGAGGGCTATGAAAACCATACTCCATGATATGATGCACAAGGAAATCGAGGTATATGTTGATGATATGATTGCTAAATTCTAGACTGAAGAAGGTCATGTAGAAGATTTGTTGAAGTTGTTTTAGCATTTGAGAAAGTATCGTCTCCGCTTGAATCCAAATAAATGTACCTTCGGTGTTCGATCATGGAAATTGTTGGGTTTCATTGTTAGCCAGAAAGGAATTGAAGTTGACCCTGACAAAGTCAAAGAAATTCAAGAGATGCCAGCGCCAAGAACTGAAAATCAAGTCAGAGGGTTCCTCGGGCGTTTGAATCATATTTTCATATTCATTTCTTACATGACTGCAACGTGTGAACGGATCTTTAAGTTGTTAAAGAAAGATCAAGGTTGTGTATGGACGGATGACTGCCAAAGGGAATTTGAAAGTATTAAAGAATATCTTCTTGAACCTCCTATCTTGCTCCCTCTTGTTGGAGGAAGACCGTTGATTATGTATCTGACAGTGTTAGATAATTCCATGGGTTGTATTCTAAGACAACAAGATGAAACGAGGAAGAAAGGGTATGCCATTTATTATCTCCGTAAAAAGTTTGTTGATTGTGAGTCACGGTATTCCATGCTGGAAAAGACATGTTGTGCTCTGGCCTGGGCGGAAAAACATTTGCAGCATTATATGTTGAATCACACTACTTGGTTGATCTCCAAAATGGATCCAATCAAGTACATTTTTGAAAAGCATGCTCTTACTGGAAGAATTGCCCGCTGGAAGATGTTGTTATCTGAATATGATATCGAATACCGCACTCAAAAAGCTATTAAGAGCAGTGTGTTGGAAGATTATCTAGCTCACCAGCCAATTGATGATTATCAGTTTGTGAAGTATGATTTCCCCGATAAGGATGTGATGTTTCTAAAAGTGAAAGATTGTGATGAACCATTGCCCGAGGAAGGTCCTGATCTCGAATTTCACTGGAGTATGATATTCGATGGAGCTCTGAATGCTTATGGTAAAGAAATCAGTGCTGTGATTGTCACTCCACATGGATGAAACATTCCTTTTACTACAAGGTTGACCTTTGATTGTACTAATAATATGGCAGAATATGAGGCTTGCATCATGCGTCTCGAAGAAGCTATTAATCTCAGAATTAAAATTTTGGATGTGTATGGCGATTCAGCTTTGGTAATAAATCAGATTAAAGGAGAGTGGGATACTCGTCACCCTGGCTTGATCCCTTACAAAGATTATGCTAGAATATTGTTACCCTCCTTTAATAAAGTTGAATTCCATCACATTCCTAGAGATGAAAATCAAATGGCAGACTCTCTGGCAACTCTGGCTTCTATGTTTCAAGTAAATACTTGGAATGATATACCTCAAATTATAGTTCGTAGATTGGATAGGCCCGCTCATGTGTTTACAACAGAGGAGGTAGCAGATGAAAAACCTTGGTATTATGATATCAAGCATTTTCTTCAGACTCAGGAATACCCGATTAGTGCTTTGAATAAAGATAGAAAGACATTAAGAAGATTGGCTAGTAGTTTCTTCCTCAGTGAAAATATGTTGTACAAGAGAAATTATGACACGGTCTTGCTCAGATGCGTGGATAGACACGAAGCAGACATGTTGATGCATGAGATTCATGAAGGTTCATTTGGCACTCATTCCAATGGACATTCGATGGCTAAAAAGATGCTAAGGGTAGGTTACTATTGGCTGACAATGGAATCTTACTGTTACAGATTTGCAAAGAAGTGTCATAAATGCCAGATTTATGCGGACAAGGTTCATGTGCCTCCGACACTTCTCAATGTGATATCTTCCCCATGGCCTTTCTCTATGTGGGGTATCGACATGATTGGGATGATAGAACCCAAATCTTCGAATGGACACCATTTTATCTTGGTAGCAATTGATTACTTTACCAAATGGGTGGAAGATGCTTCATATGATAATGTTACTAAGAAGGTGGTTGTTCGCTTCATTAAGAATAATCTCATATGTCAGTATGGTGTGCGGAGTAGAATTACCACTGACAATGGCTCGAATATGAACAACAAGATGATGACAGAACTTTGTGAGGAATTCAAGATTGTCCATCACAATTCATCTATGTACAGACCAAAGATGAATGGGGTTGTTGAAGCTGCAAATAAGAATATCAAGAAGATCATCCAAAAGATGGTTGTTACTTATAAGGATTGGCATGAAATGCTCCCTTTTAATTTGCATGGATATCGAACATATGTTCAAACTTTAACAGGAGAAACCCCATTCTCCATGGTGTATGGAATGGAAGCGGTAGTCCCAATTGAGGTTGAGATTCCCTCTTTGCGGGTGATAATGGAAACCAAGTTGTCAGAGGCTGAATGGGTCCAAAACCAGTTTGACCAATTGAATTTGATTGAAGAGAAGAGAATGACAACTTTGTGTCATGGACAATTATATCATAAGAGAATGAAGAAAGCTTTTGATAAGAAGGTCAAGCCTTGTGAATTCAGAGAAGGCGACCTTGTGCTCAGGAAGATCTTGTCTTTTAAAGTTGATTCTAGGGGAAAGTGGACTCCTAATTTTGAAGGCCCATATGTTGTCAAGAAAGCCTTCTCTGGAGGTGCGTTAATTCTTGAATCTATGGATGGCAAGGAGTTCCCACGTATCGTGAATGCTGATGCAGTCAAGAAATACTTCGCCTAAAGAAATAAAAGAACAGCTCGCTAAGTTGAAAACCCGAAATGGCTTAGGCAAAAAAGAGCGTCTCGGTAGGCCGAAAACCCGAAAGGGAGGTCTAGGAAAAATTTAGAGGCATAAACAGAATAAATTTCCCGCTAAGTTGAAAACCCACAAGGGCAGCTTAGGCAAAAGTTAGGGACTTTCTTGGCAAGTAACTACATCAGACAAGACTCAATCATTGAAGCAACAATCTTCTCAGATCCTCATCATACTTCAACGGAAGCTGCTGCTCAGGATTACAAATGTTGTTAGAGGGGATAGTGGTAGTTGTATCTCAATGTATCTTTTCCGTTATATATTACCATTTTCCGAACTTGGTAATCATCCATGGAGTCTCGCCATTTAGACTACCATTCTATTAATGAAATTTGAGCTTTAACCCAGTTCTTTGTATTTCTTATTTTATTTAGCTTGCAAATACTTCATTTATTATTGATAATAACTTTCAAAGCAAAAATATTAAATAACAAAATTGATTTTCAAAAAGAATTTACGATTTTCTTTTACTTTAGAATTTGTGATGCAAGGAAAAAAACAAAAATGGTGATCCCATGAATGGACGAACTCCAGTTGTTTTGAGAAGTTTTTGTTTCCCCCGGGAAGGTTTACTCATGATATTTTCGCTGTATTGGGTTTATGACTCCAATATCCCCAGTCAAGTCTTGGTTCATTTTTTTTCTTCTTTTCTGAGTTTGCATGATATGAAGACTCAATCCAAGATTTCTCCAGTGAAGGTTTTGTTTGTTTAATAGAAATTATTTCTTCCCAGAGAAGTTGGTATAATAATTACTCTCGAAGAACACGGGTCTCTGGTTTCTCCAGTGAAGAACGTATATTGGTTTAACTTTGAGAATGTGGTGTTAACCTCCCCAATGAAGTCAGCACGAAATCCATAGTTAATGTCTTGATGATGGGACATTATATGCCTTAGGGAAGTTTGTGTGTTACTTGTTAATAATGTAGGTAAAGACAATGAGGCTTAGCAAGTTGCTCCATGGGTTCATGAGTTTATTTCCATGCCCTAGTCAATAAAGCTTGAGAAGTCTAAACCTAACCATTGAAGTTGTTTTGGAAGGGATGGCATGGCAAGATTATTTTGGTTCACTACATTTCCAAGTTATTAAGATTGATTCAAAAGTGCAAGGGGTTAATTGAAGAAGTTGCCATGGTTGGACAAGATCTTGTTCCTATTGGTCACAATTGCATGTTTCTCTCAATTATCAAGATATGGAAGTGGTTTTGGTCACTATTAATTCTCATTTTCATCCTCAATAACTTCTATTTACAAATTAAGAGTGTTGGTACAAGAAGGTTGTTCAAATTTGTCAAAGTTCCTCAAAGCATTTTCTTGATCTAGGAGCTAGGGTTTTGAACTTAAAAGAAGTATATTTTGCTCATATTTTGGTATTTTTGAGTGATTCCAAAGACATCCTTCTCTTCAAAGGGTTATTAACAAATCACTTCAAAAGTTTCAAGGAGTTTTCATGTGGAAGAAACTTGATGATGGAGAAAGATTACAAGTCCTCCGGATGAACTTGAGTTTTCATGTGACTTCAAATGATCATAACTTGGTCAATTTTTTATCATCTTGAGCCCAATATTTTTCCATAATGATCTTGAGGATCTGAACTTTACTCCTTTTTTATGTGCAAAGTGAGAAAATTGATGGAAGATGCCCTAAGGATACAAAATATTATAGGTCATTTCATGATTTTTTGCCAACTTCGACAATTCATAACTCTCTCAATTTTTGGATATTTTGGATGGTTCAAGTCTCAAAATGTTATTTAAGAGGTCTATTTCATGCCATCTTCTTTGGTAAAGATCAAATTCCAAGTGGAAGACCATGTTTGGATGCAAAACATTATATGTCATTTTTGATGAAAAATTTGAAATATTTCTAAGTATGGAATGTCAACCCTTTTTCTCCAACTTTGACTCAATGCAACTTTCAGCTCAAGCATCCATTGGATTCCATTATTTTTCCATTGCAAAGCTTGTAACCTCATCTTTCTAAAGAATCAAGAATCATGTCCTAAGACCACTTGAGTTGAAAATGCCATTATTTTGAAATTGGTAGCTTGAAACTGAAGTTTCATTACAAGTCAGATTTTGAAATCATTGTTTTGGCTACTAATCACAAGTTTCCCACGCGTTTTTGCTTCTAATCATGTTTAGAAACTTTCCAAATACGTTTAGCATCATGAAACGCACAATTTGTCCGAATTTTGATGCTAAACAAGTCACACTTTGTTCATGCTGTAGACCCCTCATGATTTCCCTCCAAACCTCATCATTTCACACGCTTAAGGATCCCATTAATTCTCCTATAAATATAGGGTCATACCTCATTCATTTCCTCAAGCTTGGATAGCCAGAATCACCATTCCAAACTTGTTCCATAAGTCAAATTTCTGCAACTTCGAAAGCTATTTTCAAGCATTTTTCAATCCAATTTTTCTATCAATTTACCATCCTTGATCTTACCTGAAGCTAACCATATAATTACCTTCAAGAATCGTGCCCTATATTGCTCCATATAAGTCCAGTTTCAGAGCTCTGCAACTCAACTTTAATATTTAGATTTCTCCATCAATTCTTCAAAACTTTGATATCATTGTGATGCTCTCATTGCCTTGGTTCTAGTTGCAACACTTACTTTTATCTGGAAACTTGTTTTAACCATGAAATTTCAAATCTCTTTTCAAAACTTTACTTCCAAATTACTTGAGCTACAGTTTATATAAATTTATCGCGAAGGCGTGGTTGTCTTCGCCTTGAAGAGACGAAGCGAATGGCATAGGTCTCGTGCTCTAATTTTACAGATTGAGCGAACTGGTTTTGGGACTGACTGGAGGTTGAAGATGACCAACGTGTCATCCTTCAACCAATAAAACAACGCCATTTGTTTTTTTTTTAATTTCTGATTTACATTTGATTCAATGCTTTATTCACTAATGACCATGATATGCACAATGCGCCAGATCCCTTAGATTTGATTTCTAATGTGTTTTGACTCTCATCTAATGGTGCACATATTTTTGAATTTATTTTTCTTTTATGATTTTTATATTTAATTGTTTTAAATTTCAAAAAAATCATAGAAAATTCATTTTTAGTCCAAAAAATCTGGAAAAATTATGAAAATTATTTTTGATTTTTCTCTTTCTGATTTTTATTTTTTCATAATTTTATTTTGTGTTTTGATATTTTTTATAAATTTTCACTTTATTTGATTTATTTTAAATTTTAAAAAATACTTTTATGCATTTTTTGATTCTGAAAAAATTATGGAATGATCCAATGATATTGTGACAAATATTGGTAACCTCATCCATTTTTTTATTCTTGACTTTGGTATTTTTTTATCATTTCTGGTTCATTTTACTCATTTCTTTAAATTTTAAAAATGGTTTCTGACTTTAAAAAATTACCAAAATTTTTATAAAATTATTTTAGTTCATTTTTGATTTTTCTATGGTCTCACTTTGTATTTTTTGATTAATTTGAACATATTTGATATTTTTCTCTTTTATTTCTATTTTTAAACATTTTAAAACATTTTTTAATGTATATAGTAAATTTAATATTATTTTGTGATTATTTTCTGGCTAATCTTGGGTTGAATTTTTTATTATGAACTTTGTTAACATCATTGGATCTATGGTGTTGAGTCTAACTCCATAAAAATTGATGAATGCTTTTAATAATAGTTTAATTGAAATTTAATTCAAATGTGGTTTGTATGTTCTTTCCCACCCCTCTCCATCTTATCCCTTTCTTATTGCACTAAGTGTTATTGGATCATGATCTCTATATCATGTATCAAAACAAATGGTGCATAAATTACTATTGATCGGACACAAAATAGGTACGACTATTACATAAGTCCACTTACGATTGCTTAACATAGCGGTGAATTTTGTCCCGATTCGAATAAATAATCATTCGTGGCCCAAACCTATGTTTGTAAGCCCAAGTATGTTATTTTTATCTCTTTGATCCAATAATCTTGAGATTCATTGTGTGGAGGCTTTGGTTCAACCAATCTTCTAATGGATCTACAACACTTTTGATCAACGCGGATCACTTAAACATCGTTGATCATTAAATGGTACTTTTGAGGATTCTAAATGGATGATATACTAGACAAAAAGCAAATGCAACTTGTTGTGTGGAGGCTTTTGTTCTACCAATACTCTAATGAGTTTGAAATGCAAGTTTCAAGATGGTCATCCAACTAACCACTAATTATTAAATTCTTTTTTACTTTGTGCCCTTTTATTTTTTATGCTTTATGTACCATTTACTTTAAGCATTACATTTCATGTTATTTTTATTTTGCTCATTTGATATTTTCTTTTCTCTTCTAAGACACTTAATAATCAACATGAACCATAAAAATATTTAATGATACTTGGAATATTTGATTACTATCCTTGGCATTATGGAGCATTGGACTTCTTAGACTTAGGATTAGAAACCTTGGCCTATGTTGGAGACCTTATGACCTTGATTGATATTTTGTCTGGAGTTCTTGAGGTTTACCTCAAGACACTGGGTTGTTTTATTTGTTTTTGTGTGCATGTTATTGGGATTACATACTTTGTTTGTAATATGGAATTCACCTGTATACAACCGTTACTCTGCCCAATTTTTATGAAGACTTAATACACTTGAAGTTTGGTTCTCACAAGAGGTCTAGTATCTTTGCTTTCTTGGTTTCAATATAAAGAATGGAAATTCTATCTTGCCTCATAATGTCAAGTTTTGGCTTCTTATTGGTTATATGGTTCTTATCCCTAGATTTTACCTTATACTCTAGGATAGTCTCTTCTTCTCCTCCCATCTTCTTTAATTTCAAAAATCTTCTCTCTCCTTTTGAAAACTCTTCTTGTTTCTTTTAAACTTGAACCACTTTCATAATAAACTTGGACTTAGGTCCATGCATTTTCAAAACCTTTTCAGAAATAAACTTCAATCAACTTAATAATACCTTGGCATTTTTTTTGTGAGAAGGCTAAAAGTCAATCAATCTCATTTAAAACCATTTTGCCACTTTGGTTTTTATTTTAAAACCTTTCTCAAAATATTAGACTCTTGTCAATCCTTGTAGTGATGCAAACAACTATACTTCTGCAATATGTAGTGAAGAAAGTTATTTTCAACTTGGGTGTTGAGTGAGGCATTGTTGATTTTAAAGTCCAAGCCATATCCTCCACTTTGATATGATGCAAATTCTCCTTTCTTATGATTGTGGGTAGTAAGTATGTTTTTCCACACGGACAATGACGGTAATGTCTTATCTTATAAAATCAATTAACATACTTATGTTTTAAAATATTTTAAAAGGTGAACTACGTGTACCCTGATCCCCTATTGCACGAAAGGTGGTACGTAGGCATAAAAAGGCTCGCAACCGCGGTGGGTGCAAAAAACCATAAAATATATATTTCTTTTCTTACCTCCACCATCCATTTTTATACAATATTTTATAGCCAAAATATACATATTTTTACAAAGAGGTACCTGCGGAGTACGATAGATGTTTAGGGTGCTAATACCTTCCCTTTGCATAACCAACCCCCTTACCTTGAATCTTTCCCTCTCTTTTTGGGTTACTCGCTCTTTTCCCATTCCTTTGGAAACAATAAAGCACGGTGGTGATTTTTATTTTGATCTGCATAAGTCTAGTTAATCCAATGGCTTAGTCTTAAAACATTTATATCGTTACAGCCGAGATGCCCCTTTTTTCCTATGCCGGACAACTCAACAGGTCTATTTTATGAGAAATATTTTTTAACTACGCCAGCTTTCATAAGGAGTGGGAAGTACTCACCATCCATGGTTGCGAGCATCATCACTCCTCTAGAGAAAACCTTCCTAACCACGGACAACCCTTCATAAGTCGGAGTCCACTTGCCCCTGGGATCACCCTGAGGAAGAATTATCCTCTTCACACAAGGTCACCTAGTTTGTAACATTGAGGCTGCACCATCTTGTCAAGGGCTTTCCTTATCCTCTGCTGATATACCTGACCATGACACACAACCGTCAACCTTTTCTCGTTAATGAGTTCCAACTGATCCAGCTAATTCTGTACCCATTCACTTTCTTCAAGCTTAGCATCTTTCATAATCCTTAGAGAAGGAATTTCGTCTTCCACAGGAAAAACTGCTTCCATGCCATAAACCAACAAAAATGGGGTTTCCCCCGTTAAAGTACGCATAGTGGTACGATAACCATGCAAATCGAAAGGCAGCATCTCATGCCAATCTTTATAGGTTACTATCATTTTCTGCACAATCTTCTTAATATTCTTATTGGCCGCTTCAATAGCGCCATTCATCTTCAATCGATACAAAGAAGAGTTATGATGCTTAATTTTTCAGGACTCACAAAGCTCCTTCATCATTTTGTTGTTCAGATTAGATCCATTATCGGTAGTGACCTTTTCAGGAACTCTGTAACGACATATGATATTGTGCTTAATAAATCGAGTCACCACTTGCTTGGTAACATTTGCATATGACACAACTTCGATCCACTTGGTGAAGTAGTCAATAGAAACCATAATAAAATGATGACATTGGACGCAGTCGGCTTGATCTTTCCAATCATATCAATGGCCCACATTGCTAAAGGCCAAGGAGAAGTCAAGACATTCAACGGCACAGGCGGCACATGCACTTTGTCAGCATAAATTTGACATTTGTGACAAATTCTTGCATGGTTATAACAATCAGTTTCCATGGTGGACCAATAGTAGCCAGCTGTTAAGATATTTTTGGCCATGGTATATCCACTGGGATGAGTTCTGAAGGCACCCTCATGCATCTCTTCAATGATTCTAGCTGCTTCTTTCTTGTCAACACATCTGAGCAATAAACCATCATGATGCCTTTTATACAACACACCACCACTGAGGAAAAATTTGGCTGAAAATCATCTCAAAAACTTCTTGTCTGTGACAGACTCCCCTTCAGGGTACTCTTGTGTTTCATGGTATCTTGTAATATCATATAACCATGGATTATTGTCTAATTCCAACTCGGCTTCAAAACAAAATGTTGGCTCATCCAACCTTCGGATGGTGATGGAAGGTGCTTCATTAGCCCACTTAACTTTCAACATGGATGAAAAAGTTTCCAGTGCATCAACTATATTATTCTCTTCTCTAGAAATATGTTCAAACTGATCTCTTCAAAGTATGGAATCAACTTCATAACATGCTCACGATAGGGAATCAGGTTCTGATGACGAGTCTCCCAATCTCCATTAATCTAGATGATAACAAGTATTTGATTCGTAAGTCAATTGTCGCTTCAATACAAAATATGAAAGCTTCATATTCAGCCATGTTGTTGGTACAATCGAAACAAATACGAGTTATGAAAGGATTGTGGAATCCTTCAGGAGAAGTAATAAGAGCTCTAACACTGTTGCCCATAGCATTAGAGGCACCGTCGAACACAAGTGTCCAACATGATCCTGGCTCGGGTTCTTCATCTAGGCTAGGGATATTGCAATCTCGAATATACACTATTTCCTTATCTGGAAACTCAAATTTTATTGGTTCATAATCATCAATGTGTTGATGAGCGAGATGATCAACAAATATACTACCTTTGATTGCCTTTTACATAATGTATTGGATATCATATTCGGTGAGTATCATTTGCCAATGGGCTACCCTGCCTGTGAGAGCTAGCTTCTTTAAAATATACTTTATTGGATCCATTTTGGATATCAAGTAAGTGGTATGGGTCAACATATATTATCTCAAGTGTTTGGCAGCCCAAGCAAGTGCGCAACAAGTTTTTTCCAGCAAGGAGTACTTTGACTCACACTCTATAAACTTCTAACTCAAGTAATAAATGGCATGTTCTTTATGTCCCGTCTTGTCATGTTGACCGAGAACACAACCCGTCGAGTTTTCTAATACAGTTAAATACATGATCAATGGCTTCCCTTCCACGAGTGGTATGAGTATCATAGGTTCCTGCAAATATCCTTTTATTTTATCGAATGCCTTTTGACAATTTTCATTCCACCTGACCAGTTTATTTTTCTTTAATAATTTGAACAAAGGTTCACATGTGGCTGTGAGATGAGAGGTAAATCTAGAAATGTAGTTTAATCTCCCCAAGAAACCACAAACTTCTTTTTCTGTTTTCATTTCAAGAATTTCTTGTATTGCTTTTACTTTAGGAGGATCAACCTCGATACCTTTTTCACTTACAATAAAACCCGATAACTTGCCGGATCTCACCCCGAAGGTGAACTTATTTGGATTCAACCTTAAAAGTAACTTCCTCAGTCTTTCGAATAACTTTTCTAGATTAACAATTTAATCTTATTCAGTACCAGACTTAACAATCATATCATCCACATAAACCTCGATCTCCTTGTGAATCATATCATGAAAGAGAGTGACCATGGCACGCTGATACATTTCCCCTGCGTTCTTCAACCCAAATGGCACCACCTTATAGCAAAAGGTTCCCTATGGTGTGATAAATGTTATCTTCTCCATATCTTTTGGCGCCATCTTAATCTGATTATAACCTGAAAAACCATCCATGAGGGAGAACACCTTAAAATGAGTTGTATTATCGACCAACACATCAATGTGGGGAAGAGGGAAATCATCTTTAGGGATTTCTCTGTTCAAGTCCCTATAATCCATACACATCTTGACCTTACCATCTCCTTAGGCACGAGCATAATATTTGAAATCCTTGGAGGATAATTGATGACTTTCAAGAAATTTGCATCCAACTGTTTCTGAACTTCTTCTTTAATCTTTTTGGATATCTCTGGATGAGTTCTTCGGAGCTTTTGCTTGACAGGAGAGCACCCTTCCTTGAGCGGTAGACAATGTACCACGATATTTGTATCCAAACCTGGCATGTCTTCATAAGACCAAACAAAAATATCACAATACTCTTGAAGCAACTCAATCAATCTGGCCTTCATACTTTCTTCGAGATCTGCCCCTATCTTGACTTCTCTCCTAACCTCTTATGTGCCAATATTCACCAGCTCAATTGATTATTGAATCAGCTAGATAACCTTCTCCTCTTGTTTTAAAAATCTTGCTAATTCTTCGGGGAGGTCACAATCCTCATATGCCTTCTCTTCAGCTTGGTAGATCGGATTATCAAAGTCATAGTGAGCGATAACAAAGTCGTTATTAATGGAATCCATGGTGGAAGTGCAACTCCATAAATGATATTTTGATGTTTTAGTGGTAGTGTGTGAAAAGGAAACAACACCATTTAAAGAAAAAAATAAAAGAAAGAAAGGGAACAAAATATTTGAATGCAAAAACGTCCTTTATTCATGATACATTTTTGAAAACAAATATGGTGGCCCTAAACAAATGATCCACTACGCCTTGGGCAGAGCACATGAATTATGATATGATAATAAAAGAAAACAAGAAAATTACTCCTCAGTGCTTGAAACTTGGACAATATTCACAGAAGTCTAATTGTTGAGTTCTTGGCCTGGAATACTTAGATGAATCCAATCTTCACTATTGTAGCTATCATCACGATCATCACTAACTACATTGGTGTATCCTTCTTGAACGACACTAGGACGAGAAAACTTCATGGCAGTAGATAGACTGAGTTCCCTGGGAGTTGTACTCTGCTGACCTAGACTAAAACCTAGACCGGACTTGTTGAACTTAGGGATAACATCCAACACCTGACCGCGGCCTTCAGGGCAACCATTCTCCACCACAACTCTGGCGTTTCTGAGAGAAGACATAGACATTTCCAGTTTTCTTTTCTTCCCTGGAGGAGGAGTATTGACGGTATGGACTATCTCGAAAGCTTGGAAAGGAGTCTCATGTATCTCACCCTTAACTTCAACATAGCGAAATGACGTCAAACGACTCACAATATACTCTTCTTCACCGCACACAGTTATCACTTTTCCATCTGCAAGATACTTAAGTTTCTGATGAAGAGTAGAAGTGACTGCCCCTGCTTTGGGAATCCACGGACACCCCAACAAACAACAATATGTCGGTTGTATATCCATAACAAAAAACGTGCTGGTGAAGGTGCGAGGGCCAACCTTGATAGGTAACTCCACCTCTCCAAACACTGATCTCCGAGATCCATCAAATGCTTTCACTATCAAGTCACAAGAATGCAACTCAAGACCAGAATAATCAATTTTCATCAAAGCTGATTTATGAAACACATTCAAAGATGACCCCGTGTCCACCAAAACCCAGGATAAAGTTGTTCCTCTGCACTCCATAGAAATATGCAGTGCCTTGTTATGGTCGCGCCCCTCATGAGGAAGATCAAAATCTGTAAATCCCAGACCATTCCCGACAGATATGTTAGCATAAACATTCTCAAACTGATTGACTGTTATCTCATGTGGCACAAAAGCATTCTTCAAAAACTTCATCAAACCATTTTTGTGGGGCCCTGAATAAATCAACAATGACAAGATAGACATCTTGGAAGAGGTATGACTCAACTGATCAATTATGCTATAATCACTCTTCCTGATTATTCTCATTAATTTCTCAACTTCATCAAGAAATGAAGTAGTTTCTGGCACCGAAATTGGCTGAGTCACATTAGCTGGTGTAACCCTCAGATTAATAATTCATCACCTGTTGTTTGCCTTTTTTTCTTGCTAAGGCATCCACAACATCTTGTATATTGGAGGGACCAAACACTCTTCCACTTCTGGTCATTCGAACCACACCAGAGAAGTTATGAACATCTACTTCATTATCTTCAATAAATTCTTCCTCATATGGACATGGATTTGTCTCTTGCTTCACCCCATGGTAATAGACATCGATACCATAATGCCATGGGATGTCCTTCTCACTAGTATATGGCAAGGGACCAGGTACTGTAATCATCAAAGGAGGCGCCTTAGACAGAGCAGGAATACGCATGGGAGTGTAAGGAATGGATATCACAGTGATATCTTCCTTAGTAACTTTTCATAATCTTGGTCTTCTATCGAACTGGAGGGAACCCTCATCCATTAGAAACTAGATTCCAGCTTTCAAATCATCACATCCCTTTGGTTGCTCTTTACACTTGACACAGTCAGAAACACAACCTAGGAAGATAGAATTTTCAAGCAAATACCTTTTAATATATAACAATGGAGTAGACACTTGTTCTACATTCATTATTAAACTCAGGATTACACCATCGTCATCAATAATATTAACAACAACCCCTTCATGCTTAGTGTGATACAATCGAAGAACTGACTGTTTAGAAATGTTGGTTTGGGTTTTGCGTTTGTTTATGCAAAATGTCGCAGTAAGCAAGAGTCACCACCGACTTTTATATTATCCAACAAGGAAAGGAGAAAAGCACAGAAAATTCCTTTTTCGAGATATTTCTGAGTACGGGGGGTAGATTTATAGAAAGGGAAGGTATTAGCACCCTTTCTATCCGTAGTTATCTACGGGCTCTTAGGTACTTGCTCATCATTTTCACAATTGTTTTCTTTGTGTTTGTGGGCTTTGAAAAGTTTTTGTTTTAACTTCGATTTAACTCTTACTTCTGTCTTCAAGAGTGTAATGAAGTGTTTTTGAAAATTTGTTTGTAAAAGAGTGTAAGTGAAGAAAAGTTTTGTTTTAGATGAACAAGTATCTAAGAACTAATCTACCTACTCGAAAAAAGGAATCGTTCTATGCTTATTTCCTTTAGACAATGCTATCCCACTATTAGTGAGTAGGTAGCACCGTCGTTGGAGTTTCGAGGGTCAATTCGAAGGGACGTACGGTCACTAGAGCAATGTTAGGACGTCTTAGTGGTAACCCTAATGTCTTAGATCATTTACCGAGGCAACCTTTCTGAGGCAACTTATGATCTTTTAGACAAGAGGGCGACCTCTAAAATAACCTATACTCGATGACCGTTTTACGAAGGCAACCAAGTGGGAGTGTACCCTAGGAGTACGCATGTGTGAGTGTTTCAATTTCAGATTATTTTATCTTTGCACATTTAGGGTGATCTAACTGTTTTAAATTTAGCCATTCATTCTTGTAATGCAAACCCTATTATCAAACATCTAACAGTTAAATATTTGCAGAAATTAAAGTGCGGAATTTAAACTAAGCTATTACAAGGCTTCGGGTATTTACATAGCCAAAAACAAACCCTTTGAAAATAAAAGCGGTAAAAGTAAATGTCCTAATTAAATTATTACAAACCGGGAGCAGATACAATAATTGGATAAAAAAAATAAAATAACGCGTGCGAAAATTAGATCAAATGCGAAGCTAGGGTTTTGACCCTTTTATCTTAATTAAAAGAGAAAATTGTTTTTTTGTTGTTTTAAATATTTTTTTAAGAAAAGAAATTGAGTCTTAAAATTAAATACTAAATTAATTGGTTATTGAATAAATTAATGAATAATAATTAAATGTCATATTTTTGGGTTTTTGTTATTTTAAGAAAGAAATAAAATAATTAAGTTGGTAATAAAACCTAGTTATTCTAATTAATATTAATTATTTGCAAAATAAATTAAAGTTACCTAATATAATCAAACCTAATTAAATTAATTGCATTTATTGAAGAAAAATAATATTCTAATTTTGATTGGACATAAAATATTTTTTGGTGATTTTTGGTAAAAAGAAAATTATTTTTGGGTTAGTAAATAAATAAGTAAATAATTAAATGAAATATAAACAAAAATATAAAAGAGAGAGATCGGCCTGAATTGGAGGTGTGCATAGAAATTTTCCTGGGCCCATTGAGATGTGATCCGTGTTGACTTTGGTGATTTTGTATGGCATCTTTGACTTGGTTTATGATGTGATTTCAATGGTGGCCACCAGATTTGGCCATCTGGCCATCTGGGGCGTTGGATGATGAGGGAGTAGGATGGATATCAAGCTCAAGCGCGCATTAGATTGCCTACAAGAAAATGTGAAAATAGCAAATGCTGGAGGCAGGGATCGAACCCCTGACCTCCAGCCTCTAACGCCTTAAGTACTCACGTGGCAACCACTGGGCTATTTGCTTTTGTTATACATATAATAGAAAATAATAATAATATATGAAACAAAGAAATATTGGAAAATCAAAACAAAACGTCCGCTAATCGTTTGAATGGGCCAATGATTGAATGACAACTCATTGACTTCTTCCTCTCTCCGTGGCTAAAAACTCGTTCACCTATACCTACGGACAAACGTCCGTTGATATAGGCCTGAGCTTCCTCAAAATCCTCCACAGGCCATGTAAATAACATCTAACACCATGGTTAGACTTGTCTTGTCCTCCTGATCTCAATGGTATCACTCATGAAGGCCAATTGTTCCTGAAAACAAAAACCCTAAAACCAAGCTCGAAAACCTAGCAATGGTGATTTACAATACGGGCTATATAAATGAAATCAAATAATGCATAAAGTTTGTAAATGTCATGATGATCAAGAATGTACAATTATTTCAATATAACAATGCATAAATCATGAGTTTCGAATTCAAGAACAAGGGTGTAACGTGAATGACTTACAGAGCGATTTGGGGCTTGAACGACTTAGTTCTTGATTGCTTTAGGTTGCTGAGAGTGCCAGGAAGCGATTGGTATCGATAACAAGCCTTGAGGATGCCCCTAACTATCAATTCGATCTCACACTTTTTGCCTTTTTTTTCAAAACTGGTTCTTGTTCTAGCGCCTGTTTCTAACCTTCCTTTTGATCTGCACGCATTCTATATGTATTAGTGAAGGAATTAGGGTTGTAAAACTGGTTCAAATCTTTTTCTTTCAATGCCTTTGATATTTGATTTGATTCACATTAAAAACATTCCAAATTTGGATTATTTCCAATCTCTTTGTGCACACAAGCCTTGATGCGAATTTGAATGATGCTAGCCGTTCAATGAAGCCTGAAACAAACACAAAATCCCTTGTTATCAATGTTTTGGATTTTTATTTGATTTAATTTGATTTAAATTGAATTAATTCAAATAAAAAACAAAATTAAATAATAAAAATAAGATATGGACAAGTGAAAAAGGATAGAGCACGTGGGCTATGTTGCCCACTTAAAACAAGTGAAAAAGATTGGGCCCATTTGGTAAAATTTAATGTTTTGGGCATAGTTGACTTTTGGCAATTTTGCAAAAAAGGTCAACTTCACCAATGCATAACTTCCTAAATTTTGACTATTTGGATGTTTTCTTAGACTTTGTAGAAAGCTTCATATGTCCTCTAATCAACCCTTTTGGTATCATATCAATTTGATATTCCATGCTTATGTATGAAGCTTTGACAAAAAAGGTGTTTTTGTTGACTTTTCAAAATGACCTATAATGTCCAAATTCATAACTTCTTATTAGTGAATATTTTGAACTTGGGAGATGAAGATAGATTGTAGGGAATTGCATCCTCTTAAAAATGAGCTTTGGATGGGTCATTTCTCATAAAGTATGAGAAAGTTATGGTTGGTCAAAGTTGAGTTGACTTTTCCTTCAAAACCCTAATTTAGCAACTTTTGAGTCTTGATGAATTATGAGTAATCCTTGATGAATCATGATCAATCCTTGATAAAATGATGAAATATACTTCAAAATGGGATGTTTACCTAAAATTTTGAAAGTTGACTGTATGTAGGCCAAAATTGACTTTTTCCCTAACACAGTCGATTTTTGGACCTTTGAGCAATTGACTGAGCAAACTTTCTCTACAAGGCTTGAAACTTGACATGGATGATCTTGAGAACATATCAGGACATTGGTGAACACTTGGGATCTCTTGGACTCAAGTATCTTGATGCAACATGAAACCCTAGTTTGGGGTAGACTGCCTTAGGAGAGAGCTTGTCTGACCAACCCTTGGACTACCTTGAGCAACTTGAGGATCTTTCTTGCAATGTTTTGAGAAATATGGGAGGGCAAATTTTGGGGTACAACATTTTCCCCTGTTCAATCTTCTTAAACCGGAGGATGTAGATTGGCTTTCGTTCCTTTCGTGATTCGAATGTGGAAGAGGATTGAACACTAGAGTGCCCAGAAATTTGCACTCGCATGAAGTGGTAATTGTCTTGTGATGTCGATAATGGGCTTATAGATTCCATTTGGAGGAGTGTCGATCGCATAAGAGATTCCTTAGAGAGAGCTTGTATACTTGTCGTTGAGGAAGATTCCGCTGGGGAAGTCTGATCTCTGTTAAGAGAAGTAGAATTCTAGGAGCTTTGGTTGTCCGTTATTCTGCTGGTGAGTTGTCTCTGTTGATATTTAGGAACTTTGGTCGTCCGTACTCAACTGAGGAATCATCTCTGTTGATATTTTGGAACTTCAATCGCCCGTACTCAACTGAGGGAACATCTATGTTGAGATTTAGGAACTCGTCCGTAATTCAACTGAGGAAACATCTTTGCTGAGATTTAGGAACTCGTCCGTAATTCAACTGAGGAAACATCTTTGCTGAGATTTAGGAACTCGTCCGTAATTCAACTGAGGAAACATCTCTGCTGAGATTTAGGAACTCGTCCGTAATTCAATTGAGGAAACATCTCTGCTGAGATTTAGGAACTCGTCCGTAATTCAACTGAGGAAACATCTTTGCTGAGATTTAGGAACTCGTCCGTAATTCAACTGAGGAAACATCTCCGCTGAGATTTAGGAACTTGTCTGTAATTCAACTGAGGAAACATCTCTGCTGAGATTTAGGAACTCGTCCGTAATTCAACTGAGGAAACATCTCTGTTGAGATTTAGGAGCTCGTCCGTAATTCAACTGAGGAAACATCTCTGCTGAGATTTAGGAACTCGTCCGTAATTCAATTGAGGAAACATATCTGTTGAGATTTAGGAACTCGTCCGTAATTCGACTGAGGAAACATCTCTGCTGAGATTTAGGAACTCGTTCGTAATTCAACTGAAGAAACATCTCTGCTGAGATTTAGGAACTCGTCTGTAATTCAACTAAGGAAACATCTCTGCTAAGATTTAGGAGCTCGTCCGTAATTCAACTGAGGAAACATATCTACTGAGATTTAGGAACTCGTCCGTAATTCAATTGAGGAAACATCTCTACTGAGATTTAGGAACTCGTCCGTAATTCAACTGAGGAAACATCTCTGCTGAGATTTAGGAACTCGTCCGTAATTCAACTGAGGAAATATCTCTGCTGAGATTTAGGAACTCGTCCGTAATTCAACTAAGGAAACATCTCTGCTGAGATTTAGAAGCTTGTTCGTAATTCAACTGAGGAAACATCTTTGCTGAGATTTAGAAACTCGTCCGTAATTCAATTGAGGAAACATCTCTGCTGAGATTTAGGAACTCGTCCGTAATTTAACTGAGGAAATATTTTTGTAGGGATTTAGGAACTCGTCCGTAATTCGACTGTGGTAGAAGCTTCATAGCTTGAACTTTATGAGAATTTAATCGTATCCTTCCTGAAAGGTAAATGTTAGTTGTATGTAATGCATGATATGTATAAAGCAAATGATGTTCTCAAAATAAATGAGATTGTGTTGTATGATGCATATATGCATTTGTCATGATGTATGGAAATGTGATGCTTTGAGGTGGGGGAAAATAAATCCCGGATATCTACTGGAGAAAAGAATTGAATTCTTCGTTTACGCCGAAGATAGTGGATGAATATGATTGTGAGAATAAACCTGCAAGAGAGGATAACTCCGTTGGGGAATAAACTAACGAGAGAATGACTCTGTGGGGAAGAGATGCTCTGCTGGAGGATTCTGCTGTTAAATTCAGTTGGGGATGAATTGCCGTTGTTGGTGATAATGAACTTTGTTGGGAATTGAACTCCTATTTTGTGAAAGGAAAGAACTTCGTTGGGGATGATTTTCCAGTTGCGACTTCACGGGGAATAATCTTTTAGACTTTACTAGGGGAAATCTTTCAGAGTCTATTGGGGACAATTCTTCAAACTCCACTGGGGATATTTTTATACTCCGCTGGGGATGATTAGACTTTTTAGTGCTGATGATAGATAAACTCTACTTGGGGAGAATATTACTGATTCATTCACAATTGCGAGTCTCAGCTGGGGAGAGTTTTAACACCACTAACTTTCTCTTACTCTGCGGGGAATGAATGTACTTTAAATCATTTCCTCCAGCTAGGTATATCCCTATACCTGGTAGACAGAGAAACTGTACGGTTTAGACATTTCTCGGTTGCCCCTGTTTCTAATATTACGAGTAATCGTCTTTTGTTTCGCATGTAAATATTCATGAGCAACAATCAATGTCAAATGCATATATCAAAAATGAACATTGGACGTTATCGCAAAACAAAACAGAAAAAGGAAACCAATTTGAAATTTATTTATGAAAATGACTTGTATTGATTTTTGCAGTTAGCCTGTGAATAGGCATTTTTGTACAAGAGGCTGACGTCCTAGTAAGAGAACACCGCCGAACAAATAGAATTTATACAATTTGTGAAAAACAAAGAAAAACAGCTATGTGAACAATCCCATTGGGTTCCAACTCTGCTATTGCCTTTATGTCCTCGAGCATCTCATCCCTTTTCTACTTGGTTGAAGGTGGATCAGATTGATTGGTGCCATCCGAGCTTGATAGTCGATACTGAAGTCTGATCGCAAGGTGATCCAATGAGACATAGTGTTACGCCTTAATCACTAATTTTTGCTTGGACCGCCCTTTCGGGTTTTCAGTCCACCGGGATACCCTTTTTTGCCCAAGCCGCCTTTTCAGGTTTTCTACTTGCTGGGTGTACAACTTTTTTCATTTTCATCCCTTATTTTTTCCCGAACCATTTTGGTTCGCCGGGAAGCCCTTATTTTTGCCTAGGCCAGTCAACCTAGCGGGTCTTTGATTATGCGTAGTATCTTTTCACTATGTCTGCATTGACAGGATGAGGAAGGTCGTCACCATACATGGTGGTTAGAATCATAGCTCCTCCTGAGAAAATGTTCTTAACCACAAATGGCCATTCGTAAGTAGGGGTCCATTTGCCCATAGGATCACCTTGTGGCAGGATGATGCGCTTGATCACTAGATCCCCAACTTGATACTCTTGTCATCTAACTTTCTTATTAAATGCGTTGATCATCCGCTTTTGATACGTTTGACCATGACAAATAGCGGTAAGTCTCTTTTCGTCGATTAAGTTCAGCTGATCAAGCCAGGCCTGAATCCAGTCATCTTCGCTCAAACCTGCATCCTTCATAATCCGAAGAGAGGGTATCTGAACTTCAATGGGCAAGACGGCCTCCATGCCATAAACCAAGGAATGGGGAGTTTGCTCTATTGACGTCCACGCTGAGGTACGGTACCCATGAAGAGTAAAAGGTAACATCTCGTGCCAATCTTTGTATGTCACCATCATCTTCTGCACCATCTTATTAATGTTTATATTAGCCGCTTCTACAACCCCATTCATCTTCGGACGGTAAGGAGAAGAGTTATGATGCTGTATCTTGAACTATTTGCAGAGCTCAGTGATCATCTTATTGTTGAGATTTGTACCATTATCTGTAATGATCCTCTCTGGTACACCGTATCGACAAATCAGATTGTGCCGAATAAACCGTGCTATGACGTTCTTGGTACTGTAGCAAAGGAAGCTGCTTCAAACCACTTTGTAAAGTAATCAATTGCTACCAAGATGAAATGATGCCCATTGGACGCAGTAGGTCTGATCTCGCCGATCATGTCGATTCCCCACATTGCAAAAGGCCACGGAGCTGTCAAGACGTTCAAAGGAACTGGAGGTATGTGCACCTTATCAACATAGACTTGGCACTTATGACAGGTCCGAGAATGCTGATAACAGTCGGCTTCCATTGTGGACCAATAATATCCTGCCCGTAGGATTTTCTTCGCCATAGTGTGTCCACTGGAATGAGTCCCAAAAGTACCTTCATGTAACTCTACCATAATTCTTTTTGCCTCGTTCTTATCCACACATCGCAACAAGGTTGAGTCATGGCTACGCTTGTAAAGAATGCCATTACTGATGAAGAACTTCGCCGCGAATCTTCTCAGAAACTTTTTATCATTAACAGATGCACCCTCGGGGTACTCCTGAGCTTCAAGATACCTCTTTACTTCATGAAACCAGGGTTTATCTGCTACCTCTTCAGTCTCAATGTCATACCAATGTGTGAGTTCTTCCAACCTCTCAATGGTAATCTGGGACGCCTCATTGTCCCATCTGACCTTGAACATAGAAGACATCGTAGCTAGCGCGTCCGCCAACTGATTCTCCTCTCTAGGGAAGTGTTCAAAGGTTATCCCCTCGAAGTGCGGAAGCAAAGTCAATACATACTTGTTGTACCCCAAAATTTGCCCTCCCATATTCTCCAAGAAAATGCCAAATCAAGTTTCAAATCTTCCCCAAAGGGTTGCATAGTGCAAAGGTCTCCCATACAGTCAAAACTAGGGTTTGTGTGCTGATCAAGAAAAGGAAGTTATCAAGGGGCCAATCAAGTCTCACATGCCTACAAATATGGTCAAGTATCCTCATATCAAGTTTCAAGGCATTCAGCACAAAATTGCACAGTCAAAACCCTAAATTGCACTACAGTCAACTGTAGGGGCAAAATGGTCATTTGACAGTCAAAAGTTCAAATTTTTGGTCAACATATCATTTTGAAGCCACAAACATCATTTGATCAATGCTTGATCATGATTCTCAAAATTTGGCTCAAAAATCATCAAGATGCAAAAGTTTCCTTATTTGGACAGTTGAAAAAGTCAACTGAAATTGACCAGGGCATAACTTTCACATGGATTATCAGAAAAATTCCATCCAAAGCTCATTTTGCAGAGAAAGACATTTCCTACAACTCATCTTCATACTTCAAGTCCAAGAAATGCTCTCACAAAAAGTTATCAATTTCAACATTATAGGTCATTTTCAAAAGTCAACAAAAAGGGACTTTAAGTCAAAGGCCATAACTTGAGATTGGTAAATCAAAATGACATGGGACCAAAGACATTGGTTAGAGGACTCAAAGAACTTTCCAAAATGTCCAAGAACATGAGAAAAGCTTAAAAATTGAGCACGTTATGCCTTGTAGAAGTTGGGAAATTTTTGGATATTTTGAAAAGTCAACATTGGTTCAAATGACTAAAACTGCTAATGGGCCCATTTTTCTTCCATGATTCATCATCCATGACATGTGCACGACCACTTGGCCCAAAGGGAAGTATTTTCTCATTTTTTATTTATTTATTTGAATTTTTATTTATATTAATTCATTTAAATCATTTAAATATATGAAAAATATTTAATTCACCCTAACCAATCTTTTTATGCATGTTCTAGACTCAATATTTCGTGCCTAATCAAATGAGGAAAGATTTGGAGTGATTTGATCCTAATTGACACAAAGAACACTTGAAAAAGATTGAAAAAAGATCCTTAAAATCAAATTTCCAAAAACCATCAATGCCATGGATTTGATTGAGTTTTGTTGACCTAATTTGTTCACTACAAAGGCTTGATCATAAACCTAATGCAAGGAGACACAAAGCTGCGCAGAAGAGGCCATTGAAAACTTGAATTTTCTCTCTAAAAAGTCAAAACTGAAATCCTCTTTACAAGGCGATTCAAGGCACAAAAACTATTCCAATAGCTTCCTCAAGGCCTATTGAATACATTCCAATCAAAAACAACAATCCAGACGCGAGGAATTGGTATACAGAATGCAAGATGTTTCGTGAAAAATTCATAATCATACTTTGAAATTTAAGCATTTTTATGGCATTTCATTTATTGATTCTTATTCCTGGAATGATTATGAAGTTAACCAAACTATTTGATTGTATTTTTATGCACCCTACGTGAATCCGCCATTAACGTTTTTTAGGGTTCAAGAAGCTTGGAATTAGGGCTTCTGAAATTAAGAAAAATTGGCCCTCAAGACCACCACCATTCAAACCAGCAAGCTTAGACGAAGAAGAATCCACACTCGCGATTAATTTATGGACACCATAGCTCTAGTCGCTATTTTCTTGAAACTGACCTTAAGCAACGCATAGAAAACCGTTGCCTCATGTTTTTGTTTTCAGGAACAGGTGAAGACGATGGAGTCGTGGCAACAAGTGATTGGCTTGTTCAAAAGTTCGCACGCGTTTCCAAGCGTTGATCCACTTTCTATTATATTATTTTGTTGATTATATAACAAAGGCGTTATAGTGGCTCAGCTGGCAAGCGTTGGTTGCTTCAACATCCAAGACCTGGGTTCGAACCCCAGGTCTGTGTAATTTCAATATTATTTTTCCACAATAATTCCCATGCAGTGCTTACGTTGAGGACCACCATGTATCCTCCAGATCAAACCATACACGCGTCCTGGGAGATCAAATCAAAGGCTCAAGGTTGCTGAACACCACAAGCGCTGGTCAACATGTCAGTAGGCCATCTGGAAAGTCAAACGGACCCAGGGTTTTTGGGCCAGATTATTCAAAGTCCTACCTCCAACTTGGGACTTCCACCCCCCCTGGTTTGCAATTTTCATTATATTTTATTTTTTCAATTATTGTTTTATCTTATTTATTTGTTTAATTTAATTAATTATTCTCACAAAAATATAAAAACACATAAAAATCAGAAAAAGAAAAAATAATAAAATATTACTTATTTTAGTATTTTTATAAACAAACTTGCATGTAAATATTTAGTTCTAATTTAAGTGTAATATTAATTCTTTTCATAAAAAATCTAAAAAATGTAGAAATAGGTTTAATCAACGTTTTATTCCTTTTTTTTTTAATTTTTCTTTCACAATAATAATATTTATTTTATTTATTTTTTAAGTTGTACATAAAAAAAGGTTAGGTTTAATTTAGGTTTTAATTTAATATTTTTCTTAATAACTTAAAAGCCATTAGAATTAGGGTTTGCATTCAATTTAGATTTTAATTAATTCTCTCTTTTCATTTAAATACTAAAATACCAAAAACAATTTCTTTTAATTTTTAATTTTAATTCCTCATTAATTTAATTTTTTGCAAAAGGGTCCAACGCCCTCCTTTCGACTTAATTGTTTAATTTCACGTATTTATTTTATTTCGTTTAAATAATTATGTACCTCTCCCAAAGCTTTGTAACAATTACTTCTCGCACTTTACTTTATTTGCTTCATTTATTTTCCGTCAAATCGGGTCCTGGTTTAATTTTGGCGATGTGGACCCGCGCCATTTGTAATAGCTTTAGATTTATTTTCCCTCGCAACTTTTAACTGTTAACAAAGCATGCAAGAATGAATGACCATAATAAAATCAAGCGTAGATCACTTTAACATGAAAAGACAAAAATATCTGAAACGACACACAAAATCACACACCACCCCTAGGGTACGCCTCACTGTTGCATTGCCTCGAAAGGTGATCGTCGAGTAGAGGATGTCTTAGTAAGTCCTCATGATCCGGGAACCTGGCATGAGGGTAGCTTCTAAGGTGTCTTCCCATTGCTCTGGTGATCACCATGTCCCGAACCTCGAATTGACCAGAACACCTCCAACGGTGGTGCTACCTACCTCTCAATGGTGGGATGGCACTACTTTAAAGGAAATTTACACAGACGAATTCCTTAGGGTAGGTAGACGACTCTAGATACTTGCTCTAATTTCAAAACAAATCAAAAACTCTTTTCACACCGACACTTTTCAAAAAGCTTTCGAAAGAAATTTTTCAAACACTCTTGAGGACCGATACAAGAGTCGAACTGAAATTTTCAAAAGAAACTTTTTAAAACCCACAGTTGAAAAAGCAAACAAACCATTTTTGAAAACACAAGTGAGCAAGTATCTAAGAGCCCATGGATAACCATGGATAGAAAGGGTGCTAACACCTTCCCTTTATATAATCTACCTCCCGAACCGAGAGCAATCTCTTTAAGGAATTTTTCTGTGCTTTTGTCCTTTCCAATTGGAGAAAATAAAAGACGATGGCGACTCTTGCTTCCGCGACATTTCGCGAACCAGCGTTAAACAGTCAGTTCCAGATCCACCGATCACAGAACTGGCGACTCTGCTGGGGAGATAAACTATAAAGTGAGGTGTACCTTAGGGCTAGTTCATAACTGTGTTTTCAATTGCTTTCCTTGTGTGCTTTATTATTGTGGGACTGTCTTGGGAGTTCTATAGATCCTAACCCGGATCTGGGGATACCTTCTTAGAAAGTAGCAACAAGGCTGTGAGGGAACTGTGCGGGGTATACCGACATGGTTGAAACAGTCTGCTACGTTGATGTGGCACTTTGGTGTGTACCGGTAACCCTTGAGTTCAGTCAAGGAGAGTACGGGGCCTCCGCGTGGTGTCGTGAAGCATCAACAGACCTTAGGAACCTTAATTGAACTATCTTGGCTTCTTTAGGGTAGTGAGATAACTGACTTTGGTGCAGTCCGAGGTTGGTTGATACTCGATACTACACTCAATTGAGGGTTGCTTTCCTGGAATATTTCGGTCGCCAGTTCAGTGGCTAAATCGAAACGATGAACAATGAAAGCAATCCCGTGATATTGGGACCCTTAGAACCCGGTTACTTCTAATAGGACAGGTTGAGCCCACCAACTTCAAGAGGGTACTACCCAGACCCCATGCTGGCCTAAACTCTAAGGGCTCTTTTGTGTGACTTGTGTGCCTTCGTACTTGACTACTTGCATGCTTGTTACCTAACACATGAACTACTTGCAGGTTTTGTTTATAGTCCTTAACTGGAACTCATAACAGGGTTTACTAGGTCTCTTGCAGGTTTTGTTTATAGTCCTTAATTGGGACTCATAACAAAGTATACTGAATTTCTTGCAGGGTTTGTTTATAGTCCTTAATTGGGACTCATAACAGGGTTTACCTACATCACCCCATGCATAGCATGACATCATACCATTGCATACATCCTAACCCATTTCAAGGATCTCAAGGGCTTGTGATGCAGGTCATGATGAATCAAACATCTAGCAAGGGGCAAAGAGGATTTATTTTCCTCTAGCCAAAGTTGTCAGGGGCTATGACCCACTAGATATGGTGAGCCTTTGACCCTTGACGAAGGACTCTCAACAATATGAGGTTCTTTCAAGCAAGCTACCGGATCCAAATGCTAACAAATTTTTTGTCTACCCCGCGAGGTCCTTGAAAACATTACATGCATGTCATACATCTCATTGCATTGCAGGTATCCCTTTGACAGGTTGCTTACCCTTCTTCGCTGTTTATTTCAGCCGATCGTCATGAATCCTGAATCATCAGCTGAGCAGTCCATCAAGGCCCTCCAGGCTCAGAATGCCCAGTTCCAAGGGCTGATCATGAATTTGACCCAGGGGCAACAAGATCTGAAGGCTCTGCTCTTGAAGAAGGACAAGAAGAAGAAGAGGACTGTTTTGTTCAGCCCTAGACGCAGATCTAGGAATACACTGCAGGAGGAAACTGAGAGGACAACCCCATCTGTGAGGGAAAGCAGTCACCATGAGAGAGAGGTGCCTAGTCCAGTGGTCTCCGACAATGAGACAGATTTCAACGACGAACAGTACCCTCCGGCTGAGGACAAGTACAAACAGTTGGAGGATAGGCTGAATGCTATGGAGATCCAACAGGTACCTGGGCTGGATTTTGGAGATCTGGGTTTGTCAACTGGTGTGATTATTCCTCGGAAGTTCAAAGCACCATCCTTTACCAAGTATGACGGGGCGTCTTGTCCCAAGTTACATCTCAGGTCCTATGTTCGGAAGATTCAACCATATACGGTGGACAAGAATCTGTGGATCCACTTCTTCCAGGAGAGTCTTTCAGGGACTCATCTCGAATGGTTCTATCAGCTAGATGGGACCAAGGTTCGTAACTGGGAGGAGTTGGCTACTGCTTTCTACAAGCAGTATCAATATAATGCCGACCTTGCTCCTACGCGTACCCAACTCCAGGGTATGTCGTTAGGATCAAGTGAAGGTTTTAAAGAATATGCGCAGAAATGGAGGGATCTTGCTGGAAGGGTACAACCACCTCTGACTGATCGGGAACTTGTCGATATGTTCTTGGGGACCCTGTCTGGTCCGTTCTACAACCACCTAATTGGGAATTCGTCTGCTGGATTCACAGATCTTATCTTAACTGGAGAGCGAATAGAAGCTGGCATCCGGTCTGGGAAAATTCAAGAGGCTGCACCTTCTGATAAAAAGCCTCATCATGGAAAGAAAGAATCCAACGCTGTGCACGGTAAAAAGAGCCGTCAGGAGGTAGGGGCGATCCAGATCTCCAATCCCGGACCTACTCAACAAGGACAGGGGCAGCAGCGAAAGGAGAAACGACAATACACCAAAATCAACATGTCGCTGGATCAAGCACTGCAACAAATGTTGAAGGCAGGGCTGATCACCTTAAGGGCTCCTCTCCGGAATCCGAACACTTCTGCTCCCAACTATCATCCCAACGATAGGTGCGCATATCATTCAGATAGCCTGGGGCATACTACGGACAACTGCTGGCCTCTCAAGAACAAGATTCAAGATATGATCGACGCCGGAGAGATTCAGTTTGAAGTGCCTGAGACTCCGAACATAATCACCGCTCCGTTGCCCAATCATTGAAGCCTTTTGTTTATTTGAATTTTTGAGTTGTATTTTTCTTTGCTTATACAAACAATTAATGTCATAGCAAACTCTTTTATTCTATCAATGCATCGCATACGTCTGTTTTGGGAATTAATACAATTGTTTTCATTATGTTCAAATTTCTTTTCATATTTTTTCTGATGTCAACTCTGGATCTAAAATTCTAAGCCTCTTGAGGGAGGATGACGAAAACGATACCGCGATCATTACAGTATGCTTTTGAACAGACCCCGCTGATGAGGTACAGGCATTGTTTCAATCCCTAAACACTGGAGTTATAAGGATGATAATCCCTCGTCAACCCCTCTGAGCCAAAGAAGTAGGAGTTTTTTCTTTTCGAAATTTAAAACCCTTAATCATAACCTGGGGCAGGGTAGTTTTCTTAGTTGATCCAAGTGCATAATGAACAGCATAAAAGAAGTCCTTACAAAACGAAGAAAGACAGTGATGGTTCCGAATAATCAATAAAGAAAGGCAGTCATTATCTCAAAAAATAAAAAACCCATTAAGTCAAAACCCATGAAGGAGACTTATAAAACTGGGGCATCCCGCTGACTGTAATCCCAAAAAAGGAAACAGTTCAGGCAAAAAAGAAAGGGATAACAAAAATCAAAAAGAAAGAGGTCCTACAAACCCTCAGCAAAAAAAGGAGATAACTGCCTATTCAAATAAACGTTCAACATCCGAATCATCACCTGAAAATCAGAGCAAAGACTCAAACAAGGTCTAACGTATGATCAACTGAGTTTAGGTTTGGAGAACATCACGAAGAGCGGGTGGGTACAAATAATTTGAGCCTTTATCCTTTGTTTCTTAAACCATGAACCAGGCCACGTTATAACCCTTAAAAGTCCTAGCTGAAGCATGGGTTAGTTCGAAAGCATACTGTTACTAAAGGTATCCTGACTCCTTAAGGCCTACGGTAAATACGGAGTTGACATCACGTTTTACAAACATTCACTTGTTTTATGGAAAAAATGCATTTTCAAAATATTCAAGACAGACATAGGCTTTGCATTTTTAACATAACTTTGTTTGCATATGACTTTTTGTTTGAACAGCAGGGAAATTCGCACGATGAATACCTAGTGAACAAAAGCACTCCCAATCAAGGGGCAAACATGATCAGGGTCTATTATCTGGGGCAATCCAATCAAGACTCGGAGAATATCTCAAAGGCCAAACAACCTGGGGCAAATCTCCGCCTGAGTCATTCGGGGCACTCCAACAACGAATCTTGCTTGATCAAGCACCTTCTGGTGGCATGACGAAACACTTATAACAGGGGCAACTCCCTACATTCTGAAAGCACAGACATAGTCGAAAAAATACTACGCACAATCAAAGACCCGCTAGGTTGACATACCTAGGCAAAAATAAGGGCTTCCCGGCGAACCAAAAGGGTTCGGGCAAAATGAGGGATGAAATAAAAAAATCTGTACACCCGGCAAGTCGAAAACCTGAAAAGGCGGCTTGGGCAAAAATGGGTATCCCGGTGGACTGAAAACCCGAAAGGGCGGTCCAGGCAAAAGTTAGGGATCAAAGCGTACGACTATGTCCTGTCATCTTGTCATCTACCTACTTGAAGAAAGTTTGACCCTCAACAACTATCAGCACCCCACATGTGCCTCCCCCATAGAAGCAGGGGCAATAAAGAGTGGTCTAAGCGATCTGATTGTTCTATCCTCCAAAGTATCAGGGTAGGTTCCGTTGAAGAACATAACCAATACAGTTCAATACTTCCCCAGGAGAGTCCAATCCAGCTCCCCCGGGAAAGTTGGAATCCATCTCCCCAAGCAGTAAGCTTATCCCCAGTAAATTCTGGAAGCTTATCCTTCGCAAAGCACGAACGCGTCGCCCGACTTTATTTAAAGAGTTATTTCCTCAACAGGATATAACTGGGTTATCCTCAGCCAAAAGCCACGGAAAGATCGTCGTCGACAAAGTCTTCCTATCCCCAGTAAACTATTATCAACACTCAGCAAGGCATCCCTCTTCCCACAGAGTAGCACTCCCCAGCATGGTCGCTAGAGTACTTTTCTCCCCGCAGAATCTTCCACTCGCCAAGTTTATTCCTCAACGGAGTCATCTTCTCCTACCGGTATACTTGCAACTATCATCCAGCGAAAGCGTATTCTTCAACATCAGCCCAGGAGTGACTTCCCGGCACCCGTCAAGGATTTATTTTCTTAGACAAAAATGCATTCATAAACATCACATCTTCATACATTATAGCATGCATATGCATCATACTACACGAATCTCATTAATTTTGAAGACATACAGTTCATGCATCATGATTTTGCATACAATTATGTTTTGCCTTTTCAGGAAAAAGATCAATACCAAAATGATTACTATCAACTATCGCAATTCTTTCTAGATATAGTTTCAGATATAATCCAGATATGGTGACGTTCTGATACTGCTTCTAGATTTCCTTCTAGATATAGTTTCAGATATGACCCAGATAGGGTGACGTTCTGATGCTGCTTCCAGATTTCCTTCTAGATATAGTTTCAGATATGACCCAGATATGGTGACGTTCTGATGCTGCTTCCAGATTTCATTCTAGATATAGTTTCAGATATGACCCAGATATGGTGACGTTCTGATACTTCTTCCAGATTTCCTTCTAGATATAGTTTCAGATATAAACCAGATATGGTGACGTTCTGATGCTACTTCCAGATATGAACCAGATATGGCGACATTCTGACGCTTATTCCAGTTGAAGATATTTCAAGACCTTGTCCGGTTCAGTTAAATCGACCCTAAGATTTTCCTGATGCTTATCCAGTCAAAGGCCTTCTCTGGTTCAGTCAGATCGACCCTAAGATCTCCCTGATGCTTATCCAGTTGAAGATATTTCAAGACCTTGTCCGGTTCAGTTAAATCGACCCTAAGATTTTCCTGATGCTTATCCAGTCAAAGGCCTTCTCTGGTTCAGTCAGATCGACCCTAAGATCTCCCTGATGCTTACCCAGTTGAAGATATTTCAAGACCTTGTCTGGTTCAGTTAAATCGACCCTAAGATTTTCCTGATGCTTATCCAGTCAAAGGCCTTCTCTGGTTCAGTCAGATCGACCCTAAGATCTCCCTGATGCTTATCCAGTTGAAGATATTTCAAGACCTTGTCCGGTTCAGTTAAATTGACCCCAAGATTTTCCTGATGCTTATCCAGTCCAAGGCCTTCTCTGGTTCAGTCAGATCGACCCTAAGATCTCCCTGATGCTTATCCAGTTGAAGATACTCCAAGACCTTGTCCGGTTCAATTAAATCGACCCTAAGATTTTCCTGATGCTTACCCAGTCAAAGGCCTTCTCTGGTTCAGTCAGATCGACCCTAAGATCTTCCTGATTCTTATCCCAGTAGAAGACACCCAAGATTTTTCTCAACGAGCGTTGTTGAAGTTAAAATCGCCCAAGATTCTCTTACCATTCATGCTAAGACAGTAACCATCCCTGGTTCATTCATCGCCGTTTGAAGCTCCAGACTCAACTCCTGCAACCAGTCAGGACATATCTATACCAAGCATCTAAAAATCAGCTCCTGCAACGTGTCAGGTACTCATTTTCTGTTTTGCAGGTATGCAGGTTCTCGCCAAGGAACCTCTTACGCGATCAGCATTCAGATGGCATCTATAAGCCCATCATCCTATCCAGCAATCTCCAAATGGCATCTATAAGCCCATTCCCCCATCACACTGCTAACATGTGAGCGCAAATTTCTGGGCACTCTAGTGTCCAATCATCTTCTACCCTCGGATTACGAAAGGCACGTCAGCCAATCTGCATCCTCAGTTCTAAGACGATTGAACAGGGGCAACTGTTGTACCCCAAAATTTTCCCTCCCATATTCTCCAAGAAAATGCCAAATCAAGTTTCAAATCTTCCCCAAAGGGTTGCACAGTGCAAAGGTCTCCCATACAGTCAAAACTATGGTTTGTGTGCTGATCAAGAAAAGGAAGTTATCAAGGGGCCAATCAAGTCTCACATGCCTACAAATATGGTCAAGTATCCTCATATCAAGTTTCAAGGCATTCAGCACAAAATTGCACAGTCAAAACCCTAAATTGCACTATAGTCAACTATAGGGGCAAAATGGTCATTTGACAGTCAAAAGTTCAAATTTTTGGTCAACATATCATTTTGAAGCCACAAACATCATTTGATCAATGCTTGATCATGATTCTCAAAATTTGGCTCAAAAATCATCAAGATGCAAAAGTTTCCTTATTTGGACAGCTGAAAAAGTCAACTGAAATTGACCAGGGCATAACTTTCACATGGATTATCAGAAAAATTCCATCCAAAGCTCATTTTGAAGAGAAAGACATTTCCTACAACTCATCTTCATACTTCAAGTCCAAGAAATTCTCTCACAAAAAGTTATCAATTTCAACATTATAGGTCATTTTCAAAAGTCAACAAAAAGGGACTTTAAGTCAAAGGCCATAACTTGAGATTGGTAAATCAAAATGACATGAGACAAAAGTCATTGGTTAGAGGACTCAAAGACCTTTCCAAAATGTCCAAGAACATGAGAAAAGCTTAAAATTTGAGCAAGTTATGCCTTGTAGAAGTTGGGAAATTTTTGGATATTTTGAAAAGTCAACATTGGTTCAAATGACTAAAACTGCTAATGGGCCCATTTTTCTTCCATGATTCATCATCCATGACATGTGCACGACCACTTGGCCCAAAGGGAAGTATTTTCTCATTTTTTATTTATTTATTTGAATTTTTATTTATATTAATTCATTTAAATCATTTAAATATATGAAAAATATTTAATTCACCCTAACCAATCTTTTTATGCATGTTCTAGACTCAATATTTCGTGCCTAATCAAATGAGGAAAGATTTGGAGTGATTTGATCCTAATTGACACAAAGAACACTTGAAAAAGATTGAAAAAAGATCCTTAAAATCAAATTTCCAAAAACCATCAATGCCATGGATTTGATTGAGTTTTGTTGACCAAATTTGTTCACTACAAAGGCTTGATCATAAACCTAATGCAAGGAGACACAAAGCTGCGCAGAAGAGGCCATTGAAAACTTGAATTTTCTCTCTAAAAAGTCAAAACTGAAATCCTTTTTACAAGGCGATTCAAGGCACAAAAACTATTCCAATAGCTTCCTCAAGGCCTATTGAATACATTCCAATCAAAAACAACAATCCAGACGCGAGGAATTGGTATACAGAATGCAAGATGTTTCGTGAAAAATTCATAATCATACTTTGAAATTTAAGCATTTTTATGGCATTTCATTTATTGATTCTTATTCCTGGAATGATTATGAAGCTAACCAAACTATTTGATTGTATTTTTATGCACCCTACGTGAATCTGCCATTAACGTTTTTTAGGGTTCAAGAAGCTTGGAATTAGGGCTTCTGAAATTAAGAAAAATTGGCCCTCAAGACCACCACCATTCAAACCAGCAAGCTTAGACGAAGAAGAATCCACACTCGCGATTAATTTATGGACACCATAGCTCTAGTCGCTATTTTCTTGAAACTGACCTTAAGCAACGCATAGAAAACCGTTGCCTCATGTTTTTGTTTTCAGGAACAGGTGAAGACGATGGAGTCGTGGCAACAAGTGATTGGCTTGTTCAAAAGTTCGCACGCGTTTCCAAGCGTTGATCCACTTTCTATTATATTATTTTGTTGATTATATAACAAAGGCGTTATAGTGGCTCAGCTGGCAAGCGTTGGTTGCTTCAACATCCAAGACCTGGGTTCGAACCCCAGGTCTGTGTAATTTCAATATTATTTTTCCACAATAATTCCCATGCAGTGCTTACGTTGAGGACCACCATGTATCCTCCAGATCAAACCATACACGCGTCCTGGGAGATCAAATCAAAGGCTCAAGGTTGCTGAACACCACAAGCGCTTGTCAACATGTCAGTAGGCCATCTGGAAAGTCAAACGGACCCAGGGTTTTTGGGCCAGATTATTCAAAGTCCTACCTCCAACTTGGGACTTCCACCCCCCCTGGTTTGCAATTTTCATTATATTTTATTTTTTCAATTATTGTTTTATCTTATTTATTTGTTTAATTTAATTAATTATTCTCACAAAAATATAAAAACACATAAAAATCAGAAAAAGAAAAAATAATAAAATATTACTTATTTTAGTATTTTTATAAACAAACTTGCATGTAAATATTTAGTTCTAATTTAAGTGTAATATTAATTCTTTTCATAAAAAATCTAAAAAATGTAGAAATAGGTTTAATCAACGTTTTATTCCTTTTTTTTTAATTTTTCTTTCACAATAATAATATTTATTTTATTTATTTTTTAAGTTGTACATAAAAAAAGGTTAGGTTTAATTTAGGTTTTAATTTAATATTTTTCTTAATAACTTAAAAGCCATTAGAATTAGGGTTTGCATTCAATTTAGATTTTAATTAATTCTCTCTTTTCATTTAAATACTAAAATACCAAAAACAATTTCTTTTAATTTTTAATTTTAATTCCTCATTAATTTAATTTTTTGCAAAAGGGTCCAACGCCCTCCTTTCGACTTAATTGTTTAATTTCGCATATTTATTTTATTTCGTTTAAATAATTATGTACCTCTCCCAAAGCTTTGTAACAATTACTTCTCGCACTTTACTTTATTTGCTTCATTTATTTTCCGTCAAATCGGGTCCTGGTTTAATTTTGGCGATGTGGACCCGCGCCATTTGTAATAGCTTTAGATTTATTTTCCCTCGCAACTTTTAACTGTTAACAAAGCATGCAAGAATGAATGACCATAATAAAATCAAGCGTAGATCACTTTAACATGAAAAGACAAAAATATCTGAAACGACACACAAAATCACACACCACCCCTAGGGTACGCCTCACTGTTGCCTTGCCTCGAAAGGTGATCGTCGAGTAGAGGATGTCTTAGTAAGTCCTCATGATCCGGGAACCTGGCATGAGGGTAGCTTCTAAGGTGTCTTCCCATTGCTCTGGTGATCACCATGTCCCGAACCTCGAATTGACCCGAACACCTCCAACGGTGGTGCTACCTACCTCTCAATGGTGGGATGGCACTACTTTAAAGGACATTTACACAGACGAATTCCTTAGGGTAGGTAGACGACTCTAGATACTTGCTCTAATTTCAAAACAAATCAAAAACTCTTTTCACACCGACACTTTTCAAAAAGCTTTCGAAAGCAATTTTTCAAACACTCTTGAGGACCGATACAAGAGTCGAACTGAAATTTTCAAAAGAAACTTTTTAAAACCCACAATTGAAAAAGCAAACAAACCATTTTTGAAAACACAAGTGAGCCAGTATCTAAGAGCCCATGGATAACCATGGATAGAAAGGGTGCTAACACCTTCCCTTTCTATAATCTACCTCCCGAACCGAGAGCAATCTCTTTAAGGAATTTTTCTGTGCTTTTGTCCTTTCCAATTGGAGAAAATAAAAGACGGTGGCGACTCTTGCTTCCGCGACATTTCGCGAACCAACGTTAAACAGTCAGTTCCAGATCCACCGATCACAATACTCTTTGTAAGGAATAAGATTTGGGTGCTTCGTATCCCACTCGCCTTTGATCTGACTGATCACGAGAGCGGAATCTCCGAATACACTTAAGAACTTAATCCTTAGGTCAATTGCTTCTCGAAGGCCCATAATGCACACTTCATACTCCGCCATATTGTTGGTGCAGTTGAAACATAGTCGGGCGGTGAACGGAGTATGAGAGCCTTTAGGAGATATGATCACGGTGCCAATGCCATTACCCAAAGCGTTTGAAGCTCCATCAAAGTACATAGACCATCGGGATCCCTCCTTAGGTCCTTCATCCGGTCCAGGTGTCTCACAGTCAGTCACCTACATGATGCTCTCATCCGGGAATTCAAAGTTCATAGACTGGTAATCATCCACTGCTTGATGTACCAAATGATCTGCTAACACACTTCCCTTGATTTCCTTTTGGGTCGTGTATTGGATGTCATACTCAGTCAAGATCATATTCCATCTTGCTATTCTTCCGGACAAGGCAGGCTTCTCGAAGATATACTTGATTGGATCCATCTTTGATATCAATAGAGTAGTGTGAGTCAGCATATACTGTCTCAGCCGGCGAGCAGCCCATGCCAAAGCGCATCAAGTTTTCTCAAGCAACGAGTATCGGGTCTCGCAGTCGGTAAACTTTTTGCTAAGGTAATAAATAGCATGCTCTTTTCGGCCAGACTCGTCATGCTGCCCCAGCACGTACCCCATTGAATTATCGAGTACTGTCAAGTATAAGATCAAAGGTCTCCCCTCAACTGGAGGCATCATAATAGGTGGTTCTTGGAGATATTCTTTGATCCTTTCCAAAGCGGGTTGACATTCATCATTCCATCTTACCACTTGATCTTTCTTCAACAACTTGAAGATCGGCTCACAAGTAGAAGTCAGGTGTGAGATGAATCGGGCAATATAGTTCGGACGTCCCAAAAAGCCTCTGACTTCTTTTTCTGTTCGGGGAGATGGCATTTCCTGTATAGCCTTCACCTTTGCAGGATCCACTTGAATACCTTTATCACTTACGACAAAACCCAGCAGCTTACCAGACCTCACTCCGAAGGTGCACTCGTTCGGGTTTAGCCTCAGTCTGTACAACTTCAACCTATCAAATAGCTTCTGGAGATGGTCAAGGTGTTCTTCCTCAGTCTGGGACCTTGCAATCATGTCGTCAACGTATACCTCAATCTCATGGTGAATCATGTCGTGGAACAAAGCGACCATGGCGCGCTGATACGTTGCCCCATCATTCTTCAATCCAAAAGGCATGACTTTGTAGCAGAAGGTACCCCATTGAGTAACAAAGGTTGTCTTTTCTATATCCTCAAGAGCCATCTTAATCTGATTATAACCAGAGAAACCATCCATAAAGGAGAA
Source organism: Vicia faba (assembly GCA_948472305.1). Lineage (NCBI taxonomy): Eukaryota > Viridiplantae > Streptophyta > Magnoliopsida > Fabales > Fabaceae > Vicia > Vicia faba. The sequence continues at coordinate 75,749,627 of OX451741.1, forward strand.
GACCTTATGCTGTGCGGTTTTGTCAACCAGAACGTCGATATGAGGCAGAGGGAAATCATCCTTGGGGCTCGCCCTGTTCAGATCCCTATAGTCAACACACATGCAAACCTTACCATCCTTCTTCGGTACTGGAACCATGTTGGCAACCCACTACGGGTAAGAAGTGACCTCTAGAAAACCGACATCAAACTATTTCATAACCTCAGCCTTGATTTTCTCGGACATCGCTGGGCGCATTCGGCGAACCTTCTGCTTCGCTGGAGGACAATCTTCCTTGGTGGGCAAGAGGTGAACCACGATATCAGTATCCAACCCAGGCATATCTTTATAAGACCAGGCAAAGATCTCAACATAGTCACGCAACATCTGAATCAACCGTTGCTTAACACTAGACTCCAAATTTGCACCGATCTTGACCTCCTTCTTGTCTTCTTCTGTACCCAGATTTACTTTTTCCACTGGATCTTCATGCGGCTGTATGGCCCTCTCTTCCTGAAGTAACAATCTAGCAAGTTCACCAGGCACTTCACAATCATCCTCACCTTCGTCCTCGGCTTGGTTTATCGGACTTTCGAAGTCATAACTGGCAGTAGCGGAGTCGTTATCAGTGGGATCTAGAGTGGATGTAGACCTGTATATGTGAGTGTGTGTAAAATAGTTGTTTTGCAAGATGAAAAAGAAAAACAAGGAGCGCAAAATTTGTAATGCAAGAAAACGTCCAATGCTTTTATTAATGATATATGGAAATGACACACAATAAGCCCTCAAACAAAGCCACGGTATCTCGGGTAAGGCAACGGGCCGTACAGTTTAAAATTTTCTGTTACAAATTCAAAACAAAAGTCTATTACTGTGTGATAAAAGAAATTGGCACGAAGTCCTTTCCCATCCAATTGCTTAGTCCATTGTCGGTAGTCGGGTAAATCCAGCTGTCAAATTCAAACTCTTCATCATCGTCTCTAATAGCATTTACTCCCGCATCATGTTTCGGCATAGGAGCCGTTATGACATTAGGCTTTTCCGGCGCTTAAAACTAGATTTCCTTAGCTTCAATTAGATCCTGTACCTTATTCTTCAAGACCCAGTAGTTATTCGTATCATGCCCCGGGCTATCGGAGTGAAAAGCACAACAGACGTTTAGATTATACAACAGTGATGTAGTATTGGGATTCTTCGGGGCTTCCCTCAGAGTCACCAAGTTGGTCTTTAACAACTGAGGCAGAATTTGAGACAGGGTCATACTGAGCCGAGTAAATTGTCTTTGCGGTCTCTCTGCTCTTGGCTGATTAACTGCTTGGCGGTGCTCAAGTCAATTCGGGCTCCTAGAGCTGTAAACTGCACTAGACTCCTTCTTGAAAGGCTTCTTCTCTGTATTTGAAGAAGCACCTTTCTGTATCTTGCCGCTCTTGATAGCGACTTCAACCCTCTCCCCAGTCATAATCAATTCAGTGAAACCTGACGATGAACTTCCGATCAAATGGTTGAAATACGGACCAGAGAAGGTCCCAAGAAACATATCCACCAACTCCCTATTAGCCAGAGGGGGTTGGACTCTACCAGCAAGATCTCTCCACTTCTGAGCGTAGTCCTTAAAACCTTCGCTCGCACCCATAGACATACCCTAAAGTTGGGTACGCGTGGGAGAAAGGTCGGCATTATACTGGTACTGCTTGTAGAAAGCAGCAACAAGGTCTTCCCAGTTATGGATGTTAGCTCCTTCCAGTTGGTAGAACCATTCAAGTTGAGTCCCTGAAAGACTATCTTGAAAGAAATGAATCCAGAGGTTCCTGTCAGCAGTATATGGTTGAATCTTTCTAACATACGAGCGGAGGTGTAACTTTGGGTAGGAGACCCCATCGTACTTAGAAAAGACAAGAGCCTTAAACTTGTGTAGGATCACCACCCCAGATGCCAAACCCAAATCTCCAAAGTCTAACCCATGTATCTTCTGGATCTCCATTGCACTCAACCGGTCTTCGAGTTTCTTATACCTATCCTCGGCAGGAGGATACTGGTCTTCATCAAAGTCAGTGTCATTGTCCGAAATCACAGGGCTAGGAGCCCTCCTTTCTTCTTGATTCTCTCCCCCTCCCGATGAGTGAGATAAATCAACCTCTTCTCGCAACCTATTCCCAAACCTGTGACCCATATTAAAGAGGACCGTCTTCTTCTTCTTCTTCTTCTTCTTCTTCTTCTTCTTCTTGTCTTTCAAGATAAGAGTCTTCAAATCTTTCTGCCCCTTGGCCAGGTTCATGAACATTTTCTGGAAGTGCACATTTTGAGCTTGAAGAGCCTTAATGGCTTGATCAATAGATACTTCAGAAGACATGATGTGCTGAAATAAACAGCGAATAAGATGAGAGACCTGTAAGGGTACCTGTAATGAGGTGCATGGGAATGGAATGCGTATGAAATTATTTCAAAGACTTAGGGAGATTCAAATTTGTAAACCAAAATAAAACACACTTTTATTAGATTAAAAACTTGAAACAATGTTTGACAAATGCTTTTAAGGCATTACAAAGAGAAAAACTGAAAAGTAAATCAAAACTAGAAATAGAAAAAGACATCAGGGCTCCCATGGTCGTTTTCCTTGTGTGTTGACATAGTCGTTGAGGACCTTCTCGTTCTCCAACTTCCTTGTAAGCTTCAGGATCTTTCGTTCTTGTTCATGATACTTCTCTCTGTAAGTATCCCGCTCTTCCCTCAACTGGATCCAAGACCTCTTTAATGCCCCAATGTCAGTAGGCATGTAAGGATGAAGGACAGTATGAGGAACCCCTTCTTCATCAGTACTCTCAACAATTACCGGTAAGACAGCTTTATATGGCATCCCTAGTTTTTGAGCACGGGCTCGAACCCACCGAAGATATGGTTCCATCGGGAGAGAGGTATTCATTCCTAGTTCATGTGGATCAGACCTGTGCACCCTGTTCCAAGCTCATATGAATCTGCGGCGATGTCCCTCAACATCCCGCATGAAGTCAAAGACAATGTCCGGAAGCAACAACTCATGAGGTCCGTCCCTCATAGCTCGCCCAAACTGTCGTAAGGCCAAACAAGGGTTATAGGTAATCCCTCCTCTAATTCCAAGCAATGGAACATTGGGGTATTCCCCACAGCGATCATTGACAACCACTTCTTCCATGTCTTTAGTACTCCAAATGATGTTTGTGTGAGCAAGGGACATAATTATGTATGCCCAAACCATGCCTTCCTCATTCTTCAAAACAGACTTGAGGAGGTGAGAAATAAACCACCTCTCCAACAATGGTGCACAGCACATAAGGGTTCCCCGTTTCCGAGCAGTACAAGCATAAAGAGCATGTAGAATGTAACCTAAGAGAGTGGGCACCGGATTACGGAACATGAAGATCTTCACTGTGTTCACGTCGACAAAGGAATCTGAATTTGGGAACAGAACCAAGCCATAAATGAGAAGTGCTAGGAGGTCCTCAAATGCTTGAAAGTCCAAACTGTCCCAAAACTGTTGAGCCTGATCAATCAAGAACTTAGCCAGGAAGCCTTTTACCCCAATCAGAGTTTCCCAGTTAGACATTACATCAGCCTTTGTCAGATGGAGGGCTGAAGCAATATCCTCCGGACTAGGAGCTACCTCTAAACTTGTAAATGGTGTCTGCTCTAGAATAGAGATGCCGAGTAGATCAGAGAACTCCTCCAAAGTAGGGACCAACTGATAGTCCGGGAAGGTGAAGCAGTGGTGCAACGGGTCAAAGAACTGGAACAAGACACTCATCATTTGCTCATCTAACTTAGGAGTGACCAGACCAAGGAGATGACCATGTCTTCTGACAAAGGAAGAAGTATCAGGAACCTTGGAAACCAAATCTCTAAGCTAAACAAGGATTTGTACAAAGTTGATCCGAATAGTATTTCTGCGCATAGATGCCATGATCTGCAAAACAGAACAAAGATGAATCCCCTCGGTCTTTGAAATGGGTTAGTCTAATGAAATATGCATGAAATGTCATGATGCATGATGTCATGATAGAAACACACCACAAGTATCACAGATAGCAAACATCGTAAGGGCAAACAAGTCACACAATAGCCCTTAGATTTCAGGCTGGCATAGAGTTTAGGTATTACCCTCTTTCAGTTTAGTTGGTTCAACCTGTCCTAGTAATAGTAACTGGGTTCTAGAGGACCTCAATATCACTGACCACCCTCGATCGGTCATAATTCTAGTTTAGCAACCTTTTCTTGCGGCCGGAATCATCGCGAGAGTTTGGTCTCAATGAGTGTAGCATACTGCTACTTTTCTATGGCCAAGTTGGTCAATTATAGGTTCTAAGGTCAGTTGGTGCATAATGACCCCTTAGCAGCCCCATATTCTCCTTGTTCCTCCACAAGGGATATCGGTACAAACTAAAGTGTCACACCAATGTAGCTACTACTTCAACCGTATCGGTCTACGCCGTACAGTTCCCTCACAGTCTATTGCTACTTACCTAAAAGGTATCCCCAGATCCGGGTTAGGATCTATAGTAACTCCAATTCAAACCCACAAAAATAAAGCAAAAAAATCAAGCAATTGAAAACAATATGAACTATTCCTAAGGTACACCCCACTTATCGTCCCCAACAGAGTCGCCAGTTCTGTGATACGGTGGAAGAACTGACAGTTTAGAAATGTTGGTTTACGTTTTGCGTTTGTTTTCGCAAAATGTCGCGATAAGCAAGAGTCGCCACCGACTTTTATTTAATCCAACAAGGAAAGGAAAAAGCCCATGAAAATTCCTTTTTTGAGATATTTCCGAGTATGGGGGGTAGATTTATAGAAAGGGAAGGTATTAGCACCCTTTCTATCCGTAGTTATCTACGGGCTCTTAGGTACTTGCTCATAATTTTCAAAATTGTTTTCTTTGTGTTTGTGGGCTTTGAAAAGTTTTTATTTTAACTTCGATTTAACTCTTGCTTCTGTCTTCAAGAGTTTAATGAAGTGTTTTTGAAAATTTGTTTATAAAGGAGTGTAAGTGAAGAAAAGTTTTGTTTTGGATGAACAAGTATCTAAGAACTAATCTACCTACTCGAAAAAAGGAATCGTTCTATGCTTATTTCCTTTAGAAAATGATATCCCACTATTAGTGAGTAGGTAGCACAGTCGTTGGAGTTTTGAGGGTCAATTCGAAGGGACGTACAATCACTAGAGCAATGTTGGGACGTCTTAGTGGTAACCCTAACGTCTTAGATCATTTATCCGAGGCAACAATATCCGAGGCAACCTTTCCGAGGAAACTTATGATCTTTTAGACAAGAGGGACACCTCTAAAACAACCTTTAATCAATGACCGTTTTACGAAGGCAACCAAGTGGGAGTGTACCCTAGGAGTGCGCATGTGCGAGTGTTTCAATTTCAGATTATTTTATCTTTGCACATTTAGGGTGATCTAACTCTTTTAAATTTAGCCATACATTCTTGTCATGCAAACCCTATTATCAAACATCTAACAGTTAAATATTTGCAGAAATTAAAGTGCGGAATTTAAACTAAGCTATTACAAGGCTTTAGGTATTTACATAGCCAAAAACAAACCCTTTGAAAATAAAAGCGGTAAAAGTAAATGTCCTAATTAAATTATTACAAACCGGGAGCAGATACAATAATTGGATAAAAAAATAAAATAACGCGCACGAAAATTAGATCAAATGCGAAGCTAGGGTTTTGACCCTTCTATCTTAATTAAAAGAGAAAATTGTTTTTTTGTTGTTTTAAATATTTTTTTAAGAAAAGAAATTGACTCTTAAAATTAAATACTAAATTAATTGATTATTGAATAAATTAATGAATAATAATTAAATGTCATATTTTTGGGTTTTTGTTATTTTAGGAAAGAAATAAAATAATTAAGTTAGTAATAAAACCTAGTTATTCTAATAAATTTTCATTATTTGCAAAATAAATTAAAGTTACCTAATTTAATCAAACCTAATTAAATTAATTGCATTTATTGAAGAAAAATAATATTCTAATTTTGATTGGACATAAAATATTTTTTGGTGATTTTTGGTAAAAAGAAAATTATTTTTGGGTTAGTAAATAAATAAGAAAATAATTAAATGAAATATAAACAAAAATATAAAAGAGAGAGATAAGCCTGAATTGGAGGTGTGCATAGCAATTTTCCTGGGCCCATTGAGATGTGATCCGTGTTGACTTTGGTGATTCTGTATGACATCTTTGACTTGGTTTATGGTGTGCTTTTCATGGTGGCCACCAGATTTGGCCATCTGGCCATCTGTCGCGTTGGATGATGAGGGAGTAGGATGGACATCAGGCTCAAGCGCGCATTGGATTGGCTGCAAGAAAATGTGAAAATAGCAAATGCTGGAGGCAGGGATCGAACCCCTGACCTCCAACCTCTAACGCCTTAAGTACTCACGTGGCAACCACTGGGCTATTTGATTTTGTTATACATATAATAGAATATAATAATAATATATGAAACAAGGAAATATTGGAAAATCAAAACAAAACGCGTGCTAATCGTTTGAATGGGCCAATGATTGAATGACAACTCATTGTCTTCTTCCTCTCTCCGTGGCTAAAAACTCGGTCTCCTATACCTACGGACAAATGTCCGTTGCTACAGGCCTGAGCTTCCTCAAAATCCTCCACATGCCATGGAAATAACATCTAACACCATGGTTAGACTCGTATTGTCCTCCTGATCTCAATGGTATCACTCATGAAGGCCAATTGTTCCTGAAAACAAAAACCCTAAAACCAAGCTCGAAAACCTAGCAATGGTGATTTACAATACGAGCTATATAAATGAAATCAAATAATGCAGAAAGTTTGTAAATGTCATGATGATCAAGAATGTACATATATTTCAATATAACAATGCATAAATCATGAGTTTCAAATTCAAGACTAGGGGTGTAACGTGAACGACTTACAGAGCGATTTGGGGCTTGAACGACTTAGTTCTTGATTGCTTTAGGTTGTTGAGAGTGCCAGGAAGCGATTGGGATCGATAACAAGCCTTGAGGATGCCCCTAACTATCAATTAGATCTCACACTTTTTGCCTTTTTTTTTCAAAACTGGTTCTTGTTCTAGCGCCTGTTTCTAACCTTCCTTTTGATCTACACGCAGTCTATATGTATTAGTGAAGGAATTAGGGTTGCAAAACTGGTTCAAATCTTTTTCTTTCAATGCCTTTGATATTTGATTTGATTCACTTTAAAAACATTCCAAATTTGGCTTATTTCCAATCTATTTGTGCACACAAGCCTTGATGCGAATTTGAATGATGCTGTCCGTTCAATGAAGCCTGAAACAAACACAAAATCCCTTGTTATCAATGTTTTGGATTTTTATTTGATTTAATTTGATTTAAATTGAATTAATTCAAATAAAAAACCAAATTAAATAATAAAAATAAGATATGGACAAGTCGCAAAGGCTAGAGCACGTGGGCTATGTTGCCCACTTAAAACAAGTGAAAAAGTTTGGGCCCATTTGGCAAAATTTGAAGTTTTGGGCATAGTTGACTTTTGGCAATTTTGCAAAAAAAGTCAACTTCACCAATGCATAACTTCCTCAATTTTGACTCTTTGGAGTTGTTCGTGGACTTTTTAGAAAGCTTGAGATGTCCTCTAATCAACCCTTTTGGTCTCATATCAATTTAATATTCCATTCTCATGTATGAAGCTTTGACAAAAAAGGTGTTTTTGTTGATTTTTCAAAATGACCTATAATGGCCAAATTCATAACTTATTGTGAGTGCATATTTTGAACTTTGGAGCTGAAAATAGATTGTAGGGAATTTCATCCTCTTAAAAATGAGCTTTGGATGGGTCATTTCTCATAAAGTATGAGAAAGTTATGCTTGGTCAAAGTTGAATTGACTTTTCCTTCAAAACCCTAATTTAGAAACTTTTGAGTCTTGATGAATTATGAGCAATCCTTGATGAATCATGATCAACCCTTGATCAAATTATGAAATATACTTCAAAATGGGATGTTGACCAAAAATCTTGAAAGTTGATTGTATGTAGGCCACAATTGACTTTTTCCCTAGCATAATCGATTTTTGGACCTTTGAGCAATTGACTGAGCAAAATTTCTCTGCAAGGCTTGAAACTTGACATGGATGATCTTGAGAACATATCAGGACATTGGTGAGAACATGGGATCACTTGGAATCAAGTATCTTGATGCAACATGAAACCCTAGTTTGGGGTAGACATCCTTAGGAGAGAGCTTGTTTGGCCAACCCTTGGACTACCTTGAGCAACTTGAGGATCTTTCTTGCAATGTTTTGAGAAATATGGGAGGGAAAATTTTGGGGTACAACACTTAGGAATTGGGTTTTGAACAACATTCGGACCATTCACTGGAGTAAATCAATTGCCTTGGCATCCAACAATTTTTGCACTTTGCATTTCAATGCATAACAATTGTCGGTAGAATGACCAATTCCACGAGAATGGAATTCACATCTTGCGTTAGCATCATAATTAGCAGGAAGTTTTCCGGTGGGTGCTGGCATATTTCTAAAATTAATCAACTTCAAATCAAGCAAATGATGGAGTGCTTCACTAAGAGATACTGGCAAGGGATCAAACCTTCTTGGCTATCATTGTTGCTGATTATTATTGTACTGATGGGGAGCATCTTGCTGTCTTTGTTGTTGGGGCACATGATTTTGTCTCTTATGTGGAGGAAAATTAATAGGAATAGAAATAACATTAAATTGTTGGTGCTGACAATCTCCACCTCTTCCTCTATGAGAATACACTGCACTTGTATCACCTTCCCTTTTCTTAGGGTAAGCATTGAACGTCTTCTTAGCACCCCCTAATGAACTACTAGAATTACCAACTTGAATCTTTCCCAATTTCAAACCTACTTCGATCCTTTCACCAGCCATAAACAATTCTACGATTCCTGCTGAAGCACTTCCTATCATGTGATCATAATAAGGCCTTTACAGAGTTCTCATAAACATATCAATGATTTCCCGCTCCATGAGTGGAGGTTGATCCCTTGCAGCCAATTTACGCCATTTTTGAGCGTATTCTTTGAAAGATTCCTTTGGCCCCTGTGCCAAGCTCTATAGCTGTGTGCGATTAGGTGCCATATCCATATTATACTGGTAGTGCTTGACAAAATCACGGGCAAGATCATTCCAGCATCGAATATGAGTTTTTTCTAGCTTCATATACCATTCCAGAGATGCCCCATATAGGCTATCCTGGAAATAATGAATCAAAAGCCCTTGATCCTCGATATGAACTGACATTTTCCTGAAATAAGCAGTTTCATGAGTAACGGGACATGACGAACCATTGTACTTTTCAAACACTGGAGGCTTGAATTTAGGGGGAACCTTCACCCGAGACACCAACCCAAGATCATTGGCATCCATACCAAGGACTCATTTTCCTTCCATGGACTTCAACCGTTCTTATAATAGCTAATACCTTATATCCTCAACCTAAACTTTTGGCTCAGAGCGCTGCACAGAAAGTTGATCTTCATCCTCGTCATAGTCATAGTCTTACTCCTGATAGTTCCTTACACCCTAATTATCTCTTCGGTTACCCAAGGTCCCGGAGATGGAGGAAACTGCCCCATGTTACCGGTGTGCATAAAAGGATTCTCAAGAGGCCCATGAATATTCACAAAAGGTTGGTCCTGCACATCCCCTAGTCCGACGGAATTCTCTTGATAAATCCATTGATTCCCATCATCTGCCTGATTGCGGTGCTGATTATTGACGAGAGCAGCCAGTTCATCCTATCGGCGATTCACATTAGTAATGACCTCCATGAATTAGGTCATCTGAGTGGCAATCTGGGCCCTCATTTAAGTGAATTCAACTTGGATTTGTTCCATCTGTCTTGGAAGGTTGTTTCTGGTTGAGTACTGGTGAATAGTCGTCTTGAACTCTGTATAATAAAAGGAAAGTCAAGATAAGAATATTGTCTTGAGATAACCTATAATGTATGAGGTTCATGACATGCATGATATGTTTTGTTATTTCCAGGTATTCAAGAGCTTTGTCAACCATCAGGGATGATAAACAAGCATGATAAGGGATATAGGAAAATAATAAATAAATATACAACTACAAAAACACCTTTCATTTGTAATAACAATCATCAAGACCAAATGAGTTTATAAAAAAATATCCTAAAGTACATCATAAAAGATAAAGGATCCCATTCAACAAGACTGGTGGTGATCATACAACAAACAACAACAAAAATAATAGAAAACACTAAATTAAAGAGATGGGTCCCTCATCTCAACATAAAATAAAGATCCTCCCTCCTTGAAGTGATACTAACTCCACTCTTTGGTCTCTCGGAATAGCTGTATTGTCTTTAGGTGGTCACGTCCTTCAATAAGGCTCTGAATCACCACATCCTTCTGGAATAGTTGAACCTCTAGATACTGACATTGTTCAAGAAAGAGATCACATTCTTTGCACCCTGGCAGAGGGATAGGCATAAGTTCATTTTCCAACTTTTCTATTTGATCTCGGAGCCTGGAATTTTCCATCATCACCTTGGTCATCTGATCTTCCTTTGATTCTAGTCCAAATTGACATTCTTGAACTTCTCCTCCAATTCTTTAACTTTTACTTCATTCCTGTTGTTGGATACTTGGAATTTTCCACATTCTAAGTGCCACTTTTGTGCATCATTGAGTTCTCTATGGTAATCCTTGGTAGAAACCGAAGCATTTCCCACCCCAGCCCTTTTCTCAGCTTTCCTAAATTCAGAAGTTCCTTCACTAGCAAATTTGAGTTTGTGTGCTAAGTTTAATTTGTCATCCCTGGCTTTATAGAGCTTCATTCTTGACTCGTGGTCTTTCCGACGAAGCTCAATGATTATAATTGGACTTGTTGGTACTCTTCAGTAGGCACTGATTTAGATAAAACAAGAGGTGGTTGTTCATATAATGGAATCTCCCTCTTAAAGGCAACATAATAGTCTCCACTCTTTTCTTGACCCACTCAATATAAGGAATTTTTGCAATTGCAATTTTCTTCCCGATTAAGTCCCTGGATCTTTTGTTAATCCTTTTCCAAGCATTTCCTATCATCTATAGTAACTCTATAATTTCTCCCTTGCCAGAATACATTATCTCTCTAATTTCTATCTCTTTGGGTCGATCATTCATGGCGTACCCCAATTGCTAGAAAGCCAGGACAAGATTGTAGTTGATGCACCCCATGTGTCCCCATGAGTGGAACATTTGGAAAATCCCCGCAACTTGTGATTACATCCGGGCCTTCCATATCATTACCAATGTTATTATCCATCTTTGGTGCAGACAATTACTCTTGACGTACCTTGGAAGGAACATGCATATGATAGTTGACTTTTTTGTACATCATTTTTTTATAAAAATAAATATGCTATGATGCAAAAATGACAGGATCAGGGTCTCCAATAAACTAGACACTGTTGAGTGGCCGAAATAAACGACTCAAGTGAGAAGTCCATAATGAAACCAAGAAACCATAAAGTCACTGACAGAACCAAACATCACCATTTGTACCTGTAAGAATCAAATCCTCACTACTCACGAGTGTAGTATAGGTCAAGGTAAGGCAAGGGAGAATCAGAGTGGCAGGTTCACTTGAAACTACCATCATCGTACAACATACATGATAATGAAAGTACCCTCATTAAAACCTACTCTGATCGTAGCTCTCATGATCAGACCCGACAGGGCATACTCCTATCAGCCGTCATGACTCTCCACTCTAATCCTAGGTGTTCCTAGTGGTATGTGTTATTGGCCTGTGTATTAGGCCTTTTACCTCAAAAAGCATCATCCCGCCCATAAAGAAACAACATAGTTGTAGTATCCGGAGTATAGGAGATAATAAAAAGCAATGCATAAAAGCGCACCAATAAAACACATAAATAATCAAAGATGGAAAGTGTTTTTCCCTAAAAATTTCCCTCTCATTTGTCAAGTAACCTCTCACAAGATCTCCATTGATTCAAGACTGCACAAGGTTTGATCAGCTCAAGACACCTCCTCAAGCACTGATAAATGGAAATTAGGGTTTGAGTTTGCACAAGGAAAATTGGAATTTTAATGCACATATGACTTCCATGGATCATTTTGGACCATTAAGATTGCCCATGTCAAGTTTCAAGTCTTGGATCACATTTTTGCTCATTCAATTGATCAATTGACCTAAAATCAACTGTATTGGGGGAAAAGTCAACTATGGTTAATTTGCAGTCAAACTTCATAATTTTGGATCCATATCAACATCATGAACTCATATATGTCAATTGAATAAGTTTGGATCCAATTCCTCAAGAAATTTGACCAGATCATCAAAAGGGAAAAATGGTCAAAATTAGGGTTTTGACTGAGAAGGTGCAATTTTTGATTTTTGACCTAGAAAATGACTTATTGGTTTGAGACATGATCTCAAGGATTCAAATGCATCATTTTCACCTAATGGCCTGGCTCAAAATATTTCTCAAGTTCAATTGATTGATAGTTGAATTTCAGTCAACTGATGAAAAGTCAATTGTACACTAAAAAGTCAAACTTTGACTTTTTGGTCAAAATCAAACTTCAAAGATTACAATTCATCAAGAGATGTCAAAATATGAAACTTGTTCATCAAGAAATCAAAAAGTCAAGATTTTATTTTGGAAAGTCAAAATTTCTAAACTCAGAAATTTTTCTAAGTGTTGAAAATTCATGTTTTTTTCATAAGTTTGAGCCAAATTTCCACCATGGTGCAAGATTATTCAAAGGAAACTTCCAACATTAAAGTTTTATATCTCAATGATACCTAAAAAATTGTAGAGCATAAAATTTTCTAGAAATTCTTAGATTTCGAGTTATGATTTTGTGAAGACATGTTCATGAAACTTGAAAAACGTAGTGAAATTTTGCCCTAGTTTAGGCAGGATTTTGACCTAACTTCATGGCAATGTTTCACCTAGTTCCAAGATGAATCTTTAAAAATGTCCAACATAGAGGTTGTAGAGGATGTTACAAGCTTTCCAAAATCCCCGAGAACTCATTGAGATCATACTAGAGCTAGGAGAATCGAAGGCAAGAAGTTAGGGTTTCAAACTTGAATTGCAAGCCATTTCTTGATGAACACATAATCCAATCTCAATGTTAAGTTGCATAATCTTGCTTTGAAGGCCTTCTAACTTGTGTATCTATCCATCATTAATGTATTACACAAACTTTTGAGCTATAACCAAGTGGTTTAAGCATGGTCCAATTTAATTTTCCATTTTGGGAAGAAAGTTAACAATGCCATTCTTGAAAAGAACACTTTATGCACAAAGTCAATTCTTGAGCCTCTCACTTGTTCCGTCTGATCACACTCCATCTACAAAGTCAGAAGCAAGTTTGTTTAAAGCATAACCACTCTACAATAGCAAGTACAAAAGGCAATGAAACTTGATTTCTCAAGAAAATCACATGTTGGGCTTAAATATGTGATTTTGAATTATGATCAAATACAAGTCTAAATACTTGTTTCTTATAAACAGAGGCACTATTTGTGAGCTAAGGCACGAGCTTAAGCACCCTAAAACTCTCTCAAACACTTGCAAGCCAGAAATTGTCCAAAAACTCCATTGATGCACATATTCTGACTTTGAACTTGTTACTCACATTTCCCTCGTGCGTTTTCCTTCCTAATCAATTACAAAGCTCCAACACATCAAATATAGTCCATCCCTGTCCCTGTTTCATAACTGTAACTCCATCTTCATCAACCTCCATAACCAAAAATAGAGCATTGCAAGTTGACTTCTCCAGGCCATTTCAGTCATCCATTACACAAGCTAATAACTGCATTAGCTTCCTGTGAACTTGAGGAAGCTAACCTGATCATTGCAGCACCTTGAATCAAGCTCATTTTTATTTCACGATTTCCAGTTTTGAGGTACCTTTGCTGAACTTCTATCTTTTCATTTAGGCATTGTTAAGCTTGCATTTGTGAAGATAAAATGTAGACATCATTACCCTGAAACTGTACATGTCCATATATTTCATTTATATTGACAGAGCTTAGAGAATTTTAGGTTTGAATCTCTGAAAAAAGTTAGGTCAGAATTTGGTACTTTTAGAAATTCTCATTCATCTTTGATTTATAGCTTATGATATTTATATGGTTGGATTCGTATGAAAAATGGAGAAACTTTCATGTTTGCATCTTTTATTTTTGTTAAGAAATGAGCAAGTTACAGGAACCATGGTTGGAGGTTGAAGATGAAGTCATTTGCAGGACTTGACTTGTGTTATGTATTTATTGTTTTGTTTATGTTACCGGATGTACAGCCACTCCAGTGGCAAAGGTAGCGCGCGTGTATGATGAGGGTCATGGGTTCAAGTCTCAGTGCTACCTTTTGTTCATTTTTTCACATTTTTCTCCTTTTTGTCATAAACAACAGTGCATGGGCCTCCATCTTTGGGCCCAAACTTTCTTTTATTATTTAATTTTTATTTATTTTCTTTTTCTTATTTTATTTTATTTCATTTTATTTATTATTTTTCATTATTATTATTACTATCATTATTATTATTTTTATTAATAAAAAATCCAAAAATATTTTTATTTATTATTTTCACATTTATATTTTTTTATTTTCTTTATAAAACAAAAAGACCAAAAAATGTTTTCTTAACAATTTAATTTCTTTTTCTTAATAAATTAATAATTAGATTTAGGTTTAGTTATTTTCTTTTTCTTAATTAAAATTAACTAAGAACTTAAGTTTCTTTTAATTAATTTAATTTCCATTTTATTTTCATTAAACTTAAAACCTTTTCATAAAAAATCCTAAAAAATGTTTCAAACTTAATTTCTTTTCATTATTAGTTTAGGTTTAATTTTATTTAATTTTAATTAATCATTTTCTTAATTATGTCAAAACTAAAACCTTATTTTCTTGCACATTTATTTAATTCTTGTGCATTATTCAATATAGTTGTAATAGATATTTAGGTTTAATTTTCTTGCACTCCCTCCTATTTGTAAATTTGTATACCCTCTCCCCTAATGATGTAATAGTGTAGTAATTTTAATTTATGCAATTTATCGCTTTTATATAAATGTTAGTAATTAGGGTTTGTATGGCGAGAATAAAATCAAAGATTAGCAAACCCTAATTCAAGATAAATAATGCATGTAAATCATACACACTTGCACACTTGCACCCTTAGAGTAATTCCACTTGTTACCTTACAAAAATGGTCATGTTATGCATGTGGGATATCTTAGCAAAAACAAATCGAAAATAAAAGATCACAGTCCCCCGATGACGCTACAAATGTTGCCTTTCAAAATAATCTTAGCCCCTCAAAGAGAAATGCTAAGATATCTCTCAACATTGCTATCATGACAATATGATGACCCACGCCCGTCCCTTTAAATCCAAAGATAAGACTTCTTACCAAATCAATGGTAAGATAGAAATATCAAAGGAAAAGAAGAAATGAATAAAGACTTTTGAGTAGGTAGATTGTTCCTAGTTGCTTGCTCATTTTCAAAAACAAACATCCTTGCACACTTTCAAAACAAACACATTCAAAACACTTTCCAAACATAAAATATTTTCAAAAGTCCAACACTTTGTATACGTTCTTACGAATGAGAACAATTACAAAGTTTTCCTAAACGAAGGCTCTTTTTCAAAATACTTTCAAAACTACCACAAAGCACATTTTCAAACAAAAGCAAGTGATCTAAGCAAGCAACTAAGATCCCATAGATAACTATGGATGAAAAGGGTGCTAACACCTCCCCTTTTCATAATCTACCCCCCGAACTCAAGAAATAATCTCAAAGGTCTTTCCTGTTCTTTTCCACCTTTCCTTTTGGATAAAAGAAAAGTCGGTGGCGACTCTTGCTAACCGTAACATTTGCAATCAAATGCAAAACATCCCAATTCATTTCTCCCACCATATAACAGAACTTCAGACTCTACTGGGGAAGATTTAAAAGTGGGGTTACCTTAGGGCTAGATCACCTTCATTTTCTTTCATTGTTTGACTTGTTTGCTTTATATTTTGGTTCCTTGATTGGGCTTGTTTTAATCCTCTACCCGGATTTGGGATACCTTATAGGTAAGTAGCAATACATTGTGGAAACTGTGTGAGGTATACCGACATGGTCTAAGAAATAGCTACGTTAGTGTGACACATTTGTGGGTACCTGTAGCCCTTGAGTAGTCAAGGAGAATACAGGGCCGCTGTGTGGTGTCATTAGGACGTAGTGAGATAGTCGGCTTTAGTGCAGTCCGAAGTTGGTTGATACTCGATACTACACTCATTGAGATTTGACTTCTTGGGATGTTTCGGACGTATTGAAAGAGGCTTGCGCTGAAACAATGCTCGATAAGATAGATTAGTGGTATTGAGATCCCTTAGAACACGGTTACTATTTCTAGGACAGGTTTGAGCCAACTAAACTTCAAGAGGGTACTCACCTATGAGACTCCATGCAAGCCTAAAGCTAAGGACTTATTTGCTTTGTTTATATATACTTATTTGTACATAACATCATAAATATCATAACATCATACTCATTCTCACTAACCATTTCAAGGATTATTGGGATTTATCTTTGTTCTGTTTTGTAGGACATGGCTTCTATCTGCATAAATACTATCCAAGTCAATCTCGTAAGAATTCCTCCTCAAATCAAAAATTTAGCATCAAGGGTCCCTGAGAATTCTCCGTTCACCGAAAGACATGGTTGCCTCCTAAACTTGGTTACCTCCAACACTGATGTAGATATGATGAAGGTGCTTTTCCAATTCTTTGATCCTTTACACCATTTATTCACTTTTCTCGATTATCAGCTTGTACCTACTCTGGAAGAATTCTCTCAACTCTTGAGGATTCCCATTCTCAATCAACTACCCTTCAACGGTACGGAAAGAGATCCAAGACCTGTAGTGATTGCCCAAGCACTACACTTGCAACAATCTGATATCACGACTAATTAGGAAATAAAGAGTGGTGTCAAAGGTTTCTTAGCCATGTTCTTGTTTGAGAAACTCAAGACTGTTGGAACTCTTTGGACTTACAAGATTTTGAAGAAACCTTGGCCCTTCTCATCTATGGGATGGTTTTGTTTCCAAACCCTGACCAACTTAAATACTGTCAAAATCTTCATTTCTTCCAATCTGGTGCCTACTTTGTTGGGAGATATCCTACATTCTTTTCACTCTCGCACTATGAGGAAGAGAGGGATCCTCATGTGTTTCACTCCTCTCTTGGCTAGATGGTTTATTTCACATATTCCTCGATCTGTGTTGAAGAACGAGCAAGGTTTGAGGTGGTCCCATAGGCTGATAACACTCAGACATTCAGATATTCATTGGTGTTCTCGATCCTTGGAGAATGTTACTATCATCGACCGCTGTGGAGAATTCCATAATGTCTCTTTGCTTGGCATTAGAGTAGGTATCACTTACCACCTTTACTTAGCCTTACGACAGTTTGGTTACGCCCGAAGGGATGGTCCTCATGATATGCTTATCCAAGGAGTGGTATTAGACTACGAGAGCGACGATCAAGGCTACCATCAGAGGTTTATACGAGCTTGGAGGATGGTAAGCAAAGTGGATAGTAAAACGCTAGGACACAAGAATTCTATTCCACTTGAACCTTATCTTAGGTGGGTACAAACTCGTTCTCAGAAACTTGTGATGCCTTATCCCTCCATCTTACCAGTTATCATGGAACTTGTGGTTGAAGGAGATGTCTCATACACTGTCCTCCATCCCGACATGCCTACTTCTCTTGAAGACTTGCAAAAAGGTTGGATTCAGCTAAAGGAAGAACAAGATACCTTCGAAGCTCAATGCTACACTAGTGAGAAAAGATTCTTGGAGCTTACAAAGTAGCTACATGAAGAACAAAGTGTGAACGCCTATCTCGCGCCGAAGAGGATGCGTTCAGTCTTTTTATCTTAGAGAGTTATTTTGTAAGCCCAAGAGGCATGTTTTAATCATTTTGAACTAATTGACGTTTGTTCATTCTTTTATATATATAAATTAAAATTTCATAAATCCTTGAAATAATTTGCATATACATCTTCCATGCATCATAAAATAACAGGTTTTCACACAATAGGCTTTCTTATCTTTCTGCTATTTATTTCAGCAAGATGGATCTAGAGAAAATAGTGAAGGACCTACAGGAACAAAACTCTCAATTCCAAGAGACTCTATTGGCCCTAGCCAAGGGGAAACAAGATATGATGGCATTGTTGGAAGCCAAGAAGAAACCCAAGAGAAAAGCCCTGGTCAACATGGGTAGAAGGTTCAAAGATTCGGTCCGTCAGATCCCGGTAGTGGAAGACTCATCTGAGGAAGATGAGAATTAGATTGGAGAAGTTAGAAGTATATAGTATGGGTGCATCAATGATCAAGCGTCTGATGATGATTATTTTGACGAGCAGTACCCTCGTGCCGATGTCAAGTACAAGAAGTTAGAAGACAAATTGAAGGCCGTTGAGAGCCAAGCCGTCCCCAGTTTAGATATTGATGATTTGTGTTTTATCTCTGGGGTTGTCATTCCCCACAAATTCAAAATACCAGTCTTTGCAAAGTTCGATGGGGTTTCATGTCCAAAACTTCACTTGAAATCTTATGTGCGCAAGATACAGCCGCACACTACTGATAAGAAACTCTGGGTTCACTTTTTCAAGAAAGCTTGTCTGGAATGCAACTAGAGTGGTTTTATCAGTTGGATGGTTCCCGTATTAATATGTGGGAAGACTTAGCTACCACTTTCTACCACCAATACCAGTATAATGCCAACTTGGCGCCGACAAGGGTTCAGTTGCAAGACATGACAATGGGGAAGAATGAAGGGTTTAAAGAATACACACAAAAGTGGAGAGACCTTTCCAGTAGGTTTCAACCACCTTTGACTGATAGGGAGAACATTGACATGTTTATGAGCACTTTATCTAGTCCATTCTTTAACTTGTTGGTCGGCTATTCTTCTTCCAGTTTCATCGAGCTGATCTTAACCGGTTAAAGAGTTGAAAGAGGCATCAGAAGTGGGAAGATTCCCATGGCATATTCCTCCACTTCCAATCCTGTAAAGAAACCTTTTTCCATGAAGAAAGAAATCAATGTTGTGTATGGGGCAAGGGCCCGTACCAAGAAGGATGACCTCCAGTCTGTTAATGCTTTCCGAATCTCCAATCCAACCCCTGCTCAAAGACCATCTGCTAATCATTAACATTTTAAAACTCCGAGAATACAATTCACGAGGATAGGCATGTCTCTATCCCAAGCCTTACAACACTTGATAAAGGCTAATTTGGTGACATTGCGCGATCCTCCTGCCAATCCAGATACCTCTTCACCAAAGTACAACCCGAACACAAAATATGCATATCATTCACGTAGTCCCGGGCATGCGACTGACCAATGCTGGGCCTAAAGAATAAAATTCAAGACTTGATCAATAACAAGACTGTTGAATTTGATCCTCCTCCAACTCCGATTGTAATCTCCACGCCTATGCCAAATCATGGAAAAGGTGTCAATGAAGTTAACGCTGTGGTTGATTCTGATGATGAAGTTGCATTTGAATATTGGGTGTATCCTACAATAATGAAGCTCAAGAGTTGGCACGCAAAGGACTTCGTGGCCATCTCCTTCATTGAGGAGTAATCTACTTGTTTATTTATTTTTATTAATTCAAGAACATTTTGTCTGTAATATTTAACAATGACTTTTAAGCCATGTGCCTGGCCCGGGGCACTATGGTCCATTTGTCAAGGGTTTTATTTATGTTCATCTTATCATATGATCATTCAATACAAATCATTAGACTATTTTGCATTCAAATATTTGTGTTCATTGTATTTCTTTTTCTTCAAATACATTTTTCAAAATAGCCATGTATCTTACATGCACACACACACACACGCACACACTCTTTCAGGTCCTTATCCACTATGGATCTCATTGCCAATGACTCTACTATTGCCGACTATTACTTCAAGTGTCCAATTAACCAAGCCGAAGACGAAGGCGAGGAAGATTATGAATTACCAGGAGAACTAGCCAGACTTCTATTACAAGAGGAAAAAGCTATTCAACCGCACGAAGAGTCAGTTGAAGTCATCAATCTAGGTACCAAGACAGACAAGAAAGAAGCCAAGATCAGCGCTAACCTAAAAAGAAGTGTCAAGAGAAGATTGGTTCAGATGTTGCATGACTATGTGAAAGTGTTTTTTGGTTATATGAAGATATTCTAGGGTTGGATACCGACATCGTAGTTCATCGTCTCCCGACAAAATAAGATTGTCCTCCTGTGAAACAAAAAGTTTGTCGCATGAGGCCTGACATGTCTGAAAAGATAAAAGCTGAAGTGATGAAACAATTTGATGCAGGATTCCTAGCTGTGACGTCTTATCCCTAACGGGTTGCCAATATGGTGCCAGTACTAAAGAAAGACGACAAAGTTCGCATGTGCGTAGACTATAGGGAACTAAATAGGGAAAACCCCAAGGATGACTTCCCTCTACCACACATTGATGTCTTAGTCGATAACACTGCTCAACATAAAGTCTTCTCTTTCATGGATGGTTTCTCCGACTATAAGCAAATTAGGATGGCTCACGAAGACATGGAGAAGACAACTTTCGTTATGCAATGGGGCACCTTTTGCTACAAGGTCATGTCGTTCGGATTGAAGAATGCAGGGGCAACATATCAAAGGGCTATGGCAGCTTTGTTTCATGATAAGATCCATCATGAAATAGAGGTATATAGGGATGATATGATTGCCAGATCACAAATTGAAGAGGAACATCTCGATCACCTGTACAATCTATTCGAAAGGTTTAAAAAGTACAAGTTGAGGTTAAATCCTAACAAGTGCACATTTGGAGTACAACCTGGAAAACTTATAGGTTTTGTTGTCAGCGGTAAAGGCATTGAAGTCGATCCTGCCAAGGTAAAGGCCATCCAAGAAATACTAGTCCCCCACTCTAAAAAGGAAGTTAGAGGATTCTTGGGTCGTCTCAATTACATCGCCCGCTTCATATCTCACTTGGCTGCTACTTGTGAGCCAATCTTCAAACTCTTGAAGAAAGATCAAGTAGTCAGATGGAATGATGAATGCTAAGCTTCCTTCGACAAAATCAAAGAATATCTGCAAGAACCTCATATTATCATGCCTCCAGTTGAAGAAAGACCATTGATCATGTACTAGACAGTACTAGAGAACTCTATGGGGTGTGTTTTGGGCCAACATGACAAGTCTGGCCGAAAAGAGCATGTTATTTATTACCTGAGCAAAAATTTTACCGATTATGAAACCAGATATTCACTGCTCGAGAAAACTTGTTGTGCTCTGGGATGAGCTGCTCGCCGTCTAAGATAATATATGTTGACTCATACCACTCTGTTGATTTCTAAGATGGACCCAATCAAGTACATCTTCGAGAAACTCGCTCTCTCTGGAAGGATAGCTAGGTGGAAAATGATCTTGACTGAGTACGATATTCAATACACAACGCAAAAGGCTATCAAAGGAAGCGTATTAGCAGATCATTTAGTCCATCAAGTTGTTGATGATTATCAGTCCATGAACTTTGACTTCCCATATGAGAACATCATGCTAGTGATCGACTGCACGAAACCTGGACCATATGACGAACCTGAATAAGGATACCGATGGACTATGGTCTTCGATGGGGCTTCCAACACTTTGGATAACAGAATTGGTGTTGTTATTATCTCCCCTGAAGGTTGCCACACTCCTTTCACTGCCAGATTATGCTTCGATTGCACGAACAATATGGCCGAATACGAAGCGTGCATCTTGGGTCTGAAAGCTGCCATTGATTTGAGGATCAAGCATTTGAATGTGTTTGGGGATTCCTCTCTAGTGATTAGACAAGTAAAAGTAGATTGGGACACTAAACACCCTAATCTCATTCCTTACAAAGAGCTTGCGCTGTCCTTAATTCCTTACTTCGAAGAGATCACATTTGAGCACTTCCATAGGGAAGAAAATTAATTGGCTAACACCTTGGCCACCATGTCTTCTATGTTCAAAGTCAGATGGGACAACGAAGCTCCTGTGATTACCGTTGAGAAATTCGATGAACCTGCACACTGTTGTGAGCTCGAGACTGACACAGAAAAGCCATGGTACCATGATCTGAAGAGATACCTTGAAGCACAAGAGTATCCAAAGGGAGAATCCATCAATGACAGAAAGTTCTTACGAAGATTTTCAGCCAAATTCTTCCTAAGTAATGGAATCTTGTATAAACGCAACCATGACTCTACTATACTCTAATGTGTGGACAAAAAGTAGACAGAGAAAATTATGGAAGACATGCACGATGGTCTCTTTGGGAATCACTCAAGCGGGCATACGATGGCAAAGAAAATCTTGAGAGTCGGCTACTATTGGTTAACAATGGATACTGATTACCATCAACATTCAAGAACTTTCTACAAATTCCAAATCTATGCTGACAAGGTCCATGTGCTGCCTATCCATCTGAACGTCATGACTGCTTCGTGGCCATTCACAATGTGGGGTGTGATGCGGTGGGAGAACTGACTTGAGGTTAATCATTTGTGTTCGCAAATGTTGCGGTTAGCAAGAGTCACCACCGACTTTTCTTTTATCCAAAAGGAAAGGTAAAAAAGCATAGGAAAGACCTTTGAGATGTTTTCTTGAGTTCGGGGGGTAGATTATGAAAAGAGAAGGTGCTAGCACCCTTTTCATCCATGGTTTTCCATGGGCTCTTAGTTACTTGTTTAGATCACTTGCTTTGCTTTTTCAATTGTTTGAAATGGTGCTTTGTGTGGTTTTGAATGTATTTTGAAAAGAGGCCATCGTTTAGGCAATCTTTGTAATGATTCTTGTTCGTAAGAATGTATACAAAGATGTTTGTCGTTTGAAAAATGTTTCAATGTTTTGAAAGTTGTTTGGAAATGTTTTGTAATGTGTGTGTGTTTGTTTGAAAATAGCAAGGATTGTTTGAAAGAGATCAAGTAACTAGGAGTTATCTACCCTACTCTAAAGTCTTTCTTGTACATTTATATTCCTTTGATATTGTTGATTTACCATTGCTTTGGTAAATAACCCTATCTTTGGATGTTAAACGGGACGGGCGTGGGTCATCATATGACCATGATAGCAATGTTACCAAGTATCTTTAGCATTTTGAGGGACTAAGATCATTTGTTTTTAGGCAACCTTGTCTAATGTCATCGAGGGACTATGATATTTTTTGTTTGTATTGTTTTGCCAAGATACTTAGCATGCATACCATGGCCATTTTTATTAGGAAACCAAGTGGGTGGAACCCTAGGGGTGCTTGTGTGCAATGTGTTTTCATTTTCATGCATTTTTGTCTTGCTATTTGTTTGATTTTGTCTTATCATACAAACCCTAATTTACTAAACATGTATATAATGCGATAAATTGCGTAAAGTAAATCTAAGCTATTACAACAATATTATGGGAGGGGGGATACAAGTTTTTGAATAGGGATATTTTCTCAAAATAAAACCCTAATTCACTATTACAACCCAATTGAATTTATTGTACAATAAATAAATAAATAATTATTTAAATATGCAATAAAAATGTAAATATGCAAAAAAAGTTTTGTAATTGTTTTATGTATGAGAAAATAAAATTATCTAAGTCCTAAAAATAAGAAAAAATAATAATATTATTTTTGAAAGGGGAAACCCTAGTTTTTTGCTTTTAAAAGAAAATATGTTTTCTATTATCATTTTATTCATTTTGTACAAGAAATAAATAAATAAAAATATTTAAAAGTATTAAAAAATAAAATATGTATGGAAATAATATTTTATGTGTGAAAAATAATAAAATAAAAATGCATGGTATTTTTAAATGTTTTTACTATTTTTTTAAGAAAATGAATTTCTATTTATTTTAGTAAACTATTTTATTATGCAAAAAATAAGATAAAAATAAAATAAAAATGAAAAAAATAAAGAAAATTATTTTTGTGATTTTTAATGTTCAGAAAAAATTATTAAAATCAATAATCATAAAAATAAAATAGAAAATATGAAAAATAACAAAATATGAATCAGGGGGTGCAAAAGTAAACTGGGGGTGTAAAAAGTAGCTGGCCCAAGGCGCCAGGCCCAGGACACCATCTTCATCCGTGTTCTTGGCTTCGCGCGCGCATCCCATGTACAAACCTGCAACTCTCACTTACATGCACAAAAGCAAAATCTTGCAACATAAAACTTGTAGCATTTTTTTATCACGATTCCAATGATATAAGATTTGAAACTTAACTCTAAGAAACCAGGGAGAATTTCAGTGGCCCTAATTCCTGACCTAATTTTTTCATGAACTTCAAGCTTCAAATTCTCACTACTCAGTTAATATAAATGATAACTACGCATATATACAACTTAAGCAAG
Organism: Vicia faba; assembly: GCA_948472305.1. NCBI lineage: Eukaryota > Viridiplantae > Streptophyta > Magnoliopsida > Fabales > Fabaceae > Vicia > Vicia faba. Next base: position 75,774,078 of record OX451741.1, read on the forward strand.
TTAAGGACTACATTTTTGCTTCACAAATCGTGACCTAAGGATGCTTAAATAAGGAGATAGAACTTTGAAAAATACCTTGTTCAGTTGAGTTTGGATTTGGAAATGTGGGGACTTTGAGTGAGGCCTGAAGATCGTGTGAGCTTCCTTGAAGTTCCCTCAAGCTATCCCAATGCTCAGCTTGCCTTGAAGTTTCTTAGAACTCCTTGTAGAAGTCAACCTGCAACCTTCAAAAATGAAAATGCTGAAGATTGAAACATGGGTTACAGTTGCAAGACAAGGGCCTGGATAGTTTAGATGTGATGTATGGAAGATATTTAAAGCCTTGAAACAAAAAACACACGAGCAAAATATGATTTGGCTTGAGTTTTGCAGAAGATGCACTGTTTGGGAAGAAAAATGTGATTTTGGTGTTTGAGAGTGTTTGGGATGCTATGAATTCGTATATTGGATTGCAACAAGTTTCTGAGGTTGTTTCAAATGATGCTAAGGCTTCCCTTTAACAGATACACAAGTTGTCTTGACTTTTGCAAGTTTGCTTGCTTTTGAAGAAAGTTGAAGTGACAATGCCCAAGGTGATGTACTTGCTAGTTTGTGGACTGTAGAGGGTTGGTGTACTTTGCCTGATGTTTTTGGATCTTGCTTGCAACAAAATATCAGGTCCATGGCTCAAGATTTGCAAAGTTGCAAAAAGCATGCTTTATCAAAATGGTATTGTGAACTTTATGCCATTTTTGGATTAATTCATTGTACAATTCTTCAAAGATCAAAATAAAACCATTATCCATTGTGTTAGAATTCAATTATGGAGTATAGAAAGGATTAGGACCTGTAATACCAAGTACAAGCATGCTAGGACAGATTTGCAACTTGAACCATTGTGAAAATGCCTTGAACAAAAGTGATAAATTGCCATTTTCCCTTCTTCGATTCTACCTAACCACAAATGACCTTGGAGAGTTCTTGGAAATTTTGGAAAGCTTGTAACATGCTCTACAATCCATATTTGAAATGAATTTTGAGATACCTCTTGGAACTAGGTGAAAAATACCCATGAAGTTAGGTCAAAATCCTGCCTAAATTAGGGCAAATTTTCACTAAGTTAAAAAGTTTATGGACCCCTATTCACAAAATCATAACTTGAGATCCAAGCATCGTTTGAGAAAAATTTGTGAATAAAAGTTGTAGATTCCATGGAGGAATACAACTTTCATGTTGGAAGTTTTCTTTGAATCCAATTGCATCATGGTGAAAAAGTTGTGGAAAGTTAGGAAAAAATAAGAAATTTCCATAACTTAGAAAAATTCTAAGTTATGAAAAATTTCAAATTAAAACCCTAACTTGCAATTTTAGGTTTCTTGGTCAACAAGTTTCACATTTTGACATATCTTGATGAATTATGACCCTTGGCACTTGATTTTGACCAAAAAGTCAAAGTTTGACTTTTAAGTGTACAGTTGACTTTTGATCAGTTGACTGCAAAATTCATCTGCCAATCCCATGCATTTGATATCTTTTGAAATATGTGATTAGGTCAAGATGATTCTATTGAGTCCTTTAAATCATGCTTGAACCCAATTGGCCATTGGCTAGGTTAAAAATCAGAAATTGCCCTTTCTCGGTCAAAACCCTAATTTTAACCATTTTGCCCTTTTGATGATTTGATCAAATTTCTTGAGGAGTTGTGGTCCAAACTTGATCAAATGGTACATAGGAGCCTCGAATGTTGTTGTGGATCAAAAATTATGAAGTTTGACTGTAAATTGGCCATGGTTGACTTTTTCCCAATACAGTTGATTTTTAGGTCAGCTGTCCAATTGACTGGGCAAAAATGTGATTCAAGGCTTGAAACTTGTCATGGGAAATCTTAGGAGTCCAAGATGGTGTATGAAAGTCACATGAAGCATTGATGGTCCAAAAATCCTTGTGCAAACTCAAACCCTAATTTTAGGCTATCAGTGCAAGGTGAGGTCTTGAGCTGAGCAAACCCTAATCCTATCTTGAGTCCAAAGAGTCTTGTGAGGAAAATCTTGATAAAATGAGAGGGAAAATTTTGGGGTACAACAGCTGCCCCTGTTCAATCTTCTTGAACCTGAATAGTTAGATTGGCGAGTTTTGTCGTTCGTGACTCAAAGGTAAAAGATGATTGGACACTAGAGTGCCCGTAAATTTGCACTCGTCAAAATGTAGTTGAGGGAATGGGCTTAAAGATGCCATTTGGAGATGTGATAGAATCTTGTTGGAGATGGGCTTAAATATGCCATCCAAGAATATTTGTTGATTTGTAAGTTGTAAGTCAAAAGAATGAGTATTTAGAATGGTGTCCGCGTCTGGAACGTATCTGAACTGTATCTGGAGACTGAATCTGTATGAGCAATGGAATGGCGTCCGTGTATGGAGTGTATCCGAGCTGGGGAATATCAGAATAAGTGACAGAATGGAAACCGTGTCTGGAGTGTATCTGAGCTGTATCTGAGGTTGAGTCTGAATGAGCAATAGAATAACATCCGTGTCTGGAGCATCTCTTAGCTGGGGAAAATCGGAATAGGTGACAGAATGGCAACCGTGTATGGAGCGTATCTGGACTGTATCTGAAGTTTGAATCTGAATGAGTAAGTAGAATATAATCTGTATTTGGAGCGTATCTGTACTGTATCATGAATCGGAAAGCTGAATAAGGGTCAGAATGGCATCCGTGTCTGGAGCGTATCTGAACTAGAATTTGAACAAGTGACAGAATGACTTCCATGTCCGGAGTGTATTCGAACTGTATCTGAATAAGTGACAGAATGACTTTCGTGTCTGGAGTGTATTTGAACTTGAAATCCTAGAAGTTTGATCTGAATGATAAATAGAATGGCTTCTGTGTCTGGAGCGTATCTAATATGTATCTGATAGTTGAAATCTGAATAAGTATCAGGATGGCATCCGTATCTGTAGCGTATCTGTACTGTCTCTGAAATCTGAATCTGAATGAGCAACAGAATGACTTCCATGTCTGGAGTTTATCTGTATTGTATCATGATTGTATACTGTTAATGATAGCTTGTTAATCTTATCCTAAAAAGGGTAAAATGTTAGCTGAAACACAAAGTTATGTTGCATGAACTGTATGATGCAATATATGTGTTTTATCAATGTTTATGATATATGGATGTAATGTATGCGCATGTAAGCTGATTTGCTGTCTTGTTGAGGAAAATAAATCCATGATAGTTAGGGATAATAAAATCATTGACTGCTGCCGGGGAAAATAAATCCTTGACCGCTGCTGGAGATTCAAAATCTTTGACTGCTGAGGATGAGGAATCCTTGGTGACTGTTGAGGATAGAAAAATCTTGACAAATTCTGTGGGGATATAAAGATCCTTCATGCCTTGAAGTTGGAGTATTGACAAGATCTGTTGTGAGAGTAATGCCAAACTGCTTGAGAAATCTTCTTGGGAAATCCAGAGGACTTTGACGACTTCTACTGGGGATTACACAATGAGAATCCTCATTCTGCTGGGGAATAGGGGAAACTCGGATGACTTCTACGGGGAACTAAGAATGAGAATCTTCATTTTGTTGAGGAGTAATGAAAACTTTGGCGACTTCATTGGGGAATTGAGAATGAGAATCTTCATTTTGTCGGGGAGTATTGAAAACTCTGTCGGGAAGAAGGCTTACTGCTGGAGGGTAAGTTCAGGAGTTTCCGGTTGTCTGCCACTCTACTGGGGATTTATCCTAGGTTGGGGATAAGACAAAAGTTAACTGTTATCTGATTGATTTCCAGGCTTCAAGGTAACTTGCTGGGGAAATTAGATTGACTTGAAAGGTTTCCGTTGGGGATTGATAGTTAGAAGTCTTGACTCGACTGGGGAAGAAGCTTTCATCTCCACTGGGGATCTGTAACTCAAAGTTTTTGCTCCGTTAGGGATTGGGAGTTTGAAGTTTTAACCCTGATGGGGATTAAGGGTTTGAAATTATAACTCCGCTGGGGATCTATACTTCAAGGTTTTAGCTCCGCTGGGGACCTAGATGATGTACTGTAAGGATTGCTCCTGGAATAGTCCAAAGACATTTTCCTATCCTTTCAGTCTGTCAGTAATTGTTCTTTTCTACTTGTTTATTTGTAAACAGTAATTATGTTCAAATGCATATGTTCATCAATGAATCATTGGACGCTTTTTCAAATAAAAACACAAGTGTAAAAGAAAAGAAGGCAAATAGTTTTCTGTACTTTGAAAGAGACATCTTTGTATTTACTTTGAATAAGTGTTTTGTACAAAGGAGACAGTCATCCTAGTAAGAGGATGGTGTCATAAGAAAAATTTATACAAAGAAAGATAGCTAAGTGTGTAAAAATCCCATGGGGTTCCCATTCAGCTATAGCCTTCGTATCTCTGAATATCTTGTCCATTCGTTGCTTCGTTCGAAGATGATTGGATTGATCAAAAGCTCAAAGCTTGTTTGTGAAGAGATTGTCCTTAAAGTGATCCGACGAGACATAGTCATACGCTTTAATTCCCTAACTTTTGCCTGGATCGCCCTTTCGGGTTTTCAATCCACCGGGAAACCCTTTTTTGCCCAAGTCTCCCTTTCGGGTTTTCAACTTTCTGGGTGTACATATTTTTTTTATTTATCCCTAATTTTTTCCTGAACCGCCCTTTCGGGTTTTCGATTCACCGAGATGCCCTTTTTTGCCTAGGTGTGTCAACCTAGCGGGTCTCTTATGCATAGTATCTTTTGACTATGTCTGTGTTCGTAGGGTGTGGCAGGTCATCACCGTCCATGGTGGTTAAAATCATTGCCCCACCAGAAAAGATGTTCTTGATCACAAATGGTCCTTCGTAGGTAGGAGTCCATTTTCCCCTGGGATCACTTTGTGGCAAGATAATACATTTGATTACAAGATCTCCAACTTGATATGTCTGGCGTCTGACTTTCTTGTTGAAAGCCTTGATCATCCGTTTTTGATACGTCTGACCATGGCAAACAGCAGTAAGTCTCTTCTCCTTAATTAAGTTCTACTGATCAAGTCAGGTTTGAATCCAATCGTCTTCACTCAAACCAACATCCTTCATGATTCTTAAGGAGGGAATCTGAACCTCGATAGGTAAAACAACTTCCATGCCATATACCAAGGAATAAGGTGTTTCCCCAGTTGATGTGTGTGTCGTGGTACGGTACCCGTGAAGAGCAAACGGTAACATTTCATGCCAGTCCTTGTAGGTGACTGTCATCTTTTGTATGATCTTCTTGATATTTTTGTTTGCAGCTTCGACAACACCGTTCATCTTTGGCCGGTAGGGAGATGAATTGTGATGTTGAATCTTGAACTATTCGCACAAAGCGGTGATCATAGTATTGTTAAGGTTTGTACCGTTGTCAATGATAATCCCTTCAGGGATACCATACCGGCATATAAGATTCTGCTTGATGAAGCGGGCAACAACATTCTTTGTAACGGATACGAAGGAAGCTGCTTTGACCCACTTGCTAAGGTAATAAATGGCATGCTCTTTTTGGCCAGACTCGTCATGCTGCCCCAGTACGCACCCCATTGAGTTCTCTAGGACATTCAGATACATGATTAGCGGTCTTCCCTCGACGGGTGGCATCAAGATAGGAGGTTCTAGCAAATACTCCTTGATTTTATTGAAAGCAATTTGGCAGTCATCATTCCATCGAACTACCTGATCCTTCTTCAACAGCTTGAAGATTGGTTCATAAGTAGATGTTAGGTGAGAAATGAACCTAGCAATGTCGTTTAGGCGTCCCAAGAAACCTCTGACCTCCTTCTCAGTGCGAGGAGCAGGCATTTCTTGTATAGCTTTAACTTTGGCAGGATCAACCTCGATGCCCTTGTTGCTGACAATGAAACCTAAGAGCTTACCGGACCAGACTTCGAATGTGCACTTGTTTGGATTCAGTCTGAGCTTGTACTCCTTCAACCTGACAAACAACTTTTGCAAGTGATCAAGGTGTTCTTCTTAAGTTTTTGATCGAGCTCTCATGTCATCTACGTAGACCTCTATCTCATGATGTATCATGTCATGAAACAAAGCTACCATGGCGCGTTGATAGGTTGCCCCGACATTTTTTAGTCCGAATGGCATCACTTTGTAGTAGAACGTACCCCACTGTGTAACAAATGTAGTTTTCTCCATGTCCTCGGGTGCCATTTTGATCTGGTTATAGTCCGAGAATCCGTCCATGAAAGAAAATACTTTGTGTTGAGCTGTATTGTCAACCAAGATGTCAATGTGCAGAAGTGGAAAGTCATCTTTAGGGCTGTCCCTGTTTAAATCTCTATAATCCATGCACATTCTCACTTTGTCGTCCTTCTTTGGAACGGGCACAATGTTAGCAACCCATTGTGGATAGGAAGTAACATCCAGAAATCTAACATTGAACTGCTTCATAACTTCTGCTTTGATCTTTTCTGACATGTCAGGTCTCATGCGGTGGACTTTTTGTTTCACTGGTGGACAGTCTTCTCTTGTGGGTAAACGGTGTACCACAATGTCTGTATCAAGTCCTAACATGTCTTCGTATGACCAGACGGAGATCTTAACATAATCATGCAGTAGCTGAATTAGGCGCTCCATGACACTCGGCTCTAGATTGGAACCTATCTTGATTTCCTTCTTGTTATCCTCAGTTCCCAAGTTGACTGTATCTAACAACTCCTCATGAGGCTGAATTGCTCTTTCTTCTTGCTGTAGAAGTTTGGCCAACTCCCCTGGAACCTCACAATCTTCCTCACCTTCGTATTCGGCTTGGCTGATCAGATCTTCAGAGTTACTGAAGACTATAGCAGTATCGTTACCCATGGGTTCCGGAATGGAAGGGTACCTGTATTTGTGAGTGTGGGTGTGTGTAAGGGCATAGCCATCTTAAAACAACAAAATGTAAAAGAAAGACAATGGGCACAAAAGGTTTAAATATGAAAAGCGTCCATGATTCATTAAAATGACATATGAAAATGAAATAAGAACCCTTACAAATGGACCTATGTGCCTCGGCTAAGACACATGGTTGAAAAAGTACAAATTGTTTTGTGAATTATTACAGTCCAACAGAAATGGAAAAGATAAATTACTGATTTATGAAAGTAATCGGAACAAAGTCTTTTGCTTCCCAGTTGCACAGTCCTCCGCCAACAGTAGGAAAAATCCAGTCTTCCAAGCTGCCCTCTTCTTCACTATCCTCTAGTGCATTAACCCCTCGGTGACTGATCTTCAAAGGTGGCCCTCCGGCACGGGAGCGACGCACAACCTTCTGACTAGTCGAAGTAAACCCCAAGCCGAATTTGTCTGATTTGAAAGGAAAGTCTGGAAGTTGTCCCCAGATTGTGGATCCGCCTTCTTCCACCACTTCCCTTGCATCTTTTAAAGATGACATCCGAGGTACAGGTCTTGTGATTACAGGAGTTGAAGACACCGCTTTGGTTGCCGCTATTTCTTCAGAAACTTCCTCAAAGTGTTGAAAAGGGGTCTCTATGAATTCGCCATCTAACTCCATATAACGGAAGACGTCCAGATGACTAATCATGTATTCCTCTTTGCCATGAACATTTATGATTTTCCCCTGGACAGGGTACTTGAGCTTTTGATGCAGAGTAGAAGTGACAGCCCCGCATGGTGGATCCAAGGTCTTCCCAACAGGCAAGAATAGGAAGGACGAATGTCCATCACGTAAAATGTTGAATTGAACGTCTGGATACCCACCTTGATCGGGATGTCCACCTCTCTATGGACCATCCTCTTAGAACCATCAAAGGCTCTGACAATTATATTGCTGGGTTTCAGGGTTAAGCCTTCACAATCCAGTCTATCCAAGGCTTTCTTCGGCAAGACATTTAAAGACGAACCAGTGTCTACCAGTACGTGTGCTAGGGTTGTACCTCTGCATTCCACTGAGACATGCAAAGCATCATTATGTTTTCTCCCTTTCGAAGTTAAATTTGCATCGGAGAATCCTAGACCATTGTCAGCTGTTAAACTAGCCACACATTCCTGGAACTGATCAGCGGAGGTTTCTTGCGGCACATGGGTTGTCTTCAAAAACTTGACCAAAGCTTTAGCATGTGCCTCAGAGCACAGCAACAGGGCTAACATAGATATTTTGGAGGGGTTCTTCCCCAGTTGTTCAACAACATCGTAATCACTTTTCTTAATGATCCTCAAAATCTCTTCCATCTCCTTTTGGGATGTTTCAGGAATGACTAGTGATTGAGCCTTCGTCAAGACAGGCTCCTCTTGAACATTATTTCCTTTTTTCTCAGCAGCGGAAACAGGTATTGGAATTGCATTGTCATTGTTGGAGGGTACACTTGCAGGTACAGTTACGAGTATAGGTGTAATCTTCGGAATGGCCGCGGGTCCAAAGATTGTTGTTGGAGGAGCAATCTCCGGAGAAAAGATTCTTCCACTATAAGTAACTTTGCTTGTTCCAGAAATGTTACTGATGTCGGGATTATCCTCCTCAGAGCTTTCTTCTTCAATGGTCTGTTCAATCTGTTTGAGACCATGGTAGTAGATTTCTCCATCATTGTTCCATGGTACCATTTTATCAGTTTTGTACGGGGTTGGCCCAGGCATTGTTATCTTCAACGGAGTAGTCATAGGAGAGGATGTAATCCTAACGGGTTTTTTAGGAACCCTGGAAGGATAGGCGTATATGGTTATTATTGAAACTTCTGGAACTGGAATTGGTGAGACAGGAGCTTTCTCAAACAAAATTTCCTTGTTATCAATCAATTGTTGGATTCCTTTCTTAATTAGAGGACAGTCAAATGGGAAGGACAGACAAGCATGGCAATCTTGGTCACAACCTGGGAACACCCCAGCTTTCAACAAATTCAACTTGATGGTTAGGAGAGGAGTTAACAGTTCATCTACCGTAGAAACAAACAGATCTTTTTCCACAACATTGGCATTATGACCATGCCTCGACATTGGGGCGGAGATAAAATTCGGCTCTTCAGGAGCTTCAAATTCAACTTCCTTTGCGTCAATCATATCTTTAATCTTATTCTTCAGAGCCCAACAATTGTTGGTGTCGTGCCATGGGCTTTCTGAATGGTAAGCACATCTGGCGTTGGGATGGTAATGCGAAGAAGCAGTGTTAGGATTTTTAGGGGCCTCCTTTAGCATGGCTAGATTCAACTTCAAGATATGTGGTAAGACTTGAGCGGGAGTCATGTTTATCTTGGTGAATTGCCTTACAGGCCTTTCCACCCTTTGCTGGATATTCCTCGGCTGATCATTTCTCGGCTGATTGTTTCTCGGCTGGTCTGATGCAGACTTCTGAATCATAATGGCCCCCACAGTTGGTCGTCTTTCGGTTCTTCCCTGATTTCTCTGGCCATAGACAGCATACACTTCCTTCTTTCCAGTGAAGGGCTTTTCTACAACAACAGCAGAGGTAGACGCATCTTTCTGAATTTTCCCGCTTCTAATATCGGCTTCAACCCTTTCGCCAGTCAGAATCAACTCAGTGAATCCTACAGAGGAGCTTCCAATCTGGTGATTAAAGAAAGGACCTGACAGAGTCCCCAAGAACATGTCCACTAGTTCTCTTTCAGATAAAGGTGGCTGCACCCTTCTGGCCAAATCCCTCCATTTTTGGGCGTAGTATTTGAAACCCTCGTTGGTAGCCATAGCCATACTTTGTAGCTGAGTACGGGTTGGCGCAAAGTCGGAGTCGTATTGATACTGTTTATAGAATGCGGCTGCCAAATCCTCCCAATTATAGACATCTGCTCTCTCCAACTGGTAGAACCAATCAAGTTGCGTTCCCGAAAGACTGTCTTGGAAAAAGTGGACCCACAGGTCTTTGTCAGAAGAATATGGTTGAATTTTCCTGACATAAGATTGTAGGTGCATCTTTGGGCAAGACACCTCATCATACTTATCAAACAGTGGCACTTTAAATTTAGGAGGGATTACAATTCCAGAAACCAACCCTAACTCCTCAAAGTCTAGCCCAAGCACTCTCTGTATCTCCATAGCAGCTAGACGTTCTTCCAAGTTCTTGTATTTGTCATCGGCCGGAGGGTACTGCTGTTCAGAATAATCCTCATCCTCTTCTTCTTCTGCTTCAGACTCAGATGGCACTGTAGTTCCTTTTCCTTTTCCTTCCCCCTCTTCAGATGTTGATGGGAATTCCAAAGTCCGTCTGGCTTGTCCTTCAAACCTCCTGCCCAAGATAGCCACACCAGCTCTCTTCTTCTTCCTTTTCTCTTTTTCCTTCTCTAGTAGAGTCTTGAGCTCCTCCTTCCCCTTGGCCAAGGTCAGAAGTAGCTGTTGAAATTGTGAATTCTGAGCTTGCAAATCTTTGACTGTTTGTTCAATATCTATCTTGCTGAAATAAACAACAGAGAGATGAGGAAACTTAGTGTGAAGACCTGTTTATGCATATGATGAATGATATGTATTCATGTAATGCTTTCAAGGATTCAGAAATTCAAATTTGTTTTAAACAAAAAAGAAACACACGTCATATTAATAAGATAGAATTGTTAGTACATCAATGCCCCTTGGGCAAAATAATACAAAATTCTAAGGTAAAAAGACGTTGCGCATCCTCTTTGGTGCAATGTAGGTGTTGAGAGTCTGCTCTTCGTGAAGTTGACGAGTGAGTTCCAAAGCCTTCTTCTCGCTTGCATAGAATTGGGCTTCGAAAGTGTCGCACTCTCCCTTGAGCTATATTTAACTCCTTTGTAGATCTTCGAGTGATGTTGGCATTTCAGGACGTAGGAGGGTGTATGGAACCTCTCCTTCCATAACATGCTCTATAATCACGTGGAGAATGGAGGGGTAAGGCATCATAAGACTTTGGGCGCGGGTTCGTACCCACTTGAGGTAAGGCTCAAGGGGGATGGAATTATTGTGTCCCAAGGTCTTACTGTCTACCTCGTTTGGCATCCTCCAAGCTCGGATGAACCTTTGTCGGAGTCCTTGATTGTCGTTGTCGAAGTCAAAAACAAAACCTTGAATCAGCATATCATGTGGGCCATCCATTTGGGCATACACAAACTATCTCAGAGCCAAGCAGGGGTTGTAGGTGATGCCTCCCCTAATGCCAAGTAGAGGGACATTAGGTAATTCCCCACAACGGTCAATGATAATAACATTCTCTTTTGATCGAGAACACCAATGGATATCTGACTGGTTAAGTGTCATCAACCGTTATGACCACCTCGAACCATGCTTATTCTTCAAAACTGATTGGGGAAGATGAGAAATAAACCATCTTGCCAGGAGAGGAGTGTAACACATGAGAACACCTATTTTCCTCATTGTACGAGTGTGAAAAGAGTTGAGGATATCCCCAAGAAATGTAGGCACCGGGTTGCAAGCCATGAAGATTTTGACAGCACTCACATCTATGAGTTGGTCAGGGTTAGGGAACAAGACCATCCCATAGATGAGAAGAGCTACAATCTCCTCAAAATCTTGTAAGTCCAAGGAATTCCAGCATCTTTGGGCCTTCTCAAACAAGAACTTTGCCAAGAAGCCTTTGACACCACTTCTAGTTTCCCAATGTGTCGTGACATCAGATGAGTGCAAGTGCAAGGATTGAGCAATCTCTTATGGCTTTGGATCTCTTTTCGTACCGTTGAAGGGTAGTTGATTGAGAATAGGAATCCTCAAGAGTTGAGAAAATTCCTCCAAAGTAGGCACAAGTTGGCAGTCAGGAAATGTGAAGCAATGATGCAAAGGGTCAAAGAATTGGAAGAGAACTTTCAGCATATCCTCCTCAATGTTGGTGTTGACCAAGTTGAGTAGACGAACATGTCTCTCAGTGAATGGGGAATTCTCAGGAATCCTTGAAGCTAGCTCCTTGAGTTGTGGAGGAATTCTTACAAGGTTGACTTGGATAGTTTTCCTGCAAAGTGAATCAATAACCTACAAAACTGGAACAAAGATGAAAATCCAAAATCCTTGAAATGGTTAGTGGATGCATATGATGCTTCATGATGTCCATGATGTTATGTACAAGTATATATGTACAAGCAAATCACACAAGTTCCTAGTTTAGGCTTGCATGGAGTTTCATAGGTAAGTACCCTCTTGAAGTTTAGTTGGCTCAACCTGTCCTATAAATAGTAACCGGGTTCTAAGGAGCTCAATATCACTGGATTGTTTCCTTTTTCATTGTTTCAATTCATCCTCTTTACTAGAGACCGAAATATTCCAAGGAACCAACCCTCAATGAGTGTAGTATCGAGTATCTACCAACTTCGGACTGCACCAAAGCCGATCATCTCACTACATCCTAAAAGGCCAAGTTGGTCAAGTAAAGGCTCTAAAAGTCCATTAGTGCTTCATGACATCATTCAGCGGCCCCGTATTCTCTTTTATTGACTCAAAAGCTACCGGTACCCACAAATATGTCTCACTAATATAGTTATTGCTTAGACCATGTCGATATACCGCGCACAATTTCCACAATGTATTGCTATTTACCTATGAATGTTTCCCATATCCGGGTAGAGGATTCAAACCCAAACAATAGAACCAAAGTGTAAAGCATACAAGTCAAACAAGATAAGCATGTAAAGGTTATCTAAAACCCTAAGGTAACCCCACTTTTATATTATGCCCAGCAGAGTCGCCAATTCTGTGATGCGGTGGGAGAACTGACTTGAGGTTTTGCGTTTGTGTTCATAAATGTTGCGGTTAGCAAGAGTCACCACCGACTTTTCTTTTATCCAAAAGGAAAGGTAAAAAAGCACAGGAAAGACCTTTGAGATGTTTTCTTGAGTTCGGGGGGTAGATTGTGAAAAGGGAAGGTGCTAGCACCCTTTTCATCCATGGTTTTCCATGGGCTATTAGTTACTTGTTTAGATCACTTGCTTTTCTTTTTCAATTGTTTGAAATGGTGCTTTGTATGGTTTTGAAAGTATTTTGAAAAGAGACCATCGTTTAGGAAATCTTTGTAATGATTCTTGTTTGTAAGAATGTATACAAAGATGTTTGTCTTTTGAAAAATGTTTCAATGTTTTGAAAGTTGTTTGGAAATGTTTTGAAATGTGTGTGTGTTTGTTTGAAAATAGCAAGGATTGTTTGAAAGAGATCAAGTAACTAGGAGTTATCTACCCTACTCAAAAGTCTTTCTTGTACATTTTTAGTCCTTTGATATTGTTGATTTACCATTGCTTTGGTAAACAACCCTATCATTGGATGTTAAACGGGACGGGAGTGGGTCATCGTATGACCATGATAGCAATGTTGCCAAGTATCTTTAGCATTTTGAGGGACTAAGATCATTTGTTTTTAGGCAACCTTGTCTAGTGTCATCGATGGACTATGATCTTTTTTGTTTGTATTGTTTTTCCAAGATGCTTAGCATGCATACCATGGCCATTTTTATTAGGCAACCAAGTGGGTGAAACCCTAGGGGTTCTTGTGTGCAATGTGTTGTCATTTTCATGCATTTTTGTCTTGCATTAGGTCTTGCTATTTGTTTGATTTTGTCTTATCATACAAACCCTAATTTACTAAACATGTATATAATGCGATAAATTGCGTAAAGTAAATCTAAGCTATTACAACAATATTATGGGAGGGGGGATACAAGTTTTTGAATAGGGATATTTGCACAAAATAAAACCCTAATTCACTATTACAACCCAATTGAATTTATTGTACAATAAATAATTGAATAATTATTTAAATATGCAATAAAAATGTAAATATGCAAAAAATGTTTTGTAATTGTTTTTTGTAGGAGAAAATAAAATTATCTAAGTCCTAAAAATAAGAAAAAATAATATTATTATTTTTGAAAGGGGAAACCCTAGTTATTTGCTTTTAAAAGAAAAAATGTTTTCTATTATCATTTTATTCATTTTGTACAAGAAATAAATAAATAAAAATATTTACAAGTATTAAAAAATAAAATATGTATGAAAATAATATTTTATGTGTGAAAAATAATAAAATAAAAATGCATGGTATTTTTAAATGTTTTTACTATTTTTTTAAGAAAATGAATTTCTATTTATTTTAGTAAATTATTTTATTATGCAAAAAATAAGACAAAGATAAAATAAAAATGCAAAAAATAAAGAAAGTTATTTTTGTGATTTTTAATGTTCAGAAAAAATTATTAAAATCAATAATGATACAAATAAAAAGAAAATATGAAAAATAAGAAAATATGAATCAGGGGGGTGCAAAAGTAAACCGGGGGGGTGTGAAAAGTAGCAGGCCCAAGGTGCCAGGCCCAGAACACCATCTTCATCCTTGTCCTTGGCTTCGCGCGCGCATCCCATGTACAAACCTGCAACTCTCACATACGTGCACAAAAGAAAAATCTTGCGACATAAAACTTGTAGCATTTTTTATCACGATTCCAATGACATAAGATTTGAAACCTAACTCTAAGAAACCAGGGAGAATTTCAGTGGCCCTAATTCCTGACCTAATTTTTTCATGAACTTCAAGCTTCAAATTCTCACTACTCAGTTAATATAAATGATAACTACGCATATGTACAGCTTAAGCAAGTTAAGGACTACATTTTTGCTTCACAAATCGTGACCTAAGGATGTCTAAATAAGGAGATAGAACTTTGAAAAATACCTTGTTCAGTTGAGTTTAGATATGGCAATGTGGGGACTTTGAGTGAGGCCTGAAGATCGTGTGAGCTTCCTTGAAGTTCCCTCAAGCTATCCCAATGCTCAACTTGCCGTGAAGTTGCTTGGAACTCCTTGTAGAAGTCAACCTGCAACCTTCAAAAATGAAAATGGTGAAGCTTGAAACAAGGGTTACAGTTGCAAGACAAGGTCCTGGATAGTTTAGATGTGATGTATGGAAGATGTTTGAAGCCTTGAAACAAAAAACGCACGAGCAAAATATGATTTGGCTTGAGTTTTGTAGAAGATGCCCTGTTTGGGCAGAAAAATGTGATTTTGGTGTTTGAGAGTGTTTGGGATGCTATGAATTTGTGTATTGGCTTGCAACAAGTTTCTGAGGTTGTTTCAAATGATGCTAAGGCTTCCCTTTAACAGATACACAAGTTGTCTTGACTTTTGCAAGTTTGCTTGCTTTTGAAGAAAGTTGAAGTGACAATGCCCAAGGTTATGTACTTGCTAGTTTGTGGACTGCAGAGGGTTGGTGTACTTTGCATGATGTTTGTGGATCTTGCTTGCAACAAAAGACCAGGTCCATGGCTCAAGATTTGCAAAGTTGCAAAAAGCATGCTTTATCAAAATGGTATTGTGAACTTTATGCCATTTTTGGATTAATTCATTGTACAATGCTTCAAAGATCAAAATAAAACCATTATCCATTGTGTTAGCATTCAATTATGGAGTGTAGAAATGATTAGGACCTGTAATACCAAGTACAAGCATGCTAGGACATATTTTCAACTTGAACCATTGTGAAAATGCCTTGAACAAAAGTGATAAATTGCCATTTTCCCTTCTTCGATTCTCCCTAACCATAAATGATCTTGGAGAGTTCTTGGACTTTTTGGAAATCTTGTAACGTGCTCTACAATCCATCTTTTAAATTCATTTTGATATACCTCTTGGAACTAGGTGAAAAATACCCATGAAGTTAGGTAAAAATCCTGCCTAAATTAGGGAAAATTTTCACTAAGTTAAAAAGTTTATGGACCCCTATTCACAAAATCATAACTTGAGATCCATGCATCTTTTAGGAAAACTTTGTGAATAAAAGTTGTATATTTCATGGAGGACTATAACTTTCATGTTGGAAGTTTCCTTTGAATCCAATTGCATCATGGTTAAAAAGTTGTGGAATGTTGGGAAAAAATAAGAAATTTTCATAACTTAGAAAAATTCTAAGTTATGAAAAATTTCAAATTAAAACCCTAACTTGCAATTTTAGGTTTCTTGGTCAACAAGTTTCACATTTTGACATATCTTGATGAATTATGACCCTTGGCACTTGATTTTGACCAAAAAGTCAAAGTTTGACTTTTCAGTGTACAGTTGACTTTTGATTAGTTAACTGCAAAATTCATCTGTTAATCCCATGCATTTGAGATCTTTTGAACTATGTGATTAGGTCAAGATGATACTATTGAGTCCTTGAAATCATGCTTGAACCCAATTGGCCATTGGCTAGGTAAAAAATCAGAAATTTCCCTTTCTTAGTCAAAACCCTAATTTTGACCATTTTGCCCTTTTGATGATTTGATCAAATTTCTTGAGGAGTTGTGGTCCAAAATTGATCAAATGGTACATAGGAGCATAGAATGTTGTTGTGGATCAAAAATTATGAAGTTTGACTGTAAATTGGCCATGGTTGACTTTTTCCCAATACAATTGATTTTTAGGTCAATTGTCCAATTGACTGGGCAAAAATGTGATTCAAGGCTTGAAACTTGTCATGGGCAATCTTAGGAGTCCAAGATGGTGTATGAAAGTTACATGAAGAATTTATGGTCTAAAAATCCTTGTGCAAACTCAAACCCTAATTTCAGGCTATTAGTGCAAGGTGAGGTCTTGAGCTGAGCAAACCCTAATCCTGTCTTGAGTCCAAAGAGTCTTGTGAGGAAAATCTGATAAAATGAGAGGGAATGTTTTGGGGTACAACATGGGGCATTAACATGATTGGAGAGATCAAGCCCACCAATTCCAATGGACATAGCTTCATTTTGGTCTTTATTGATTATTTCACCAAATGGGTCGAAGCCGCCTCATTTGCCTCAGTCACTAAGAATGTGGTAGCCAGATTCATCAAACATAACCTCATTTTCCGCTATGGTATCCCTAAAAGGAATATCACCGATAATGGGACTAACCTCAACAACGCTATTGTGATCGGTGGATCTGGAACTGACTGTTTAACGCTGGTTCGCGAAATGTCGCGGAAGCAAGAGTCGCCACCGTCTTTTATTTTCTCCAAATCGAAAGGACAAAAGCACAGAAAAATTCCTTAAAGAGATTGCTCTCGGTTCGGGAGGTAGATTATAGAAAGGGAAGGTGTTAGCACCCTTTCTATCCATGGTTATCCATGGGCTCTTAGATACTTACTCATTTGTGTTTTCAAAAATGGTTTGTTTGCTTTTCAATGTGGGTTTTAAAAAAAGTTTCTTTGAAAATTTCAGTTCGACTCTTGTATCGGTCCTCAAGAGTGTTTGAAAAATTGCTTTCGAAAAGCTTTTTGAAAATGTGTTGGTGTGAAAAATATTTTTGATTTGTTTTGAAATTTAGAGCAAGTATTAAGAGTCGTCTACCTACCCTAAGGAATTCGTCTGTGTAAATGTCCTTTAAAGTAGTGCCATCCCACCATTGAGAGGTAGGTAGCACCACCGTTGGAGGTGTTCGGGTCAATTCGAGTTTGTAGGGACATGGTAATCACCAGAGCAATGGGAAGACACCTTAGAAGCTACCCTCATGCCAGGTTCCCGGATCATGAGGACTTACTAAGACATCCTCTACTCGACGATCACCTTTCGAGGCAAGGCAACAGTGAGGCGTACCCTAGGGGTGGTGTGTGATTTGTGTGTCAGATTCATTTATTTTTGTCTTGTCAGGTTATGGGTGATCTAGGCGTTTGTTTTTATTTTTTGTCATTCATTCTTTCATGCCTTGATTAACAGTTAAAAGTATTGCGAGAAATAAAAAGATTCTAAGCTATTACAAAAGGCGCGGGTCCACATCGCCAAAATTTCTTGAACCCGATTTGACAGAAAAATAAAGAATTAAAAGTGCGACAGATAAAATATGTTACATGGCCTTGGGAGAGATACATAAATATTATAAAGAATAAGAAATAAATAAGCGAATTAAATAAGAATTAAAACGAGGGCGTTGGACCCTTTTTGCAAAATTAAATTAGTGATGGAATTAATTAATTAAAAAAAAGAAAAGAAATTGTTTTTGGTATTTTTTGGTTTTAATGATTTTAATGGGAAAAAGAATTAAATGCAATTAAACCTAATTCTACAATTTTTATTTTTTTATGAAAACATATTAAAGTTTAACCTAAAATTAACCCTAATTATTTTATATGCAATTTAATTGTAAAAATAAATATTTAATTATTTAATTATTTTGAAAGAAAAGAAAAAAGGAAAAAAAAATGATTAAACCCTAATTCTACCAATTTTAAATTAATTAAGAAAATATTACAATTAAACCTAATAACTAAAATTAATTAATGCAATTTATTTAAAAAATACTAAAATAAAATATTTATTATTTTTTCATCTTTTCTGATTTTTTTATGGCTTTTGTGTTTTTTATGGAAAATAATTAAATTAATTAAAAAAAAGCAATAATTAAAGAAAGTAAAAATAATAAAACAAACAAAGAATGAAAAAGTTTGCAAACCTAGGGGGTCTGCCCCTATTTTTGGAGGTTTTCCTTTAGCAATCTGGGCCCAACGTGCTTCAGGCCTGGCTGACTTTTCAGGACACGTGTGAGATCTTTGACTAGGGTCCACCATGCTCTCCAAATCTGTGCCCTTGGATTGATGAAATTGGACGCGTGGACGGCTGGATGGAGGGACGTATGATGATCCACAACGTTGAAACTGTATGTGAATATTAAATGAAAAATAACCTGGAAAGAGTGAAGACCTGGGGCTCGAACCCAGGTCATGAACGTTACCAGCGTATGCGTATACCACTGAGCCACCCAACGCGCGTTTAACATATAATAATGAATAAATAACAAAAACAAAGATTGGTTAGTGGCCTAAAAATATGAAAAAGCGCGCGCTGAATTCAAAGGAACCAATCATTGCTGGCCACCGAGTCTTCTTCTTCCTCGTTCCTGAAATATAAAAACAATGGCAACGGTTTTTACACCGTTCTAAAAGGCATCATTAGGGAAAATAGCGAATAGCCATTGAAGCCTCATAAATTAGGCACGATAGTCTCATTCTTTTCGTCCAAGCTCACTGAGTTGAATGGCCTAGGTTTCAAGCTCCAATTTTTCCATATTTTAAAACCCCTAATTCACAGTTCTGCAAACCCTAAAATACGACCATGGAATCTTTGCATACAGTGTATAAAAATCCAATCAAAGCATATGGTTAGCTTGCAAACATTATTCTAAACACAAAAACAACAATGAAACATGTTAACAATGCATGAATGATAGAAAACGATTCTGAAATTTTCCTTACTAACTTCAATGGTGATTTCACGTTTTCTTGAGTATGGGGCTTAGGGAATGATTGGAACACGTTCTATGATCCTTAAGGAAGCTAATGGAATAGCTATTTGGCCCTGAATCGTCCTAGAATTAGGTTTTCAGAATTGGAATTTTTTGCAAAAAAGCTTGAGTTTGATAATGGGGTTTTGCGCAGCTTTCTTGGTTTTTGGCATTAGGGTTGCGTTTGATACTTATGTATGAATGATTTAGGGTTGAAAACTTGATCCAAAACCTTTGCATTCATGGTTTGGAAGATTTTATTTTCAAAGATCTTTTTTCAATATTTTTTCATGCTATTTTGACCCTAATCATATCCAATCAATTCAATTCCTTCCATATCTGATCATGCACGAATTATTGAGTATATTTCATGCACAAAAAGATTGAAAAACTTAGGTTAAGTATTTTTCATGTATTTAATTGATTTAAATGAATTATTATTAATAAAAATTCAAATAAATAAATAAAAAATGAAGAAAAACTTCCCTTTGGGCCAAGTGGTCGTGCACATTCCTTGGATGATGAATTGTGGAAGAAAAATAGGCCCATTAGCAATTTTAGGTCATTTGAATCAATGCTGACTTTTCAATATATCCAAAAATTTCCCAACTTCCACAAGGCATAACCAATGCCTTTGGTCCCATGTCATTTTGATTTACCAATCTCAAGTTATGGCCTTTGACTTAAAGTCCCTTTTTTGTTGACTTTTGAAAATGACCTATAATGTTGAAATTGATAACTTTTTGTGAGAGCATTTATTGGACTTGAAGTGTGAAGAGGAGTTGTTGGAAATGTCTTTGTCTTAAAAATGAGTTTTGGATGGAATTTTTCTGATAATCCATGTGAAAGTTATGCCCTGGTCAATTTACAGTTGACTTTTTCAACTGTCCAAGTAAGGAAACTTTTGCATCTTGATGATTTTTGAGCCAAGCTTTGAGAATCATGATCAAGCATTGATCAAATGATGTTTGTGGCTTCAAAATGAGATGTTGACCAAAAATTTGAACTTTTGACTGTCAAATGACCATTTTGCCCCTACAGTTTACTGTAGTGCAATGAGGGTTTTTGACTGTGCAATTTTGTGCTGAAAGTCTTGAAACTTGGTATGAGGATGCTTGACCATGTTTATAGGCATGTGGGACTTGATTGGGCCCTTGGAAACTTCATTTTCTTGATCAGAACCAAAACCCTAATTTTGACTGCTTAGGAGGCCCTTAAACTGTGCAACTTTTGGGGAATCTTGAAGCTTTGACTTGGCAATTTCTTGAAGGATATGGGAGGGCAAATTTTGGGGTACAACAGTTGCCCCTGTTCAATCTTTTTAGACCTGAGGATGCAGATTGGCTGACGTGCCTTTCGTAATCCGAGGGTAGAAGATGATTGAACACTAGAGTGCCTAGAAATTTGCACTCACATAGTAGCAGTGTGATTATGGGAATGGGCTTATAGATGCCATTTGGAGATTGATGGATAGGATGATGGGCTTATAGATGCCATCTGGATGTTGATCGCGTAAGAGATTCCTTAGCGAGAACTTGCGTACCTGCAAAAGAAAAATGAGTACCTGACATGTTGCAGGATCCGGTTTTCGGATGCTTTGTATAGATGTGTCCTGAATAGTTACAGGAGTTGGATCTGGAGTTTCAAAAGATGATGAATGAACCAGGGATGGTTACTACCTCAACGGGGACGGTGAGAGAACCTTGGGTGACTTTAACCTCAACAGCAATCGTTGAGAAAGTCTTGGGATTACCACCTCCGCAGGATCGGGGAGAGAACCATAGGCGACTACAACCTCAATAGCAATCATTGAGAGAATCTTGGATAACTTCAACTTCAACCGCAATCGTTGAGCGAATTTTGGGATTACCACCTCCGCAGTATCGGGAAGGGAACCATAGGCAATTATAATCTCAAAGGCAAACATTGAAAAAAACCTGGAATGGAATTATCGTCTCCGCAGTATTGGGGAGAGAACCATAGGTATAATCTCAAAAGCGGACGTTTGAGAAAAACCTGGAATGGAATTATCATCTCCGCAGTATCGGGGAGAGAACCATAGGAAATTATAATCTCAAAAGCGAACGTTTGAGAAAAACCTGGAATGGAATTATCATCTCCGCAGGATCAGGGAGAGAACCATAGGAAATTATAATCTCAAAAGCGGACGTTTGAGAAAAACCTGGAATGGAATTATCGTCTCCGCAGGATCGGGGAGAGAACCATAGGAAATTATAATCTCAAAAGTGGACGTTTGAGAAAAACCTGGAATGGAATTATCATCTCCGCAGTATCGAGGAGAGAACCATAGGAAATTATAATCTCAAAAGCGGACGTTTTGAGAAAAACCTTTGATAACTTCTACTGAATCTTCATCAGAAAAATCTGTTTGGGGTCGATTTAACTGAACTAGAGAAGGCCTTGGACTGGATAAGAAATCTTTGGAGTCGATTAACTGAACCTGTCTAGGTCTTGAAAGATGATTGAGAATTTAGCTGAATCTTTCCTGAAAGGTAAAGGTCAGTCATATGCAATGCATGATATGGACCAAGCAATGATGTTCTCAACATAAATGAGATTTGTAAGATATGATGTGTCTATGCATGCTATAATGATGTATGTGATGTTTAGGGATGTATGTTTTCGTCTAGGAAAATAAATCCTTGACGGGTGCCGGGAAGTCACTCCTTGGTTGATGTTGGAGAATAGATTTTGCTTCCGCTGGGGATGATAATTGCAAGAATACCGGTAGGAGAAGATGACTCCGTTGGGGAATAAACTTGGCGAATGGAATATTCTGCGGGGAGAAAAGGTACTCTAACGGTCTTGCTGGGAAGCAATACTTTGTGGGGAGAGGGATGCTTTTACTGAATTGTTGATAGTAACTTGCTGAGGATACCCTTGTTGTATCGGAAGTGTTAATAGACTTCGCTGGGGGTAAGAAGACTGCGTCGAGGACGCTCTTTCCGTGGCTTTTGGCTGAGGATAACCCAGTTATATCCTGTTAAGGAAATAAATCTTTAAATAAAGCCGGGAGACGCGTTCGTGATCTGCGAGGATAAGCTTCCAGAATCTACTGGGGATAAGCTTACTGCTTGGGAGAAATGGATTCCAACTTTCCTGGGGAACTAGATTGGACTCTCATGGGGAAGTTTTGAACTGCGGGGAAAGTGATTCCTTTGAATGTTTGATATACCGCCGGGGAACAATCTTTAGGCCAAGACTGCCGGGGATGCTTGTTAAGGATATATATGCTGCCGGAGAATGTTGATATCTGCTGGAGGATGCCCAACTTCCTTAAGATTTGATAACTTTGCTTGAGGAAGAGTGCACTGACTTGCTGACTCACTCTCTGGGGAATTAAGATATGCTAGTTATGTTATTTAGCTGAACCTACCTTGGTACCTTGGAGGACAGAACAATTAGATTGCTCAGACAACTCTTTATTGCCCCTGTTTCTAATGTTACCTGTAATTAATCCTTTGTTTCGTATGCAAATATTTATGAGTTAACAAATTATTGTCAATGCATATATCGCAAATTGAACCTTGGACGTTCTTCGCAAAACAAAACAGAAAAAGAAAAACAATTGGCACTTTTTAACTGGAAGATATATTTGTATTGATTTTTGAATGGCCTGAAAATAGGCGTTTTATGTACAAGAAGCTGACGTCCTAGTAAGAGAACGCCGCCGAACGAAAGAGTTTATACAAATTTTGTACAAAAGAAAACAAAACAGCTGTGTGAAATAAATGATCCCACTGGGTTTCAACTCTGCTATTGCCTTTATATCCCCGAGCGTCTCATCACTTGATGACCTAAACGAAGAATGAAGCTGACTGATCGATGCCGTCTGAACTTGATGTAGATACCGGATTCTGGATGCAAAGTGATCCAATGAGACATAGTATTACGCTTTTATCCCTAACTTTTGCCTGGACCGCCCTTTTGGGTTTTCAGTCCACCGGGATACCCATTTTTGCCCAAGCCGCCTTTTCAGGTTTTCGACTTGCCGGGTGTACAGATTTTTTCATTTCATCCCTTCATTTTGCCCGAACCCTTTTGGTTCGACGGGAAGCCCTAATTTTTGCCTAGGCATGTCAGCCTAGCGGGTCTTTTTTCATGCGTAGTATCTTTTTACTATGTCTGCATCGGCGGGGTGAGGAAGGTCGTCACCATCCATGTTGGTCAATATCATTGCTCCTCCTGAGAACACATGCTTAACCACAAATGGCCCTTCATACGTAGGGGTCCATTTGCCCCTTGGATCACTCTGAGGAAGGATGATTCGCTTGATTACCAGATCCCCAACTTGATATTCCTGTGGTCTGACCTTTTTGTTAAATGCCCTGATCATCCGTTTCTGATACGTCTGACCATGACAGATAGCAGCAAGTCTCTTTTCATCAATAAGGTTTAATTGATCAAGTCGCGTCTGGATCCAATCATCTTCGTTCAGATTTGCATCCTTCATTATCCGGAGAGAGGGTATTTGTACTTCGATCGGCAAGACTGCCTCCATACCATAAACCAAAGAGAAAGGAGTTGCCCCGGTTGACGTCCTAGCTGAGGTACGGTACCCGTGTAGAGCGAACGGTAACATCTCGTGCCAATCCTTATAAGTCAATGTCATCTTCTGCACGATTTTCTTGATGTTCTTATTTGCTGCTTCGACAGCCCCATTCATCTTCGGTCTGTAAGGAGAAGAATTGTGGTGCTGTATTTTGAACTGCTCGCAGAGCTCAGTGATCATTTTGTTATTCAGATTGGTACCGTTGTCTGTAATAATTCTCTCTGGGACGCCGTATCGACAGATCAGATTATGCCGAATGAACCGTGCCACAACAGTCTTGGTTACCGTAGCATAGGAAGCTGCTTCGACCCACTTCGTAAAATAATCAATCGCCACTAGGATGAATCAATGCCCATTAGATGCCGTAGGTTTAATCTCGCCGATCATGTCTATGCCCCACATTGCAAACGGCCAAGGCGCAGTCAGAACATTCAGGGGAACTGGAGGAACATGCACCTTGTCTGCATAAATCTGGCACTTATGGCATGTCCTAGAATGTTTGTAACAGTCAGCTTCCATTGTGGACCAGTAATACCCTGCCCGAAGGATCTTCTTTGCCATTGTATGTCCACTGGAGTGTGTACCAAAGGTCCCTTCATGTAGCTCTTCCATGATCCTTTCTGCTTCAGTTTTATCCACACAACGCAGTAAGGTTGAATCATGGTTTCGCTTGTACAAGACGCCGTTGCTAAGGAAGAACTTTGCTGCGAATCTTCTCAGGAATTTCTTATCATTGACAGATGCACCTTCAGGGTATTCCTGAGCTTCCAAATATCTCTTCACCTCATGGTACCAAGGCTTCTCAGTCACCAATTCAGTCTCGAGATCACAACAGTATGTCGGTTCGTCCAGTTTCCAGATGATGATCCGGGGAGCCTCATTATCCCATTTAACTTTGAACATAGAAGACATTGTAGCTAACGCGTCCGCCAGCTGATTCTCTTCTCTTGGAAAGTGTTCAAAGGTTATCTCTGTGAAGTGGGGGATCAGGGTCAACACACATTCTCTGTAAGGAATAAGATTCGGATGTTTCGTATCCCACTCTCCTTTGATCTGATTGATCACAAGAGCGGAATCTCCGAAGACACTCAGAAACTTGATCCTTAGGTCGATTGCAGCTTGAAGACCCATGATGCACGCCTCATACTCTGCCATGTTGTTGGTACAGTTGAAACATAGTCGGGCAGTGAGTGGAGTATGAGTTCCTTGAGGTGATATGATTATGGCGCCGATACCGTTACCCAAAGCATTGGAGGCTCTGTCAAAGTGCATAGACCATCGGGATCCTTCCTCAGGTCCTTCATCCGGTCCAGGTACTTCACAATCAGTTACTATCATGATGCTTTCATCCGGAAACTCGAAGTTCATTGACTGATAATCATCTACTGCCTGATGTTCCAAGTAGTCTGCCAATACACTTCCCTTGATGGCTTTCTGGGTTGTATACTGAATGTCGTATTCCGTCAAGATCATTTGCCATCTTGCAATTCTCCCAGACAGAGCAGGCTTTTCGAATATGTACTTTATAGGATCCATCTTTGAGATCAACAAGGTAGTGTGAGTCAGCATATACTGTCTCAGCCGGCGAGCAGCCCATACCAAAGCGCAGCAAGTTTTCTCAAGCAGTGAGTATCGAGTCTCACAGTCGGTAAACTTTTTGCTAAGGTAATAAATGGCATGCTCTTTTCGGCCAGACTCGTCATGCTGCCCCAGCACACACCCCATTGAGTTGTCAAGCACTATTAGATATAGTATCAGAGGTCTCCCTTCAACCGGTGGCATAAGGATGGGTGGTTCTTGGAGATACTCTTTGATTCTGTCAAAATCAGCCTGACATTCATCGTTCCAACGTACTACCTGATCTTTCTTCAGCAGCTTGAAGATTGGCTCACAGGTAGCAGTCAGATGTGAGATGAATCGAGCAATGTAATTCAGGAGTCCTAAAAAGCCTCTGACTTCCTTCTCTGTCTTAGGAACCGGCATCTCTTGAATAGCTTTGACCTTGGCAGGGTCCACTTGAATGCCCTTGTCACTTACAACAAAGCCTAGCAACTTTCCAGATCTTACCCCGAAGGTGCACTTGTTCGGGTTCAATCTCAGCTTGTACAGTTTCAACCGGTCAAACAACTTTTGCAGATGATCTAGGTGCTCTTCCTCAGTCTGGGACCTTGCGATCATGTCGTCCACATATACTTCTATCTCATGATGGATCATGTCATGAAATAAAGCAACCATGGCACGTTGGTAGGTTGCCCCAACGTTCTTTAGTCCAAAAGGCATGACCTTGTAGCAGAAGGTGCCCCACTGAGTAACAAATGTAGTCTTTTCCATGTCTTCAGGTGCCATCTTGATTTGATTGTAACCTGAAAAGCCATCCATGAAAGAGAATACCTTGTGCTGAGCTGTATTATCAACAAGGACATCAATGTGAGGTAGGGGAAGTCATCCTTGGGGCTGGCCCTGTTCAGATCCCTGTAATCGACACACATTCTGACCTTTCCATCTTTCTTTGGTACCGGCACCACATTAGCAACCCACTGAGGGTAAGAAGTCACTGCAAGGAACCCGGCATCAAACTGTTTCATAACCTCGGCCTTGATCTTCTCAGACATCTCTGGACGCATACGGCGGACCTTTTGCTTGACCGGAGGGCAATCTTCCTTAGTTGACAAGTGATGGACCACAATATCGGTATCCAACCCGGGCATGTCTTCGTAGGACCAGGCAAAGATCTCCATGTAATCATGCAGCATCTGAGTCAACCGTTGCTTCACGCTGAGCTCTAAGTTGGCACCAATCTTTACCTCTTTCCTGTCTGCCTCAGTACCCAAGTTTATTGTCTCCACTGGCTCTTTGTGGGGTTGAATTGCCCTCTCTTCCTGAAGCAACAGTCTTGCAAGCTCGCCAGGCACTTCGCAATCATCTTCGCCTTCGTCTTCGGCTAAGTTGATCGGACTTTCGAAGTCATAATTGGCAGTAGCAGAGTCGTTATCAGTGAGATCCAGAGTGGATTGAAACCTGTATGAGTGAGTGTGTGTGTAAATACAGCTGTTTTGAAATATATGTAAAGGAAAGAAAGACAGAAAAGGAGCATAAGATTTGAAATGCGAGAAAACGTCCAAGATTTTCATTCATGATATATGAAATGACAATTTATATGCCCTCACAAATAGAACCACGGTGCCTCGGGTAAGACACCGGGCCATAGAGTTTATTATTGTTTATTACAAATACCAAAACATAGGAATTCATTACTTAGTAACAAGAGAAACAGATAGATTGTCCTTTGCACTCCAATTGTTAAGTCCACTGTCGGTTGCCGGGTAAATCTAGCTATTAAACTCAGCTTCATCCACCTCGTCCTCGTTCCCAATAGCGTTCACTCCATGAGCAGGCAGGGGAGCTGTCACTACATTAGGCTTCTCAGATGCCTCAAACTGTACCTCCTTGGCGTCAATAAGGTCCTGCAGCTTACTCCTTAACGCCCAACAGTCATCAGTAGAATGCCCCGGGCTATCTGAATGGTAAGCACAACGAGCATTCGGGTTGTACTTAGGAGATGCAGTATTGGGGAACTTTGGAGCCTCCCTGACCGTCACTAAATTGGTTGAGAGCAACTGTGGTAGGATCTGGGATAGGGTCATGCTTAACCGGGTAAATTCTCTCCGGGGTCTTTCGGCCCTTTGAGGATTGGTCGGCCGAGGAGCGGCAGCAGGCTTAGCAATCATTACCGCACTGACAGATTGGCGGCGCTCAGATCTCTCTGGTCTTTTGGAACCATATACAGCACTAGCCTCCTTCTTGAAGGGTTTCTTCTTAGAACTAGACGATGCACCCTTCGGAATCTTACCAGACTTTAACCCAGCCTCAATTCTCTTTCCAGTCAGAATCAGATCAGTGAACCCTGCAGAAGAATTCCCAATAAGATGGTTGAAAAACGGCCCAGACAGGGTCCCCAAGAACATGTCTACCAACTCTCGATCGGTCAACGGTGGCTGCACCCTGCCAGCCAGGTCTCTCCACTTCTGAGCATACTCTTTAAAACCTTCACTTGAACCTAACGACATACCCTGGAGTTGGGTACGTGTAGGGGCAAGGTCGGCATTATATTGATACTGCTTATAGAAAGCAGTAGCCAACTCCTCCTAGTTACGAACCTTGGTCCCATCCAGCTGATAGAACCATTCGAGATGAGTCCCTGAAAGACTCTCCTGGAAGAAGTGGATCCACAAATTCTTATCCGCTGAGTACGGTTGAATCTTCCGAACATAGGACTTGAGATGTAGCTTGGGACAAGACGCCCCGTCGTACTTAGCGAAAGATGGTGCTTTGAACTTGTGAGGAATAATCACACCAGTAGACAAACCCAGATCTCCAAAATCCAGCCCAGGCACCTGTTGTATCTCCATAGCATTCAACCTATCCTCCAGTTGCTTGTATCTGTCCTCTGCAGGAGGGTACTGCTCTTCATCAAAATCAGTCTCGTTGTCGGAGACTACCAGACTAGGACCTTTTTCTGCTTGAGGAGGACTCTTACCAATGGAAGAACCAGCCTCTTCATTCTGCAAAGTGTTGCCAAACCTTCGGCCCGAGCTAAACAGAACAGTTCTTCTCTTCTTCTTCTCCTTCTTCAGGAGGAGAGCCTTCAGCTCTTCTTGGCCTTGAGCCAAACCCTTGATTAATTCCTGAAATTGCGCATTCTGCGCCTGAAGAGCTTTGATGGATGTCTCAGTTGATGACGAGTCGGGATTCATGATGCTGAAATAAACAGCGAAGAACTGTAAGCAACCTGAAAAGAGGAAAAACCTTCTATGCACATGATGAATGATATGTGTTTATGCAATGCATTCAAGGGTTCGAAAGTTCAAATTTGTTGTAGACAAAAAGGAACACACGTTATCATTAAGGAAATAATTGTTCAGTACATCAAAGCCTCATGGGCAAAATAATACAAAAGCAAATCAATCCCAAAATACACTGCGCATCCTCTTTGGAGCTATGTAAGTGTTGAGATTCCTCTCCTCATGCAACAGGCGGGTGAGCTCCAAGACCTTCTTTTCACTGGCATGCAGACTGGTCTCAAGAGAATTCCGTTCTTCCTTAAGCTGGATCCAGCTCTTCTGCATCTCTTCCCAGGATGTGGGCATATCAGGGTGCTGAATAATGTAGGACCCTTCTCCTTCCAAGATTGGCTCTTTGATCACAGGGAGCATATGGGGATAAGGCATCACCAACTTCTGGGAGCGGGCGCGTACCCACTTGAGATAAGGTTCCAACGGGATGGAGTTCCTGTGCCCCAGTGTCTTGCTGTCTATCCTACTGGGCATCCTCCAGGCTCTGATAAATCTCTAGCGAAGTCCTTGAGTATCGTTGTCGAAGTCAAAAACTATGTCAGGAATTAACATGTCATAAGGACCATCCCTCCGAGCATAACCAAACTGTCTCCAAGCCAGGCATGGGCTGTAAGTAATACCTCCTCTGATTCCAAGTAAAGGAACATTAGGGTATTCCCCGCAACGATTAATGATAGTGACATCTTCTCTGGACCGAGGGCACCAATGTATATCTGCATGTGTAAGAGTCATCAACCGTTGTGACCACCTCAAACCCCGCTCATTCTTCAAGACTGATTGTGGAAGGTGCGAAATAAACCACCTTCCCAGGAGAGGAGTGCAACACATAAGGACACCTCTTTTTCTCATGGTTCGAGTGTAACATGAGTGAAGGATGTCCCCCAGCAACGTAGGTATAGGATTCCTGGACATAAAGATCTGGACAACACTGATATCTATAAGCTGATCTGGGTTAGGGAACAACACCAAACCATAGACAAGGAGGGCCACAACTTCTTCAAAAGCTTGCAAGTCAAGGGAGTTCCAACATTCATGGGCCTTTTCAAACAGAAACCTGGCTAAGAACCCTTTGATACCACTTCTAACTTCCCAATGTCCCTTGAGGTCAGCTGACTGTAGGTGCAAGGCTTTAGCAATCTCTTCAAGCTTAGGTTCCTTTTCCGTACCGTTGAAGGGTAGCTGATCAAGGATATGGATCTTCAGGAGCCGGGAGAACTCCTCCAATGTAGGTACCAACTGATAGTCCAAGAAGGTGAAGCAATGATGCAGAGGGTCAAAGAACTGGAACAGGACCTTTATCATATCTTCCTCAATGTTGGTATTGACCAAGCTGATGAGACTTCCATGTCTTTCACTGAATGAAGAGTTCTCGGGAATCCTGGATATAAGCTCCTTAAGCTGAGGAGGGATCCTTACAAGGATGATTTGAATTGTCTTTCTACGAACGGTTTCCATGTCCTACAAAACAAGAACAAAGATGAAAATTCGAACCCCTGAAATGGTTAGTCAATGCATATGATGCTGGATGATGTCATGATGCTATGATTAAACACACCACAGATATTTACAAAGACAAACATGTAAGGCACACAAGGCACACAAGACAAGCCCTTAGGGTTTAAGGCCAGCATGGGGTCTGGGTAGTACCCTCTTGAAGTTGGTGGGTTCAACCTGTCCTATTAGAAGTAACCGGGTTCTAAGGGTCCCAATATCACGGGATTGCTTTCATTGTTCATCGTTTCGATTTAGCCACTGAACTGGCGACCGAAATATTCCAGGAAAGCAACCCTCAATTGAGTGTAGTATCGAGTATCAACCAACCTCGGACTGCACCAAAGTCAGTTATCTCACTACCCTAAAGAGGCCAAGATAGTTCAATTAAGGTTCCTAAGGTATGTTGATGCTTCACGACACCACGCGGAGGCCCCGTACTCTCCTTGACTGAACTCAAGGGTTACCGGTACACACCAAAGTGCCACATCAACGTAGCAGACTGTTTCAACCATGTCGGTATACCCCGCACAGTTCCATCACATCCTTGTTGCTACTTTCTAAGAAAGGTATCCCCAGATCCGGGTTAGGATCTATAGAACTCCCAAGCAACCCACAATTTAAAGCAAACAAAGAAAACAATTGAAAACACAATGATCTTAATCCTAAGGTACACCTCACTTTATAAGTTTTTCCCCGGCAGAGTCGCCAGTTCTGTGATCGGTGGATCTGGAACTGACTGTTTAACGCTGGTTCGCGAAATGTCGCGGAAGCAAGAGTCGCCACCGTCTTTTATTTTCTCCAAATGGAAAGGACAAAAGCACAGAAAAATTCCTTAAAGAGATTGCTCTCGGTTCGGGAGGTAGATTATAGAAAGGGAAGGTGTTAGCACCCTTTCTATCCATGGTTATCCATGGGCTCTTAGATACTTGCTCATTTGTGTTTTCAAAAATGGTTTGTTTGCTTTTCAATGTGGGTTTTAAAAAAAGTTTCTTTGAAAATTTCAGTTCGACTCTTGTATCGGTCCTCAAGAGTGTTTGAAAAATTGCTTTCGAAAGCTTTTTGAAAATGTGTTGGTGTGAAAAATATTTTTGATTTGTTTTGAAATTTAGAGCAAGTATTAAGAGTCGTCTACCTACCCTAAGGAATTCGTCTGTGTAAATGTCCTTTAAAGTAGTGCCATCCCACTATTGAGAGGTAGGTAGCACCACCGTTGGAGGTGTTCGGGTCAATTCGAGTTTGTAGGGACATGGTAATCACCAGAGCAATGGGAAGACACCTTAGAAGCTACCCTCATGCCAGGTTCCCGGATCATGAGGACTTACTAAGACATCCTCTACTCGACGATCACCTTTCGAGGCAAGGCAACAGTGAGGCGTACCCTAGGGGTGGTGTGTGATTTGTGTGTCAGATTCATTTATTTTTGTCTTGTCAGGTTATGGGTGATCTAGGCGTTTGTTTTTATTTTTTGTCATTCATTCTTTCATGCCTTGATTAACAGTTAAAAGTATTGCGAGAAATAAAAAGATTCTAAGCTATTACAAAAGGCGCGGGTCCACATCGCCAAAATTTCTTGAACCCGATTTGACAGAAAAATAAAGAATTAAAAGTGCGACAGATAAAATATGTTACATGGCCTTGGGAGAGATACATAAATATTATAAAGAATAAGAAATAAATAAGCGAATTAAATAAGAATTAAAACGAGGGCGTTGGACCCTTTTTGCAAAATTAAATTAGTGATGGAATTAATTAATTAAAAAAAAGAAAAGAAATTGTTTTTGGTATTTTTTGGTTTTAATGATTTTAATGGGAAAAAGAATTAAATGCAATTAAACCTAATTCTACAATTTTTATTTTTTTATGAAAACATATTAAAGTTTAACCTAAAATTAACCCTAATTATTTTATATGCAATTTAATTATAAAAATAAATATTTAATTATTTAATTATTATGAAAGAAAAGAAAAAAGGAAAAAAAATGATTAAACCCTAATTCTACCAATTTTAAATTAATTAAGAAAATATTACAATTAAACCTAATAACTAAAATTAATTAATGCAATTTATTTAAAAAATACTAAAATAAAATATTTATTATTTTTTCATCTTTTCTGATTTTTTTATGGTTTTTGTGTTTTTTATGGAAAATAATTAAATTAATTAAAAAAAAGCAATAATTAAAGAAAGTAAAAATAATAAAACAAACAAAGAATGAAAAATTTTGCAAACCTAGGGGGTCTGCCCCTATTTTTGGAGGTTTTCCTTTAGCAATCTGGGCCGAACCTGCTTCAGGCCTGGCTGACTTTTCAGGACACGTGTGAGATCTTTGACTAGGGTCCACCATGCTCTCCAAACCTGTGCCCTTGGATTGATGAAATTGGACGCGTGGACGGCTGGATGGAGGGACGTATGATGATCCACAACGTTGAAACTGTATGTGAATATTAAATGAAAAATAACCTGGAAAGAGTGAAGACCTGGGGCTCGAATCCAGCTCATGAACGTTACCAGCGTATGCGTATACCATTGAGCCACCCAACGCGCGTTTAACATATAATAATGAATAAATAACAAAAACAAAGATTGGTTAGTGGCCTAAAAATATGAAAAAGCGCGCGCTGAATTCAAAGGAACCAATCATTGCTGGCCACCGGGTCTTCTTCTTCCTCGTTCCTGAAATATAAAAACAATGGCAACGGTTTTTACACCGTTCTAAAAGGCATCATTAGGGAAAATAGCGAATAGCCATTGGAGCCTCATAAATTAGGCGCGATAGTCTCATTCTTTTCGTCCAAGCTCACTGAGTTGAATGGCCTAGGTTTCAAGCTCCAATTTTTCCATATTTTAAAACCCCTAATTCACAGTTCTGCAAACCCTAAAATACGACCATGGCATCTTTGCATACAGTGTATAAAAATCCAATCAAAGCATATGGTTAGCTTGCAAACATTATTCTAAACACAAAAACAACAATGAAACATGTTAACAATGCATGAATGATAGAAAACGATTCTGAAATTTTCCTTACTAACTTCAATGGTGATTTCACGTTTTCTTGAGTATGGGGCTTAGGGAATGATTGGAACACGTTCTATGATCCTTAAGGAAGCTAATGGAACAACTATTTGGCCCCGAATCGTCCTAGAATTAGGTTTTCAGAATTGGAATTTTTTGCAAAAAAGCTTGAGTTTGATAATGGGGTTTTGCGCAGCTTTCTTGGTTTTTGGCATTAGGGTTGCGTTTGATACTTATGTATGAATGATTTAGGGTTGAAAACTTGATCCAAAACCTTTGCATTCATGGTTTGGAAGATTTGATTTTCAAAGATCTTTTTTCAATATTTTTTCATGCTATTTTGACCCTAATCATATCCAATCAATTCAATTCCTTCCATATCTGATCATGCACGAATTATTGAGTATATTTCATGCACAAAAAGATTGAAAAACTTAGGTTAAGTATTTTTCATGTATTTAATTGATTTAAATGAATTATTATTAATAAAAATTCAAATAAATAAATAAAAAATGAAGAAAAACTTCCCTTTGGGCCAAGTGGTCGTGCACATGCCTTGGATGATGAATTGTGGAAGAAAAATAGGCCCATTAGCAATTTTAGGTCATTTGAATCAATGTTGACTTTTCAAAATATCCAAAAATTTCCCAACTTCCACAAGGCATAA
Organism: Vicia faba; assembly: GCA_948472305.1. Taxonomy (NCBI): domain Eukaryota; kingdom Viridiplantae; phylum Streptophyta; class Magnoliopsida; order Fabales; family Fabaceae; genus Vicia; species Vicia faba. Next base: position 75,807,816 of record OX451741.1, read on the forward strand.
CTTTCTCAATTTTTAAGCTTTGCTCATGTTCTTGGACATTTTGGAAAGGTCTTTGAGTCCCCTAACCAATGCCTTTGGTCCCATGTCATTTTTATTTACCAATCTCAAGTTATGGCCTTTGACTTAAAGTCCCTTTTTGTTGACTTTTGAAAATGACCTATAATGTTGAAATTGATAACTTTTTGTGAGAGCATTTCTTGGACTTGAAGTGTGAAGAGGAGTTGTTGTAAATGTCTTTGTCTTAAAAATGAGCTTTGGATGGAATTTTTCTGATAATCCATGTGAAAGTTATGCCCTGGTCAATTTACAGTTGACTTTTTCAGTTGTCCAAGTAAGGAAACTTTTGCATCTTGATGATTTTTGAGCCAAGCTTTGAGAATCATGATCAAGCATTGATCAAATGATGTTTGTGGCTTCAAAATGAGATGTTGACCAAAAATTTGAACTTTTGACTGTCAAATGACCATTTTGCCCCTACAGTTGACTATAGTGCAATGAGGGTTTTTGACTGTGCAATTTTGTGCTGAAAGTCTTGAAACTTGGTATGAGGATGCTTGACCATGTTTATAGGCATGTGGGACTTGATTGGGCCCTTGGAAACTTCATTTTCTTGATCAGAACCAAAACCCTAATTTTGACTGCTTACGAGGCCCTTAAACTGTGCAACTTTTGGGGAATCTTGAAGCTTTGACTTGGCAATTTCTTGAAGGATATGGGAGGGAAAATTTTGGGGTACAACAGCTATGATTACTGAACTTTGTACTAAGTTCAAAATCAAGCATCACAATTCTACTCCATATAGACCTAAAATGAATGGCGCAGTCGAAGCGGCCAACAAAAACATTAAGAAGATTGTGCAGAAGATGGTAGTGACCTATAAGGACTAGCATGAGATGTCACCATTTTCTCTTCATGGCTACCGTACTTCAGCTAAGACATCAATTGGGGAAACTCCCTTTTCTTTAGTCTATGGCATGGAAGTTGTTTTGCTAGTGGAAGTTCAAATTCCCTCATTAAGGATTATGAATGAGGAAGACCTAGGAGAAGACGAGTTAATTTAGACAAGATTGGATCAGATGAACTTGATTGATGAGAAGCGACTGGCTGCTGTTTGTCATGGTCAGACATACCAAAAACGTATGATCAAGGCTTTCAACCAAAATATCAAGCCTCGAGTATATCAAGCTGGTGATTTGGAGATAAAATGCATCATCCTACCAAAAGGCGATCCCAGGGGCAAATGGACTCCCACCTACGAAGGGCCATTTGTTGTTAAGAGAGTGTTCTCTGGCGGTTCCATGATGCTGACTACCATGGATGGTGAAGACTTCCCACATCCTGTGAACGCGGATATAGTTAAAAAATACTATGTATAAGAGACCCGCTAGGTTGACACGCCTAGGCAAAATAAGGGCATCCCGATAAACCAAAAGGTTTGGGAAAAAATTAGGGATATATGCAAAAGAGTGTACACCCGGCAAGTTGAAAACCCGAAAGGGCGACTTGGGCAAAAATGGGTATCCTGGTGGGCTGAAAACCCGAAAGGGTGGTCTAGGAAAAAATTAAGGATTGAAAGCGTATGACTATGTCCCGTGGAGTCACCACAGTCAACTTTATTACCAAGGTCCGAGTTCAAACGGTCCAAGATCAATCTAATTAACTTCTTTCAACGGCAAAGGGACATTCGAAGATATTGGGGCAATAGTAGAGTTGGAATGCAATGAGATCATTTCCACATGGATATTGGTTTTTGTTTTCAATCTTTGTTTTCCTTTCAACGATTTCCTCTTACTAGGATATCTGTCTCTTTGTACAAAAACACCTTATCATGGGAAAAATATCAATACAAATATACTTTTGAAGTGAAAACTTTATGTTTTTGTTTTGAATGAAAAGTTGTCCAATGACTAAAATTGAACGAACATATGCATGTGAACATAATTAAAACTATTTGGCGCATGTGTCCTGCTAAGTAACAACAAGCATATCTTTAATGTATATGGAATATCCCCACAGAATTATTTCATTAACATTACCCCCGCAAGAACGACTACAATAAACCAATCTCCAGCCAGAGTCTCAATCTCTTGACAACTTTCCCCCAGCTAAGTTGATCCTACAAGAAGAAGCCTTGTGGGTATCCTCCTAAAAGAACCCACCTCATCAGCAGTTCATCAAGTATTCATCAACAGGGTTTATTTCCATAACAGGGTTTATTTTCCCAACAAAACAACATACAACACATAAAAACCAACAAAAATTAAAATTCCCCTGGCATAGTCTATCTTCCCCAGCTGAGTCTGTCTTCCCTGGCTGAGTCTATCCTCTCCAGCATGAGTTTGCCTCTCAGAATATTATAAATCAGAGGGAAACAACCCTTAATCCCCAATGAATTCATCAATAAATCCTTTACTATCTCCAAAAGATACTATGAAGCCTGGACCCGACCAGAAGATAGTACAATTTTCAAGCTACTATTAAGCCCAGACCCGACCAAATAATAGTCAACTTCTCAAGTCTCTATGAAACCTGGACCCGACCAGATAATAGTGTAACCTTTCAGAAACTATGAAACCTGGACCCTACCAGATAATAGTTTAGCTCTTCGAGATATAGAAGAATTTGAACTCAACCAGTCCAGGGTTTAACTTCTTTTCCCCAGTAGAGCTTGCCTCTACCCCAGCAAGTTACTGTAAAGCCTGGATCCAACCAGATATCAATTTAACTTTATCTTTTCAAGTAAGTTATTGTGAAACCTGGATCCGACGAGATAGCAATTCCCCTCAGAAGTTTGTTGTGAAACCTGGAGTCCGACCAGATAACAACTAAAGTTCCAAGCAGAATACTGTAAAGCCTGGACTCGACCAGATATCAGTTCAAACCTATCTCTTCAAACAAGTTTATTGTGAAGCCTTCACACGACCAGATAACAATTAACTTCATCCACCTCAAAATCTGTAAAGCCTGGATTCGACCAAATATCAGTTCAACTTCATCTATTCAAGCAAGTTATTGTAAAGCCTGGAGTTCGACCATATAACAACTAGCTACAATCCCCAACAAGACACTATGAAACCTGGACCCTACAAGATAATGGTATAACTTTTCAAAAAAACCATGAAGCTTGGACCCGACCAGATAGTAGTTACCACTTCAAGAAGCCTGGATCCGACCGCATAGCAGTTTAATTTTAAGAAATTTTCTGTAAAGCCTGGAATCAGACCAGATAACAGTTAATTCATTCTTCCCCAGTAAGTTATCGTGAAACCTGGAATCCGACCAGATAGCAGTTGACTTCCTCATCCTAAGCAAGCTGTGAAGCTTGGACCCAACCAGATAACAACTAACATTCAAGAGATAATCCCCAATAGCAATCCGGGATTCAGAACTCCTCAGCAACAATCAGGGATTTATTTTCCAGGATGAATATGCATCGCACATTCATACATCATAGCATATACATACAAAATGCATTTTAGCATAATACCACATCTTGTGAACATCATGCATACATCTGCATTTTACTAACCCATTTTTCCACAGGTGAAACATCAAGTTTTAGTATAAATCAACCAAAGATTTGTGTTGATATTTCTTCCAGTGTTTACCAACATTCCTCCAAATGGCATCTATAAGTCCATTCCCAATCCATCTTTGAGGGCAAATTTCTGGGCCCTCTAGTGTTCAATCATCTTCTACCTTCAAGTCACGAATGGCGGATCCGCCAATCTAACTCTTCAGGTTTAAGAAGATTGAACATGGGCATTTGTTGTACCCCAAAATTTTCCCTCTCATTTCTCAAGTAATCTCTCACAAGATCTCCATTGATTCAAGACGGCACAAGGTTTGATCAGCTCAAGACACCTCCTTAAGTACTGATAACTGCAAATTAGGGTTTGAGTTTGCACAAGGACAATTGGACTTTTAATTCCCCATATGACTTCCATGGATCATTTCGGACCATCAAGATTGCCCATGTCAAGTGTCAAGTCTTGGATCACATTTTTGCTCAGTCAATTGATCAGTTGACCTAAAATCAGCTGTATTGGGGGAAAAGTCAACTATGGTCAATTTGCAGTCAAACTTCATAATTTTGGATCCATATCAGAATCATGAACTCATATATGTCAATTGATCAAGTTTGGATCATAATTCCTGAAGAAATTTGATCAGATCATCAAAAGGGCAAAATGGTCAAAATTAGGGTTTTGACTGAGAAGGTGCAATTTTTGATTTTTGACCTAGCAAATGACTTATTGGTTTGAGAAATGATCTCAAGGATTAAAATGAATCATTTTTACCTAATGGCATGGCTCAAAACATTTCTCAAGTTCAATTGATTAATAATTGAATTTCAGTCAACTGTACACTGAAAGTCAAACTTTGACTTTTTGGTCAAAATCAAACTTCAAAGATTACAATTCATCAAGACATTTAAAAATATGAAACTTGTTCATCAAGAAATAAAAAAGTCAAGATTTCATTTTGGAAAGTCAAAATTTTTAAACTTAGAAATTTTTCTAAGTGTTGAAAATTCATGTTTTTCTCATAACTTTGAGCCAAATTTCCACCATGATGCAAGATGATTCAAAGGAAACTTCCAACATGAAAGTTGTAGATCTAAATGATATCTAAAACATTGTAAAGAAAAACTTTTTCTATAAATTCATATATTTCAAGTTATGGTTTTGTGAAGACATGTTCATGAAACTTGAAAAACTTAGTGAAACTTTGTCGTAGTTTAGGCAGGATTTTAACCTAACTTCATGGCAATTTTTCACCAGTTCCAAGATGAATCTTCAAAAATGTCCAACATAGAGGTTGTAGAGGATGTTACGAGATTTCCAAAATGTCCAAGAAATCATTGAGATCATACTTGAGCTAGGAGAATCGAGGGAAAGAAGTTAGGGTTTCAAACTTGAATTACAAGCCATTTCTTGATGAACACATAATCCAATCTCAATGTTAAGCTACATAATCTTGATTTGCAGGCCTTCTAACTTGTGTATCTATAAATCATTAATGGATTACACAAACTTTTGATCTATAATCCAAGTGGTTTAAGCATGGTCCAATTTAATTTGCCATTTTGGGAAGAAAGTTAACAATGCCATTCTTGAAAAGCAAGCTTTATGCACAAAGTCAATTCTTGAGTCTCTCACTTGTTCCCTCTGATCACGCTCCATCTACAAAGTCAGAAGCAAGTTTGTTTAAAGCATAACCACTCTACAATAGCAAGTAAAAAAGGCATTGAAACTTGATTTCTCAAGAAAATCACATGTTGAGCTTAAACATGTGATTTTGAATTCTGATCAAATACAAGTCTCAAAACTTGTTGCTTATAAATAGATGCACTATTTGTGAGCTAAGTCACGAGCTTAAGCACCCTAAAACTCTCTCAAAAACTTGCAAGCCAGAAATTGTCCAAAAACTCCATTGATGCATAAATTCTGACTGTGAACTTGTAACTCACACTTCCCTCGTATATTTTCCTTCCTAATCAATCACAAAGCTCCTACACATCAAATATAGTCCATCCATGCCCCTGTTTCATAACTGTAACTCCATCTTCATCAACCTCCATAACCAAAAACAGAGCACTGTAAATTGACTTCTCCAGGCCATTTCAGTCATCCATTGCTCAAGCTAATCATTGCATTAGGAACTTGAGGAAGCTAACCCGATGATTACATCACCTTGAATCAAGTTCATTTTCATTTCACGATTTCCAAGTTTAAGGTACCTTTGCTGAACTTATATCTTTTCATTTAGGCATTGTTAAGCTTGTATTTGTGAAGATAAAATGTAGACATCATTGCCCTGAAACTGTACATGTCCATATATTTCATTTATATTGATTGAACTTAGAGAATTTTAGGTTTGAATCTCTAACAAAAGTTAGGTCAGAATTTGGTACTTTCAGAAATTCTCATTCATCTTTGATTTATAGCTTATGATATTTATATGGGTGGATTCGTATGAAAATGGAGAAACTTTCATGTTTGCATCTTTCATTTTTGTTAACAAATGAGAAAGTTACAGGAACCATGACTGGAGGTTAAAGATGAAGTCATTTCCAGGACTTGAATTGTGTTATGTATTTATTGTTTTGTTTATGTTACCGAATGTACAACCACCACATTAAAAACACTTTCCAAACATAAAATATTTTCAAAAGTCCAACACTTTGTATACGTTCTTACGAACAAGAACTATTACAAAGTTTGCCTAAACGAAGGCGCTTTTTCAAAATACTTTCAAAACCACCACAAAGCATATTTTCAAAAAAAAGAAAGTGATCTAAGCAAGCAACTAAGATCCCATAGATAACTATGGATGAAAAGGGTGCTAACACCTTCCCTTTTCATAATCTACCCCCCGAACTCAAGAAATAATCTCAAAGGTCTTTCCTGTTATTTTCCACCTTTCCTTTTGGATAAAAGAAAAGTCGGTGGAGACTCTTGCTAACCACAACATTTGTGATCAAATGTAAAACATCCCAAGTCATTTCTCCCACCGTATAATAGAAAGCAATAAACAATAAAAACAACCAAAGAAAAGAAAAACAAACAAAATCTAGGATCGACTCCAGGATGGACCAGCATTTAGTCAACCTAATTCCCTAGTGAAGTTGCCAGCTGAAACAACCAGTTGAGTCGTCATCAAACAATGAAGTCGCCATCGAACGTATTTTATCCCACATGAAAGGAAAGGTAAACATCGAGAAAACCTGAGAAGGGAGAAGTCACAGTCTTACGACCATAGATATCAGGTAAGGGAGTAGGTTACATGAGGGGAAGGTATTAGCACCCCTCACGTCTGTAGTACTCTTTGGTATTCACTCTTGTTTGTTCTAATATAAGGGTGTATCTAAAAGTATATGTCTAAAGCTTAAAATCTAGAAAGAAAGATGCAAAGAGGGAATCCATGCAAAAGAGAAATCACGGGGAAAAGAAGGAAATAATTACAAAGTTCGCTCGGCTGAGCCCCGTGACCAGATGCTTATGTTTCCCTTTTAAGGAATCAAAGCATCATAGTTCAGCTCACATATTTTGGTTTGTTTGTATTTTTTAGTTAAATATACAAAAGAGATAATCAAGACAACAAAACATCAGATAAAATGACAAAACATCAGCAACAATGATAAAACATCAAAACAAGGACGACAAAATATCACATGGCAACACAAATTCAGATAAGATGATAACACATCAGCATGATAATAAAATATCAGATAAGATGATAAAACATCACACTTAACAATGATATCGAAAATCAAAGTAGGATAACAAACATATGCAATGATGAAGCATCGGTAAAAAGATAGTAAAATATCATGGCAAAGATGACAATACATTACAATTTAGATGATAAAACATCACAGCTGACAATGATATTGAAAAATGAAAGTAGGATAACAAACATATGCGATGGAGAAGTATCGGCAAAAATATATCCAAATATCATGGTAAAAGCGGTAAGATGTCAACATGAAAAATTTAAAATAGAGCCAAAAGGCACACAAACAATTAAGATTGGTTTGTATTTTTTACCTTGAAGAAGGACTTAAGTTCATTAGAGATATTTTATGATTTGCCAAGAAAAAGAAAGTTTTTGTTTTAAGATGCAAGGATGCAAAAGAAATAAAAACATCGAAGGGAGACTATCCTAAATCTATCCCTAATGTTATCATACAATGATTGATACTATGGTTGAGGATGAAGGGGGAATATCTACCTAATGGATATACATGGATAACTATCTTAATGTCTAGCTCGATGACTAATCCTACCCGACCAATCCTAAGGGATCATGGCAAATATCTCATAAAAGAGACATGAGGAAAATCATACTATCATATGAGAAAGCGCGAGCATGGATGACAAAACCTCCAATGAGAGATGGCAAAAAATGTCACATATCCTGTGATAAAAAATCAAATAAACAGATGGAAAAACATCTGGACAAACAAAAGCTCGAGCATCACTCGAATATCAAACACCTACAAGGCGCATGCCAAGTAGTAAAAGGAGAGGTCCCACCATAGACAAGAAACCAAGCATCAAACCAATGGTCAAGCCATAGCCAAGGGGAGCGAATCACCTGAGTCAACCAAGATATAGAATTATGGGAATAAAAAAAAGTCCTTAACTGTGGTATCAATTACTAGGGCAAGAAAGATCTCGGGGAAAGGACATAATGTATGCGCATACTAAGCATCAATGTTGGTCAACAAGAGATAAAGAAAGAGTGGGGATCCGATTGGGGGAACCCTTTTCACTTACATTTAAAGGGCTTAGACTTTTTCAGATTTTGGGCACATGTTTAGAGCGTCTACTTGTAGAAAGTGAGCATAGGAACGACACAAACTAGAATATGTGGGGGTAGATTACGAACCCTCTCCGCTCGCCTCCTTTTAAGGACTTATCACCTGTAATATAATGTGGGCACAATCATTAAACAAAAAAAAATGGCTTCCTCGTGAGGACTTCCAAAATTTCCTGCCAAGTGGCACAAACTCCCAATCCTAAGTAAGCAGTAAAATATGGGAAAGGGTAAATCAGATGAGAAAGTACCAAACGTATATAACCCTCAAATAAGCAACTAGACAGTAATGAAACTCAGAGAACTTCGAACAACCTAGCATGAACAAAGAAACAAGTCAGTAGTCGTGTCGTCATACATAAGCATCAAGGCCTCAATGTGAAATAAAATCATGAATAGTGTATAGTGGACACAACCTTACAAACATTCTGCAAGGTAATACAGACAGACAAAGCACGCAAAAGTGAATATATATATATATATATATATATATATATATATATATATATATATATATATATATATATATATATATATATATATATATATATATCCTAAAGATATGAGAAACAAATAAAGTGGAACACAAAGTAAAGAAGGCCCATGAAGTTCTTTGCACAACTGAACAAAATGATTAGTATTAACAAGGTAAGATAAAATGTGAACGTAAACATGCCATACATTTATCATATATCATGGAAAAACATCAGATAAAAAGACAAAACATCAACAACTATGATAGAACATCAAAACAAGGACGACATGACACCACATGGCAACACAAACTCAGATAAGATGATAACACATCAACATGATTGTAAAATTTTGGATAATATGATAAAACATCACACCTAAAAATGATATCAAAAATCAAAGTAGGATAACAAACATATGCGATGACGAAGCATTGATAAAAAGATAGTAAAATAGCATGGCAAAGGTGATAATACATTACAATTTAGATGATAAAACATCACACCTGGCAATGATATTGAAAAATCAAAGTAGGATAACAAACATATGCTATGGTGAAGCATCGGCAAAAAGATAGCAAAATATCATGGTAAAAGCGGTAAGATGTCAACAAGACAAGATTTAAAATGGATCCAAAAGGCACACAAACAATTAAGATTGGTTTGTATTTTTTACCTTGAAGAAGGATTTAAGTTCATTAGAGATGTTTTATGATTTTCCAAGAAAAAGAAAGTTTTTGTTTTAAGATGAAAGGATGCAAAAGAAAGAAAAACATATAAGGGAGACTATCCTAAATCTATCCCTAACATTATCATACAACGATTGATCCTATGGTCGAGGATGAAGGGGGAATATCTACCTAAGTAAACATACATGGATAACTATCTTAATGTCTAGCTCGATGACTAATCCTACACGAGCAATCCTAAGGGAGCATGGAAAATATCTCATAAAAGAGACGCGAGGGAGATTATGCTATCATATGAGAAAGTGCGAGCATGGATGACAAAACATCCAATGGGATATGGCAAAAAATGTCACAGATCCTGTGACAAAAAATCAAATAAACAGATGGCAAAACACCTGGACAAACAAAATCTCGAGCATCACTCGAATATCAAACACCTACAAGGCACATGCCAAGTAGTAAAAAGGGAGTTCCCGCCATAGACAAGAAACCAAGCATCAGGCCAAGGGTCAAGTCATATCCAAGGGGAGAGAATAATCCGAGTCGACCAAGCTATAAAATTGTGGGAATATAAAAAGATCCTTAATTGTGGTATCAAATACCAGGGCAAGAAAGATCTGGGGGAAAGGACACAGTGTATGCGTATGCTAAGCATCAATGTTGGTCAACACAAGCTAAAGAAAGCGCGGGGATCCGATTGTGGGAACCCTTTTCACTTGACTTTAAAGGGCTTAGACTTATTCAGATCCTGGGCACATGTTCAGAGCGTCTACTTGTAAAAAGTCAGCATGGAACGACACAAAAGCAAAGTTGTATTCCACAAAAAAAGTGGAACACAAAATAGATCGCCTCAAAAGCAAAGTTGCATTCCACAAATAAAGTGGAACATAAAGTAAAGAAGGCCCATGAAGTAACTTTCACAACTCAAGAAAATGATTAGTATTAACAAGGTAAGATAAAATTTGAATGTAAACATGCAATATATTTATCATATATCATTGTTAAAAATGGACTCGATTGGTCAAGTAATCATGGAGAAACAAGTCCAGTGATAATGAGATCAGAAGTAAACACATTAGGTTAGTATATCTTAAAACCTATGGAAGCCCCAAAATAAACTCTACTAGAATAATCCTAAAATTCAAACATAAGACTTGGTCGAAAAATCAACCCTAAACTATACCCTAAGAGTAAAAGAATTGTGAGGAAAGGGTAGATGATGGATGAACATGATTAAAGGAGTATAATATTATACAAGTCAGTAGCAAACCAAATATCTAGAAATCAAATTCAAACATTATAAGCCACGCAAGAAAAGTCACACATGTATCATACAAAAGGGAAGTGTTGAAAAGAAACAAACAAACAAGTTTACATTGAGCAAGTATGGATTTAAACAAAGAGTGCATGATATAAGAATCATGGAATGTGTGACTTATGATAGGTTATATCAAGATGAGACTCAAGAGTAACCAAGTAGAAGTTGAAACTTCATACATAAACAAAGTCACCTAATTGATGAGCAAGATCATCTAAAAGGAAGTAAAGGCATTTTGTCTTAGATAAAATGAAGTTGATAAAGATCAAATGGAATTAATAAAGCATCTTATTTGTCCTTGGGTGATGATAAAAACTTCATAAGATACTAATCATGAACCATAAAACCTTAAGAAATGTTTACAAGGTAACATACTTAAGTGTCATGATATTGAAGAAATATAGTCCCTGAATGCATATAAAAAAGGGACAAGTTTCACAATCATAAGAAGCAAACATCAACAACTAAAATTTAAAATCATAAGCAAGAGGTAAATATAGCTCCCATTGTGTCACTATGATGAATTAGAAAGTGAATACTAACAAAGTGGATCATAGGAGCATATAGAGTGGATATTAGAAGATAAGTAAAAACAAAACTTAAACATAAATAAATGTGGGGCATAAAGTCCTCCTAAGCAAGCATACACAAACTAGGTAAAAAATTAGTATATAGCTCATATTAAATCATAAAGATGAGTTGATAATGAGATATCAACCAAGGAATATAGGAGCAAAGTAAAGAGGGTATGAATATCCTCAAAGTAAGAAGTAAGTTCACAATGCACTACTCATGATGTATCAAAGGCATTTGGTAAAAAGAGTGCATCAAAACTACTTCCAATTTTGACCATATTTAGTAAACTCAAACACACAAGCAATCACAAATTAGGGAACTTAAATGGACCAATGAAATTGAACTTAAGACATTAAAAATGAGTGAAAATAGGGTAAAAATGATAAGACTTGTTTCCTTAAATTTTACATAAATGCATTTCAATATATCTCAATCCAAACAAAAAAACATAAGCAAAAGATCAATTATGATGAGGCAAGAAAAATGATTAAATGAGATCAAATTTCTCTGAAACCTTGAGTAATATTACCCTTGAGTTTTCATATCTCAAAGTCACTTTGAATCATAATCATGATGAAGACTTGATCAAGGGTTTAACAAAAATTCCCCAAATTAAGGTTTTAACTTGCTCAATTTAGGAGCTCCACAACAATAATCACCAAAGACTATAATGGACCAAATGAAATTGTTCCAAGCTCATGATATATCAAGGGAGTCTAGGGGATATCATAAATGCAAAGAACAGCCTCAAAAAGTACACACAAAGAATAAATATAGATCATAAGATTCAAACCAATCACAAAGCATTATAAACAAACAAAATTGAGTCAAAAATAGAAAAAGGCTTTCTATAACCAAACCAAATTAATCCTATAACCCTAAGGGTTCCTAAAATTCATAGGCATAGTCAAAATTCCTTAGAATGAGGAGGAGATATGGTTTTTAAATTAAAATGTCTAAACTAGTTATCAAAGTGTTAAAATTGGATATGTTTCACAAATTAATTTGGATAAAATGTGAAACAAAACTGAAAAAATTAACAAAAATGATTGAATTGATCTCAACTCAATCAAGACCTTAATAAATATTTTCTTTGATTTTTAGAAGACAGAAATAATAGTGGATTAAATGTTTCTTGAGGCTTAAGCAAACATAGGGGCCAAAAATAGCAATCATCTTCCAAAATTCTGTAAATCAAGCAAACTGAATTATAAACCAAAATAAAAATCAAAGGCAATAAGTACAATGCCTAAAGGTCAGTAAATTTATTTTTATGGATTTTTACAAATGGAGGAAATTGCAAAATTAAATTAAATTTCAAGCACAAGTAATAAAAACCTAAAAAAAGGACATAATACTTCTACAATTTAAAAATCAATCTAAAAACAAATATAAAATTGATTAAAAATTACCTAAAATTAATTAGGGCAGAAATGAATTATAAGCACATTTTTGTTTATTTTTAGAAATAATGGAAGGATTAAAATAAAATCACTACATTATATGAACAAAAAAAATTAAAGAAATAATACCTTGAATTATTTAATTTATTTAAGGCACCACAAAATTTTTTAAAATAAAAATAACAATGTGATGATGAAATAGACTCACTAGAAAGTGTTGTGTAAATTTTTTGTGGATCAAAAAATTAAAGAATCCAATTAGGATGAGCTAAAATTTAAAAAGAGAAAACAATATTTTACAATTGTTTTGAACTGAAAGTGTTGTAAAAGGAAACTAATGCATACTCAATGAAAAAGCAACACCTCATCATCCCTAACTTCGTGACATTGAATAACACGTGTATGGCCATTTCATGAACCAAACTTCCAGATCCCACTACGCACTCAATTTTTAATCAAATTATGTGTTTCGAAGCGCATTTTTAAGATAAAACAACAAGCTACATCATGATAATCATAGATTCACCGATCATCCATTATAGAGTAAGAAATCAAGGCCAAAAAATCATGAAAACACAGAAAAACGCAAAAATTCAGGAGTTCAAATCAAGCTTCCCGATTCAAATCAATCCAAATTATACATTGGGTCTAGTTCCTGGCCAGCTAACAACATGAATTCAAGCTCTAGATCAAACAAATACAAGCTATAATCGCGTGAATTCTGATCTGAACATACCTTTATAGTTGGAAAATAAACCAAACTAATGCCTCTGAAACGATGTGAAACCATGAGAATCTTCACTCTAAGACTTATCTGAAGCAGAATGTAGGAAGAAACGAGCTCTGGAAAGAGAGAAATGATGAATTCGAAGCTTACTTTTCTTGAGAGAGAGAATGCAAATCTGGATTTCTTTGCGAATGAAGCCCCTCCTTTCAAATGTGAGGGTTGTTGTGACTATATAGTGCATGAAGGGTAAGGGTACAATAGTATTTAGAGGCTAACAAATGCATTAGAAACAATTTGTAAAAAGAAACAAAAAAACAATAGGAGAGTGGGGTCCTCGCGTTTTGCTTCAGCTTGGACCATTTTTGTGTCATTTTAGTGGGCTCAAAATGAATAGGGATGAGAGAGAGAGTGATGAGGTGTCCTCTATTGCACATGAGGTGGACACAAATTTAAAACATAATTGCCATTTTAAAAAAAAATGCAAAGTGAGGTTGTTCATGGATGATGTCACATGGTTTTCACTTTTGGCAAGAGGAATTTGGTGCTAAGCATGCTACTTTGATGTATGCAAAGGAATGAAACCAGCTGAACACCAAGATGTGCACAAATATGAATCATCATCCATATGTCAAAATCCAATGACCAATTGCCTTTAAACTTATTCCTTTCTAAAATGGCTCGTGCGTTTTCTTGTTTATAGAGGCCTATCAAAAGATTTCACAATGAGCTTCAATATGTGCTTTGGATCATTGAAAATGGAGCAGAAATGAGTGAGATATGGTCATTCAAAGTTGAGAAAACATAAGGATATCTGCCCAGGAAAAAATGGGCATGCATGGGTCCTGCATGGGGCATGCATACCAGTTTTGAGATCATGACTTCCCATGATCACATCTTGATCAATCTTGAGCCAAATTGGATGAGTCCATGTTCATTGGAAAGCTTTCATGGATAAATACAACGTGCTCCAATTAAAATTTCAAAATGATACTTGACTAAAAAGAAATCAAGCCATGAAAATGGCACACCAACTGTTTGTCAAAATTACGCGTGAGACATGCCGATGAGAAGGCAACTTGACCCTTCTTGTGGCAAGAACTTCCAACTTGATTTTATCCCAAACGATTCGCTTTTGAGCTTTACACACACAATGGAAAACTTTTAGGATTTTTCACGAGCTTTCTGAATATGTACCATTTGCCTCAATTAGAATAACCAAACTCAAGTTGTGATTGGCCAAAGTTGTTCACTATAGATACTTAGAAACTTTTTCAACATTCAAGTAACTTTATGAACAAGTAAACCCTAATTTATTCAATTCCCTTTATTCAATGATGAAGTTGGTTATGAAATATGAAATGAGGTCATTTGAATTGATGGTTGATTCAAAAGTCTAGTTGGTCAACTTTGACTTTGACTGATTTTGACCAAAATGAACATTTTTCCCCTTGTGATCAATTGAATCCTTTCGAATCAAAATTTCACCTCAATATTTAATAAAAATATTCTCAATAACATATATAAACACATGGAATCCAATTTGAATCAAAAGGTTGAAGAATTATTAATTAAAATCAAAAACTTAATTTCTACACCTTGTGTTAGAAGCATGATGATCAACCTTCAAAACCCTAAATCCACTGGGCCTCTTGGAAAATTCTTTGAACAAAGTTGCCTCAAATAATCATAAGATAATTCTCCAAGAAATTAACTTAGAAAAACTTCAAATCACACAATAAATCAAAACCCTAAATCCAACAGATGAAGGAGACATATGAATTTCTTCAAATCTTTGCATATCTTCAACTTTTGATAAACCTAATAAGACAAATGAGATATTCTACGCCATATGAGATTAGTGGGACTCAAAATATCCAGTGATTGAGGTAATGAGGCTCTTCTTGAACAACTTTCCAATATAATCAACATTCACATCTTGAGGAGAACTTGACAACCAAAACACTTTGATCCCATCATAAAGAAATGAATGCAATGCAATATGATGATTCTCATGAAACATAATCCTAAATCAAGAGGGTAAAGTTTGGGGTGAAAAATTATGTTAACAAATGTATAGTCGCCCGAGTGGTAGCAACGCACGTGCTAAGTCACTCCTCTCCCAGGTCACGGGTTTGATCACCAGTTTTGCCAATTTTTTCCATATTTTCATTATTTGTGCCAGTTTATCATATGGCGTATTGAACCTACTATCTTGACACAACTAACGCGTTGGCTGGGTGGTAACATGTGCACGGAGAATGCTTGAGGGTGTGGGTTCAACACCCACCCCTACCCATTTTGGTTATTTCATTTTTCCAATTCTATGTTTCTCACTCTTTTCATGTTTTTTTTCCTATTCTTTCATAAAACGTTTTTCAAAACCCTTTTTTTATATAAACTTTAATTAATTTTAGGTTTTAATTAATTTTAGGTTTTAATTGATTTTAGGCTTTAATTCAATTCCCTTTATTTAATCAATTTTAGGTTTTGTTTAATTAAACCTAATTTAGCTTTAGGTTTTTATCAATAAACCCTAATTTGATTTTTTAGGTTTTCTCAATTATTTTAAAATAACCTAGATTTTAGTATTTAGGCGTGTATGGAATGATCTAAAACCAATCATACAAAATCCTAATCAAGATAAATAACTGAATTGAATCACTTTTCACACACTCACCTCTAGGGTAATTCCATTTGTTACCTTCTAATAATAACAGTCATGTCCCTCGAACGTGGGGAAGTTTTATCAAAGACCTTGGTTAAAAAGATCGTAGTCCCTCGATGGCCCTTACGATGCTTCCTTCAGTAAATGATCTTAGCCCCTTATGATAAATTGCTAAAGCGGCCTTATAATTTTCCTTTATGACTGTATGATGACCCGTGTCTGTCCCTTCACATCCAACGATAGGGCTTCCTACTAAGTAATGGTAGGGTAGCACTATATAAAGGAGGGAAAAAGTATAATAAAGACCTTGAGTAGGTAGACCGTTGTTAATCGCTTGCTCACAAATCTCTTCAAAACAAAAACATTTCACACAGACACTTTCGAAATATTTTTAAAACACCTTGTACGCATTCTCGAGGACATATATGAGAATCATTACAAAGTTTGCCTTAAAATTGGCATTTTCAAAATATTTTTCAAACATGCACAACACAAAGCGCTTTTTAAAATAAAGTGAACTAAGCGATTAAGAGCCCGTAGATAACTACAGATGAAAAGGGTTCTAACACCTTCCCTTTTCATAACCTACCCCCCGAACTCATAAAATTCTTGAAGGTATTTCCTATTATTTTCACCCTTTCCTTATTGGTAAAAGAAAAGTCGATGGCGACTCTTGCTATCAGCAACATTTATGATAAAAATGCAAACCAAGTCAGTTCTCCCACCATATTAAAGAATTGGCGACTCTCCCATCATGAATAATTTTCCATTGATCTAACGTTGTTCGTAGGTTTTGATTTTTAGGGAGGACGGAGAAGACGACCGGAGATCTTCTCAGGAGTCTCTGACCGGTGTTGACTCCATTGGAGTCTGCGTGGAAAAATCACGCAATTCTATTGGCCCTTTTAAAACTGATTTGGCGCGTGTTTGAAAGTTTGATGTTTTGATTAATTTATCATTATATTATTTGCATTTTATTATGTAAACGAATGGACAGGTAGCTCAGACGGCAAGGCAGTGTGTGTAAAGGGGTTAGGGCCAGGGTTCGAATCCCAGGTCTTCATTTTATTTTTCTAATAATCTCCCTACAGATCCAATACACATAAGGGTTAGTCAGCACATGATATGGCCTTCATCTGGACCATCAGATACCAACGGAGGTAGATCCAATGCTCCTAGGATGATTCTTCATTATGGACTCTCCATGAACCAACAACACTGAATCAAATCAACTTCTGGGCTCCCTCACTTATGGGCCTAATAAATTTCAAACAGCACCCCCCCCATTTTTTTCTTACCATCCAAGCCCAATTTGCTTTTTCTTTATTTTTATTTGTTTTATCATTTATTTCTTTTAATCATTTTTTAAACAAATCATAAAATTAAAAAATATTAAATAGACTTAGGTTTCTCTTAAATTAATTTAAATTTTGTAAATTAATTTAATTAATTATTTTAATTTTTTTTATCAATTTAAAATCAACTAGACTTAGATTTATTTAATTCAAATATTTTCTTAATAAAAACACAAATATTAGAATTAGGTTTAACTTAATTTTAGTATTTATTTATGTTGATTAAATTTAGACTTGGTTTAATTTTTTTTATTAATAAAAAATAAACAAAAAAATTACCAAAAAGATTTTCTTGTTTACTTAGAATTTTCAGGGTTTAAGACGTATCTTCCTGAACTCGCGTGCGTTCAATATTTCTTTTATATTATTCTTTTTTTAATATTTTATGTATTTGCTTATGGTATGTAATAGATGATTAAATAGGAATTTATCGCTTTCTTTATTTTTTTCCCATTATGACATGTAAATACCCGTCCCCAGAATATTGTAATAGCATAGGATTTAAATTCCCGCACTTTAAATTTCTACAAAATATTAACTGTTAGTAATTAGGCTTGTATGGAATGACTAATAACATAACGCTAGAAAACATAACACAAGACTAAAATAAGTGAACATAACACACCATGTACATATACACCTCTAGGATACCCCACTTTGGTTGCCTTCGGAAAACGTTCACAACTCTCGAAACATGATAAGTTTTAGTAGTTGTCCTCTAGTTTGAAAGATCACAAGTCCCTCGATGACCCTCTCGAAGTTTCCTCGGTTAAAAGTCATCTTAAAACTTTAGGACAGTTACTAAAATTCCTTGCCAAGTTGCCTTTGTGACTGTAACGTCCCTTCGAATGTCCCTCATACATCCAATGATAGGGATACCTACTCACTAATAGTAGGATAACACTGTCTAAAGGATAGGAGGAAAAGAACAAACCTTTTTGAGTACAAGTAGATAGTTGTTAGATGCTTTCTTAAAACAAACTTTTTAAACTTACAAATTTCAAAAAAAAACTTTCAAAGACATTTGCTTTGTCAACACTCTTGAGGACTGATACAAGAGTTATCAAAAAGCGAATAGTCGCACTAAGGCATTTCAAAACGTTTTTCAACACACAAAGCACAAACAATTTTCAAAACACGAGCTAGCATCTAAGATCCCGTAGAAAACTACGGATGGAAAGGGTGCTAACACCTTCCCTTTACATAATCTACCCCCTTACTAAAAAATTCTCGAAAAAGTCTTTTTCTGTTCTTTTCACTCTTTCTTTAATTTGGATAAAAGAAAAGTCGGTGGTGACTCTTTCTTACCGCAACAATTGCGAACACAGATGAAAAACCAGTATTAACAGTCGATTCTGCCACCGTATCACAGAACTGGCGACTCTGCTGGGGAATTATAAAAAGTGGGGTTACCTTAAGAGTTAGTTCATTTTAAAACTGTTTTAATTGCTTGCTTTGTATGATTTATCCTTGGAGGGTTGTTTGGTTTGTTGTTGTACCCCAAAATTTACCCTCCCATTTTCACTCAAGACATTCCTCTAGAGGTCCCCAACTTGCCCTAGGATGACCAAGAATTGGCCAGACAAATTCTCCTCCTAAGGCAATAAACCCCAAACTAGGGTTTCAATTTTAAGTAATATGTGTGAGTCCCAAGGACCCCAAATGCTCTCCATTGTCCTAATATGTTCTCAAGATCATCCATGCCAAATTCCATGCCTTGAACAACATGTTTGCTCAGTCAACTACTCAAATGCCTAGAAATCAATTGTATTAGGTCAAAAATCAATTGTGGCCCAAATACAGTCAAACTTCAAGATTTTTTGTCAAAATCAACATTTTGAAGTATTATCCATCATTTTAACAAGGGTTTATCATGATTCCTCAAGAAATTCTACTAACTCATCAAAAGTCAAAAATGGCAAATTAGGGTTTCTATAGGAAAAGTCAACCAAACTTTGACCATGCATAACTTTCTCATACTTTATCAGAAATCTTTCCACAAAGGCTCATTTTGAAGAGAATCCAATTCCCTAATACTTATCTTCAGCCCTCAAGTTCAATAAATGCCCCAATCAAAAGATACAAGCTCATACATTATAGGTCCTTCAAAAAAGTCAACAAAAACACCTTTTGGGTCAAAGCTCCTTACATGAACATGGAAGATACAATTGAGATGAAACCAAAAGGGTTGTTTAGAGGACATCCTAAGCTCTCTAGAAAGTCTAAGAACACTCTCTTAGGGTTAAAATTTAGAAATATATGCCTTTCTAAAGTTGTCCAATTTTTGGAAAAGTGCACAAAGCCAATATTGACCAAACTTGAATTTTCTCCAAATGGGCATACCTTTTTATGTTTGAAACTTGTTTATAACATGGTCCACGACCTCTAAGCCCATCGATGCCTTATTTGATCATTTATTTTATTTATTTTTATTTTTTAATCATTAAAAATTCAATTTAAATCAAATAAATGATAAAAAAATATATGAAGATTGCATGGGCTTGATTTCCAAATCTCTTAAGGCCTAAAATAACTCAGGATAGTTGGAAAAAACGCGTGGGAATCATTTGTGCAAGATTTGGCCAAATTTGGAAAGATTTCATATTATTCCCAAAATAAATATTATGTGATGAATGCCATGGATTCTTGCTCCATTGGTTACCCTAATTTGATTTACCATATGTACATAACAAACCCTAGACCTAATACACACGAAAAAGCTGCCTCCAAACCAAGAACAAAGTTACAAAATTGTTCAAGTGTGGTGCAATTCAAGATTTCACGCCCTAGCCAATACAAATCAGATTCAGGCGTTCCATCATCCTCTTGAGTATCCCTGGAGTAGAACCAACCTCTTCCTGAAAGCCAAAGCATACAGAACCACCACCTACGATAACTCACGGTTTGCAAAATTCTCAAACTCCAAACTTTCAATTCATGGCATATAAATAACATATTTGCATATATTTTAGTTTAATATCATATTTACGTGTGTTTTGAACCATTACATGCAAGCTTGCATGCTACAATAAAGAAGTGTCATTGTTAGGGAACGAGTTTTCTTTTTCTTCGCATCTTCGTTTACAGGTCGTTTCATCCGAAAAGAAGGCCACCAGTGTGATCTCGACCCTCAAAATAGGGGGTATGGTATCATTTATGTTTTTATTCATAATGTTTTTTCAGGTTTAGAACTCGAGCCAACCGGAGAAGGTGACCAGAGATGGGCTCTAACGCCGTTGACTAGTCCAAACTCCGGTGGCTGAAATGGCGTGTGTTCATTGGTTCAAGCGAGATCTGACTTGGCGCGTGTTGACAAATTGACTATTGACTAATTTTACCATTATAATGTTTTGTGTCACTGCATACATGAATTAATAGGTTGGCTGAGCGGTACAAGGGACGTGTGCAAAGGGAAGAGACCTGGGTTCAATTCCCAGGTCTTGAAGTTATTTTTTCTAATAACTCTCAATTAGATCCAGTGTAGCTAGGCCATTCATGTGCATCATGGGCTAAGCTGGTCATCACCATCAGATTATCACAATGTCTGATCCAACACTCTAGATCTGAGCGTTCATGATAGACCCTCAAGGGACCAATACCACTGAACCATGCGCAGGAGTATGGGCTGGCAATTTGGGCCTTGACACATTTCTGCAGGCACACCCCCAGTTTGGGTTTTCACCCCCCTCAGGCCCATTCCTTATTTTCTTTATTCTTTTTTTAAGTTTTATATTTTCTTGTTTATTCATTTCTTTTTTAAATCATAAAAAATCAGAAAATCATCAAAAAATAGGATTTAGAGTTTCTTTAAAAGAAAATTAATTTTTTACAAATTAATTTAATTAAATTTAAACCTTTTTCTTTAATTCAAAATTAGTTAGAAATTAGATTAAACTTCTAATTTTTTTTCAAAATACAAAAAATATTTTTTAATAAACAATTAGATTTTCTAGGGTTTAGAATTTATTTCAGTCTTAATTTTCACGCGTTATTATTATTCATAATTATTTTTTATTATTTATGTAACTGCGTCCAATTTGTAAATGTTTAATTAGGGTTTACAATTTTCACATTTTTACTTTTCAGTCATTATTTATATATCTACACCAAAGTCCTATAATAGTGTACTTTATTTCTCGCTTTATATTTCTTATATGCTTGTATATAAACTGCTAGTAATTAGGCGTGCATGACAAGAATCAATTAATCATTAGATCACTAACATAAGATAAAATATCTGAAAAAAGCACACTATTGCACACTTGCACCCTTAGGGTAATCCTCACTTGGTTGCCTCGGAAAACAATGGTCATGTCCCTCGAACGTAGGGATATCTTAGCAATGACCCTCAGTTAAAAAGTCATCATAAAAGATCGTAATCCCTAAATGTCCCTCGAGTTGCCTATGAGAAATGATCTTGTCCCTCGATGTTGTCTATATGATGACAGTCCCTTCGAAATGTTATGGTATCCTTACATGTTGCCTTCAATGACCATAACTTCCCTTTCGATAGTCCCTCAACATCCAACGATAGGGCTACCTACTCACTAATAGTAGGATAACAGTATCTAAAGGAAAGGTGGAAAAGAACGTCATTTTTCGAGTAGGTAGACAATTCTTAAGTACTTGCTCAAACCTAATTTTTACACTTACACACTTTCAAAACTTTTTTCAAAAATGCTTTATCACACTCTTGAGTACTGATTCAAAAGTTACCATAAAGCAAACAAAAAACTTTCAAAACACACAAACACAAACAGTTTTCAAAAATGAGCAAGTACCTAAGAGCCCATGGAAAACCACAGATGAAAAGGGTGCTAACACCTTCCCTTTCCATAATGTACCCCCCTTACTCAGTAACTCTCTAAAAAGGTATTTTTCTATTCTTTTCACCCTTTCCTTTGTTGGATAAAATAAAAGTCGGTGGTGACTCTTGCTTACCGCAACATTTGCGAACAAAAAACGCAAACCAGTATTAACAGTCGGTTCTGCCACCATATCACAATTGTCACTATAGATCCTACACCCAGATCTGGGGGTATCTTTTTTAGGTAAACAATAATAGATCATGGAGACTGTATCGCGTAGACCGATATTGTTGAAGTGATAGCTGTGTTGGTGTGACACTTTGGTTGGTATCAATATCCCTTATGTTGAATCAAGGAGAATACGGGGCCGCCACATGGTGTCGTGAAGCACTAACGTGCCTTAGAACCTTATTTGAACAAACTTGGCCATTATAAAGTAGTGAGATAGCCAGCCTCGGTGTAAAACTGGGGATTGGTTGATACTCGATGCTACACTCATTGAGATCGGACTTTCGAGATGTTTCGGCCACAAGAAAAGATTACTAAGCTGAAATAATGCTCAATAAAGAAAGATCAATGATATTAAGACTCCTTAGAACCTGGTTACTATTTCTAGGACAGTTTGAACCAACTAAACTTCAAGAGGGTACTTACCTATAAACTTCATGCAAGCCTAAACATAAGGTCTTGTGTGTTTTGCTTGTGTGTGATTAATTTGCTTAAACATGACATCATGCATCATAACACCCATTTTTCATTACCCTGACCATTTCAAGGACCAAGGGAATTTATCTTTGTTCTGTTTTATAGATCATGGCTTCCGCTACTAGAAATACTATCCGAATAAGCTTTGTAAGAATACCTCTCCAACTCAAAGAGCTAGTATCAAGGGTTCCTGAGACTTCCTCGTTCACCAAGAAATATGGTCGACTTCTCAATCTAGTTACCTCGGGATTTGATGAGAAGATGATGAGTGTACTCTTTCAATTCTTTGACCCTAAACACTATTTCTTCACTTTCCCAGACTATGAGCTGGTACCCACCATGAAAGAATTATCTCAAATATTAGTGTGATATGGTGGTAGAACCGACTGTCATATACTGGTTTTTGCGTTTTTTTGTTCGCAAATGTGCGGTAAGCAAGAGTCACCACTGTATTTTCTTTTATCCAACAAAGGAAAGGGTGAAAAGAATAGAAAAAGACCTTTTCGAGATGTTTCTGAGTAAGGGGGTAGATTATGGAAAGGGAAGGTGTTAGCACCCTTCCATCCGTGGTTTTCCACGGGCTCTTAGAGGTTTGCTCATTTTTCAAGATGCTTTTGTGCTTTGTGTGTTTGAAAATATTTTGAAAAATGCCTTAGTACGGCGAACTTTGTAATGTTTCTCGGGATAGTAGAGAACGTATAAAAAGTGTTTGAAAATGTCTTTTGAAAAAGTAGTATTTGTGTGTAAGTGCAAAAATAGTTTGAGCAAACTTCTAACAGCTATCTACTTTTGTAGTCGAAAAGGTTGTTCTTTTCCTCTTTTCCTTTAGACAGTGCTACCCTACTATTAGTGAGTAGGTAGCCTTGTCGTTGGATGTTCAGGGACAATCGAACGGACATTACAGTCACAAAGGCAATTTATGGAGACACTTTAGCAATTATGTTTAAGGGACTAGATCATTTACCAAGAAGGAAACTGTAGGGTCATCGAGGGACTATGATCTTTTGATTTACGAGTCTTTGCTAAAGAATTCCTGCCCCATGACTGTTTTTTAAAAGGCAACCAAAGTGGGCATACCTTAGAGGTGCTTATGTGAAAGTGTGTTCAATTCAGTTATTTTATCTTTAAACATTTAGGTGTTCTACTGTTTGCTTTCAGATCTTGTCATGCAATCCTAGTTAGCATACATCTAAGTAATTAATATATGTACATGAATTTAAAGTGCGGGAATTATAAATCCTACACTATTACAAGGCTTTGGGGAGGGGATTTACATTATACAGGGATAAAGGAGATAAAGCAGCAAATATCCTAATTTTAATCTATTACATCTGGTAGGCAGATAGAATAATAGTAAAAAAATACGGAATTAAATAAACGGGCATGAAATATAAAAGACGTCTAAAGATCCTAAAGAAAAGAAATCTTTTTTGTTGTTTTTGGTATAAAAGAAAACAAGGCCCAAGTCTATTTAATTTTAATTTTAAGAAAAAAATGTTAAAATAATGAAGTTATTTATTTATGAAATTAATTTAGTTGGAAAAACTAATAGCCTAATATTTTTGTGATTTTGATTTTAATGTAATTTAAATTTAAAAAAATTCAATAAAGAAATGAAAATAAAAATATAAAGGATCTGTGATACGGTGGGAGAACTGACTTGAGTTTTGCGTTTGTTTTCGCAAATGTTTCGGTTGAGCAAGAGTCGCCACCGACTTTTTATTTTATCCTAAGGAAAGGTTAAAAAGCACAGCAAAAACCTTTGAGATGTTTTCTCGGGTTCGGGGAGTAGATTATAGAAAGGGAAGGTATTAGCACCCTTTCTATCCATGGTTATCCATGGGCTCTTAGTTACTTGCTTAGATCAACTTGCCTTAATTTTCAATTGTTTGAAATGGTGCTTTGTGTATGTGTTTTGAAAATGTTTTGAAAAGAGGCCAATGTGGTGGCAACCTTTGTAATGATCCATGTTGGGATGTATACAGAGGTGTATGTCTTTTGAAAAGTTTTCGATGTTTTTTGAAAGTTATTTTGAAAGTGTAGTGATGTGTGGTTTGAAAAATAGGCAAGTGTTTTCTTTTTGTTTTGCAAGTTAGCAAGTAATCAAAAAGCTATCTACCCTAAATTTCTCAAAGATCTTTGCTATGTTTTAACCCTTTTAACAATTTTGTTCCACCATTGCAATTGGTGGACAATCTTGTGTTAGGATGTGAAAGGGACAGGCGCGGGTCATCGTATAGACCGTGATTGCAATGGTGCCAAGTATCTTTGGGCAATTTTTTCCTTTAAGGGACTTGATCATTTTTAGGCAACTTTCGAAAGCGTCATCGAGGGACTATGATCCTTTGAATTTGTCTTGTTTTTTCCAAAGATACTCAACATGCAATATGGCCCAATTTTGGAAGGCAACAAGTGGATGTAACCCTAGGGGTGTTAGTGTGCAAGTGTGTTTTATTGCATACAAGAGTTTATCTTTGAATTAGGATTTTCTATTTCATTGATTTTATCTTGCCATACACGTCCTAATTACTAGCAATAAGAAGTGGAAATATAAAATCCTACGCTATTACAACAATTAGGGGGTGGGGATACACATTTGTACATGGGGGGTTCAACGAGAAAAATAGACAAAAAAGAAAATAGCTAAAAACAAGATAGAGGGAGAGAGAGAGGGAGCCAGCGCGCTGCTGAGAGGTCATCAGAAGTTCTGACTCAGATCCGCTGCCAGATGATCAACCTCTTGGTTAAACTGTATGAGTCAGAACTTCTGACCCTGGCACCTGCAAAATAGAAACCTGTTAGTGGGGAAATCAGAAGTTCTGACCCCCTGCGCTGCAAAACAGAAGTTTGTTAGTGGAGAAACCAGAAGTTCTGATTCTGCTGGAAAGACAATAACTCTTAGAGGTTCTGATATTATTGATAGCAAAACAGGCTTCAGATGTGCTAACGTCAAAGTCAGCACTTGGCTTTTCCCTGTACTAATCAGAACATCTGCAATTTTGTTGTTATTCCACAAAACAGGAAACATATTTGGAACAGATCCAGCAAATGTCAAAATGTTTCAGAGGGCAGAACCAATAAGGTCACAGGCAAGTCCTACACTGGCTCAGAATGTTCTGAGGTATGAAAATCCTCAGAATATAAACAGCAACAACATGATATTTACATTATGTTTATTTGAGCATGCACAGCTGATGATGCTTAGTAGCGTGATGAAGGTCAGCAGGTGCTTACCTGGCTGTTGGAAAAGTTTGTGGATGAAAGCTAGCTTTTGGCTCTGGTGGTGTTCTGGAAAGATTCTTTTTGAAAAGGGTAGGTGAAGGTGTATGCGTATATAGGGTCAGAAGTTTGAAAAGGGGTTTTTGGTTCACAAAGAAAAACTGGGTATTGGATAAAGTTTGAAGGTGAGAAATTCAAAGTTATGAAACAACTGGGGATTTTGGCAGAGTTTCACAACACTATCTTGCTAAAGGTTTCTGTTTCTCTCTTAGCAATTTTTCTGTTTTTTGAACGCCCTTTTTCAGTGGACAATGACTCTCTATTTATAGGCAAAGTTCTTGTGGGTGTCTTGAACATTAAAGCGCCAACAGAGTTTGAATTGTTCTTTGACAGAAATTCCTGTGAAGTTGTGATAACAGATAGCCTTCAACCTAGGCTGCAGCAGCAGGCGTGGATTAGAGTGAAGTGACCTCTTAAGTGGCCGGTGGCGTGTAGACCCATGCCAGAATCTGCATAAAGGCGTTTTCCAAGCCACACGTGAAGGGATTACTTGGATGAATGTTCAGGAGTGGTTGGAAGCATTAATGAGCATTAAATGGTGATAAGACTTATCAACATTAATATTCTGGTAAGGGAAACCAAACATTGAACCAACAGTTCTGTTTCAATAAGAACAACGTAAACCATGCTCTAGCCTTGGCTTCCTGTTGTCTTAGTAAGTTTTGGGGATTCTCCTGATTTTCTGATATGTTCCTTGGATTTGCTTCTGGACCTCCTGGGCTTAGAGATTCTGTATCAGTGTAAAACCCACTCTTCTGACCTTTTCATCTTCTGATTTCAGCATGTTCTGAAAGAGCCTTCAGACTTCCTTGCTTCTTTTGCATTCCTTTAGCAAATTCTGGCTGAGCTTGTGTAACTGCTGAAAGAGTCATGTTCTGTCTGAGGCTTACACATTGAACCACGTTTACAACTTCTGATTGAGCTGATACAGCTGCTGAAGAGCTAGCTTCTGACTGCGTTGAGCCAAGCTTGCATCTTCTGACCGTTTCCATCTGAAATTTGGTTCAGAAGTTCTGAAGCGCTGATTTTTTTTTCTTAAACACTCATTTTTTAGAGAATAATTCCAAGTGTTTAGAATTTAATTTTTCTTAAGATAAAAGCGTTGTCTTTAGAGCTTGTGTGATCATCTTGCTCTTGTAAGTGGTTTGCTTGGGCAAAAATGACAGTTCTGGACTTGGATTTGTTTCAGAGGGACCTTAAAAATCCAAGATGATTTCCTGAAGAAAGAGAGGGCAAATTTTGGGGTACAACAGTTGCCCCTGTTCAATCTTCTTGAACCTGAAGAGTTAGATTGGCAAGTTTGCCTTTCGCGACTCGAAGGTAAAAGGAGATTGGACACTAGAGTGCCCGGAAATTTGCACTCGCATAGTAGAGTATCAGCAATGTGATGGAGGGAATGGGCTTATAGATGCATTTTAGAGAGATGGTGGATAGGGGATGGGCTTATAGATGCCATTTGGAAGTGTTGATCGCATAAGAGATTCCTTAGCGAGAACTTGCGCACTTTGAGAAAGACAGATGTTTTCCTGGCTTGTTACAGGTGTTGATCTTCAATCTCTTCATGCAGATATGCCCTGGCTAGATGCAGGTGTCGAGTCTATAATCGATTGCTCACAGATATGCCCTGGCTGGATACAGGTATTGAATCTGGAATTTGTTGTCAACAGATATGCCCTGGATGGATACAGGAATCAAATCTAGAATTAGACGGTTGATAGATATGCCCTGGCTGGATACAGGAATCGAATCTTCAAACTCCTCAAATGTGCCCTGGCTGGATACAGGAATCGAATCTGGAATTGTGACAGTTGATAGATATGCCCTGGCTGGATACAGGAATCGAATCTTCAAACTCCTCAGATGTGCCCTGGCTGGATACAGGAATCGAATCTGGAATTGTGACAGTTGATAGATATGCCCTGGCTGGATACAGGAATCGAATCTTCAAACTCCTCAGATGTGCCCTGGCTGGATACAGGAATCGAATCTGGAATTGTGACAGTTGATAGATATGCCCTGGCTGGATATAGAAATCGAATCTTCAAACTCCTCAGATGTGCCCTAACTAGATACAGGAATCGAATATGGAATTGTGACAGTTGATAGATATGCCCTGGCTGGATACAGGAATCGAATCTTCAAACTCCTCAGATGTGCCCTGGCTGGATACAGGAATCGAATCTGGAATTGTGACAATTGATAGATATGCCCTGGCTGGATACAGGAATCGAATCTTCAAACTCCTCAGATGTGCGCTGGCTGGATACAGGAATCGAATCTGGAATTATGACAGTTGATAGATATTCCCTGGCTGGATACAGGAATCGAATCTTCAAACTCCTCAGATGTGCCCTGGCTGGATACAGGAATCGAATATGGAATTGTGACAGTTGAAGGTAGTTGTCTTTTGGTTTGTCTTTTTCCCTGAAAAGGCAAAACATCAGTTGTAGGCAATGTCATGATGTATGAAATGCATGATGTCATGATGTTCAAAATGAGATAGTGTCGTATGCACTTTATAATGTATGTAAGCAAGACGTATGAAATGTGAAATGTTTATGAATGTATTTTCGTCTAGGAAAATAAATCCTTGACGATTGGCTGGGGAATTAAATCCTGGGCTGACGTTGAAGAGTAGAGTTCTTCGTTTCCGCTAGGGATGATGGTTGTGAGAAAATACCGGTAGGAGAAGATAACTCCGTTGGGGAATAAACTTGTTGGAGAGATTACCCTGATGGGAATTGCTCTGTGGGAAGAGATACTTCGTTGAAGTTTTGATGAGAGCTCCGCTGAGGATTTCAATGATGGACCCCGCTGGGGATAACAATGATAAACTCCGCTGGGGATTCTGTTGATAAGTTATGTTGGGCAACTTTGATGAACTCCGCTGGGGATAGGAAGAACTTTGCCGAGGACGATCTTCCATGGTAATTAGCTGAGGATAACCCAGTTATAAGCCCTTGTAAGGAATAACTTTGAATAAATCCCGGGAGAGACGTCCGTACTCTGCAGGGGATAAGCTTCCAGAATCCACTGGGGATAAGCTTCCAGACCTGCTGGGGATATGGATTTCAAATTTCCTGGGGAAACTTTCAGACTGTACTGGAAAATGGTTCCACTGGGGGTGTCTGTGTTCTGCCGGGGAACAATCTTAGATCAAGACTGCCGGGGATGCTTGCTGAGGAATGCCTATACTTCGCTGGGGAAAGTTGATATCTTCTGGGGATACCCAACCTCCTTTAGGCTGATCGTAAACTAACTCTACTGGAGAAGAGTATTGCTGACTTGCTAGGGGAATAGGGTGCCTATTGTAGGGCTGATGATAGACTAACTCTTCCTGGGGAGAGTATTGCTGAATCCTGTCTTACTCTGTGGGGAGTTGAGGCAACTTGGTCACATTCTTCAGTTGAATCTACCTTGGTACCCTGGCGGACAAAGCAACTAGACTACCTGGACAATTCTACATTGCCCCTGTTTCTGATGTCACCTGTAATTAGTCTTTTGTTTCGTATGCAAGTATTTATGAATTAGCATTTTAATGTCAAATGCATATATCAAAAATGAACATTGGACGTTCTTCACAAGACAAAACAGAAAAGGGAAAAAACAATTGGCAATTTGTTTGGAAAAGTGAACTTGTATTGATTTTGAAATTTGCCTGTAAATAGGCATTTTTGTACAAGAGGTTGACGTCCTAGTAAGAGAACGCCGCCAAATAACACAGAGTTTATACAATTTTGAAAAGGAAACAAAACAGCTATGTGAACAATATTCCCACTGGGTCCCAACTATGCTATTGCCTTTATGTCTTCAAGCGTCTCATCACTTTGCTGCTTAGTTGAAGATGAAGCTGATTGATCGATGCCGAAGTCTAAGCCCGATAGTTGATGCTGAAATCTGGATGCAAGGTGATTCAATGAGACATAGTGTTATGCTTTATCCCTAACTTTTGCCTGGACCGCCCTTTCGGGTTTTCAGTCCACCGGGATACCCATTTTTGCCCAAGCCGCCTTTTCAGGTTTTCGACTTGCCGAGTGTACAGTTTTTTTTAATATTTCATCCCTTATTTTTGCCCGAACCCTTTTGGTTCGCCGGGAAGCCCTTATTTTTGCCTAGGTATGTCAACCTAGCGGGTCTTTTATTCATGCGTAGTATCTTTTTACTATGTCTGCATTGGCGGGGTGAGGAAGGTCGTCACCATCCATGGTGGTTAGAATCATGGCTCCTCCTGAGAACACATGTTTAACCATAAATGGCCCTTCGTATGTAGGGGTCCATTTTCCTCTGGGATCACTTTGAGGAAGGATGACGCGCTTGATTACCAGATCTCCGACTTGATACTCTTGTCGTCTGACTTTCTTGTTAAATGCCCTGATCATCCACTTTTGGTACGTCTGACCATGACAGATAGCGGTGAGTCTCTTTTCGTCAATTAGGTTTAATTGATCAAGTCGAGTCTGGATCCAGTCATCTTCACTCAAGTCTGCATCCTTCATTATCCGGAGAGAGGGTATCTGGACTTCAATTGGAAAGACTGCTTCCATGCCATAGACCAAGAAAAAAGGTGTTGCCTCGGTTGACGTCCTTGCTGAGGTACGGTATCCGTGAAGAGCAAATGGTAACATCTCGTGCCAATCTTTGTAGGTCACTGTCATCTTCTGCACAATCTTTTTGATATTCTTATTAGCTGCTTCTACGGCCCCATTCATCTTCGGCCGGTAAGGAGAAGAGTTGTGGTGCTGTATCTTGAATTGCTCGCAGAGCTCAGTGATCATCTTGTTGTTAAGATTGGTACCATTGTCCGTAATGATCCTTTCCGGGACGCCATACCGACAGATCAGGTTATGCCGAATGAAACGTGCCACGACGCTCTTGGTTACGGTGGCGTAGGAAGCTGCTTCTACCCACTTCGTGAAGTAATCAATTGCTACCAAGATGAAACGATGCCCGTTGGATGCCGTCGGTCGGATCTCGCCGATCATATCGATGCCCCACATTGCAAAAGGCCAAGGTGCCGTTAGGACGTTCAGAGGAACCGGAGGGACGTGCACCTTATCAGCATAGATCTGGCATTTATGACAAGTACGAGAATGCTGATAACAGTCGGCTTCCATTGTGGACCAGAAATATACTGCCCGAAGGATTTTCTTTGCCATGGTATGTCCACTGGAATGTGTTCCGAATGTACCTTCATGTAGTTCTGCCATGATCCTCTCTGCTTCAGTCTTATCCACACAACACATTAAAGTTGAATCATGGTTTCTCTTGTAGAGCATGCCGTTGCTGAGGAAGAATTTCGCCGCGAACCTACTCAGGAATTTCTTGTCGTTGACCGATGCGCATTCGGGGTATTCTTGAGCTTCCAAATATCTCTTCACCTCATGATACCAGGGTTTTTCGGTTACCTCTTCGGCCTCAAGATCGCAGCAGTATGCAGGTACGTCCAACTTCCTGATAATGATCTGGGGAGCCTCGTTGTCCCATTTGACTTTGAACATCGAAGACATCGTAGCTAGTGCGTCCGCTAACTTATTCTCCTCTCTTGGGAAGTGTTCAAAAGTTATCTCTTCAAAGTGGGGAAGTAAAGTCAACACATACTCTTTGTAAGGAATAAGATTCAGGTGTTTCGTATCCCACTCGCCTTTGATCTGATTGATCACGAGAGCGGAATCTACGAAAACACTCAGAAACTTGATCCTTAAGTCGATTGCAGCTTGAAGACCCATAATACATGCCTCATATTCTGCCATGTTGTTGGTGCAGTTGAAACACAGTCGGGCGATGAGTGGAGTATGAGTACCTTTAGGGGATATGATCACAGCGCCGATGCCGTTACCCAAAGCGTTCGAGGCTCCGTGAAAATGCATAGACCATCAGGATCCTTCCTCAGGTCCTTCATCCGGTCCAGGTACTTCACAATCAGTTACTACCATGATATCTTCGTCCAGAAATTCAAAGTTCAATGATTGGTAATCATCCACAGGTTGGTGTGCCAAATGATCTGCCAGTACACTTCCCTTGATGGCTTTTTGAGTTGTGTATTGGATGTCATATTCCGTCAAGATCATTTGCCATCTTTCTATTCTTCCAGACAGAGCAGGCTTTTCGAATATGTACTTGATTGGATCCATTTTTGAAATCAACAGAGTAGTGTGAGTCAACATATACTGTCTCAGCCGGCGAGCAGCCCATACCAGAGCGCAACAAGTTTTCTCGAGCAGTGAGTACCGAGTCTCACAGTCGGTAAACTTTTTTCTCAGGTAATAAATAGCGTGCTCTTTTCAGCCAGACTCGTCATGCTGCCCCAGCACGCACCCCATTGAGTTGTCAAGTACTGTCAAGTATAGTATCAGAGGCCTCCCTTCCACTGGTGGCATAAGAATGGGTGGTTCTTGGAGATACTCCTTTATCTTTTCGAAAGCAGCCTGACATTCATCGTTCCAACGTACTACTTGATCTTTCTTCAGTAATTTGAAGATTGGCTCACAGGTAGCAGTTAGATGTGAGATGAATCGGGCAATGTAATTCAGTCGTCCTAGAAAGCCTCGGACTTCTTTCTCTGTCTTGGGAGTCGGCATCTCTTGTATGGCTTTCACCTTGGCAGGGTCCACTTGAATACCTTTATCTCTTACAATGAAACCTAGCAATTTTCCAGACCTCACCCCAAAGGTGCATTTGTTTGGATTCAACCTCAGCTTGTACAACTTCAGTCGGTCAAATAGCTTCCGCAGATGGTCAAGGTGTTCCTCCTCAGTTTGGGACCTTGCAATCATATCATCGACGTATACTTCAATCTCATGGTGGATCATGTCATGGAATAAAGCAACCATGGCACGTTGGTAGGTTGCCCCATCATTTTTCAACCCAAATGGCATGACCTTGTAGCAGAAGGTGCCCCACTGAGTGACAAAGGTAGTCTTTTCCATATCTCCAGGAGCCATCTTGATCTGATTATACCCTGAAAAACCATCCATGAAGGAGAACACCTTGTGTTGAGCAGTATTGTCAACAAGAACGTCAATGTGAGGCAGAGGGAAATCATCCTTGGGGTTGGCCCTGTTCAAATCCCTGTAGTCAACACACATTCTGACTTTACCATCTTTCTTTGGCACTGGAACCACGTTGGCCACCCACTGAGGATAAGAAGTCACTGCTAGAAACCCGACATCAAATTGTTTCATAACCTCAGCTTTGATTTTCTTGGACATCTCTGGGCGCATGCGGCAGACCTTCTGTTTTACCGGAGGGCAATCTTCCTTGGTAGGAAGGTGATGAACCACAATGTAGGCATCCAAACCAGGCATGTCTTCGTAAGACCAAGCAAATATTTCCATGTAATCATGCAGCATCTGGATCAATCGTTGCTTCACGCTGAGCTCTAGATTGGCACCAATCTTGACTTCTTTTCTATCTGTCTCAGTACCCAGGTTTATCGTTTCCACTGGCTCTTCATGCAGCTGAATGGCCCTCTCTTCCTGGAGTAGTAGTCTCGCGAGTTCACCAGGAACTTCACAATCATCTTCACCTTCGTCTTCGGCCAAGTTGATCGGATTTTCGAAGTCAGAACTGGCAGTAGCAGAGCCGTTACCAGTGAGATCCAGAGTGGATTGGAACCTGTATAAGTGTGTGTGTGTAAATATAGCTGTTTTGCAATATATAACAAAGAAAGAAAAAGAGCACAAGATTTGAAATGCAACAAACGTCCAATGTTTTGATTAATGATATATGGAAATGTCATACAAAAAGCCCTCACAAATGGAGCCACGGTGCCCCGGGTAGGACACCGAGCCAATAAAAGTTTCAACATATTGTTTGTTACAAATTGAAAACAAAAGAGTTCATTACTGCGTGACAAATGTAATAGGTGTAAAATCTTTTGCCGTCCAGTTGCTTGGTCTGTTGTTGGTTGTTGGATAGATCCAACTGTCAAATTCTGCTTCCTCTACGTCCTCCTCGATAGCATTCACTCTTGGGTTGGTGATGAACACCAGAGGCTTTTTGATCTTTTCCTTGCGAACAGCCCTCTGAGCCTCTGCAGTGAAGCCCAGCCTAAATTTTTCGGTCTTTTGAGTGAAGTCAGGAAGTTGACCCCAGTTTGCGCACTTGCCTTTTTCGATTACAGCCCGAGCATCCTTCAAGGAAGCCATCTTCAAAGGAAAGTCCTCTTCAATCACTGTTTCAGCCGACGCCAACGTTGGAGGTACCTCTTCAAAATGTTGAAAGGGGGTTTCAATAAACTCCCCGTCCATTTCAATATACCGGAATGAATTCAGATGACTTACCATGTATTCCTCCTCTCCCTGCACAGTAACAATCTTCCCTCTGACAGGGTATTTGAGTTTCTGGTGTAGAGTGGATGTTACCGCCCCAGCCTTGTGAATCCAGGGTCGACCCAACAAACAGGAATAAGATGGACGGATATCCATCACATAGAACGTTGAGTCAAAGACTTGGGAACCCACACAAATAGGAATGTCTACTTCACCGTGCACCATCCTCTTAGAACCGTCGAAGGCTCTAACAATGATGTTACTAGGTTTCAATTCCAGGCTCTCACAATCCAACCGATCTAAGGCCTTCTTGGGCAAAACATTCATGGAAGAACCGGTGTCCACCAACACGTGTGCGAGAGTAGTGCCCCTGCATTCTATGGAAACATGCAGGGCATCATTGTGGTTTTTTCCCTTGGCGGTAAGGTCTGCATCCGAGAAACCCAAACCATTGTCAGTTGTCAAATTAGCCACACAGTCAGTGAACTGATCTACAAATGTCTCTTGCGGCACATGGGCCGTCTTTAGAAATGAAATTAGGGCCTTGGCGTGGGCCTCTGAGCACAGCAGCAATGATAGCATAGAGATCTTGGAGGGGGTACGCCCCAGCTGTTCAACGACATTGAAGTCACTCTTTTTAATGATTTTAAGGATTTCCTCCATCTCTTGCTGGAGGCTTCAACAGCGGTCTTTTTTGGTGCCTCCGTCCGGGCAGGAAAATCGGTAGCAACTTCTTTGCCCCGAGCATCAGAGGACTCAGCAGCAGTAGTAGACACAGGAACTTGATTTGGAACATGCACACTTGCGGGTGTGATAATAAGAGGTTTTCGGATAACTGGTGGTGCAATGTTAGGCGAGAAGAGCCTGCCACTGCGAGTAATTTTGGCGGGACCAGTGATGCTACTGATACTGGTACCGGTGTTGAACTCCTACTTCACTCCAAGCACATACACATCTGCCCCATAGTGCCATGGGACAGCCTTGTCAGATTCATAGGGGAGGGGCCCCGGAACAGTAATGGTAACGGGTGCAACAGACATAATTTTGACTGGCTTCCTCGGGGGAGCCTTGGTAAGATTGTTGAAAATTGTGACGACAGATACTTCTTCAGCGGAAACAAATGGAACAACGGTTTTCTTGAACCGAATCTCTTTGCTATCCATCAGGCATTGGATGCCTGACTTCAGCAGCGGACAACCGGTAGGGATAACAGCACACAGGAGGCAACTCTTGCTACAACCCGGAAATAAACCAGCTAGCAGTAGGTTCCTCTTAACAGTCAATAGAGGGGTAGCAACATCATTCACCGAAACAGCATACAAATCTTCCTCGACGGCATTTACTCTATGCTGGGGCATAGGAGCAGTTACAACATTTGGCCTCTCAGGCACCTCAAACTGAATTTCCTTTGCATTAATAAGGTCTTGGACCTTATTTCTCAGGGCCCAACAATCATCAGTAGTATGCCCGGGGCTATCAGAATGATAAGCATAACGGGCATTTGGGTTATACTTAGGAGATGCAGTATTCACGACCTTCGGAGCTTCTCTGGTGGTCACCAAGTTGGTTGATAGCAGTTGCGGTAAGATTTGTGACAAGGTCATACTCAGCCGAGTATACTGCCTCTTGGGCCTCTCCCCTCTTTGTTGATTGTACTGCTGAGGAGCAGCAACAGGTTTTGAAATGACCAAGGAATTGACGGCTTGGAGGCGTTCTGGCTTGACTTGTCTTCTAGGACCATAGACGGCACTAGCTTCCTTCTTGAAAGGCTTCTTCTCAGTACTTGCGGAGGCACCTTTCTGTATCTTTCCTGACCTGATGCCAGCTTCTATCCTTTCACCCGTCAGGATCAAATCCGTAAACCCAGCGGAGGAATTACCAACCAGATGATTGAAGAATGGACCAGACAAGGTCCCTAGAAACATGTCAACCAGCTCACGGTCAGTCAAAGGAGGCTGCACCCTGCCTTCCAAATCCCTCCATTTTTGTGCATATTCTTTGA
Organism: Vicia faba; assembly: GCA_948472305.1. NCBI lineage: Eukaryota > Viridiplantae > Streptophyta > Magnoliopsida > Fabales > Fabaceae > Vicia > Vicia faba. The sequence goes on from OX451741.1 coordinate 75,844,411, forward strand.
ATCCTTCGCCCGTTCCCAGTGGCATACCCTGAAGTTGGGTACGCGTGGGAGCAAGGTCAGAGTTGTATTGATATTGTCTATAAAATGCGGTAGCCAAATCTTCCCAATGTCAGATACTGGTTCCATCTAGCTGATAGAACCACTCAAGCTGTGACCCCGAAAGGCTATCTTGGAAGAAGTGGATCCAAAGGTTTTTGTCTGCCGTGTAAGGTTGGATCTTCCTTACGTACGATCTGAGACGCAGCTTTGGACAGGAAGCCCCGTCGTATTTTGCAAAGGCATACGCCTTGAACTTGTGTGGGATTACCACCCCAGAAGATAACCCTAAATCTCCGAAATCCAGCCCCGACACATTTTGAATCTCCATGGCACTCAAGCGGTCCTCTAATTGCTTGTATCTGTCAGCAGCAGGAGGGTATTGTTCGTCATTGTAATCCGTCTCGTTGTCAGAGACTGCAGGACTAGGAGCTCCTCCCCCTTGGGGACTTTCTTTCTCTGTAGAGGAAGTAGTTGGATCAGCCTCGTTATAGAGTGTATTCCAAAACCTGCGTCCAGCGTTGAACAACGCAGTCCTCTTCTTCTTCTTCTTCTTTAAGAGCAGAGCCTTCAACTCTTGTTGACCTTGGGCCAGGCTCATGACCATCTCTTGAAACTGGGCATTCTGGGCCTGGAGGGCCTTGATAGCTTGCTCACTGGATGATTCTGGATTCATGATGACTGGCTAAAATAAACAGCGAAGAAGATTAAGCAACCTGTAGAAAAAAGGGTACCTGTTATGCACATGATGCATGAGATGCTATTTATGCAATGCATTCAAGGATTTCAGAAATTCACGATTGTTGCAGACAAAAAAGAACGCACGTCATATTAATAAGAAGAAATTTGTTAGTACATAAATGCCCCATGGGCCAAATATTACAAAAACAACTTCTCAAGGTAAAAAGACGTTGCGCATCCTCTTTGGTGCGATGTAGGTGTTGAGGGTCTCTTGCTCATGGAGTCGGCGGGTGAGCTCTAGAACCTTCTTCTCGCTGGCGTAAAAGCTGGCTTCAAAAGTGTTCCGTTCCTCCTTGAGTTGGATCCAACTCTTCTGCATCTCCTCCCACGATGTAGGCATGTCAGGATGTAGGATGGTGTAGGGAACCTCTCCTTCCTTGACGGGCTCTTTAATCATAGGGAGAACATGAGGATAAGGCATCATTAGACTCTGGGCTCGGGCTCGTACCCACTTGAGATAAGGCTCAAGAGGGATGGAGTTCTTGTGTCCCAGTGTCTTGCTATCAACCTTGTTGGGCATCCTCCAAGCTCTGATGAATCTTTGGCGAAGTCCTTGCGCATTGTTGTCGAAGTCAAAAACTAGGTCAGGAATCAACATGTCGTGAGGACCATCTCTTCATGCATATCCAAATTGCCTCAAGGCTAGGCAAGGGTTGTAGGTAATGCCCCCTCTAATGCCAAGTAATGGAACATTAGGGAACTCTCCACAACGATCGACGATGATGACATTTTCTCTGGACCGAGAACACCAATGTACATCAGAGTGAGTAAGAGTCATCAACCATTGGGACCGCCTTGAGCCTTGGTCATTCTTCAAGACAGATTGTGGAAGGTGAGAAATAAACCACCTTGCAAGGAGAGGAGTACAACACATGAGAACACCCCTCTTTCTCATTGTTCGTGTGTAAAATGAGTGAAGGATGTCCCCAAGCAATGTTGGTATTGGATTTCTGGACAAGAAGATTTTGACGGCGTTGACCTCTACAAGCTGGTCAGGATTTGGGAACAAGACCAACCCATAGATAAGGAGTGCCACAATCTCTTCAAAGGCTTGTAGGTCCAATGAGTTCCAACACTCTTGTGCCTTTTCAAACAAGAATTTTGCTAAGAAGCCTTTGACACCGCTTCTAGTTTCCCAATGCCCTTTGATGTCAGATGGCTGTAGATGTAATGCTCGAGCAACATCTTCAGGCTTTGGTTCCATTTCCGTACCGTTGAAAGGTAGTTGATTAAGGATAGGAATTCTCAGGAGTTGAGAAAATTCCTCCAAAGTGGGCACCAACTGGTAGTCGGGGAAAGTGAAACAGTGATGAAGAGGGTCAAAGAACTGGAATAGCACTTTCATCATGTCCTCTTCAATGTTGGTGTTGACTAAGCTGAGCAGTCTACCATGTCTTTCACTGAAGGATTAGCTTTCCGGAATCCTTGATGTGAGGTCCTTGAGTTGAGGAGAGATTCTCACAAGGTTGACTTGGACGGTTTTTCTGCGAGGAATTTCCATGACCTACAAAACAAGAACAAAGATGAAGATCTGGACCCTTGAAGTGGTTAGTGAATGCATATGATGCTTTATGATGTTCATGATGTACGCACACACATATGTACAAGCAAATCACACCAAACCCTAGTTTCAGGCTTGCATGGGGTTTCATAGGTAAGTACCCTCTTGAGTGTAGTTGGCTTAAAAACCTGTCCTATAAATAGTAACCGGGTTCTAAGGAGCTCAATATCATTGGATTGTTTTCATGGTTCATTGTTTTAGTTTAGCCACTTAACTAGCGACCAAAATATTCCAAGAAAACAACCCTCAATGAGTGTAGTATCGAGTATCTACCAACTTCGGACTGCACCAAAGCCGGTCATCTCACTACCCCTAATGAAAGGCCAAGATGGTCAAGTAAGGTTCTAGGTCATTAGTGCTTAGTGACATCACTCAGCGGCCCCGTACTCTCCTTGATTGAACTCAAGGGTTACCGGTACTCACAAATATATCGCACTAATATAGCTATTGCTTCGACCGTGTCGGTATACCCCGCATAGTTTCCCCAACGTATTGCTATCTATGAATGTTTCCCAAAATCCGGGTGTAGGATTGTAAACCCAAACAAGAGAGCCAAGATATAAAGCAATCAAAACAAACAATTAGTCATGCAAGAGGGTGATCTAAGCCCTAAGGTTACTCCACTTAAAAGAAATCCCCAGCAGAGTCGCCAGTTCTGTGATACGGTGGGAGAACTTACTTGAGTTTTGCGTTTGTTTTCGCAAATGTTTCGGTTGAGCAAGAGTCGCCACCGACTTTTTATTTTATCCTAAGGAAAGGTTAAAAAGCACAGCAAAAACCTTTGAGATGTTTTCTCGGGTTCGGGGAGCAGATTATAGAAAGGGAAGGTATTAGCACCCTTTCGATCCATGGTTATCAATGGGCTCTTAGTTACTTGCTTAGATCAACTTGCCTTAATTTTCAATTGTTTGAAATGGTGCTTTATGTATGTGTTTTGAAAATGTTTTGAAAAGAGGCCAATGTGGTGGCAACCTTTGTAATGATCCATGTTGGGATGTATACAGAGGTGTATGTCTTTTGAAAAGTTTTCGATGTTTTTTGAAAGTTATTTTGAAAGTGTAGTGATGTGTGGTTTGAAAAATAGGCAAGTGTTTTCTTTTTGTTTTGCAAGTTAGCAAGTAATCAAAAAGCTATCTACCCTAAATTTCTCAAAGATCTTTGCTATGTTTTAACCCTTTTAACAATTTTGTTCCACCATTGCAATTGGTGGACAATCTTGTGTTAGGATGTGAAAGGGACAGGAGCGGGTCATCGTATAGACCGTGATTGCAATGGTGCCAAGTATCTTTGGGCAATTTTTTCCTTTAAGGGACTTGATCATTTTTAGGCAACTTTCGAAAGCGTCATCGAGGGACTATGATCATTTGAATTTGTCTTGTTTTTGCCAAAGATACTCAACATGCAATATGGCCCAATTTTGAAAGGCAACAAGTGGATGTAACCCTAGGGGTGTTAGTGTGCAAGTGTGTTTTATTGCATACAAGAGTTTATCTCTGAATTAGGATTTTCTATTTCATTGATTTTATCTTGCCATACACGTCCTAATTACTAGCAATAAGAAGCGGAAATATAAAATCCTACGCTATTACAACAATTAGGGGGTGGGGATACACATTTTTACATGGGGGGTTCAACGAGAAAAATAGACCAAAAAGAAAATAGCAAAAAACAAGATAGAGGGAGAGAGAGAGAGGGAGCCAGCGCGCTGCTGAGAGGTCATCAGAAGTTCTGACTCAGATCCGCTGCCAGATGATCAACCTCTTGGTTAAACTGTATGAGTCAGAACTTCTGACCCTGGCACCTGCAAAACAGAAACCTGTTAGTGGGGAAATCAGAAGTTCTGACCCCCTGCGCTGCAGAACAGAAGTTTGTTAGTGGAGAAACCAGAAGTTCTGATTCTGCTGGAAAGACAATAACTCTCAGAGGTTCTGATATTATTGACAGCAAAACAGGCTTCAGATGTGCTAACGTCAAAGTCAGCACTTGGCTTTTCCCTGTACTAATCAGAACATCTGCAATTTTGTTGTTATTCCACAAAACAGGAAACATATTTGGAACAGATCCAGCAAATGTCAAAATGTTTCAGAGGGCAGAACCAATAAGGTCACAGGCAAGTCCTACATTGGCTCAGAACATTCTGAGGTATGAAAATCCTCAGAATATAAACAGCAACAACATGATATTTACATTATGTTTATTTGAGCATGCACAGCTGATGATGCTTAGTAGCGTGATGAAGGTCAGCAGGTGCTTACCTGGCTATTGGAAAAGTTTGTGGATGAAAGCTAGCTTTTGGCTCTGGTGGTGTTCTGGACAAATTCTTTTTGAAAAGGGTAGGTGAAGGTGTATGCGTATATAGGGTCAGAAGTTTGAAAAGGGGTTTTTGGTTCACAAAGAAAAACTGGGTATTGGATAAAGTTTGAAGGTGAGAAATTCAAAGTTATGAAACAACTGGGGATTTTGGCAGAGTTTCACAACACTATCTTGCTAAAGGTTTCTGTTTCTCTCTTAGCAATTTTTCTGTTTCTTGAACGCCCTTTTTCAGTGGACAATGACTCTCTATTTATAGGAAAAGTTCTTGTGGGTGTCTTGAACATTAAAGCGCCAACAGAGTTTGAATTGTTCTTTGACAGAAATTCCTGGGAAGTTGTGATAACAGATAGCCTTCAGCCTAGGCTGCAGCAGCAGGCGTGGATTAGAGTGAAGTGACCTCTTAAGTGGGCGGTGGCGTGTAGACCCATGCCAGAATCTGCATAAAGGCGTTTTCTAAGCCACACGTGAAGGGATTACTTGGATGAATGTTCAGGAGTGGTTGGAAGCATTAATGAGCATTAAATGGTGATAAGACTTATCAACATCAATATTCTGGTAAGGGAAACCAAACTTTGAACCAGCAGTTCTGTTTCAATAAGAACAGCATAAACCATGCTCTGGCCTTGGCTTCCTGTTGTCTTAGTAAGTTCTGGGGATTCTCCTGATTTTCTGATACGTTCCTTGGATTTGCTTCTAGACCTCCTGGGCTTAGAGATTCTATATCAGTGTAAAACCCACTCTTCTGACCTTTTCATCTTCTGATTTCAGCATGTTCTGAAAGAGCCTTCAGACTTCCTTGCTTCTTTTGCATTCCTTTAGCAAATTCTGGCTGAGCTTGCATAACTGCTGAAAGAGTCATGTTTTGTCTGAGGCTTACACATTGAACCACGTTTACAACTTCTGATTGAGCTGATGCAGCTGCTGAAGAGCCAGCTTCTGACTGCGTTGAGCCAAGCTTGCATCTTCTGACCGTTTCCATCTGAAGTTTGGTTCAGAAGTTCTGAAGCGCTGATTTTTTTTTCTTAAACACTCATTTTTTAGAGAAAAATTCCAAGTGTTTAGAATTTAATTTTTCTTAAGATAAAAGCGTTGTCTTTAGAGCTTGTGTGATCATCTTGCTCTTGTAAGTGGTTTGCTTGGGAAAAAATGACAGTTCTGGACTTGGATTTGTTTCAGAGGGACCTTGAAAATCCAAGATGATTTCCTGAAGAAAGAGAGGGCAAATTTTGGGGTACAACAGGATCCTTCGATCCAAGGAAGGGGATTGCCCTTCGATCCTGGGAAAGGGAACGTCTTTCGATCCAGGTGGAGATTCCTTCTTTCGATTAGGCCAGGGAGTGGGTGTGAATAGCCTTCGATCCACGAAAGGGGATTGCCCTTAGATCCTGGAAAAGGGAACGTCTTTCGATCCAGGGGGAGATGCCTTCTTCGATCCAAGAGACTATAGCTTCGATCTAGAGAAGGTATCTCCTTCGATCTGGGATGCTATACCTGCAAAAGTACGTTAGCGAAATAAAACGCATGACCTGGGTATCGAAACACAGGTCCTTCGATCCTGCGCGTGCTGGGTCTTTTCAGGCTAAATCTGCAGCAAGTGTTAGCAAACGAAGAACATGACCTGGGTGCCAAACCCAAGCCCTTTGATCCTGTCTAGGATGAAAAATCGAATGTAATAACAAGTATGGATGTGTTATGCAAATACAAGGTTGGACAATTTACCCTCTCTTACCAGTAGATTGAACCTTCGATTTGGGCACTTCCTAGATATGATCACCTTCGATCTATAACTTCTGGGCTTGGATACTTTTGTTGAAGGGTGGCTTTGGCTTGGAAAATTATGACAACCTTTGATGGATTTTGTGGGAAGCGTCTCCCCAATCTTTTTTGTTCCTCTCTTGGTAATGTGTTCTTGGCCTCATATTTATAGGAGGGTGTTGGCGCATAGTAAAGGTAAGAGACAACCACTTAAATAGGCCCTTAAAGCCATGAGACAAGAATCAGACAAATTAAAAGCATTCCTTTTTTGAAACATTCATGTCTCTTTGGCAATCTTGAAAGAATTTGGACACTTGACTCCTTCGAACACCCTCCAACGTTTCTCTTAGATTGGCCTATGAGTTACCTCCTTCAAATGGACTTCTCATACACCCTTCGAATGAGTCATTGAACCCTTCTTCGACTGGACCTTTTATACACCCTTCGAATGAGTCATCTGAATGCTTCTTCGAATGGACATCTTATACACCCTTTGAATGAGTCATCTGAATGCTTCTTCGAATGGACCTTTTATACACCCTTCAAATGAGTCACCTGAACGCTTCTTCTAATGGACCTCTTGTACACCCTTCGAATGAGTCATCTGAACGCTTCTTCAAATGGACCTTTTATACATCCTTCAAATGAGTCATCTGAACGCTTCTTCTAATGGACCTTTTATACACCCTTCGAATGATTCTTGTTACTTCCTTCGAATGAAGGACCTTTTGGAATGCCAATCAAAGGGCGCTATATAGATGCTAATCGAAAGACACTATTACCATGCCAATTGAAAGGTACTTGTTAAAATGCCAATCAAAAGGCCTTGTTAACAGGCCAATCGAAGGATCCTGTTGACCGTTCAAAAATTTGCTTTGCTCTCTTCGATTTCCTTCAGTTGAGACCAATCAAAGTGATGTTAAAATACTAGTCGAAGACACCTTTGTTCAGATGCCAATCGAATGTCATTGTGTTGCAATGCCTTCGAAGTACACCCCATTGAAGGACACTTTGACCAACTTCAAAATTTGTTATTTTTCTTAAAGCAAGTGTTTATAGCAACCCATGTAAGAGAAGATTTGGTAAAAAATAAGAGGGAAAATTTTGGGGTATAACAGTTTCCCCTGTTAAATCTTCTTAAACCTGAAGATGTAGATTGGCATGTCTGCCTTTCGTGATCTGAAGGTAGAAGATGATTGAACACTATAGTGCCCAGAAATTTGCACTCGTCTGAAGTGATATTGTTGGTGAATAATATAGGGAATGGGCTTACAAATTCCGTTTGGAAAAGATGACAGAAGACTATCGGAGATGGGCTTAAAGATGCCACCCACAGAACATGATTGAGATGCATCAGAGATGGGCTCAAATATGCCATCCAGAATAATGTTGATTTCATGAGATATTCCTTTGTGGGAATCCCTATTCCTGTTATTGAGGAGGACTCTGCTGAGGAATGTTGATCCTTGTATTGGGAAATAGAGTTTAGGAGCTTCAGTCGTCCATTACTCTATTGGGGAATCATCTCTTGGTAGAAGAGACGGAAGTGGACTTCTATAAGGTCAGAATCGAGGCTTCACAGTGACTTATTGGGGAAATGAGATTAGGCTGTTAAGAATCAGCAACAAATCCATGGTCGATTCAAACTGAACCAGCAGATGTCTTGAATTAACTTTGACTAGATAAGAATCAGAAAAATCTTAGGATCGATTTAACTGAACCAGACAAAAGTCTTAAACATCTTCAACTAGAATAAGAATCAGAGAGATCTTAGTGTTGATCTGACTGAACCAGAGAAGGTCTTGGATTAACTTTGACTGGATAAGAATAAAAAAAGTCTTAGGATCGATTTAACTCAACCAGACGAAAGTCTTGGAATATCTTCAACTGGAATAAGAATCAGGGAGATCTTAGTGTCAATCTTTGTAGTAACCCCTTTTTTCTGATTTTGTAATACATGTCTTTTCCTGAACTGTTTCTTTTTGTGATTACAGTCAGCGGGATGCCCCAATTTTTTTCTTAAGTCTCCTTCATAGGTTTTGACTTAGCGATATTTTATTTTGAGAGATAATGACTGCATGTCTTGACGATTATGCGGAACCATCATCGTCTTTTCATTTGGGAGGAAGTCTTCTATGCCATTCATTGTGTACGAAGCGGAAGATTGCGACTGAATGCGCGTCAGAATTAATTGAGAAAACTACCCTACCTCAGGTTTTGATTAAGGGTTTTAATTTGTGTGAAAAGAAAAACTCCTACTTATTTGGCTCAAAAGGGTTGACTAGGGATTATCTTCCTTATAACTCCATTGTTTTGGATTTGAAACAACTCATGTATATCGTCAGCAAGGTCTATTCAAAAGTACACTGTATGGATTGTGGTATCGTTTTCGTCATCCTCCCTCTAAAGGCTCAGAGCTTTTAATTGAGAGTTGAATATCACGTAAAGGAAGAAAGCAAACTGTTTAAATAAAATGACAATGAAGAGGGCTCATTCAAGTGGTAAAGTGTTTGCTTTGGTTGGGGATCAGATAGTTGTTGAGGACGGACTTATTAGAGGTACATGTTTCATTAATAGTACTCCTTTAATTACTAATATTGATACTGGTGCTACGCATTGTTTTATTGCTGCTGATTGTGTTGAAAGATTGGGTCTTGTGTTGTCTTCTTTGAATGGAGAAATGGTCGTCGATACTCCATCCAAGGGGTCGGTGACTACTTCTTTTGTTTTTGCTAAGTGTCCCTTGTCGATCTTCGACAGAAACTTTGTTGTTGATTTGGTTTGTTTACCGTTAAGAGGTTTGGATGTAATTCTGGGTATGAACTGGTTAGAGCATAATTGTGTTCATATTAATTGTTATGACAAGTCGGTGAAGAAGCAATTGGAAGAGTTACTTCAGAAGAGGTTTGTAAGACCAAGTGTGTCGCCGTGGGGAGCTCTAGTGTTGTTAGTGGAGAAGAAAGATGGAAGGATGAGACTTTGTGTTGATTACAGACAGTTGAATAAGGTGACGATTAAGAACAAGTATCTGCTTCCAAGAATAGATGATTTGACGGACCAATTGGTGGGTGCTCGTGTGTTTAGTAAGATTGATTTGAGGTCGGGTTATCATCAGATTAAAGTGAAGGTTGAAGATATTCAGAAGACGTCTTTCAAAATGCATTATGGACATTACGAGTATTCAGTGATGCCTTTCGGTGTTACTAATGCGCTAGGAGTATTCATGGAATATATGAATCGTATCTTTCACACTTATTTGGATCGGCTTGTAGTGGTGTTCATTGATGATATTTTGATTTACTCTAAGTCAGAAGAAGAGCATGTTGAACACTTAAGAGTAGTATTGCATGTTTTGAAAGAGAAGAAGTTGTATGCAAATCTTTCCAAGTGTGAATTTTGGTTAAAAGAGGTTAGTTTTCTTGGTCATGTGATTTCAGGTAGTAGCATTGTTGTAGATCCATCGAAGGTTGATGATGTCTTGCAATGGGAAACTCCAAGGTCAACTACTGAGATTAGAAGCTTTTTGGGATTAGATGGTTATTATAGAAGGTTTATGGAAGGGTTTTCTAAGTTGTCACTTCCATTGACTAAGTTGACTTGTAAAGGTAGAGCGTTTGTATGGGATGTTCATTACGAAGAAAGTGTTACGGAATTGAAGAAGAGGTTGACGTCGGCTCCGATTTTGACGTTGCCTAATCTAGGAGAGCCTTTTGTGGTGTATTGTGATGCTTCCAAGATTGGTTTAGGAGGTGTGCTTATGCAGAATGGTAAGGTAGTTGCTTATGCGTCAAGGCAGTTGAGGACTCATGAGAAGAACTATCCTATGCACGATTTAGAGCTTGTTATTGTTGTTTTTGTGTTGAAGATTTGGAGGCATTATCTTTATGGTTCTATATTTGAGGTGTTCAGTGATCATAAGAGCTTAAAGTATTTGTTTGACAAGAAAGAGCTGAATATGAGGCAACGAAGATGGTTGGAATTGTTAAAGGATTATGATTTCAGTTTGAATTACCATCCAGGAAAGGCGAATGTGGTAGTTGATACGTTGAGTCAAAAGACTTTACATATGTTAGCAATGATGATTAAAGAGTTGGAATTGATTGAGCAGTTCAGAGATATAAGCTTAGTTTGCGAGGTTACTCTGCAGAGTGTTAAGTTGGGTATGTTGAAGATTAATAATGAATTTTTAGACAGTATTATAGAAGCTCAGAAGTTGGATGTGAAACTGGTAGATTTGATGGTTGGGATTGATCAATCTGAGAATAGTTATTTCAAGTAGATGAGAAACGTGTGTTGAGATTTCGTAACCGGATTTGCATTCCTGATGATGCTAAGATTAAGAAAGTGATACTTGAATAGAGTCATAGAAGTAAGTTGAGTATTCATCCAGGAGCTACAAAGATGTACCAAGATTTGAAAGGTTTGTTTTGGTGGCCTGGGATGAAGAGTGATGTGGCTCGGTTTGTGTATGCATGTTTGACTTGTCAGAAGTCAAAAGCTGAACATCAGAAGCCTGCAGGACTGATGCAACCGTTGGAAGTTCCAGAATGGAAATGGGATAGCATTTCAATGGACTTTTTGACAGGGTTTCCTAATACTTTAAGAGGACATGATTCGATTTGGGTGATTGTTGATAGGCTTACGAAGTCAGCTCATTTTATTCCTATTAACATCAGTTTTCCAGGGCCGAAGTTGGATGAGATTTATATTAGTGTGATTGTAAAGTTGCATGGTGTTCCTTTGTGTATTGTGTCAGATAAAGATCCAAGATTTACTTCTGATTTTTGGAAGAGTTTGCAAGAAGCGTTGGGTTCTAAGTTGAGGTTGAGTTCAGCATATCATCCTCAGACAGATGGTCATACTGAACGGACGATTTAATCGTTGGAAGACTTGTTAAGGGCATGTGTTATTGAGCATGGAGGTTTGTGGGATACTTATCTTACTTTAATAGAGTTCACGTATAATAAAAGTTACCATTCTAGTATTGGGATGGCACCTTTTGAAGCGTTGTATGGTCGAAGATGTAGAACTCCTTTATGTTGGCATGAATCTGGTGAAAGTGTAGTACTTGGACCTGAACTTGTTCGTGAGACTACCGAGAAGGTGAAGTTGATTCGAGAAAAGATGAAAGCTTCACAAAGTAGACAAAAGAGTTATCATGACAAGCGAAGGAAGGATTTAGAATTCCAAGTTGGTGATCACGTGTTTTTAAGAGTTACACCTGTGACTGGTGTTGGGCGAGCGTTGAAGTCTAAGAAGCTCACTTCTCGTTTTATTAGACCGTATCAGATTTCAGAGAGAGTGGGGAATGTTTCTTATAGAGTGGCTTTACCGCCTAATCTTTCGAATTTGCATGATGTGTTTCATGTGTCGCAACTTCGGAAGTATATTTCAGATCCATCTCATGTGATTCATATGGACGATGTGCAAGTACGGGATAATATTATAGTGGAGACGATGCCTGTACGGATTACATATCGTGAAATGAAGACTCTGAGGGGCAAAGAGATTCCCTTGGTTAAAGTGGTTTGGTTAGGAGCTGCTGGTGAAAGCATGACTTGGGAGTTGGAGAGCAAGATGCAAGACTCCTATCTAGAATTGTTTGATTGAGGTAAATTTTCGAGGACGAAAATATTCTAAGTGGGGGAGAGTTGTAACGCCCGTAATTTAATTAATTATTTAATTAAATTATTTTTGTAATATTTATGAAGACGTGTTATAAGTAATTGGATTTATTTTATTAAGTGGAGGAATAATATTAGAGATATAGTATTATGTGGTGAAATAATATTAGAAGTGAAATTTTATTTAATGTGGGCTTATTTTGAAGAAATAGAAGTAATAAGGGGGTGTGTTGGTTTTAAGCCCAATAAGGAGATAATAGAATAATACGGTTATTTTATTATTTTGTTTTTGGAATAGAGAAGAAATAAGCAGTAGAAAGAAATAAGGATTTGGAAGAGAGCGTGAAGCTGCTGGAGAAAGTGGAAAACGACAAGAACTTGAATCCAACCAAAATTGTAGAGCGACCTTCAATCCAAGGTAAGGGTGGGGTTCTAACTCTATAATTGGGTTTATGATGATTGGTATGTGGGGTTAGAGGTGATTGTTGTCTTATTCTTGAATTGTGAATACATGATTTATGCACGATGAGAATTGATGAATTTCAATTAATAATGATGTTTTGATGTTGTGTAATTGTTGTAGAATTATAAGGTATTTATGGTGAAGAATTGTCACGATTAGATTAAGTTTATGGCTTTAGGTATGAATCTATAGTGATGAACGGGGAAGAAGAAACGTAGAAATTATTGCAGTGCAGAAAACGCAGAATTTGCAAGAAGGATTGTGTGTTGCTGTTTCAGAACAATGAATCAATTAGGGATGGCGTTAGGCATATTGTTCCTAATTAGGTTGATAACAGGAAAAGAATAAAAACTGTAGGATGAAATAAAAAGTAGAAGTTTTGATAGAAAGAGTATGTTGACTAGAGTTGCGTTAGATTAGTGAAAGATAGAAGTTTTGAGGTTATATGTATGTTAGTTAGAAATTACGTTGCACTATTAAACCATAGATGTTCTGGTAGAAGAAGTGGTACTAGCCAGAAGATGTGGCTGAGCAGAAGTTGTACCTGGTCAGAAGATGGGGTTAGTCAGAAGATGTGATGATCAGAAGTTGTATTTGGTCAGAAGATGGATTAGTCAGAAGATGTGATGATCAGAAGTTGTATCTGGTCAGAAGATGGATTAGTTAGAAGATGTGATCATCAGAAGTTGCATCTGATCAAGGGTTTCATTAGTTAGAAGTTGTGTATTTAGAAATAGCGTTGATTAGAGGTTGCATGGTCAGAAGTTTGATGACCTTTGTGTTGTTTTGTGCTGAGCGATGAGCATTAAATGCTTAAAAGCTGTTGTTTGAGCTATATCAGTAGGAAAGTGACGATCTTGACTTTAGGGTGACTGAATTACAATGTTGTTTTACTGTGAGAATTAAAATACGGCTGAGTTAATAATGAGAAGTTATTAATAAATAAATGATGTTTGGTGGATTATTTTGATTATTTGAGATGTTTTTGAGATGATTACTTGACATGTTCTTGAGATGATTATTTGAGATGTTTTGAGATGATTATTTGAGATGTTTTGAGATGATTATTGGAGATGTTTTGAGAGGATGAATTGAGATGTCGTTAACTTGGGTGTTGTCATTACATTCATGGTTGTGTCGCATACATTGCATTTTTTTGAGATGGAGCTTATGCTCGTTGAGATGGCCTGGATTGGCAAATTTTGAGATGAAGGCTATGCCTTGTTGATGCCTCTATTAATTGGAAGATTTTTGAGATGGGAGTTCTGCTCCAATGGTACCACATGCATTTGCATAGTTTTGATTCGCATTATATGATTTCATATGAAGTGTATTTTGAAGTTGATGAATGTATATTACTGTTGATATTGTTGTTTATTATGAGATGAGAAGTGGTAATGTTGTTGATCTAATTTAAATTATTAATTTTCATGCGCTCTATTATATTGTTAGATATCTCACCCCTTTTGTTTGAATGTTACCCCTATGTTGGTAACGTGCAGGTAATCGAGAGTGAAGGTTGTATACCTTCAATAGTTCGAGTCAGTGTCATTGCTCTGATATGTAACACTCGGGGGGGATGAACGCTTGCTTTTTTGATTGATGATTTTCAGTTGTTGAATTTAAATTTGATTATTATTTGAGACATTTCAAAGTTGCTATTTGCTAGAGATGTTATTAAGAATTCCGCTGTGTAGATGTTAATTTATTTGATTAAAGATGTTATGTTGACGTTTCATCTGATGTTTTAAAAAGTGTTATATATCCACGATGAATGCAATGAATTTGTTAGAAGAATTTGTGACGTCCCGATTCATTTGTATGATTGAAACTTTATAACTCTGATTCATCTTACAAAATTGCTTGGGATAGAATTGGGGTGTTCCAGACACCGAAGAAGTGGAAGACAAACCCTGGTTTCACAAAGTCAAAAGGTATCTCGAGGCTCAGGAATATCCCGAAGGGGCATCCCACTGTCTGTGTCGATACCAGAAACTATGCATCTGTTAACGATAAGAAGTTTATGAGAAGGTTCACTGCAAAGTTCTTCCTCAGTAATGGAATCCTCTATAAACGCAACCATGATTCCACACTACTACGGTGTGTAGACAAGAGCGAAGAAGAGAGGATCATGACATATCTACATGAAGGCACCTTCGAAACCCATTCTAGTGGACATACCATGGCTAAGAGGATCCTACGGGCAGGATATTACTGGTCCACTATGGAAGTCAATTTCTATCAGCACTCTCGAACTTGTCATAAGTGCCAAGTCAACGCTGATAAGATGCATGTACCTTCGGTTCCTCTGAACGTCTTGACAGATCCTTGGCCCTTTGTGATGTGGGGCATCAACATGATCGAAGAGATCATACCTACTGCATCTAACAGGCATCGTTTCATTCTGGTAGCCATTGATTACTTCACGAAGTGGGTTGAGGCAGCCTCTTTTTCTACTGTGACTAAGAACGTCGTGGCGCGGTTTATCTGACACAATCTAATCTGTCAATACGGTGTGCTAGAGAGAATTATTACTGACAATGGTACGAATCTCAACAACACAATGATCCCCGAGCTCTGCAAACAGTTCAAGATACAGCACCATAATTCTTCTCCTTACCGGCCAAATATGAATGGCGCTGTTGAAGCAGCTAACAAGAACATCAAGAAGATTGTACAGAAGATGACGGTGACATAAAAAGACTGGCATGAGATGTTACCATTTACTCTTCATGTGTACCGTACTTCAGCATGGACGTCGACAGGGGCAACCCCCTACTCTCTGAAATATGGCATGGAGGAAGTCTTACCCATAGAAGTCCAGATACCCTCTCTCAGGATTATGAAGGATGCAGGTTTAAACAGAGACGACTGGATCCAAACCCGGCTTGATCAGTTAAATCTAATCGATGAAAATAGACTTACTGCTATCTTCCATGGTTAGACGTATCAAAAGCGAATGATCAAGGCTTTTAACAAGAAAGTCAGGCGTCAAGAATATCAAGTCGGGGATCTGGTGATCAAATGCATCATACTGCCGCAAGGTGATCCCAGGGGAAAATGGACTCCCACGTATGAAGGGCCATTTGTGGTTAAGAACATTTTCTCTAGAGGAGCTATGGTTCTAACCACAATGCATGGTGATGACCTTCCTCACCCTGTCAATGCAGACATAGTGAAAAGATATTATGCATGATCAAAGACCCACTAGGTTGACTGGCCTAGGAAAAAGTAAGGGCTTCCCGGCGAACCAAAAGGGTTTGGGCAAAAGTAAGGGATGAAAATGAAGAAAAAAAACTGTACACCCGACAAGTCGAAAACCAGAAAGGGAGGCTTGGGCAAAAAAGGGTATCCCGGTGGATTGAAAACCCGAAAGGGAAATCCAGGAAAAAGTTAGGGATTGAAGCGTATCACTATGTCTCATTGGATCATATTGCGACCAGACTTCGGTATCGACTATCAAGCCCATACAGCGTCAATCAATCTGATCAACCTTCGGCCAAGTAGCAAAGTGATGAGACGCTTAAAGATATAAAGGCAATAGCAGAGTTGGAACCCAATGGGGTCATGTCACATAGATGTTTTTCTTTCCTTTACACAAATTGTATAATTTCTATCTTTCGGCGGCGTTCTCCTACTAGGAAGTCAACCTCCTTGTACAAAACGCCTATTACAGGCTAACAAAATCAATACAAGTCATTTTCACAAAAAACTTCAATTTGTTTTTCTTTTTCTGTTTTGTTTTATAAGAACGTCCAATGATTTATTTTTGATATATGCTTTTGAAAATGATTGTTGCTCATAAATATTTACATAAGAAACAAAGGCAGTTACTCGTAATTCCAGAAACAGGGAAAAATAAGAAGTGCCAAACCCGACGGTTCCTCTGCCCAGCAGGTATCGGGATAGAGCCAGCTTTGGAACATGAGTATCAGTACATACACTCCCCACAGAGTAAAAGTACCCAAAAGGCATTGATGTTATCTTTCCTGAAACATGACATAACTATCCCCAGCCGAGGTTCGTAATCGCAGGCGAGTAAACAAATTTCATCCCCAAGCGGAGTCTATTTCTACAGATACAGAAGCTCAATCTCAAACAGAGCTCATCACTTCCAGCGACGGAATTTCATCCCCAGCTAAGTTTGTTCCTCCAGATCGGCAGGTCTACCAAGAGAGTATCTCTTCCCCCAAAGTCTGGTCCCCACATAGTTTTTCTCCAGCACCTCTTCCCGGCAGAATATTCGCAAATCTCCAACAACCGTCAAAGATTTATTTTCCCAGACACGATCATACCCCGACATCATTTCATGAACATACATCATGACATACGCATACATATCATATACATCATAATATCATTTATTTTGAGAACATCATCTCACCATGCATTTCATGCATCGCATACAACTAACCTTGATATCTTTTGCAGGAAAAGACGATTAGCTTCAATGAATCCAACAGTTATACAGATCACATCTACAGAAAACTAATGGAAACTCAGTTCCTGAAAATCAAATGGGTCAACTAATCTACATTATCATATCAAAGTAACCTTACCTCGGTTCCTCCTGAAGTTTTACACAAACTTATAACCTTACCCCAGTTCCTTTTGAAGTTTTACACAAACTTATAACCTTACCCCGGTTCCTCCTGAAGTTTTACACAAACTTATCTCAAAGTAACCTTACCCTGATTCCTCCTGAAGTTTTACACAAATTTATCTCAAAGTAACCTTACCCTGGTTCCTCCTGAAGTTTTTACACAAACTTATAACCTTACCCCAGTTCATTCTGAAGTTTTACACGAACTTATCCCAAAGCAACCTTACCCAGGTTCCTTCTCGGTTCAGATGCAGTTTTTCCCAAACTCCTCACAAAGCAGCCTTACCCAGGTTCCTTCTCACAACCCTACTATCCAGGATTTCATATCGAAGTAACCCTACTACCCAGGTTCCTTTTCACAGCCCTACTATCCAGGCTTTCATATCAAAGTAACCCTACTGTCCAGGTTCCTTCTCACAACCCTACTATCCAAGCTTTCATATCGAGGTAACCCTATTATCCAGGTTCCTTCTCACAGCCCTACTACCCAGGCTTTCATATAGAAGTAACCCTACTACCTAGGTTCCTTCTCACAGCCCTACTATCCAAGCGTTCATATCGAAGTAACCCTACTACCCAGGTTCCTTCTCACAGCCTTACTAACTAGGCTTTCATATCGAAGTAACCCTACTACCCAGGTTCCTTCTCACAACCCTACTATCCAGGCTTTCATATCGAAGTAACCCTACTATCCAGGCTTTCATATCGCAGTAACCCTACTATCCAAGTTCCTTCTCACAACCCTACTATCTAGGCTTTCATTTCGAAGCAACCCTACTATCTAGGTTCCTTCTCATAACCTTACTATCCAAGTTCCTTCCCTCTTATCTCTAGACGGCAGTCCATAACACTATAAGACCTGCATCTAATCAAACATGATTGGTTTCGCATTTCCCCAGTAGAATAACAGACAACTGAAGCTCCTAAAATTCCATTTCTCCCAAGACAGGTACCAACATTCCTCAGCAGATTCTTCATTAACAACAGTAACAGGAACTCTCATCGAAGGATTGTCTCAGGAAATCAACACTCTATAGATGACATCTTTAAGCCCATCTCCGATAATTCTCTGTCACATCCAGGATGGCATCTTTAAGCCCATCTCCGACAAATCTTCTATCATCAACCTCCAAATGGAATTTGAAGTCCCATTCCCGATGTCACAAGTCGAGTGCCACTTCATACGAGTGCAAATTTCTGGGCACTTTAGTGTTCAATCATCTTCCACCTTCAGATTACGAAAGGAAGACAAGCCAATATACATCCACAGGTTTAAGAAGATTAAATAGGGGCAGCTGTTGTACCCCAAAATTTTCCCTCTCATTTTACTCAATACATGTCCATTAAGATCCTCAATTTGCTCAAGGTTACCCAAGAGTTGACCTGACAAACTCTCTCCTAAGGCAGTGTACCTCAAATTAGGGTTTTTATTTTCATCAAGATTGGTGAACCACAAATGCCTCATATGCTCTCCATGGTCTTAATATGTTCTCAAGACCCTGCATGTCATGTTTCATACCTTGCACAAGAAGTTTGCTCAGTCAACTGCTCAAATGCTTGATAATCGACTGAATTAGGTCAAAAGTCAACTGCGGCCCACATACAGTCAAACTTCAAGATTTTTGGTAAACATCCACATTTTGAAGTTACTTTCATGATTTTATCAAGTATTGATCATGATTCCTCAAGGAATGCTCCAAATTCTCATAACCCAAAAGTTGCTAAATTAGGGTTTTGCAAGAAAAGTCAAGTAAACTTTGACCAAGCATAAATTCTTCATACTTTATAAGAAATTTTCCATCCAAGGCTCATCTTGAAGAGGATGAAATTCCCTACAATGCATCTTCATTCCAATAGTTCAAAAAATGAACTCATCAAAAGATATGAATTTTTACATTATAGGTCCTTTTGAAAAGTCAACAAAAACACCTTTTGGGTTAAAGCTTCTTACATGAACATGGAAGACCCAATTTAAATGAAACAAAAAGGGTTGGTTAGGGGACACCCTAAGCTTCCTAAAAAGTCCTATAACACCCTCCTAGGTTAAAAATTGAGAGAGATATGCATTGTCAAAGTTGGCAATTTTTGGAAAATTGTCAAAAGTCAACATTGATCAAATTTGCATTTTTTTCCAAAGTGGACCATGTTTTATTGTTTGAAACATGTTTCTAATAGGACCCACGACCCCTGAGCTTTTCCACCTATTATTCTATTATTTTTTATTATTTATTTTGATTTTATTTCAATTAAATCAAAACAAATCAATATAAAATAGTAAAATAATGAAATCAAATCAAATCCTTGATTTTTTATGCACATTTTGAGTCCATGTACAGCTAACATGCCATCTAATTCGTGCAATGTGGATTTGGATTGAAAAAGATTGGATCAAAGCTTGTTTTAGAAATATATCATGCAAGAGCAAATCAAATCCAATTTCCATTATTTCTCAAGATTCATGCCAATTTTATTGACCTAATTCAGTCTACTATAAGTGAATAACAATTGCAGATCAAAGACACAAGGGTTACAGTCGTGAAAAGGCCAAAGAAAACTCAATATTTTTGACAAAAAAGTGAGGTTCAAATTCTGGGATAAAGGGCTATTCAAGACGATTCAAAGCCAGAAATCAATTTCTTGGCATCTCAGGAAGCATTCCCAATCATTTGCAGGCTTCATAAATCAAGAATGCTCGAATAGAAGTATCACGGCTTGCATCCCAAACTCAAATTCGATTTCTATGTTTTACGCATTATAAATCCATTCTATTCATATATTTGTAATCTTCATCATGTTTGCAAGCTAACTGCATTATTTAATTGCGTTTTTGAAGCCTATACATGTCGTTGCCATTGTTAGAGTTTACGTGTGCAATTTAGGGCTTTCATACACATGTGAAATTAGCCAAAAAGAAGGGTATCAGGATGTTCACGAGATCACCATGAATGGAGATATGTAATTAGAAATCATTTACCGCGCGTATTATGCATTTTAGAAATTTGCAGGGGCTATAGCTACAGACTTGTGCCTGTAGGTAAAAGTCTTTCCCCTAAAACGATGGTTACAGCGAAGAAGATGATGCGTGGCAGCCCATGACTGGCTGATTTGAATCTCGCGTGCTTTTTTGGAATATTATTTCTTTTTAGCTTTTCTTTTATTTATTCATTATATATGCAAGTTGACAAGCTAGCGCTGACGGTTGAGGAGCGTGCCTTTGATGTACACGTCCTGGGTTTGATCCCAGGCGTGTGCATTTTATTATTTTCTTCATATTCCTCTGCAGATCCCATGCAATGCTCTCTCACACGCCTACCATGTGTCATCAGCATCCAACCACTTGATCAACATAGCATTAAATCCAACGCGTCCCAGCCTGAAGGACTATGATGCACCTCAAGTAAATGCTGCACAGGATCCAGCGTGGTTAACTGGGCTCAGCATTATTGGGCTTGGAAATTCAGATTCTCACCCCCCTCTTCAGCAATGCAAACATGCCCAAATCTTTATTTTCTTTCTCTATTTATTTTTCTTTAATTATTTTCTTTTTCTTTTTAATTAACACAAAATTAATTGTTTTTTTTAACAAATCAAAAATCATAAAAATCTCTCTTTTTTAATAATACATTTATTTTTAAATTAGTTAGTTTAATTTAACTTAGGGCAATTTAATTTTTTTATATATAGTTAAAAATAATTAGAATTAGGATTGTAGTTGTACATGATTTAATTAATTTTCTTTAAAAATACATCAAAAATCATTTTTCTCATAAATATCTATTTCTTTAATTAATTAATTAAATTAGAAAATTAGGTTAATTTAATTTCTTTTATAATTTAAAAACAATTAGAAATTAGGTTTAATTGATTTGTAATTTAAATGTTTTCTCAAATAAAAATCCACAAAAACACTTTTTCTCTCAATGTTTTAGGTTATTTCAATCGTCCTCGCATTTAATTTTCCGCACGCTTGTTAATTATTTGTCCATTATTTTGTAACTGTCGATGGTTTGTAATAGTTAAATTAGGGTTTTATTTCTTGCTTTAATCCCCGATTCTTTGGTTATATAATTAATCCCCATCCCAAAGCCTTGTAATAGCTAGGTTTATTTCGTCGCATTTTTAATTCCTACAAATATTTAACTGTCTAGATGTATGCTAATAGGATTGCATGGTAAGAATGTCTGGAAAATTAATACGGTAGATCACCTAATGTGCAAAGATTAAATAACTGAAACAAATCATATGCACATATTCACTCCTAGGGTTTACCTCACTTCGGTTTCCTTCAGTAAAGAATCATTAAGCATAGGAGATTTTAGTGGTTGCCCTCCAGTCTAAAAAGATCAATTGTCCCATTCGAATGTTGCCTTGGAAATGTTGTCTCGAAAATGTTACCTCAGAAAGGTCTTAGGACTCTAGGGTTACTACTAAAGTTTTCTAATTATTTCTTTAGTGATTGCATTTGTCCCTTTCAAATGTCCCTTAAAAACTCCAACGACGGTGCTACCTACTCCCTAATAGTGGGATAACGTTGTCTAAAGGAAACGAGAACAAACATTCTTTTTTCAAGTAGGTAGAATCTTAAGTACTTTCTCAATATAAATTTTTTTCATACAAACACCTTTCAAAACAAATTTTCAAAACAACTTCGTCACATCCTTGAGGACTGATACAAGGGTTATCACGAAGTAAAACATTTTCAAAACAAACACACACAAGCAATTTGAAAAATGAGCAAGTAACTAAGAGCCCATGGAAAACCATGGATAGAAAGGGTGCTAACTACTTCCCTTTCTATAATCTACCCCCCATACTCAGAGTATCTCGAAAAAAGATTTTTTCTGTTCTTTTTCATTTTCCATGATTGGATGAAATAAAAGTCGGTGGCAACTCTTTCTTACCGCGACATTTTGCAAACAAAAAAACGCAAAGCGCAAACAGTATTAAACAGTCAGTTCTGCCACCGTATCATACATGGGGTAGTAGAGAACGTATACAAAGTGTTTAAAAATGTCTTTTGAAAAAGTAGTATTTATGTGTAAGTGCAATAATAGTTTGAGCAAACTTCTAACAGCTATCTACTTTTGTACTCGAAAAGGTTGTTTTTTTCCTCTTTTCCTTCAGACAATTCTATCCTACTACCAGTGAGTAGGTAGCCTTGTCGTTGGATGTTGAGGGACAATCGAAGGGACATTACAGTCATGAAGGCAATTTATGGAGACACTTTAGCAATTCTGTTTAAGGGACTAAATCATTTACCGAGAAGGCAATTGTAGGATCATTGAGGGACTATGATCTTTTGATTTACTGGTCTTTGCTAAAGTATTCCTTCCCCATGACTTTTTTTAAAGGCAACTAAAGTGGGTGTACCTTAGAGGTGCTTGTGTGAAAGTGTGTTTAATTCAGTTATTTTATCTTTAAATATTTAGGTGTTCTACCATTTGTTTTCAGATCTTGTCATGCAATCCTAGTTAGCATACATCTAAGCAATTAATATATGTACAGGAATTTAAAGTGCCGGAATTTTAAATCCTACGCTATTACAAGGCTTTGGGGAGGTAATTTACATTATATTGGGATAAAGGGGATAAAGCAGTAAATATCCTAATTTTAATCTATTACATCCAATAGGCAGATACAATAATAGTAAAAAAATACGGAATTAAATAAACGCGCATGAAATAGAAAATGCGTCTAATAATCCTAATGAAAAGAATTTTTTTTGTTGTTTTTGGTATAAAAGAAAACAAGGCCTAAGTCTATTTAAATTTTAATTTTAAGAAAAAATGTTAAAATAATTTATTTATTTATTTACAAAATTAATTTGGTTGGAAAAACAACTAGCCTAATATTTTTGTGATTTTTCATTTTAATGTAATTTAAATAAAAAAAGTCAATAAATAAATTAAAATTAAAATACAAAGGGTCCTTCGATCTAGGGAAGTGGATTTCCCTTTGATCCTGGGAAAGGGAACTTCTTTCGATCTAGGGGGAGATGCCTTTTTTCGATTGGGCCAGGGAGTGGGAATGAATAACCTTCTATCCAGGGAAGGGGATTGCCCTTCGATCCTGGAAAAGGGAATGTCTTTCGATCCAGGGGGAGATGCCTTCTTCGATCTAGGAGACTATGGCTTCGATCCAGAGAAGGTATCTCCTTCGGCCTGGGATGTCATACCTGTAAAAGTATGTTAGCGAATAAAATGCAGAACCTGGGTATCGAAACTCAGGTCCTTCGATCCTGCGCGCGCTGGGTCTTTTCAGGCTAAATCTACAGCAAGTGTTAGCAAACGAAGAACATGACTTGGGTGCCAAACTCAAGCCCTTTGATCCTGTCTAGGATGAAAAATCGAATTTAATAACAAGTATGGATGTGTTATGCAAATACAAGGTTGGACAATTTACCCTCTCTTACCAGTAGATTGAACCTTCGATTTGGGAACTTCCTAGATGTGAGCACCTTAGATCTGGAACTTCTGGGCTTGGATACTTTTGTTGACGGGTGTTTTTAGCTTGGAAAATTATGATAACCTTTGATGGATTTTGTGGGCAGCGTCTCCCCAATCTTTTTCGTTCCTCTCTTGGTAATGTGTCCTCGGCCTCATATTTATAGGAGGGTGTTGGCGCATAGTAAAGGTAAGAGACAAACACTTAAACATGCCCTTAAAGCCACAAGACAAGAATCAGACAAATTAAAAGCATTCCTTTTTTGAAACATTTATGTCTCTTTGGCAATCTTGGATGAACCTGGACACTTGACTCCTTCGAACACCCTCCAGCGTTTCTCTTCGATTGGCCTATGAGTTGCCTCCTTCGAATGGACTTCTCATACACCCTTCGAATGAGTCATTGAATGCTTCTTTGAATGGACCTTTTATACACCCTTTGAATGAGTCATCTGAATGCTTCTTCGAATGGACCTCTTATACACCCTTCGAATGAGTCATATGAATGCTTCTTCAAATGGACCTTTTATACACCCTTAGAATGATTCGTTTAAACGCTTCTTCGAATGCACCTCTTATACACCCTTAGAATGATTTATCTGAATTCTTCTTCGAATGGACCTTTTATACACCCTTCAAATGAGTCATCTGAACGCTTATTCGAATGGACCTTTTATGCACCCTTCGAACGAGTCTTGTTACTTCCTTCGAATGAAGGACCTTTTGGAATACCAATCGAAGGGCGCTATGTAGATTCCAATTGAAAGACACTGTTACCATGCCAATCGAAAGGTACTTGTTAAAATGCCAATTGTAATGCCTTATTAACAGGACAATCGAAGGATCTTGTTGACCGCTCCAAAACTTTGTTCTGCTCTCTTCGATTTCCTTCAGTTGAGACCAATCAAAGTGATGTTAAAATGCCAATCTAAGACACCATTGTTCAGATGCCAATCGAATGTCATTATGTTTCCATGACTTCTAAGTAGACCCCATTGAAGGACACTTTGACCAACTTCAAAAAAATTTATTTTTCTTCAAGCAAGTGTTTGTAGCCACCCATGTAAGAGAAGATCTTGTAAAAAATAAGAGGGCAAATTTTGAGGTACAACAATTGGGTATACCTATTCTTGATCAGATGCCTTTCACCGGTTTGGAAGAAGCTCCAAAGCCAGAAGTCATTGCAACAGCTTTGCATCTGAAACGGTCTGATATTGTATCCAACTGGGAAACAAGAAGCTGGGTCAAGGGTTTTCTAGTCAAATTCTTATTAGAGAAGGCTCGGCTGTTTTGGGATGATTTGGATTTCCAATATTTTGAGGAGGCTCTGGCCCTTCTAATCTATGGTTTAGTGTTGTTCCCTAATCCAGACTTACTCATAGCTATGAATGTTATCAAGGTTTTCCTCTCTCGTAACCTTGTGCCTACTCTACTCGGAGACATCTTGTATACCCTCCACACTTGCACCATGAAGAGAAAAGGGATTTTTTTGTGTTGCGTGTCGTTGCTGTCCAGATGGTTTATTTCACACCTCCCTAAATCAGTATTGAAGAATAAATAAGTTTCGGGCTGGTCGCGATGGATAGTGTCGCTTTCTCACTCAGATATTCTATGGTATTCCCGGTCTATGGGAGATATCTCTGTCATTGACCGCTGCGGGGAATTCCCTAATGTCCCATTACTTGGCATTAGGGGATGCATAACTTATAATCCTTCTCTGGCTTTGAGAAAATTTGGTTATGCTCGAAGGGATGGTGCCTACGATATGCTTATCCAGGGAACTGTGTTTAACTACGAGGATAATGTTCAAGGGTATTGTCTGAGGTTTATACGAGATTGGCGCATGGTAAAGAGATTTGATACCAAGACCTTGGGGCCTAATACTTCCATCCTTATGGAACCTTATCTCAAATGGGTACGAGCTCGCACTCAGAACCTCATAATTCCGTATATATCCATCTTACCAGTGGTTGTGAAGCCTATCACCGAATGAGATGTTCCTTATACAGTTCTCCATCACGACATGCTCACTAATCTTGAAGAGCTGCAGAGATCCTGGATTCAGTTGAAGAAATAACGTGATATCTTTAGAGATCATTTCTATGTCAATGAGAAGAAAGTGTTGGAGCTTATGAAGCAACTTCATGAAGAAGAAAGTCTTAATGTCTATCTCGGCACAAAGAGGAAGCTCCCATGGGAAACCTGATTTCTTGGATTTTAGAATTTTTCAATTTAACCCTAAAAGGAAATTGTATTTTGAATTCTACTAATAAAATCTTTGTTTCATTTTGGTTCACATATTTAAATTTCCCGAAGTCCTTGAAAACATTGCATACATATATCATACATATCATTGCATAAACAGGTTTCAGGATATGCTTCTTATCTTCTTCGTTGTTTATTTCAGCAATGGCTCTTGAACAAACAGTTAAGGAGCTTCAGGAACAGAATGCTCAATTCCAAGAAATGTTCCTAAACCTGGCTAAGGGACAATAAGATTTGAAAGCTATGTGTGATCGGTGGGAATGAGAACTGACTGTTTTGGAATGTTGGTTCGCGTTTGCATTTGTTTTCGCAAAATGTCGCGGTAAGCAAGAGTCGCCACCGTCTTTTATTTTATCCAACAAGGAAAGGACAAAAGCACAGAAAAATTCCTTTTTGAGATATTTCTCGGGTTCGGGAGGTAGATTATAGAAAAGGAAGGTGTTAGCACCCTTTCTATCCGTGGTTATCCACGGACTCTTAGGTACTTGCTCATTGTGTTTTCAAAATTGCTTTTCTTTGTGCTTGTGGGTTTGAAAGAAGTTTTTGTTTTGAAAGGAGTGTAAGTGCGAAAAGTTTTGTTTTGTTTTAAAAGGAGAAAGTACTTAAGAACCATCTACCTACTCGAAAAAGGAATTAAGTTGCGCTAATGTCCTTTAGACAATGTTATCCCACTATTAAGGAATAGGTAACATCGTCGTTGGAGTTTTCGGGTCAATTCGATTAAGGGACGTGTGGTCACTAAAGCAATGTTAGGACGCCTTAGTGGTAACCCTAATGTCTTAGATCATTTTTCTGAGGCAACCGTTTCGAGGCAACTATGATCTTTGGACAAGAGGGCGACCTCTAAAACTTCCTATACTCAATGACCACGTTCGAGGCAACCAAGTGAGGTGTACCCTAAGAGTGGCATGTGCAAGTGTGTCAATTCGGTTAATTCTTATCTGTACATATCAATGGTGAGCTATTGTTGATTTTAAGTTAAAGATTGATCTTGTCATGTGTGATCGGTGGATCTGGAACTGACTGTTTAACGCTGGTTCGCGAAATGTCGCGGTAAGCAAGAGTCGCCACCGTCTTTTATTTTCTCCAAATGGAAAGGACAAAAGCACAGAAAAATTCCTTAAAGAGATTGCTCTCGGTTCGGGAGGTAGATTATAGAAAGGGAAGGTGTTAGCACCCTTTCTATCCATGGTTATCCATGGGCTCTTAGATACTTGCTCACTTGTGTTTTCAAAAATGGTTTGTTTTCTTTTCAACTGTGGGTTTTAAAAAGTTTCTTTGAAAATTTCAGTTCGACTCTTGTATCGGTCCTCAAGAGTGTTTGAAAAAATGCTTTCGAAAGCTTTTTGAAAATGTGTTGGTGTGAAAAGTATTTTTGAATTTGTTTCGAAATTTAGAGCAAGTATCTAGAGTCGTCTACCTACCCTAAGGAATTCGTCTGTGTAGATGTCCTTTAAAGTAGTGCCATCCCACCATTGAGAGGTAGGTAGCACCACCGTTGGAGGTGTTCAGGTCAATTCGAGGTTCGGGACATGGTGATCACCAGAGCAATGGGAAGACACCTTAGAAGCTACCCTCATGCCAGGTTCCTGGATCATGAGGACTTACTAAGACATCCTCTACTCGATGATCACCTTTCGAGGCAAGGCAACGGTGAGGCGTACCCTAGGGGTGGTGTGTGATTTGTGTGTCGTTTTCATTTATTTTTGTCTTTTGTCAAAGTGATCTATGCGTTTGTTTTTATTTTATCATTCATTCTTGCATGCATTTTAATTAACAATTAAAAAAGTGCGGAAAGATAAAATTCCTAAACTATTACAAAGGCGCGGGTCCACATCGCCAAATTTAAATTTAGGACCCGATTTGACAGAAAATAAAGAAGTAAAGTAAAGTGCGAGAAATAAAATGTCCGAGTTTACAAGGCTTTGGGAGAGGTACATAAATATTATAAGAAATAAAATAAAATGCGCGAGTTGGAATCAAAATTGAAAGTGAGGGCGTTGGACCCTTTTGGAATTAAATTGAATGAAAAGTTAATTAATTATTAAATTAAAGAAAAGAAATGTTTTTTTGATGGTTTTTGTATTTATGAAATAAAGAAAATTAAAATTAAGAGGAAACCCTAGTTCTAAATATTTTAATTATTAATAAAAAAAAAAATTAAAGTTACTCTAATTTACTAATTAATTAATATGCATGTTTATTTACAAAAATAAATAGTAATAATAATAATAAATAAATGAGAAAAAATTGATTAAGAAAAGGATGAAAAATGTTTAAAAACCTAATTCTAGATATTTTTTATTTATTAAGAAAAAAGATTAAAGTTTAAAACCTAAATTAACTAAATTGATTTTTAACATTTATTTACAAAGATATTTTAATAGTGAAATAATACTAATTAAATATATTGTATTTTTTGATTTTTTGCTTTTATTATGAAAATTAATTCATGAATTTAAAGAAAACAATTAAAACAATTAAAAGAATAAAAAGGAAAATCAAATAAAAAATAAAAATGATGCAAACCATGGGGGTGTCTGGCCCTTTTTGGAGGTGAATTGGAGTGGTTTGACCATTTGTGTTCTGGCTGTTGGCCATTTGGCTTTTGGCCTCAACGTTCCTTAATCTTCTAGGATGTCTGTCTCGCCATGTATTAGTGTCATGCATAAGTTTTTCTACTTTGGTCATTTGGCTTTTGGCTTTTGGCCATTTGGCTTTTGGCTTTTGGCCATTTGGCTTTTGGCCTCAACGTTCCTTAATGAACCTGCATGGGATCCTGTCTAAATCTGCAGTGTTGAATCTCAAGAACACATTAAATAAAATCATAAAATGCAAATAAAGCCAATATATGAAGAAATTTAATGTTTAGGCACAATATGGCATGTATGAATGATTATACCTTTTGATCATGGAGATCAAATCAACCTTACCCTTACTGGAAAAGTATTGACATGAATGATTTTATGCCCTTTGGATCATGGAGATCAAGCCAGCCTTACCCTTACTGAAGAAGTAGTAAGATGTTGGTTTGTAACTGAGATGGCTTGTTTGTAGTGAGAGAGGGATTTGTAATAAGGATTTCAAGGTTTTAGGGTTCTTTAAAGAATTTGATATTCTAACAGTGTTGTGGCAAGGTTTTTTTTCTCTCTTTTCCTCCTCTTTTTCTCCTCTCTTTTCTTCCTTTTTTGGTTTGTGTGAAAAGAAGGTGATTATGTAATGGAAATTAGGGTAAAGCAAATGAGCTTTGAATGTGCAATTGGGCCTCCAATATTCACTTGAATTCGTCACTTTCCAGGCTAAATCGCAGGGACTTAAGTGCATTTTTTGAAGTTGAAATGTGAAACAAAATGTAGCCGACATCGAGAAATAACTCCTGTCCGAAAATCGACTCAATCGGATAAACGGTGAATTAGTTATGAATTTTTGAAGTTTCAGCTCAGACAAACTTATTTTGGGCTCCAGTGTCGACTCTGACACGTTCTTCAATAAACAACTGGTATTGATCGGTGCATAATTTGGTCTCGACTTTTGAAGCAAAGTTGTAGATCTATGAGTCAGTGACCTTGTGTAAAAATACGAGTCCAATCCGATAAAAATTGACCGAGTTATGAATTTTCGAAGTTTCGGCCCAGATGAAATAGTATTCAGCATTCAGGATTTTCAGCGTGTCACGCACTCTGAACAAAAAACTAAGGCCTTCTGAATACTGTTTGAACTCAATACCTTCTGTGAAAATGTAGCCAACTCAATTTGTGAAATTTTGGCACCGGAACCAGCTCGATACGATGAAAATCGACCAAGTTATGATTTTCTGAACATCACGCAAATAAACTTCTGTCACAAATTTTCTGTGCGAAAATACTTGATAAATCCACATTTTTGAAGACCTTCTGATCAAAATTGGCTTCCATCCGTGAGAGATGAAAATGTAGATAATGTCAAGACGGAATTTTGGCCACCGGAACGGGTTCAAAACGAGCCATGATCTTCAAGTTATGAATTTTTTAGCGCATAAAAACTGCACTTTCAGCACACTTTTTTACCATATTTCTTCGAGAAAACTCGCCCATTCGGATACCTTCTTTAAAGAATTGACTCTTGAGCCAAACCTGAATTTGAGAATATGTTATCAGAGATATCTTGGCAAAAGAATACCTGAATATGACGCGCCGGGTTGGACTTGTGAATTTTCTTGAAATGTTTTGAGAAATATGGGAGGGCAAATTTTGGGGTACAACAGTTGCCCCTGTTCAATCTTCTTAAACCTGAGGATGTAGATTGGCTTGCGTGCCTTTCGTGATCCGAAGGTGGAAGAGGATTGAACACTAGAGTGCCCAGAAATTTGCACTCGCATAGTAGAGTATCAGCAACGTGATGACGGGAATGGGCTTATAGATGCCATTTGGAGAGATGATGGATAGGATGATGGGCTTCTAGATGCCATCTGGATGTTGATCGCGTAAGAGATTCCTTAGCGAGAACTTGCGTACCTGCAAAAAAAGAAAAATGAGTACCTGGCCTGTTACAGGAGCTGGTCTTCAAACTCTTCGTATAGATGTGTCCTGACTGGTTACAGGAGCTGGATCTGGAGCTTCAAAAGGTGATGAATGAACCAGGGATGGTTAATACCTCAACAGGAACGGTGAGAGAACCTTGGATGATTACTACCTCAACAGGAACGCTGAGAGAATCTTGAACGACTTCAACCTCAACAGTAGCGCTGAGAGAATCTGGGGACGATAACTACCTCCGCAGTATCGGGGAGAGAACCATAGGCGACAACAACCTCAATAGCAATCATTGAGAGAATCTTGGGCGACTTCGACTTCAACAGTATCATTGAGCGAAACTTGGGATGATTAGTACCTCCGCAGTATCGGGGAGAGAACCACAGGCGACTATAACCTCAACAACAATCATTGAGAGAATCTTGGATAACTTCAACCTCAACAGCAATCGTTGAGAGAAGCTTGGGATGATTACTACCTCCACAGTATCGGGGAGAGAACCACAGGCGACTACAACCTCAACAGCAATCATTGAGAGAATCTTGGATAACTTCAACCTCAACAGCAATCGTTGAGCGAAATCTGGGATTACCACCTCCGCAGTATCGGGGAGAGA
Source organism: Vicia faba (assembly GCA_948472305.1). Lineage (NCBI taxonomy): Eukaryota > Viridiplantae > Streptophyta > Magnoliopsida > Fabales > Fabaceae > Vicia > Vicia faba. The sequence continues at coordinate 75,875,342 of OX451741.1, forward strand.
ACCATAGGCGATTACCACCTCAACAGCAAACATTGAGAGAACCTTGGATAACTTCACTGAGCCTTTATCAGGAAAATCTGTTTGGGGTCGATTTAACTGGGCTAGAGAAGGCCTTGGACTGGATAAGGAACAGAGAAATCTTTGGAGTCGATCTAACTGAACCAGTCTAGGTCTTGAAATGTCTTCAACTGGACAAGAAACAAGGAGATCTTTGGAGTCGATCTGACTGAACCAGAGAAGGCCTTTGACTGGATAAGAAACAGAGAAATCTTTGGAGTCGATTTAACTGAACCGGTCTAGGTCTTGAAATGTCTTCAACTGGACAAGAAACAGGGAGATCTTTGGAGTCGATCTGACTGAACCAGAGAAGGCCTTTGACTGGATAAGAAACAGAGAAATCTTTGGAGTCGATTTAACTGAACCGGTCTAGGTCTTGAAATGTCTTCAACTGGACAAGAAACAGGTAGATCTTTGGAGTCGATCTGACTGAACCAGAGAAGGCCTTTGACTGGTTAAGAAACAGAGAAATCTTTGGAGTCGATTTAACTGAACCGGTTTAGGTCTTGAAATGTCTTCAACTGGACAAGAAACAGGGAGATCTTTGGCGTCGATCTGACTGAACCAGAGAAGGCCTTCGGAGTCTTCAACTGAGTCTTCAAAAGAAAAACCTTTAGGAGTTGGTTTAACTAGACCAGAGAACGCCTTTGACTGGATAATAACCAGGAAAATCTTTGGAGTCGATTTAACTGAACCAGACAAGGTCTTTGGAGTCTTCAACTGAGTCTTCAAAAGAAAAACCTTTAGGAGTCGGTTTAACTAGACCAGAGAACGCCTTTGACTGGATAATAACCAGGAAAATCTTTAGAGTCGATTTAACTGAACCAGACAAGGTCTTTGGAGTCTTCAACTGAGTCTTCAAAAGAAAAACCTTTAGGAGTCGGTTTAACTAGACCAGAGAACGCCTTTGACTGGATAATAACCAGGAAAATCTTTGGAGTCGATTTAACTGAACCAGACAAGGTCTTTGGAGTCTTCAACTGAGTCTTCAAAAGAAAAACCTTTAGGAGTCGGTTTAACTAGACCAGAGAACGCCTTTGACTGGATAATAACCAGGAAAATCTTTGGGAGTCGATTTAACTGAACCAGACAAGGTCTTTGGAGTCTTCAACTGAGTCTTCAAAAGAAAAACCTTTAGGAGTCGGTTTAACTAGACCAGAGAACGCCTTTGACTGGATAATAACCAGAGAAATCTTTGGAGTCGATTTAACTGAACCAGACAAGGTCTTGGAGTCTTCAACTGAGTCTTCAAAAGAAAAACCTTTAGGAGTCGGTTTAACTAGACCAGAGAACGCCTTTGACTGGATAATAACCAGGAAAATCTTTGGAGTCGATTTAACTGAACCAGACAAGGTCTTTGGAGTCTCCAACTGAGTCTTCAAAAGAAAAACCTTTAGGAGTCGGTTTAACTAGACCAGAGAACGCCTTTGACTGGATAATAACCAGGAAAATCTTTGGAGTCGATTTAACTGAACCAGACAAGGTCTTTGGAGTCTTCAACTGAGTCTTCAAAAGAAAAACCTTTAGGAGTCGGTTTAACTAGACCAGAGAACGCCTTTGACTGGATAATAACCAGGAAAATCTTTGGAGTCGATTTAACTGAACCAGACAAGGTCTTTGGAGTCTTCAACTGAGTCTTCAAAAGAAAAACCTTTAGGAGTCGGTTTAACTAGACCAGAGAACGCCTTTGACTGGATAATAACCAGGAAAATCTTTGGAGTCGATTTAACTGAACCAGACAAGGTCTTTGGAGTCTTCAACTGAGTCTTCAAAAGAAAAACCTTTAGGAGTCGGTTTAACTAGACCAGAGAACGCCTTTGACTGGATAATAACCAGGAAAATCTTTAGAGTCGATTTAACTGAACCAGACAAGGTCTTTGGAGTCTTCAACTGAGTCTTCAAAAGAAAAACCTTTAGGAGTCGGTTTAACTAGACCAGAGAACGCCTTTGACTGGATAATAACCAGGAAAATCTTTGGAGTCGATTTAACTGAACCAGACAAGGTCTTTGGAGTCTTCAACTGAGTCTTCAAAAGAAAAACCTTTAGGAGTCGGTTTAACTAGACCAGACAACGCCTTTGACTGGATAATAACCAGGAAAATCTTTGGGAGTCGATTTAACTGAACCAGACAAGGTCTTTGGAGTCTTCAACTGAGTCTTCAAAAGAAAAACCTTTAGGAGTCGGTTTAACTAGACCAGAGAACGCCTTTGACTGGATAATAACCAGAGAAATCTTTGGAGTCGATTTAACTGAACCAGACAAGGTCTTGGAGTCTTCAACTGAGTCTTCAAAAGAAAAACCTTTAGGAGTCGGTTTAACTAGACCAGAGAACGCCTTTGACTGGATAATAACCAGGAAAATCTTTGGAGTCGATTTAACTGAACCAGACAAGGTCTTTGGAGTCTTCAACTGAGTCTTCAAAAGAAAAACCTTTAGGAGTCGGTTTAACTAGACCAGAGAACGCCTTTGACTGGATAATAACCAGGAAAATCTTTGGAGTCGATTTAACTGAACCAGACAAGGTCTTTGGAGTCTTCAACTGAGTCTTCAAAAGAAAAACCTTTAGGAGTCGGTTTAACTAGACCAGAGAACGCCTTTGACTGGATAATAACCAGGAAAATCTTTGGAGTCGATTTAACTGAACCAGACAAGGTCTTTGGAGTCTTCAACTGAGTCTTCAAAAGAAAAACCTTTAGGAGTCGGTTTAACTAGACCAGAGAACGCCTTTGACTGGATAATAACCAGGAAAATCTTTGGAGTCGATTTAACTGAACCAGACAAGGTCTTTGGAGTCTTCAACTGAGCCTTCAAAAGAAAAACCTTTAGGAGTCGGTTTAACTAGACCAGAGAACGCCTTTGACTTGATAATAACCAGGAAAATCTTTGGAGTCGATTTAACTGAACCAGATAAGGTCTTTGGAGTCTTCAACTGAGTCTTCAAAAGAAAAACCTTTAGGAGTCGGTTTAACTAGACCAGAGAACGCCTTTGACTGGATAATAACCAGGAAAATCTTTGGAGTCGATTTAACTGAACCAGACAAGGTCTTTGGAGTATTCAACTGAGTCTTCAAAAGAAAAACCTTTAGGAGTCGGTTTAACTAGACCAGAGAACGCCTTTGACTGGATAATAACCAGGAAAATCTTTAGAGTCGATTTAACTGAACCAGACAAGGTCTCTGGAGTCTTCAACTGAGTCTTCAAAAGAAAAACCTTTAGGAGTCGGTTTAACTAGACCAGAGAACGCCTTTGACTGGATAATAACCAGGAAAATCTTTGGAGTCGATTTAACTGAACCAGACAAGGTCTTTGGAGTCTTCAACTGAGTCTTCAAAAGAAAAACCTTTAGGAGTCGGTTTAACTATACCAGAGAACGCCTTTGACTGGATAATAACCAGGAAAATCTTTGGAGTCGATTTAACTGAACCAGACAAGGTCTTGGAACGTAGCTTGAGAACTTAACTGAATCTTTCCTGAAAGGTAAAGGTCAGTCATATGCAATGCATGATATAGATCAAGCAATGATGTTCTCCACATAAATGAGATTTAAGATATGATGCGTATATGCATGCTATAATGTATGAGAATGTGATGTTTTGGAATGTATGTTTTCATCTAGGAAAGTAAATCCTTGACGGGTGCCGGGAAGTCACTCCTGGGCTGATGTTGAAGTATTTATTTATTGCTTCCGCTGGGGATGAGAGTTGCAAGAATACCGGTAGGAGAAGATGACTCTGTTGGGGAATGAACTTGGCGAATGGATTACTCTGCGGGGAGAAAAGTACTCTAGTGATCTTGCTGGGAAGCAATACTCTGTGGGGAGAGAGATACTTCGTTGAGTTGATGGTAACTTGCTGGGGATACCTTTGTTATGTTGGAAGTGCTGATAGACTTCGCTGGGGATAAGAAAGAACTGTGTTGACGACGATCTTTCCGTGGTTATTGGCTGAGGATAACCCAGTTATATCCTGTTAGGGAAATAACTCTTTGAATAAAGCCGGGAGACGCGTTCGTGCTCTGCGAGGGATAAGCTTCCAGAATCTACTAGGGATAAGCTTAATTGCTTGGGAGATGATTCCAACTTTCCTGGGGGAGCTGGATTGGATTCTCTTGGGGAAGTTTTGAACTGTACCGGGGAAGTGACTCCTTTGCATGTTGATAGAACGCCGGGGAACAATCTTAAATCAAGACTGTCGGGGATGCTTGTTAAGACTGTATGCTGCTGGGGAAGGTTGAGATCTGCGGGAGGATACCCAACTTCCTTAAGGTTGATAACTGCTTTGCTTGAGGAGAGTATACTGCTTGCTGGCTCACTCTCTGGGGAATTAAGATACCTGGTTGTGTTCTTCAGCTGAACCTACCTTGATACCTTGGAGGACAGAACAATTAGATCGCTTGGACAACTCTTTATTGCCCCTGTCTCTGAGGTATGAGAGGAAGACCTGTGAGGTGCTGATAGTTATTGATGGACAAACCTTCTTCTGGTAGGCAGGTGATAAGATGACAGGACATAGTCGTACGCTTTGATCCCTAACTTTTTCCTGGACCGCCCTTTCGGGTTTTCAGTCCACCGGGATACCCATTTTTGCCCAAGCCACCTTTTCAGGTTTTCGACTTGCCGGGTGTACAGATTCTTTTTGTTTCATCCCTTCATTTTTCCCGAACCCTTTTGGTTCGCCGGGAAGCCCTTATTTTTGCCTAGGTGTGTCAACCTAGCGGGTCTTTGATTTTGCGTAGTATCTTTTCGACTATGTCCATGTTCTCAGAATGTAGGGAGTTGCCCCTGTCAGAAGTGTTTTGTCATGCCACCAGAAGATGTTTGATCAGGCAAGATTTATTATTGAAATGCCCCAAGTGACTCAGGCGGAGATTTGCCCCAGGCTATTAGGCGTTTTGAGAGATTCTCTGAATTGACTTAACTGCCCCAGCTGATGGACAATGATCATGTCGTGCCCCTTGATTGGAAGTGCTTCTGTTCATTAGGCATTCATCGTGCGAATTTCTATGCTGTTCAAACAAAAGTCATATACAAACAAAGTTATGTTAAAAATGCAAAGCCTATATCTGTCTTGAAGATTTTGAAAATGCATTCTTTTTTCATAAAACAAATGAATGTTTGTAAAATGTGATGTCAACTCCGTATTTACTGTAGGCCTTAAGGAGTCAGGATACCTTTCGTAACAGTATGCTTTCGAACTAACCCATGCTTCAGCTAGGACTTTTGAGGGTTATAACGTGGCCTGGTTCACGGTTTAAGAAACAAAGGATAAAGGCTCAAATTATTTGTACCCACCCACTCTTCGTGATGTTCTCCAAACCTAAACTCAGTTGATCATACGTTAGACCTTGTTTGAGTCTTTGCTTCGAAATTCCGGTGATGATGCGGATGTTGATGATTTATTTTGAATAGGCCGTCATTCCTTTTTCGTTGAGGGTTTGTAGGACCTCTTTCTTTTTTCTGATTTTTGTTATCCCTATTTTTTGCCTGAACTGTTCCTTTTTGTGATTACAGTCAGCGGGATGCCCCAGTTTTGTAAGTCTCCTTCATGGGTTTTGACTTAATGGGTTTTTTATTTTTTGAGATAATGACTGCCTTTCTTTATTGATTATTCGGAACCATCACTGTCTTTCTTTGTTTTTGTAAGGACCTCTTTGGTGCCATTCGTTATGCACTTGGATCAACTGAGAGACTACCCTGCCCCAGGTTATGATTAAGGGTTTTAAATTTCGAAAAGAAAAAAACTCCTACTTCTTTGGCTCAGAGGGGTTGACGAGGGATTATCTTCCTTATAACGCCAGTGTTTAGGGATTGAAACAATGCCTGTACCTCATCAGCGGGGTCTGTTCAAAAGCATACTGTCGTTTGCGGTATCATTTTCGTCATCCTCCCTCAAGAGGCTTAGCATTATTAACCAAGAGTTGATTATCAGAAAAAATATGAAAATAATTTGCTTATAGTGAATACGAATATATTGCTTCAAAACAGACATATGCGATGCATTAATGAAATAACAATGTTTAACATGAGTAAATGTTTGAACAAAAGAGAATTGCAACTTGAACATTCGAATGAACAAAAATTTCTCAATCCTAGCCATGTTTTGGCAAGGGGGCAGTGATCACGTGGGGAGTCTTGGGTACTTTAAACTGAATCTCTCCAGCGTCGATCATGTCTTGAATCTTGTTTTTGAGAGGCCAGCAGTTGTCCGTAGTATGCCCCGGGCTATTAGAATGATATGCGCACCTATCGTTGGGATGATAGTTAGGAGCAGAAGTGTTCGGATTCCGGAGAGGAGCCCTTAAGGTGATCAGCCCTGCCTTCAATATTTGTTGTAGTGCTTGATCCAGCGACATATTGATCTTGGTGAACTTCCTTTAGGCTTGTCTGGTTTGCTCTGATCAGCCCGTTGTTCTGGGCGAGGTCGTTGTTGGACCTGTGAAGTAATAGCAGCTTGGAGAGGTCTATTCATTGGACCCGACCTTTGCCTTTTTGGAAGCTGTTCTACGACCTGGCCCCTGATTTGGGCTGGTTGCTTCATGCCTTGAGGAAGTTGGCCGATCATGGCTCTCAGCTCTCCTTGCTCCTGAGCTAAACCTTGAATGAGGGCCCTTTGCCCCAGCATCTGGGTTTTCAATGTGTCTACCTCAGCTTGTAGACGTTTCAGCTGTTCGTCCTTGTCATCTTCAGGACTCTTTCTGATCAGATTCCCCATGAGGAGTGTCCTCAACTCTTCCTGCCCCTTGGATAGACCTAGGAAGATTTCCCTGAACTGAGTCTCTTGAGCGTGAAGGTCCTGGTTATCTTGTTGTGAAGCCATTGCTGAAATAAACAGCGAGAAAGGTAAGTGACCTGCAACAAGGATACCTGTTATGCAATGATGAGTATGACATGCATGTAATGTTTTCAAGGACCTCGCGGGGTAAACAAGAAAATTTGTTAGCGTTTGGATCCGGTAGCTTGATTGAAAGAAACTTCATATTTGTTGAGAGTCTCTCTTCCAAGGGTCAAAGGCTCACCATATCAAGTGGGTCATAGCCCCTGACTCAAGTCATCAACCTTATTTTGCTTTCCAAACAACCTTGGCTGGGGGAACCTTCTTCAGGAGTCAAAGCTCACCATATCAAGTGGGTCATAGCCTCTGACAACTTTGGCTAGAGGAAAATAAATCCTCTTTGCCCCTTGCTAGATGTTTGATTCATCATGACCTGCATCACAGACCCTTGAGATCCTTGAAATGGGTTAGTCCTTATGCAGGATGTATGTAATGGTATGATGTTATGCTATGCATGGGGGTAATGTAAGTAACCCTGTTATGAGTCCCAATTAAGGACTGCAAACCAAAACCTGCAAGAAACTCAAGTAAAACCTGTCATGAGTCCCAATTAAGGACTATAAACATAACCTGCAAGTAGTTAGTACACCCTGTTATGAGTCCCAATTAAGGACTATAAACAAAACCTGCAAGAGACTTAGTAAACCCTGTTACGAGTCCCAATTAAGGACTATAAACAAAACCTGCAAGTAGTTCATGTGTCAGCTAGATAACAAGCATGCAAGTAGTCAAGTACGAAGGCACGCAAGTCACACAAGAGAAGCCCTTAGAGTTTAAGGCCAGCATGAGGTCTGGGTATTACCCTCTTGAAGTTGGTGGGTTCATACCTGTCCTATCAAAGTAACCGGGTTCTTAGAGGATCCTAATATCATTGACTACCCTCAATCGGTCATAACTCCAGCATCGCAATCTTTTCTTGCGGCCAGAACCATCACGAGAGTTTAGCCTCAATGGGCGTAGCATACTGCTACTGTTCTAATGGCCAAGTTGTGTCATTTAAGGTTCTAAGGTTGTTGGTGCTTAATGACTCCTCAGAAGACCCATATTCTCCTCCTTGCAACACAAGGGATATCGGTACAGACCAAGGTGCCACACCAACGTAGCCACTGTTTCACCCGTGTCGGTCTACGCCGGACAGGTCCCTCACAGCTTATACTACCTAAACAGGGTATCCCCAGATCCGGGTTAGGATCTATGTAACTCCCATGAAACCCACAAATTTAAAGCAGACAAGTCAATACAATTGAAAACACAGTTATGAACTAACCCTAAGGTACACCTCACTTTAAAAATCTCCCCAGCAGAGTCGCCAGTTCTGTGATCGGTGGATCTGGAACTGACTGTTTAACGCTGGTTCGCGAAATGTCGCGGTAAGCAAGAGTCGCCACCGTCTTTTATTTTCTCCAAATGGAAAGGACAAAAGCATAGAAAAATTCCTTAAAGAGATTGCTCTCGGTTCGAGAGGTAGATTATAGAAAGGGAAGGTGTTAGCACCCTTTCTATCCATGGTTATCCATGGGCTCTTAGATACTTGCTCACTTGTGTTTTCAAAAATGGTTTGTTTGCTTTTCAACTGTGGGTTTTAAAAAGTTTCTTTGAAAATTTCAGTTCGACTCTTGTATCGGTCCTCAAGAGTGTTTGAAAAAATGCTTTCGAAAGCTTTTTGAAAATGTGTTGGTGTGAAAAGTATTTTTGAATTTGTTTCGAAATTTAGAGCAAGTATCTAGAGTCGTCTACCTACCCTAAGGAATTCGTCTGTGTAGATGTCCTTTAAAGTAGTGCCATCCCACCATTGAGAGGTAGGTAGCACCACCGTTGGAGGTGTTCGGGTCAATTCGAGGTTCGGGACATGGTGATCACCAGAGCAATGGGAAGACACCTTAGAAGCTACCCTCATGCCAGGTTCCCGGATCATGAGGACTTACTAAGACATCCTCTACTCGATGATCACCTTTCGAGGCAAGGCAACAGTGAGGCGTACCCTAGGGGTGGTGTGTGATTTGTGTGTCGTTTTCATTTATTTTTGTCTTTTGTCAAAGTGATTTATGCGTTTGTTTTTATTTTATCATTCATTCTTGCATGCATTTTAATTAACAATTAAAAAAGTGCGGAAAGATAAAATTCCTAAACTATTACAAAGGCGCGGGTCCACATCGCCAAATTTAAATCTAGGACCCGATTTGACAGAAAATAAAGAAGTAAAGTAAAGTGCGAGAAATAAAATGTCCGAGTTTACAAGGCTTTGGGAGAGGTACATAAATATTATAAGAAATAAAATAAAATGCGCGAGTTGGAATCAAAATTGAAAGTGAGGGCGTTGGACCCTTTTGGAATTAAATTGAATGAAAAGTTAATTAATTATTAAATTAAAGAAAAGAAATGTTTTTTTGATGGTTTTTGTATTTATGAAATAAAGAAAATTAAAATTAAGAGGAAACCCTAGTTCTAAATATTTTAATTATTAATAAAAAAAAAATTAAAGTTACTCTAATTTACTAATTAATTAATATGCATGTTTATTTACAAAAATAAATAGTAATAATAATAATAAATAAATGAGAAAAAATTGATTAAGAAAAGGATGAAAAATGTTAAAAAACCTAATTCTAGATATTTTTTATTTATTTAGAAAAAAGATTAAAGTTTAAAACCTAAATTAACTAAATTGATTTTTAACATTTATTTACAAAGATATTTTAATAGTGAAATAATACTAATTAAATATATTGTATTTTTTGATTTTTTTCTTTTATTATGAAAATTAATTCATGAATTTAAAGAAAACAATTAAAACAATTAAAAGAATAAAAAGGAAAATCAAATAAAAAATAAAAATGATGCAAACCATGGGGGTGTCTGGCCCTTTTTGGAGGTGAATTGGAGTGGTTTGACCATTTGTGTTCTGGCTGTTAGCCATTTGGCTTTTGGCCTCAACGTTCCTTAATCTTCTAGGATGTCTGTCTCGCCATGTATTAGTGTCATGCATAAGTTTTTCTACTTTGGCCATTTGGCTTTTGGCTTTTGGCCATTTGGCTTTTGGCTTTTGGCCATTTGACTTTTGGCCTCAACGTTCCTTAATGAACCTGCATGGGATCCTGTCTAAATCTGCAGTATTGAATCTCAAGAACACATTAAATAAAATCATAAAATGCAAATAAAGCCAATATATGAAGAAATTTAATGTTTAGGCACAATATGGCATGTATGAATGATTATACCTTTTGATCATGGAGATCAAATCAACCTTACCCTTACTGGAAAAGTAGTGACATGAATGATTTTATGCCCTTTGGATCATGGAGATCAAGCCAGCCTTACCCTTACTGAAGAAGTAGTAAGATGTTGGTTTGTAACTGAGATGGCTTGTTTGTAGTGAGAGAGGGATTTGTAATAAGGATTTCAAGGTTTTAGGGTTCTTGAAAGAATTTGATATTCTAACAGTGTTGTGGCAAGGTTTTTTTCTCTCTTTTCCTCCTCTTTTTCTCCTCTCTTTTCTTCCTTTTTTGGTTTGTGTGAAAAGAAGGTGATTATATAATGGAAATTAGGGTAAAGCAAATGAGCTTTGAATGTGCAATTGGGCCTCCAATATTCACTTGAATTCGTCACTTTCCAGGCTAAATCGCAGGTACTTAAGTGCATTTTTTGAAGTTGAAATGTGAAAACAAAATGTATCCGACATCGAGAACTAACTCCTGTCCGAAAATCGACTCAATCGGATAAACGGTGAATTTGTTATGAATTTTTGAAGTTTCAGCTCAGACAAACTTATTTTGGGCTCCAGTGTCGACTCTGACACGTTGTTCAATAAAAAACTGGTATTGATCGGTGCATAATTTGGTCTCGACTTTTGAAGCAAAGTTGTAGATCTATGAGTCAGTGACCTTGTGTAAAAATACGAGTCCAATCCGATAAAAATTGACCGAGTTATGAATTTTCGAAGTTTCGGCCCAGATGAAATAATATTCAGCATTCAGGATTTTCAGCGTGTCACGCACTCTGAGCAAAAAACGAAGGCCTTTTGAATACTGTTTGAACTCAATACCTTCTGTGAAAATGTAGCCAACTCAATTTGTGAAATTTTGGCACCGGAACCAGCTCGATACGATGAAAATCGACCAAGTTATGATTTTCTGAACATCACGCAAATAAACTTCTGTCACAAATTTTCTGTGCGAAAATACTTGATAAATCCATATTTTTGAAGATCTTCTGATCAAAATTGGCTTCCATCCGTGAGAGATGAAAATGTAGATAATGTCAAGACGGAATTTTGGCCACCGGAACGGGTTCAAAACGAGCCACGATCTTCAAGTTATGAATTTTTTAGCGCATAAAAACTGCACTTTCAGCACACTTTTTTACCATATTTCTTCGAGAAAACTCGCCCATTCGGATACCTTCTTTAAAGAATTGACTCTTGAGCCAAACCTGAATTTGAGAATATGTTATCAGAGATATCTTGGCAAAAGAATACCTGAATATGACGCGCCGGGTTGGACTTGTGAATTTTCTTGAAATGTTTTGAGAAATATGGGAGGGCAAATTTTGGGGTACAACATCATGCATTGCCTATTTATCAAACATCTAGCAGTCAATATTGTGTGGAAATTAAATTGCGGGAAGGTAAATCTAAGCTATTACAAGGTGTCGGGTATTTACATCGTCAAAGACAAACCCTTTAATTTAAATTGCAGAAAAATAAAAGAAAGCGATAAATAAATAAAGTCCTAATTTAAAAAATACTATTACATTCCCGAAGCAATTACATTATTGAATAAAAATAATACGCGTGCGAGAAAATTAAATCAGAGCATTTTTAGGGTTTTGACCCCTTTTTATTAAAGAAAGCATATTTTTTGTTATTTTTGAATTAAATGGAAATTAAATCTAAGTTAATTAATTAATTAAATAGAAAATATATTTTTGGGTTTTTTATATTTAAGGAAATAAAAATAAAATGATTAAAATTGTAGAAACCTAATATTCTAATTAATTTTAATTTATTGCAAAAAATGTTAAAATTATGCCTAATTAAAAAGACTAAATTGATTAAACTATTTATTTACAAAATAATGAAATAGTGAGATTAATAAAAATATTATTTTTTAGGTTTTCTGATTTTATGACAAAAATTATTGGGTTAGTAATTAATTAAAAATAATAAAATAAAACAAGTAAAATAAATAAAATATAAAAGAAAAGAAATAACCAAAAGGGGGTGTGGGCCTGAATCTGGATGTATGTTTGGCAATTTCCAGGCCCAAAAACGTCCCAGCCTGTTTGACTTTTCCATCCAACGCGTGCTTGTTGACCAGGGTTCATGGTGAACCTTCAATCTTAGCCACTAGATTTGGCCTGAAGGCTATCTGGCACGTTGATCTTTGAGGCATATGGTGGACCAACGCCTTGGAGAGTACATGCAATCACCTGAAGAAAAAATCAAATAAGTGTTTTGGGGGACCTGGGATTCGAACTCAGGTCCCATTGCTCACATGCCAGCGCTCCAACCACTCCACCACTGCTTAATAGTTGTTAGTATAATAAGAAAACAAAAATATATTGGAAACAAACAACTATGCCTAAAAATAAATAAAAAGTGGCACGCTGATTTGAATTGGCCGGTTAAGAGAGGACGCGTGGTCGTCTTCTTCACAAACCCCTGGTTTTTTACCTGCGGATTTTTATCCGCAGGAAGATCCGTAGCTCGCTTCCAAAACTCGTTTTAGGCCATGAAAATACCATCCAAGAACATGGATGTGATCGTCTCTGCCTCCTGAGCATCCCTATAACCATTATTTGACCCAATTTTTCTTGTAACTCAAACGCCTAAAAACAACACAAGAAAACCCTAGATTCGGGCATTGCAATACAGGCTATGAAAATCAAATTGAATAATGCAGAATTGTTAGAATTTAAACGTTAAGCATGATGGTACAAGTAAATTGGCAAAAAGATGCAAGAAAAACGATTTATGATGCCATATCCAGAGTCGTATTCAAGAACTCTTACAGTGCATTTGGGGCTGCTTCAAGGCTGGATTTTGATCCCTTTGGCTTCAGTGAATGCCAGGCTAGAAGGCTATGTCAAGGTTTTAGACTGAATCGTGCTCTAATATTGATTTTGATCTTCCACTTTTTCACACTTTTTTCAATTCTTGTTTGGCCGTCTCTTGTAGTTTTTTGGTCGTGTCTTTGCTATGCCTCACTTGTCTATGTATTTTGGAATGAGTTTAGGTTAAAATTTGGGCTTGAATCCATAAGAATTGATGAATGGAGATTTGATTTGATCACCATTATCAAGTTTCCATATTTGCCTCAAATCCAAGATTTTATGCATGTTTTGACTTGGCACGATATTGATTGAGTGTCTCATGACATTTGCAAGCTGTAATGATCACAAGAATCTCATTCCATTAATTTTTGGATTTTATTTGAATTAATATTGATTTAAAATGAATTAAATCAATAAAAATTAAATAAAATAGAAAAATAAATGTTTCGTCATGAAATTAAAGATGGGACACATGTGTGGTGTGATAAGACCAAATCAAGTGGAAACAAGTGGGCCCTTTTGTCAAAAATTGGAGTTTTGAGGATAGTTGACTTTTGGCAATTTTGGAAAAATGCCCAACTTCACCAATGCATAACATCTTCAATTTTGAACTTTTGGAAGTGTTCTTGGACTTTCTAGAAACCTTGAGATGTACTCTAATCAACCCTTTTGGTCTCATCTCATTTTGATATTCCATGCTCAAGTTATAAGCTTTGTAAAAAAAAGGTATTTTTGTTGACTTTCAAAGATGACCTATAATGTCCAAATTTGTAACTTTTTGTGAGAACATTTCTTGATATTGGGGTGTGAATATGGATTGTAGGAAATTTCATCCTATTAAAAATGAGATTTGGATGGGTCATTTCTCATAAAGTATGAGAATGTTATGCTTGGTCAAAGTTGAGTTGACCTTTCCTGCAAAACCCTAATTTAGCAACTTTTGAATCTTGATGAATCTTGAGCAATCCTTGATGAATCATGATCAACATTTGATCAAATGATGAATTATCCTTAAAAATGATAATTTTGACAAAAAAATATTGAGGTTTGACTGTATTTAGGTCACAGTTGACTTTTGCCCTAGCACATTCGATTTTTGGACCTCTTAAGCAATTGACTGACCAAACTTTCTCTGCAAGGCTTGAAATTTGACATGGATGAACTTAAGGAAATATTAGGGCATTGAGGAGCACTTGAGGTCATTTGGATGTAAGGACCTTGATGCAACACAAAACCCTAATTTTGAAGTGACTGCCTTAGGAGGTTATTTGATTGTCCAACTCTTGAGCCATCTTGAACAACTTGGAGATGATTCTTGACTTATCTTGAGAAATATGGGAGGGAAAATTTTGGGGTACAACAATTTCCCCTGTTCAATCTTCTTAAACCTGAGGATATATATTGGCGTTCGGGCCTTTCGTGATCCGAAGGTGAAAGATGATTGAACACTAGAGTGCCCAGAAATTTGCACTCGCATGTAGTATTTGTCTTGTGATGTCGGGAATGGGCTTACAGATACCATTTGGAGATTGATGATGGGAGATGGGTTTAAAGATGCCATCCGAAGGAGTGTCGATCGCGTAAGATATTCCTTAGCGATATCTTGTATACCTGTCGTTGGGGGAGATTCCGTTGGGGAATGATGTTCTTTATCTTAGGAGAAATAGAACTTTAAGAGCTTCAGTTGTCTGTTATTCTACTGGGGAATCATCTCTGTTGAATTTTAGGAGCTTCGGTCGTCCGTTATTCCATTGAGGAATCATCTCTGTTGAAGAGGTGAGAGTGAACTACTATCTGGTTGCAACCCAGGCTTCATAGTAATAAGATCGACTGTTATCTGGTCGTAATTCAGGCTTTACAGTGACTTATTGGGGATATGAGATTAAACTTGCTATCCGGTCGTAATCCAGGCTTTGCAATTTCCCACTTCTTATCTGGTCGAAATCCAGGCTTCAGAATAAATCAAGTGGTTATCCGGTCGCATTCGGGCTTCAACTTGAATTTAGGGCATACTAATATTCGGCCGACTACAGGCTTCTTAGTAACTATCCATGTAAACTGCTATTTGATCAAGATCCAAGCTTCACAATGCCTTGTACCGCTATCTGGTCGTAATCCAGGCTTCACAATGTGTCATACCACTATCTGGTTGAAATCCAGGCTTTGTAGTACTCTTGGTTGCTATCTGGTCGTAATCCAGTCTTCACAACATCTTCTACCATTATCTGGTCGTAATCCAGGCTTCTGAACAAATCAAGTGGTTATCTGGTCGCATCCGGTCTTCCCTTTGACGATTGGTTTTACTAATATCCGGTTGAATCCGGGCTTCGTAGTAACTGGATGGGTAAAACTGTTGTTTGGTCGTAATCTAAGCTTCACAGTGTCCCTTAGTGCTATCTGGTCGTAATCCAGGCTTCACGATGTATCATACCACTATCTGGTCGAAATCCAGGCTTCGTAGTACTCTTGGTTTCTATCTGGTCGTAATCCAGTCTTCACAACATCTTCTACCATTATCTGGTCGTAATCTAGGCTTCATGGTCTTGTATTGCTTTCTGGTCGTAATCCAGGCTTCACAATAACTTACTGAGCTGTTATCCGGTCGTGATCCGGACTTCATGGCTTATGTTTATGATATACCAATATCTGGTCGAATCCAGGCTTCATGGTGCTTACCGAGCTGCTATTCGGTTGTAATCCGGGCCTCATGACTCACTGGGGGATAAACTATCATTCGGCCGTTCTCCGGGCTTCATAGCTTACTTCTGAAATATATCATTGTCTGGTCGTAATCCAGGCTTCGCGGTAGTCTGATATTGTTATTCGGTCGTAATCCAGGCTTCACAATATGCTGTAAAAATCAAGATACTATCCTATTGTACCCGGGCTTCATAACTTGAATTTTGATTGTATCTTTCCTGAAAGGTAAAGGTTAGCTGTATGCAATGCATGATATGTATCAGGCAATGATGTTCTCAAAATAAGTGAGATTGTATGGTATGATGCGTATATGCATGTATCATGATGTATGGACATGTAATGTTTTAGTCGGGGAAAATAAATCTCGGAGCTGCTGGAGAATAAAGTTGAATGCTTCGCTTCCGCCAGGGATGGTGAACGAAGATGATTATGAGGATAAACATGCAGGAGAAAAGAACTCCATTGGGGAATACACTGATGAAGAGATTACTCTAAGGGGAAATAATCTGTGGGAAAGGGATATTCTATTTAAGATTTTAACGATAAACTTCACTGGGGAATCTGTTGATAAGCTCTGTTGGGGATTTCAATGATGAACTCCGCTGGGGATGGATTATCGTTGTTGTGATATTGAATCTGCTGAACTCCTGTTTGGGGAAAGAAAGGACTTCGCTGGGGGTGATCTTTTAGTTGCAACTTGCTGAGTGTTGTACCCCAAAATTTGCCCTCCCATATTCTTCAAGATTTGCCAAGATCATGGTTCAAAATCTCTCAAGAATTGCACAGTCCAATTGCCTCCTAACACAGTCAAAATTAGGGTTTTGGTTCTTGCAAAGGAAATGAGGTTTCCAAGGGTCCAATCAAGTCCCACATGCCTATAAACATTGTAAAGCAATCATATGTCAAGTTTCAAGACTCACAGCATCAAATTGCACAGTCAAAAACCCTAATTGCTCCACAGTCAACTGCAGGGGCAAAATGGTCATTTTGCAGTCAAAAGTCAAAAATTTTGGTCAACATCTTATTTTGAAGCCACAAACATCATTTGATCAATTCTTGATCATGATTTCTCAAAGCATGGCTCAAAAAAGTCTCAAGATGCAAAAGTTTCTATTTTTGGACAGTTGAAAAGTCAACTGCAAATTGACCAAGGCATAACTTCCTCATGGTTCATCAGAAAAATCCCATCCAAAGCTCATTTTGAAGAGGATGACATTTCCTACAACTCATCTTCACACTTCAAGTCCAATAAATTCACTCACAAAAAGTTATCAATTTCAACATTATAGGTCATTTTCAAAAGTCAACAAAAAGGCACTTTAAGTCAAAGACCATAACTTGAGATTGGTAAATCAAAATGACATGGTACCAAACGCATTGGTTAGAGGACTTCAAGACCTTTCCAAAATGTCTAAGAACATGATCATAGCCTCAAAATTGAGCAAGATATGCCTTGGAGAAGTTGGGAAATTTTTGGGAATTTTGAAAAGTCAACTTTGCTTCAAAAGCTTCAAAAATGCTAATGGGCCTCAAATTCCTCCTTGAAACATTACCCAAAGCATATGCACGACCCATTGAGCTAAGAATGATTTATTTTCTTATTTTTAATTAATTAATTGAATTTTTATTATTATTAATTCATTTAATTAGTTTTAATTGTAGAAAAATATCAAATAATGCTTTTCAAATCTTTTTGTGCAGCAAATATTCTCATTATAGGCTAAAGATTTCGTGCACCAATCAACAAGACAAGATCATCCATATTTGGCAAGATTTGCATGAAAAAAAGATTGAAAAAGATATGGAAAAAATCAAATATTGAAATCATCAATTCATGGGCTTATGGGCTTGTTTCTTGACCTAATTTCGTTCATATACTTATGCAAGACCTAACCTAATGAAGGATACACGAAAAACTGCTCAGAAAGATAGAACCAATTTGCAAATTTTCACAAAAAAGCTTGAAACTGATTTCATATTTGCAGGGCGATTCAAGGCTTAGAACCTTTTCCATTACGTTCCTGACATTGCTAGGAGTCGATTGCAATCAAGAACAAGTCCCCATACTCCAAGAATCGGTAGAACAGAATCATCTTTTTCATAAATATGTCCATAATCGAATTTCAATTTATATGCATCATTCATGTGTTTTGATCATTGATTTGTGTTACTAACATCTCCCTGGAACTTTTGGCATTGTTTAATTGTTCTAAAAATGCTTGAAACGAGATTCACCATTGATGAAACCTAGGGTTTCAGAACTTCAAAATTGGGGGTTCTCATATATGGTAAAATTAGACCACCAAACCTGTATGGACACATTCGTGACAACAAGACGAATCCAATGGTGCCCTCGCGCCCTTTTTATATTTATTCCTCTTCTAATCGCTATTTTTACAGTTTCCGTTTAGTGGGGGTTTAAAACCCCCGCTACTTGCTTTATGTTTGTAGAGAAAACGAAGAAGAAGCCTGGCGTGTCATCTTATGGTTGGACAGTTCAAATATCCAGCACGCTTTTTGTTTTATATCAATATGTTGTTTCTTTTTATATAATCATTGTTTTCCACTAACATTACAAACGCGTTGCTTGGTTCAGATGGTGGATGACACGCCTTGTAACCACTAGGACCTGGGTTCGATTCCCAGGTCCCCCATACAATTGCTATTATTTTTTCTAACTCAATTCCATGCAGCGCTTCATCCAGAACTCCACCATGAGCCTCACGCTTGAGCCTGCCAAGTGGCCAGGAGATCCAATCCAGTGGTCAGGAGACAACGCCTATGGTACGCCTCAGTCAACCATCCCATACGTGATACCAAAAAGTCAAGCAAGGCCTATGCTGTTGGGCCAGATTTACTCTAATTTACCTCCCTTTGGGGCCTGATACCCCCTTGGTTTGCTTTTTTTTAATTTTATTTTCTTTCCAATTTTATTTATAATTCTTTTTCTAATTCTCTTAATTATTTTTATTTAATTCACTTAAAATAACTTTCTTTTCATAATATAAAAAACAGAAAAATGTAAAATATGTTTAATTATTATTAATTTCACCATTTAAATATTTTTGTAAATAAATTTTAATAATTAATTTAGTTAATTTAGGTTTTAAACTTTAATCCTATTCTTAATAAATAAAAAATATCTAGACTTAGGGTTTTTTGACATTTTTCATCCTTTTCTTAATTAATTATTTGTCTCATTATTATTATTATTAATTACTATTTATTTTTATAAATAAATATGTATATTAATTAATTAGTAAATTAGAGTAACTTTAATATTTCTTTTTATTAATAATTAAAATATTTAGAACTAGGGTTTCCTTCTAATTTTAATTCTTTTCTTATTTTCATTAAATACCAAAAACATAAAAAACATTTTCTTTTCCTTCTTTTCTTTAATTAAATAATTAATTAGCTTTTAATTCAATTTAATTTCAAGCAAAGGGTTAAAACTCTCGGACGTCCAATTATATTTCTTTTCGCGCGTTTATTTTCTTTTGAATATTATGTAACTGCTCAAGGATTGTAATACTAATTAGGTTTACCGCATTTATTTACTTTCCGCATTTTTATCAAACGGGTCTTTGTAATTTGGCGATGTATAGACCCGCGCCTTGTAATAGCGTAGTTTTATCTATCCGCATTTAAAGTTCCGCACTCTTAAATTCTAAATTGCGTGAAAGAATGTATGGCTAATTAAAAACAAGCGTAGCTCACAATGCCATGATCAAAGATAATTGCTAAACATGAAAACAACACACAAAATCACACACCACTCCTAGGGTACGCCTCACCTGTTGCCTTCGAAACGTGGTCGTCGAGTATAGGACGTTTTAGTAAGTCCTTATGTCCATGATCCAGTTGCCTCGGATTAAAAAAGGATCAAGGGCATAAGGGTAGCTTCTAAGGTGTCCTACTGTTGCTCTGGGGACCACACTGTCCCTAAAAACGAATTGACCTGAACACCTCCAACGGTGGTGCTACCTACCTATCAATGGTGGGATGGCACTACCTTAAGGATTTCTACACAGCTTAATTCCTTAGGGGTAGGTAGATGACTCATAGATACTTGCTCTATTCAAAAACAAATCAAAAACTCTTTTCACACTGACACTTTTCAAAAAGCTTTCAAAACAATTTTTCAAACACTCTTGAGGACCGATACAAGAGTTATTCCGAAATCTTTCAAAGAAACTTTTTCGAACCCACAAACACTTGAAAAGCAAACAATTTTCAAAACACAATGAGCAAGTATCTAAGAGCCCATGGATAACCATGGATAGAAAGGGTGCTAACACCTTCCCTTTCTATAAATCTACCTCCCGAACCGAGAAACTATCTCATAAGGAATTTTGTTGTGCTTTTGTCCTGTCCATGATGGAGAAAATAAAAGACGGTGGCGACTCTTACTTCCGCGACATTTCGCGAACCAGCGTTAAACAGTCAGTTCTAAATCCACCGATCACAGAACTGGCGACTCTGTTGGGGAACTAACTTATAAAAGTGAGGTGTACCTTAGGACTATGATCACTTGTGTTTTCAATTGTCTGAATTGTTTGCTTTAAATTGTGGGCCTGTTTTGGGAGTTCTATAGATCCTAACCCGGATCTGGGGATACCTTCTTAGAAAGTAGCAACAAGGCTGTGAGGGAACTGTGCGGGGTATACCGACATGGTTGAAGCAGTCTGCTATGTTGATGTGGCACTTTGGTGAGTACTGGTAACCCTTGAGTCCAGTCAAGGAGAGTACGGGGCCACCGCGTGGTGTCCTGAAGCATCAACTGACCTTAGGAACCTTAATTGAACCATCTTGGCCTCTTTAGGGTAGTGAGATAACTGACTTTGGTGCAGTCCGAGGTTGGTTGATACTCGATACTACACTCAATTGAGGGTTGTTTTCTTGGAATATTTCGGTCGCCAGTTCAGTGGCTAAATCGAAATGATGAACACAGAAAACAATCCAGTGATATTGGGACCCTTAGAACCCGGTTACTTCTGATAGGACAGGTTTTGAGCCCACCAACTTCAAGAGGGTAATACCCAGACCCCATGCTGGCCTAAACTCTAAGGGCTGTGGTGTGACTTGTGTGCCTTACCATGTTTGCTTTTCGTGAATATTTGTGGTGTGTTTTATCATAGCATCATAACATCATACATCATCATATGCATTGACTAACCATTTCAGGGGTTCGAATCTTCATCTTTGTTCTTGTTTTGTAGGACATGGAAACTATCCGCAGAAAGACAATTCAGATCAGCCTTGTAAGGATCCCTCCTCAGCTTAAAGAACTTACATCCAGGATTCCCGAGAGCTCTTCTTTCAGTGAGAGGCATGGAAGACTCATCAGTTTGGTCAACACCAATATTGAGGAAGATATGATAAAGGTCCTCTTCCAGTTCTTCGACCCTCTGCACCACTATTTTACTTTCCTGGATTATCAACTGGTGCCTACATTGGAAGAGTTCTCCCGGCTTCTAAAGATCCATATCCTTAGTCAACTACCCTACAACGGTACGGAAAGGGAACCCAAACTTGAAGAGGTTTCTAAAGCATTACGCCTACAATCATCTGACATCAAGGGACATTGGGAAGTTAGAAGTGGTATCAAAGGGTTCTTGGCCAAGTTTCTGTTTGAGAAGGCCCAAGAATGTTGGAATTCCCTTGACCTACAGGCCTTTGAAGAGATTGTGGCTCTCCTTGTCTATGGATTGGTGTTGTTCCCGAATCCTGATCAGCTTATAGATATCAATGCTGTCAAGATCTTCATGTCCAGGAATCCTATACCTACGTTGCTCGGGGACATCCTTCACTCATGTTACACTCGAACCATGAGAAAAAGAGGTGTTCTTATGTGTTGCACTCCTCTCCTGGGAAGGTGGTTTATTTCGCACCTTCCACAATCAGTTTTGAAGAATGAGCGGGGTTTGAGATGGTCACAACGATTGATGACTCTTACGCATGCTGATATACATTGGTGTTCTCGGTCCAGAGAGGATGTCACTATCATTGATCGTTGCGGGGAGTTTCCTAATGTTCCTTTACTTGGAATCAGAGGAGGTATCACTTACAACCCGTGCCTGGCTTGGAGACAGTTTGGATATGCTCGGAGGGGTGGCCCTCATGACATGTTAATTCCTGACATAGTTTTTGACTTTGATAACGATACACAAGGACTTCGCCAGAGATTTATCAGAGCTTGGAGGATGCCCAACAAGATAGACAGCAAGACACTGGGGCATAGAAACTCCATCCCGTTGGAGCCTTATCTCAAGTGGGTACGAGCCCGCTCCCAGAAGTTAGTGATGCCATATCCTCATGTTCTCCCTGTGATCAAAGAGCCAGTTTTGGAAGGAGAGGTGTCCTACACCATTCAACATCCTGACATGCCTACATCCTGGGAAGAAATGCAGAAGAGCTGGATCCAGCTCAAAGAAGAACGAAATTCTCTTGAGTCTAGTCTACATGCTAGTGAGAAGAAGGTATTGGAGCTCACCCGCCTATTGCACGAGGAAAAGACTCTCAACACTTACATTGCTCCAAAGAGGATGCGTAGTGTCTTCTGGGATTGATTTGCTTTTGTAATATTTTTCCCATGAGGCTTTGATGTACTGAACAATTATTTCCTAATGATAATGTGTGCTCCTTTTTGTCTACAACAAATTTGAACTTTCGAACCCTTGAATGCATTGCATAAACACATATCATGCATCATGTGCATCACAGGTACTCTTCTTTTCAGGTTGCTTAATGTTCTTCACTATTTATTTCAGCATCATGAACCCTGAATCATCTACCGAGCAGTTCATCAAGGCCCTTCAGGCCCAAAACGCCTAGTTCCAAGAGCTGATCATGAGTTTGGCCCAAGGTCAAGAGGAATTGAAGGCTTTGCTGGTCAAGAAGAAGAAGAGAACTGTGCTATTCAACACTGGCCGGAGGTTTGGTAATACACTGCAGAATGAGGTTGATCAAGCTGGTTCTTCTGTGGGAAAAGGCAGTCTCCAAGGGGGAGGAGTTCCTAGTCCGGTGGTCTCTGACAACAAGACTGATTTCAATGAGGAGCAGTATCCCCCAGCTGAAGACAAGTACAAGCAGTTAGAGGATCGTCTGAATGCCATGGAAATTCAACAAGTGCCAGGTTTGGATTTTGGAGACTTGGGTCTATCTTCTGGTGTGGTGATCCCACACAAGTTCAAAGCACCATCTTTCGCAAAGTATGACGGGGCGTCCTGCCCTAAACTACATCTCAGATCTTATGTGAGGAAGATCCAACCATACACTGTGGACTAGAACTTATGGATCCACTTATTCCAAGAGAGCCTTTCAGGGACTCATCTCGAATGGTTCTATCAGCTGGATGGAACCAAGGTTCGTAACTGGGAAGAATTGGCTACTGCTTTTTACAAGCAGTATCGGTATAATGCCGACCTCGCTCCTACACGTACCCAACTCCAGGGTATGTCGCTAGGATCGGGAGAAGGTTTTAAAGAGTATGCGCAGAAGTGGAGGGACCTGGCTGGCAGGGTGCAACCACCATTAACCGACCGTGAACTAGTAGACATGTTTTTGGGTACCTTATCCGGGCCGTTCTTCAACCATCTCATTGGTAATTCTTCTGCAGGGTTTACAGATCTCATTCTGACTGGGGAAAGGATAGAAGCGGGTATGAAATCATGGAAAATTCAGAAAGGTGCGTCCTCAAGTTCGGAGAAAAAGCCTTTCAAAAAGGAAGCCAGTGCTGTGTATGGGCCTAGGAGGCAAAACAAACCAGAGCGCCGCCAAGCTGTCAACGCGGTGGTAATTGCTAAGCCTGCTGCCGCTCCTCGGCAACCTAACCATCCAAGGGGTGAGAGACCCAGAAGAGAATATACTCGGCTTAGTATGACCTTGTCGCAAATCTTGCCGCAACTGCTATCGACCAACTTGGTAACCGTCAGAGAGGCTCCAAAGGTGGTGAACACAACCTCTCCCAAGTATAATCCAAACGCCCAGTGTGCTTATCACTCTGATAGCCCGGGGCATTCTACTGATGATTGCTGGGCCCTAAGAAATAAGGTTCAGGACCTTATTGATACGAAGGAAATACAGTTTGAGGCGCCAGAAAGGCCTAACGTTGTGACCGCTCCTATGCCCCAGCATGGAGTAAATGCTATTGAGGAAGACTTGTATGCAGTTTCTGTGGATGATGTTGCTACCCCTCTATTGACTGTTAAGAGGAACCTGCTGTTGGCTGGTTTATTTCCGGGTTGTAGCAAGGGTTGCCTTATGTGTGTTGTTGCCCCTACTAGTTGTCCGTTGCTGAAGTCAGGCGTCCAAAACTTGATGGATAGCAAAGAAATCCTGTTCAAGAAGACCGATGTTCCTATTGTTCCTACTGAAGAAGTATCTGTTGTCACCATCTTCAACAATCCTACCAAGGCTCCCCCGAGGAAGCCATTCAAAATCATGTCCGTTGCACCCATTATCATTACTGTTCCGGTGCCCCTCCCCTATGAATCTGACAAGGCTGTCCCATGGCACTATGGGGCAGATGTGTATGTACTTGGAGTGAAGTAGGAGTTCAACACTAGTACTAGTATCAGTAACATCACTGGTCCCGCTAAAGTTACTCGCAGTGGCAGGCTCTTCTCGCCTGACATTGCGCCACCAGTTATCTGAAGACCTCTTATAATCACGCCTACAAGTGCGCCCGTTCCCCCTTCTGATCAAGTTTCTACACCTGCTGCCGAGTCATCTAACACTCGGGGCAAAGGGATTGCTGATGTGCCTGCCCGAATGGAGGCACCAAAGACTGTTAATGTTGAAGCCTCCCAGCAAGAGATGGAGGAAATCCTTAAGATCATTAAGAAGAACAATTTCAACGTCGTTGAACAGCTGGGGCATACACCCTCCAAGATCTCTATGCTATCATTGCTGCTGTGCTCAGAGGCCCACGCCAAGGCCCTGATTTCATTTCTGAAGACGGCTCATGTGCCACAAGAGACATCTGCGGACCAATTTACTGACTGTGTGGCCAATCTGACCGCTGACAATGGGTTGGGATTCTCTGATGCTGATCTTACCGCCAAGGGAAAGAACCACAATGATGCCCTGCATGTCTCCATTGAATGCAGGGGCACTACTCTCGCACACGTGTTGGTGGAAACCGGTTCTTCATTAAATGTATTGCCCAAGAAGGCCTTAGACAAGTTGGATTCTGAGGGTCTGGAGTTGAAGCCTAGTAACATCGTGGTCCGAGCCTTTGACGGGTCGAAGAGGATGGTACATGGTGAAGTGGACATTCCGATTCGTGTTGGTTCCCAAGTCTTTGATTCAATGTTCTATGTGATGGACATTCGTCCATCTTATTCCTGTTTGCTGGGTCGGCCTTGGATTCACAAGGCTGGGGCTGTGACCTCCACTCTACACCAGAAGCTCAAGTACCCTGTCAGAGGGCAGATTGTTACAATGCAGGGGGAGGAAGAATACATGCTTAGTCATCTGAACTCATTCCGGTATATAGAGATGGACGGGGAGTTTATTGAAACCCCCTTTCAACATTTTGAAGAAGTACCTCCAACATTGGCGTCAGCAGAAACAGTGGTTGAAGAAGACTTTCCTTTGAAGATGGCTTCCTTGAAGGACGCTCGGGCTGTAATTGAGAAAGGTGAATGTGCTAACTGGGGAAGGCTCCCTGATTTTACTACTAAAACTGACAAGTTTGGGCTGGGTTTCACTGCAGAGGCTCAGAGGGCTGTACGCAAAGCAAGGATCGGAAGACCTCCCGTGTTCATCACCAACCCGGGGGTGAATGCTATTGAAGGCGAGGCAGAGGAATCAGAGTTTGATAGCTGGATCTACCCGACGACCGACGGTGGACTAAACAATTGGACTGCGAAAGATCACATACTTGTTACTTTTGTTACGTAGTAATGAATTCCTTTGTTTTAAATTTGTAATGAACAAAAACTTTATGGCCCGCTGTCTTACCCGGGGCACCGTTGGCTTCATTTGTGAGGGCTTATTACTTGTCATTTCCATATATCATGAATAAAAACATTGGACGTTTTTCGCATTTCAAATCTTGTGCTCCCTTTCTTTCTTTCTTTATATATTGCAAAACAGCTGTATTTACACACACTCACTCATACAGGTTTCAATCCACTCTAGATCTCACCGGTAACGACTCTGCTACTGTCAGTTATGACTTCGAAAATCCGATCAACTTAGCCGAAGACGAAGGTGAAGATGATTGCGAAGTGCCTGGGGAGCTTGCAAGACTGTTACTACAGGAAGAGAGGGCCATTCAGCCACATGAAGAGCTAGTGGAAACAGTAAATCTGGGTACTGAGACAGATAAAAAGGAAGTTAAGATTGGTGCTAATCTAGAGCTCAGCGTGAAACAACGGTTAATTCAGATACTGCACGATTATGTGGAAATCTTTGCCTGGTCCTACGAAGACATGCCTGGGTTGGATACCGACATTGTGGTCCATCACTTTCCTACCAAGGAAGACTGCCCTCCGGTAAAGCAAAAGGTCCGCCATATGCGTCCAGAAATGTCCGAGAAGATCAAAGCTGAGGTTATGAAACAATTTGATGCCAGTTTTCTTACAGTAACTTCTTACCCTCAGTGGGTTGCCAATGTGGTTCCGGTGCCAAAGAAGGACGGAAAGGTCCGAATGTGTGTTGACTACAGGGATCTGAACAGGGTGAGCCCCAAGGATGACTTCCCTCTACCTCACATTGACGTTCTGGTTGACAATACAGCTCAGCACAAGGTGTTCTCCTTCATGGATGGTTTTTCAGGTTATAATCAGATCAAAATGGCTCCTGAAGACATGGAAAAGACTACCTTCGTTACTCAGTGGGGCACCTTCTGCTACAAGGTCATGCCTTTCGGGTTGAAAAATGCTGGGGCAACCTACCAACGTGCCATGGTTGCTTTATTTCATGACATGATCCATCATGAGATAGAAGTGTATGTCGATGATATGATTGCAAGGTCCCAAACTGAGGAGGAACACCTTGACCATCTGTAGAAGTTGTTTGATCGTCTGAAGTTGTACAAGCTGAGGTTGAACCCGAACAAGTGCACCTTCGGGGTGAGATCCGGAAAACTACTAGGCTTTGTGGTGAGCGACAAGGGTATTCAAGTGGACCCTGCCAAGGTTAAAGCCATACAAGAGATGCTAGTTCCCAAGACAGAGAAAGAGGTCAGAGGCTTTCTAGGACGTCTGAATTACATTGCCCGATTCATCTCGCACCTAACTGCTACCTTTGAACCAATCTTCAAGCTGCTGAAGAAAGATCAAGTAGTATGTTGGAATGATGAATATCAGGCCGCTTTTGACAGAATCAAAGAGTATCTCCAAGAACCATCCATTCTTATGCCACCGGTTGAAGGGAGACCTCTGATACTATACCTGACAGTACTTGACAACTCAATGGGGTGTGTGATGGGGCAGCATGACGAGTCTGGCCGAAAAGAGCATGCCATTTATTACCTTAGCAAAAAGTTTACCGACTGTGAGACCCGATACTCACTGCTCGAGAAAACTTGCTGCGCTTTGGTATGGGCTGCTCGCCGGCTGAGACAGTACATGCTGACTCACACTACTTTGTTGATTTCAAAAATGGATCTGATAAAGTACATATTCGAAAAGCCTGCTCTGTCCGGAAGAATAGCAAGATGGCAAATGATCTTGACGGAATACGACATCCAGTATACGACTCAGAAGGAAATCAAGGGAAGTGTATTGGCAGACCATTTGGCACACCAGGCAGTGGACGCCTACCAGTCAATGAACTTTGAATTCCCTGATGAGAGTATCATGGTAGTGACTGATTGTGAAGTACCTGGACCGGATGAAGGACTTGAGGAAGGATCCCGATGGTCTATGCACTTTGACGGAGCTTCCAACGCTTTGGGTAACGGTATCGACGCCGTGATCATATCCCCTCAAGGCACTCATACTCCACTCACTGCCCGGCTATGTTTCAACTGCACCAACAACATGACGGAGTATGAGGCATGCATCATGGGTCTTCAAGCTGCGATTGACTTAAGGGTCAAGTTTCTGAGTGTCTTCGGAGATTCCGCTCTCGTGATCAACGAGATCAAAGGCGAGTGGGATACGAAACACCCAAACCTTATCCCTTACAGATAATGTGTGTTGACATTGATCCCCCATTTCACAGAGATAACTTTTGAACACTTCCTAAGAGAGGAGAATCAGTTAGCGGACGCGTTAGCTACGATGTCTTCTATGTTCAAAGTCAAGTGGGACAATGAGGCTTCCCGGATCATTATCTGGAAACTGGACGAACCGGCATACTGTTGTGATCTTGAGGCTGAGGTAGTAACTGAAAAACCCTGGTATCATGAGGTGAAAAGGTACTTAGAAGCTCAAGAATACCCTGAAGGTGCATCGGTCAACGACAAAAAGTTTCTGAGAAGGTTCACTGCAAAGTTCTCCCTCCGCAATGGCATTCTATACAAGCGAAACCATGATTCAACCTTACTGCGTTGTGTGGATAAGACTGAAGCAGAAAGGATCATGGCAGAGCTACATGAAGGTACCTTCGGAACACACTCCAGTGGACATACCATGGCAAAGAAAATCCTTCGGGCAGGATATTTCTGGTCCACAATGGAAGCCGATTGTTACCAACATTCTCGAACGTGTCATAAATGCCAGATTTATGCAGACAAGGTGCACGTTCCTCCAGTTCCTCTGAATGTCTTGACCGCACCTTGGCCTTTTGCAATGTGGGGTATTGATATGATCGGTGAGATTAAACCTACAGCATCCAACGGGCATCGTTTCATCCTGGTAGCGATCAATTACTTCATAAAATGGGTTGAAGCAGCTTCCTACGCTACGGTAACCAAGAACGTTGTGGCACGGTTCATTCGGCACAACCTGATTTGTTGCTACGGTGTCCCGGAGAGAATCATTAAGGACAATGGTACCAATCTTAACAACAAGATGATCACTGAGCTCTGCGAGCAATTCAAGATACAACACCACAATTCTTCTCCCTACCGGCCGAAGATGAATGGGGCTGTCGAAGCAGCTAATAAGAATATCAAAAAGATTGTGCAGAAGATGACAGTGACCTACAAAGATTGGCACGAGATGTTACGGTTTGCTCTTCATGGGTACCGTACCTCAACAAGAACGTCAATCGGGGCAACTCCTTTTTCCTTGGTCTATGGCATGGAGGCAGTCTTGCCAATTGAGGTTCAGATACCCTCCCTCCGGATAATGAAGGATGCAGGCTTGAGCGAAGATGACTGGATCCAGACAGGACTTGATCAATTAAACCTAATTGACGAAAAGAGACTCACTGCTATTTGTCATGGTCAAACGTACCAAAAACGGATGATCAGGGCATTTAACAAGAAAGTCAGACCACAAGAGTATCAAGTTGGGGACCTGGTAATCAAACGCATCATCCTTCCTCAAAGTGATCCCAGGGGCAAATGGACCCCTACATACGAAGGGCCATTTGTGGTTAAACATGTGTTATCAGGAGGAGCCATGATTGTAACCACCATGGATGGTGACGACCTTCCTCACCCCGCCAATGCAAACATAGTAAAAAGATACTACGCATGATAAAAGACCCGCTAGGTTGACATACCTAGGCAAAAATTAGGGCTTCCCGGCGAACCAAAAGGGTTCGGGCAAAATGAGGGATGAAATAAAAAAAATCTGTACACCCGGCAAGTCGAAAACCTGAAAAGGCGGCTTGGGAAAAAATGGGTATCCCGGTGGACTGAAAACCCGAAAGGGCGGTCCGAGAAAAAGTTAGGGATTAAAGCGTAATACTATGTCTCATTGGATCACCTTGCATCCAGAATCCGGTATCAACTATCAAGTTCAAACGGCATCAATCGATCAGCTTCATCTTCAACTGAGCAGCAAAGTGATGAGACGCTTGAAGGCATAAAGGCGATAGCAGAGTTGAAACCCAGTGGGACTTTTTCACATAGCTGTTTTGTTTTCCCTTTTCGCAAAATTGTATAAACTCTGTTGTTCGGCGGCGTTCTCTTACTAGGATGTCAGCCTCTTGTACATAAACGCCTATTTTCAGGCAGATTCAAAAAATCAATACAAATTCACTTTTCAGATCAATTGCCAATTGTTTTTCTTTTTCTGTTTTGTCTTGCGAAGAACGTCCAGTGTTCAATTTTTGATATATGCATTTGACACTAATTGCTAAGTCATAAATATTTGCATACGAAACAAAGGGTTAATTACAGGTAACATCAGAAACAGGGGCAATAATGAGTGGTCTAAGCAATCTAATTGCGCTGTCCACCAAGGCACCAAGGTAGGTTCTGCTGAAAAACATATCTAAGTTATCTCCACTCCCCAGTGAAGTCGCCAAGATTTAACAATTCTCCTCAAGCAGAGTTGGTCTCCCATCAACCCTAACAAGGAACAATATCTCCAGCAAGTCAGCAATACTCTCCCCAAGCAGAGTTAATATACTGTCAGCCATAAGGAAGTTGGATTATCCCTCGCAGATCTCAACATTCCCCGACGGAGTATACAAACATTCCTAACAAGCATCCCCGGCAATCTTGATCTAAGATTGTTCCCCGGCGGAATACCGAACATCAAGTGGAACCATTCCCCAGTCCAAAAGCTTCCCCAGGAAAGTGGAATCCATACCCCCAGCAGGTCTTGAAGCTTATCCCCAGTAGATTCTAGAAGCTTATCCCCGCAGAGCACGAACGCGTCTCCCGGATTTATTTAAAGGTTATTTCCCCACCAGGATATAACTGGGTTATCCTCAGCCAATAACCATGGAAAGATCGGCCCCGACGAAGTCTTCCTATCCCCAATGGAGTTCATCAAATCTTCCAACATAGCTCAACAATGGTATCCCCGGAGGAGTTATCATCAACATCTCAACAAAGAACCTCTCTTTCCCCACAGAGTTCACTCCCCGCAGAGTAATCTATTCACCAAGTTTATTCACCAACGGAGTCATCTGCTCCTACCGGTATTCTTGCAACCATCACTCCCAGCGGAAACAAAAGCTCTACTCTTCCACAGCAGCCCAGGATTCAACTTCCCGGCACCCGTCAAGGATTTACTTTCCTGAAGAAAAAAAAACACATACATTCATCGCATCTTCATACATTATAGCATGCATACACGCATCATGAACATACAATCTCATTTATTCTGAGAACATCACGCATCTCATACATCATGACATCGCATACGACTAACGTTTTGTCTTTTCAGGACAAAGGTCAGTACAAAGATGATTACTATCAACTGTCGTGATTTCAGATCCGATTCCTGTATCAAGCCAGGGTGTATCTATTGACGACTATTTCCAGATTCGATTCCTGTAACCAGCCAGGGTACGTCTGAAGAGTTTGAGGATCCGATTCCTGTATCCAGCCAGGGTGCATTTGTTGACAACTATTTTCGGACTCGATTCCTGTAACCAGCCAGGGTACGTCTGAAGAGTTTGAAGATCCGATTCCTGTATCCAGCTAGGGTGTATCTGTTGACGACTATTTCCGGACTCGATTCCTATAACCAGCCAGGGTACGTCTAAAGAGTTTGAGGATCCGATTCCTGTATCCAGCCAGGGTGTATCTGTTGAGGACTATTTCCGGACTCGATTCCTGTAACCAGCCAGGGTACGTCTGAAGAGTTTGAGGATCCGATTCCTGTATCCAGCCAGGGTGCATCTGTTGACGACTATTTCTAGACTCGATTCTTGTAACCAGCCAGGGTACGTCTGAAGAGTTTGAGGATCTGATTCCTGTATCTAGCCAGGGTGTATCTGTTGACAACTATTTCCGGACTCGATTCCTGTAACCAGCCAGGGTACGTCTGAAGAGTTTGAGGATCCGATTCCTGTATCCATCCAGGGTGTATCTGTTGACGACTATTTCCGGACTCTATTCCTGTAACCAGCCAGGGTACGTCTGAAGAGTTTGAGGATCCGATTCCTGTATCCAGCCAGGGTGTATCTGTTGACGATTATTTCCGGACTCGATTCCTGTAACCAGCCAGGGTACGTCTGAAGAGTTTGAGGATCTGATTCCTGTATCCAGCCAGGGTGTATCTGTTGACGACTATTTTCGGACTCGATTCCTGTAACCAGCCAGAGCATGTCTGAAGAGTTTGAAGATCTGATTCCTGTATCCAGCCAGGGTGTATCTGTTGACTACTAATTCCGGATTCGATTCCTGTATCTAGCCAGGGCACATCTGTGGGTAACTGATTGTAGACTCGATACCTGTATCCGGCCAGGGCACATCTACATGAGGAGTTTAGAGATTCGATACCTGTATCCATCCAGGGCACATCTACACGAAGAGTTTGAAGATCAACTCTTGTAACAGGCCAGGTAATTATCTTTCTTTCTCAGGTACGCAAGTTCTCGCTAAGGAATCTCTTACGCGATCGACACTTCCAGATGGCATATATAAGCCCATCCTCCTATCCATCAGTCTCCAAATGGCATCTATAAGCCCATTCCCGACATCATCACGCTGCTGACATTCTACTATGTGAGTGCAAATTTCTGGGCACTCTAGTGTTCAATCATCTTCCACCTTTGGATCACGAAAGGCACGCCAGCCAATCTACACCCTCAGGTCTAAGAAGATTGAACAGGGGCAACTGTTGTACCCAAAAATTTGCCCTCCCATATTCTTCAAGATTTGCCAAGATCATGGTTCAAAATCTCTCAAGAATTGCACAGTCCAATTGCCTCCTAACACAGTCAAAATTAGGGTTTTGGTTCTTG
This sequence comes from Vicia faba, assembly GCA_948472305.1. Taxonomy (NCBI): domain Eukaryota; kingdom Viridiplantae; phylum Streptophyta; class Magnoliopsida; order Fabales; family Fabaceae; genus Vicia; species Vicia faba. The sequence continues at coordinate 75,907,754 of OX451741.1, forward strand.
CAAAGGAAATGAGGTTTCCAAGGGTCCAATCAAGTCCCACATGCCTATAAACATTGTCAAGCATTCATATGTCAAGTTTCAAGACTCACAGCATCAAATTGCACAGTCAAAAACCCTAATTGCTCCACAATCAACTACAGGGGCAAAATGGTCATTTTGCAGTCAAAAGTCAATAATTTTGGTCAACATCTTATTTTGAAGCCACAAACATCATTTGATCAATTCTTGATCATGATTTCTCAAAGCATGGCTCAAAAAAGTCTCAAGATGCAAAAGTTTCTATTTTTGGACAATAGAAAAGTCAACTGCAAATTGACCAGGGCATAACTTCCTCATGGTTCATCAGAAAAATCCCATCCAAAGCTCATTTTGAAGAGGATGACATTTTATACAACTCATATTCACACTTCAAGTCCAAGAAATGCTCTCACAAAAAGTTATCAATTTCAACATTATAGGTCATTTTCAAAAGTCAACAAAAAGGCACTTTAAGTCAAAGACCATAACTTGAGATTGGTAAATCAAAATGACATGGGACCAAAGGCATTGGTTAGAGGACTTCAAGACCTTTCCAAAATGTCCAAGAACATGATCATAGCCTCAAAATTGAGCAAGCTATGCCTTGGAGAAGTTGGGAAATTTTTGGGAATTTTGAAAAGTCAACTTTGCTTCAAAAGCTTCAAAAATGCTAATGGGCCTCAAATTCCTCCTTGAAACATTACCCAAAGCATATGCACGACCCATTGAGCTAAAAATGATTTATTTTCTTATTTTTAATTAATTAATTGAATTTTTATTATTATTAATTCATTTAATTAGTTTTAATTGTAGAAAAATATCAAATAATGCTTTTCAAATCTTTTTGTGCAGCAAATATTCTCATTATAGGCTAAAGATTTCGTGCACCAATCAACAAGACAAGATCATCCATATTTGGCAAGATTTGCATGAAAAAAAGATTGAAAAAGATATGGAAAAAATCAAATATTGAAATCATCAATTCATGGACTTATTGGCTTGTTTCTTGACCTAATTTCGTTCATGTACTTATGCAAGACCTAACCTAATGAAGGATACACGAAAAACTGCTCAGAAAGATAGAACCAATTTGCAAATTTTCACAAAAAAGCTTGAAACTGATTTCATATTTGCAGGGCGATTCAAGGCTTAGAACCTTTTCCATTACGTTCCTGACATTGCTAGGAGTCGATTGCAATCAAGAACAAGTCCCCATACTCCAAGAATCGGTAGAACAAAATCATCTTTTTCATAAATATGTCCATAATCGAATTTCAATTTCTATGCATCATTCATGTGTTTTGATCATTGATTTGTGTTACTAACATCTCCCTGGAACTTTTGGCATAGTTTAATTGTTCTAAAAATGCTTGAAACGAGATTCACCATTGATGAAACATAGGGTTTGAGAACTTCAAAATTGGGGGTTCTCATATATGGTAAAATTAGACCACCAAACCTGTATGGACACATTCGTGACAACAAGACGAATCCAATGGTGCCCTCGCGCCCTTTTTATATTTATTCCTCTTCTAATCGCTATTTTTACAGTTTCCATTTAGTGGGGGTTTAAAAGCCCCGCTACTTGCTTTATGTTTGCAGATAAAACGAAGAAGAAGCCTGGCGTGTCATCTTATGGTTGGACAGTTCAAATATCCAGCGCGCTTTTTGTTTTATATCACTATGTTGTTTCTTTTTATATAATCATTGTTTTCCACTAACATTACAAACGCGTTGCTTGGTTCAGATGGTGGATGACACGCCTTGTAACCACTAGGACCTGGGTTCGATTCCCAGGTCCCCCATACAATTGCTATTATTTTTTCTAACTCAATTCCATTCAGCGCTTCATCCAGAACTCCACCATGAGCCTCACGCTTGAGCCTGCCAAGTGGCCAGGAGATCCAATCCAGTGGTCAGGAGACAACGCCTATGGTACACCTCAGTCAACCATCCCACACGTGATACCAAAAAGTCAAGCAAGGCCTATGCTGTTGGGCCAGATTTACTCCAATTTACCTCCCTTTGGGGCCTGATACCCCCTTGGTTTGCTTTTTTTTAATTTTATTTTCTTTCCAATTTTATTTATAATTCTTTTTCTAATTCTCTTAATTATTTTTATTTAATTCATTTAAAGTAACTTTCTTTTCATAATATAAAAAACAGAAAAATGTAAAATATGTTTAATTATTATTAATTTCAACATTTAAATATTTTTGTAAATAAATTTTAATAATTAATTTAGTTAATTTAGGTTTTAAACTTTAATCCTTTTCTTAATAAATAAAAAATATCTAGACTTAGGGTTTTTTGACATTTTTCATCCTTTTCTTAATTAATTATTTGTCTCATTATTATTATTATTAATTACTATTTATTTTTATAAATAAATATGTATATTAATTAATTAGTAAATTAGAGTAACTTTAAGATTTCTTTTTATTAATAATTAAAATATTTAGAACTAGGGTTTCCTTCTAATTTTAATTCTTTTCTTATTTTCATTAAATACCAAAAACATAAAAAACATTTTTTTTTCCTTCTTTTCTTTAATTAAATAATTAATTAGCTTTTAATTCAATTTAATTTCAAGCAAAGGGTTAAAACTCTCGGACGTCCAATTGTATTTCTTTTCGCGCGTTTATTTTCTTTTGAATATTATGTAACTGCTCAAGGATTGTAATAGTAATTAGGTTTACCGCATTTATTTACTTTCCGCATTTTTATCAAACGGGTCTTTGTAATTTGGCGATGTATAGACCCGCGCCTTGTAATAGCGTAGTTTTATCTTTCCGCATTTAAAGTTCCGCACTCTTAAATTCTAAATTGCATGAAAGAATGTATGGCTAATTAAAAACAAGCGTAGCTCACAATGCCATGATCAAAGATAATTGCTAAACATGAAAACAACACACAAATTCACACACCACTCCTAGGGTACGCCTCACCTGTTGCCTTCGAAACGTGGTCGTCGAGTATAGGACGTTTTAGTAAGTCCTTATGTCCATGATCCAGTTGCCTCGGATTAAAAAAGGATCAAGGGCGTAAGGGTAGCTTCTAAGGTGTCCTACTGTTGCTCTGGTGACCACACTGTCCCTAAAAACGAATTGACCCGAACACCTCCAACGGTGGTGCTACCTACCTCTCAATGGTGGGATGGCACTACCTTAAGGACTTCTACACAGCTTAATTCCTTAGGGGTAGGTAGATGACTCATAGATACTTGCTCTATTCAAAAACAAATCAAAAACTCTTTTCACACTGACACTTTTCAAAAAGCTTTCAAAACAATTTTTCAAACACTCTTGAGGACCGATACAAGAGTTATTCCGAAATCTTTCAAAGAAACTTTTTCGAACCCACAAACACTTGAAAAGCAAACATTTTTCAAAACACAATGAGCAAGTATCTAAGAGCCCATGGATAACCATGGATAGAAAGGGTGCTAACACCTTCCCTTTCTATAAATCTACCTCCCGAACCGAGAAACTATCTCATAAAGAATTTTGCTGTGCTTTTGTCCTGTCCATGTTGGAGAAAATAAAAGACGGTGGAGACTCTTGCTTCCGCGACATTTCGCGAACCAGCGTTAAACAGTCAGTTCTAAATCCACCGATCACACTGAGGATAACCCAGTTAGACTTCTGTGGGTATAATCCTCTGAATTTGGCTGGGGAGATTTATTTTTTCTCTACAAGGGATAAGCTTCCAAAGTCTACTGGGGAAGATGATTTAACTCTGTCGGGGAAGCTTTTTTAGACTGCGCTGGGGAAATGGCTCCACTAGGGGTATCTTGTATTCGTCGGGGAACATTCTTATACTCTGTTGAGGAATATTAAGACTGACGGGGATGCTCTTATACTTGTTGGGGAATTTCTTTATACTCCATTGAAGAATATTAAGACCTTCTGGGGATACCAAACCTTTTTAGGTCTGATGGTAGACTAACTCTGCTTGGGGAGAGTATTGCTGATTCGTTCATAATTTCAAGTTTTAGCTGAGAGCTACTATTATTACTGTCTTACCCTGCGCGGAATGAAGGTATTTTAGCCATATCCTTCAGCTGAATCTATCTTGGTACCTGGTGGACGAAGCAACTACACAGCTATGGACATTTCTTATGCCCCTTGTTTCTGATATTACCAGTAATTCATCTTTCGTTTCGCATGTAAATATTTATGATCAGCAACTAATGTCAAATGCATATATAAAAAATGAACATTGGACGTTCTTTGCAAAACAAAACAGATAAAGGAAAAACAACTTGAAATTTGTCTGAAAATGAATTTGTATTGATTTTGAAGTTTGGCCTGAAAATAGGTGTTTTGTACAAGAGGCTGACGTCCTAGTAAGAGAACACTGCCGAACAAATAGAATTTATACAATTTTTCAAAAGGAAACAAAACAGCTATATGAATAATCCCACTGGGTTCCAACTCTGCTATTGCCTGTATATCTTCAAGCATCTCATCACTTTGCTGCTTAGTTGAAGATGAATCTGATAGATTAGGGTCGTCCGAGCTTGATAGTCGATACCGAAGTTTGGATGCGAGGTGATCCAATGAGACATAGTGTTACGCTTTAATCCCTAACTTTTCCCTGGACCGCCCTTTCGGGTTTACAGTCCACCGGGATACCCATTTTTGACCAAGCCTCCTTTTCAGTTTTTCGACTTGCCGGGTGTACAGACTTTTTTTCATTTTCATCCCTTATTTTTGCCCGAACCCTTTTGGTTCGTCGGGAAGCCCTTATTTTTTCCTAGGACAGTCAACCTAGCGGGTCTTTGATTATGCGTAGTATCTTTTTACTATGTCTGCATTGACGGGGTAAGGAAGGTCGTCACCATCCATGGTGGTTAGAATCATAGCTCCTCCTGAGAAAATGTTCTTAACCACAAATGGCCCTTCGTAAGTAGGGGTCCGTTTGCCCCTGGGATCACCTTGAGGTAAGATAATGCGCTTGATTACCAGGTCCCCAACTTGATACTCTTGTCGTCTAACTTTCTTGTTAAATGCCTTGATCATCCGTTTCTGGTACGTCTGACCATGACAAATAGCAGTAAGTCTCTTTTCATCAATTAGGTTTAGTTGATCAAGCCGGGTCTGAATCCAGTCATCTTCACTCAAACCTGCATCCTTCATGATCCGAAGAGAGGGTATCTGAACTTCAATAGGCAAGACTGCCTCAATGCCATAAACCAAGGAATATGGTGTTGCCCCTGTTGACGTCCGTGCTGAAGTACGGTACCCATGAAGAGAAAACAGTAATATCTCGTGCCAGTCTTTGTAAGTCACTGTCATCTTCTGCACAATCTTCTTAATGTTCTTATTTGCTGCTTCGACAGCCCCATTGATCTTCGGCCGGTAGGGAGAAGAGTTATAATGCTGTATCTTGAATTGTTCGCAGAGCTCAGTGATCATCTTGTTGTTAAGATTGGTACCGTTGTCCATAACGATCCCCTCTGGTACACCGTATCGATAGATCAGATTGTGCCGAATGAACTGTGCCACGACGTTCTTGGTTACGGTAGTAAAGGAAGCTGCTTCAACCCACTTTGTAAAGTAATCAATCGCTACCAAGATGAAACGATACCCGTTGGATGTCGTAGGTCGGATCTCACCGATCATATCAATGCCCCACATTGCAAAAGACCAAGGTGGTGTCAAAACATTCAGAGGAACTGGAGGTATGTGCACCTTATCAGCATAGACCTGGCACTTGTGACATGTCCGAGAATGCTGATAACAGTCGGCTTCCATTGTGGACCAGTAATATCCTGCCGGGAGGATTTTCTTTGTGATGGTGTGTCCACTGGAATGAGTTCCGAAAGTTCCTTCATGCAGCTCTGCCATGATCCTTTCTGCTTCAATCTTATCCACACAACGCAGTAAAGTTGAATCATGGTTACGTTTGTAAAGAATGCCATTGCTGATGAGGAACTTCGCCGCGAACCTCCTCAGAAACTTCTTGTCATTAACAGATACACCCTCGAGGTGTTCCTGAGCTTCAAGATACCTTTTTACTTCATGAAACCAGGGCTTTTCTGTTACCTCTTCAGTCTCAAGATCACAGCAATGTGCAGGTTCGTCCAATCTTTCAATAATGATCCGGGGAGCCTCGTTGTCCCAATTGACTTTGAACATAGAAGACATCGTAGCCAACGCGTCCGCCAGCTGATTATCCTCTCTTGGGAAGTGTTCAAAGGTTATCTTCTCGAAATGGGGAAGCAATGTCAACACATACTCCTTGTAAGGAATAAGATTAGGGTGTTTCATATCCCACTCGCCTTTGATCTGACTGATCACGAGAGCGGAATCTCCGAAGACACTTAAAAACTTAATCCTTAGGTCAATTGCAGCTCGAAGACCCATGATGCATGCCTCATACTCCGCCATGTTGTTGGTGCAGTTGAAACATAATCGGGCGGTAAACAGATTATGAGAGCCTTTAGGAGATATGATCATGGTGCCAATGCCATTACCCAAAGCATTTGAAGCTCCATCAAAGTACATAGACCATCGGGATCCTTCCTCAGATCCTTCATCCGGTCAAGGTATCTCACAATCAGTTACTAACATGATATTCTCGTCCGGAGATTCAAAGTTCATAGACTGGTAATCATCCACTGCCTGATGTGCCAAATGGTCTGCCAATACACTTCCTTTGATTGCTTTTTGAGTTCTGTACTGGATGTCATACTCAGTCAAGATCATCTACCATCTTGTTATTCTCTCGGACAAGGCAGGCTTCTCGAAGATATACTTGATTGGATCCATCTTTGATATCAACAGAGTAGTGTAAGTCAGCATATACTGTCTCAGCTGGCGAGAAGCCCATGCCAAAGCGCAGTAAGTTTTCTCGAGTAGTGAGTATCGGGTCTCACAGTTAGTAAACTTTTTGCTAAGGTAATAAATAGCATGCTCGTTTCGGCCAGACTCGTCATGTTGACCCAGCACACAGCCCATTAAGTTATCGAGCACTGTCAAGTATAAGATCAAAGGTCTCCCTTCAACTGGTGGAATCAGGATGGGTGGCTCTTGGAGATACTCTTTGATTCTTTTGAAAGCGGCTTGGCATTCATCATTCTAACGTACCACTTGATCTTTCTTCAATAGCTTGAAGATTGGCTCACAAGTAGCAGTTAGGTGTGAGATGAATCGGGAAATATAGTTCAGACGTCCCAGAAAGCCTCTGACTTCCTTATCTATTCTGGGAGCTGGCATCTCTTGTATGGCTTTCACTTTGACGGGGTCTACTTGAATACCTTTGTCGCTTACGATGAAACCTAGCATTTTACCAGATCTCACACTGAAGGTGCACTTGTTCGGGTTCAATCTCAGCTTGTACAACTTCAACCTGTCAAACAGCTTTTGTAGATGGTCAAGGTGCTCCTCCTTAGTCTGGAACCTTGCAATCATATCGTCGACATATACTTCAATCTCATGATGGATCATGTCATGAAACAAAGCAACCATGGCACGCTGATATGTTGCCCTAACATTCTTCAGTCCAAAAGGCATGACCTTGTAGCAAAAGGTACCCCACTGAGTAACAAAGGTGGTCTTCTCCATGTCTTCGGCACTGGAACCACGTTGACGACCCACTGAGGGTAAGAAGTTACTGCTAGAAAACCGGCATCAAATTGCTTCATAACTCCATCCTTGATTTTCTCAGACATCTCTGGGCGCATTCGGCGGACCTTCTGTTTTACTGGAGGACAGTCTTCCTTGGTAGGCAGGCGATGAACCACAATGTCAGTGTCCAAACCAGGTATATCTTCATAATACCAAGCAAAGATCTCCATGTAGTCATGCAGCATCTGAATCAACCGTTGTTTCACACTAGGCTCCAGATTGGCACCAACCTTGACTTCCTTTTTGTCTGCCTCGGTACCTAGATTCACTGTTTCCACTGGCTCTTCATGTGGCTGAATGGCCCTCTCTTCCTGGAGTAGCAGTATTGCAAGTTCACCAAGCACGTCAAAATCATCTTCACCTTCGTCTTCGGCCAATTTGATCGGATTTTTGAAGTCATAACTGGCAGTAGTAGAGTCGTTACCAGTGAGATCCAGAGTGGATGTGGACCTGTATATGTGAGTGTGTGTAAAATAGCTGTTTTGAAATATATAATAAAGAAAAACAAGGAGCGCAAAATTTGAAATGCAAAAAACGTCCAATGCTTTTATTAATGATATATGGAAATGACACACAAAAGACCTCACAAATGAAACCACAGTGCCCCGGGTAAGACACCAGGCCATAAAGTTTCAAAACATTGTCCATTACAAATTCAAAACAAAAGTTCATTATTGGGTAACAAAAGTAATAGGAATGAAGTCCTTTGTTGTCCAGTTGCTTGGTCCACCATCGGTCGTAGGATAGATCCAGCTGTCGAATTCAGACTCTTCTACATCATCTTCAATGGAATTTACTCCCGAGTTGCTGATGAACACGGGAGGTCTTCCGATTCTTTCACTTCGAATAACCCTTTGAGCTTCTACAGTGAAACCCAAACCAAACTTGTTAGTCTTCTGTGTAAAATCAGGGAGTCAGCCCCAATTTGCACACTCACCCTTCTCAATAACAGCCCAGGCATCTTTTAAGGAAGCCATCTTCGTAGGAGAATCCTCAACCATAGTCTTAGCTGATGCCAGTGTCCGGGGAACCTCTTCAAAGTGCTAAAATGGGGTCTCAATGAACTCCCCATCCATCTCTACGTATCTGAACGAGTTGAGGTGGCTAACCATATACTCTTCCTTCCCTTGTATTGTCACAATCTTCCCTCTGACCGGGTACTTCAGCTTCTGGTGGAGCGTTGAGGTTACGGCCCCTGCTTTATGGATCCATGGGCGACCCAGCAAACAACAGTAGGATGGCCGAATGTCCATCACATAGAACGTAGAATTGAAGACCTAAGAACCAACTTTAATTGGAATATCAACTTCATCGTGCACCATCCTTTTAGACCCATCAAAGGCCCTGACAACAATGTTGCTTGGCTTTAGCTCCAACCCTTCGCAATCCAACCGGTCTAGAGCTTTCTTGGGCAATACGTTCAATGAGGAACCATTATTAACCAATACATGTGCAAGAGTAGTGCCCCTGCATTCAATGGAGACATGCAGGGCATCGTTATGATTTTTCCCCTTGGCAGTCAAATCAGCGTCGGAGAAACCCAAACCATTATCAACAGTTAAATTGGCTACACAATCGGTAAATTGATCAGCTGATGTCTCTTGTGGCACGTGGGCAGTCTTCAAGAAGGTAATCAGAGCCTTGGCATGGGCTTCTGAGTACAGCAATAGTGACAACATAGAAATCTTGGATGGGGTTTGCCCCAGTTGCTCAACTACGTTGTAATCACTCTTCTTAATAATCTTCAGAATCTCTTCCATCTCCTGTTTGGAAGCTTCAACAGTAATTGTCTTCGGTGCCTCCGTCTGGGCAGGCACATCAGTGGTGATCCCTTTGCCCCGAGCGTCATATGACTCGGCGACAGGGGCAGGACTAGGAACTTGATCAGGAATGGCAGTAGGTACACTTGCAGGTGTAATGACAACAGGTCTTCGGGCTGTTGGAGGAGCAATATCAGGTGAGAAAAGTCTACCGTTGCGGGTGACTTTAGCAGGTCCAGTAATGTTGCTGACGCCAGTATCAACATCCAACTCTTGCTTAATTCCATGAAAATAAACATCAGCCCTATAGTGCCAAGGGACAGCTTTGTCAGAGGTGTAGGGGATGGGCCCCGGAACAGTGATAATCACAGGTGCGATCTTCGGAACAGATGTAATTATAACAGGCTTCCTCGAGGGAGCCTTGGAAGAATTGTCGAAAATGGTAATGATGGCGACTTCTTCAGTAGGAATGGAAGGAACAACAGTCTTCTCAAACAGGATCTCCTTACTATCCATCAGGTTTTGGATACTTGACTTCAGGAATGGGCAATCGGTAGGTAAAACAAAACACATATGGCAACCTTCATCACAGCCCGGAAATAAACCGGCTAGCAACAGGTTCTTCTTGACAGTCATCAGAGGGGTAACAATGCCATCCACAGAAACTACAAACAAGTCTTCCTCTACAGCATTCACTCCATGTTTGGGCATGGGAGCAGTCACAACATTAGGCCTCTCGTGTGCCTCGAACTCAATCTCCTTTGCATCAATTAAGTCTTGTATCTTGTTCTTCAAAGCCCAACAATCATCTGTATTATGCCCCGGGCTATCGGAGTGATAAGCGCAGCGGGCGTTAGGGTTATACCTTGGTGACGTTGTATTTGAATTCTTTAGGGGTTCCCTTAGAGTCACCAGATTAGTCTTCAGCAGTTGTGGCAGAATTTGAGATAAGGTCATGCTGAGACGAGTGAATTGCCTCTTAGGTCTCTCGTCCTTTTGTTGATTGTTATACTTAGGAGTACCGGCAGGTTTTGAAATAACGACCGCATTGACAGCTTGGCGGTGTTCAGGTTTACTATGTCTTCTTGTACTCTAGACAGCACTGGACTCTTTCTTAAATGGCTTCTTCTCGGTAATCGATGAGGCACCCTTCTGTATTTTCCAAGCCTTAATACCAGCTTCAATCCTCTCACCAGTCAAAATAAGATCTGTAAATCCATATGAAGAGCTTCCAATCAGATGGTTAAAGAATGGACCAGACAGGGTCCCCAGAAACATGTCTACGAGCTTTAAATCCGGCAAGGTCCCTCCACTTTTGAGCATAATATTTAAATCCTTCACCTGTTCCCATTGACATAACCTGGAGTTGGGTACGCGTAGGAGCGAGGTCGGAGTTGTACTGATACTGCCTGTAGAATGCAGTAGCCAAATCCTCCCAGCTATGGATACTGGCTCCGTCTAACTGATAGAACCACTCAATCTGAGTCTCTGAGAGACTGTCTTGAAAGAAATGGATCCATAAGTTCTTATCAGCAGTGTAAGGCTGGATCTTCCTCACATATGACCGAAGGTGCAGCTTCGGACAGGAAACTCCGTCATACTTGGAAAAGGCTGGTGCCGTAAATTTATGGGGAATCACCACCCCAAATGATAGACCTAGATCTCCGAAGTCCAGATCGGGCACCTTCTGAATTTCCATAGGGCTCAAACGGTCTTCTAGTTGTTTGTACTTATCCTCAGCAGGAGGATACTGTTCTTCATCGTAGTCCGTCTCGTTGTCGGAGACTACAAGGGTAAGAGCCCTCATTTCTTATGGATTATCTTTCCCTCCAGATGAGGTGGTTAGATCAACTTCATTCCGCAGCCTGTTCCCAAACCTGTGTCCTGTGTTGAACAGGACTGTCCTCTTCTTCTTCTTCTTTTTCTCCTTCAGAATCAAGGTCTTCAGGTCCTGCTGACCCTTAGCTAGATTCATGAACAGCTCTTGAAATTGGGCATTCTGGGCCTGGAGGGCCTTGATAGCTTTCTCAGTTGAAGGTTCAGTAGACATGATGATTGCTTAAATAAACAGAGAAGAAGATAAGAGACATGTAAAAGGGTACCTATTTATGAAATGCATGGGATGAAATGCTTATGATTTATGATTTCAAAGACAATCAGGATTCAAATTTGTAAACAAGAAAGGAAACACACTTTATTAGATTTAAACTTCAAAATTTAAATTGTTCAAAAAATTGCCCTTAAGGCGTTACAAAAATCGAAATACTGAAAAGTAAAATAAAAACTGGAAAAGAAATCATCAAAGGTCCATCAATGCTCCCATGGTATCTTCTTATCAGTGCGGACATAGTCGTTCAGGATCCGCTCGTTCTCTAACTGCCTGGTCAACCTCTGGATCTTTTACTCTTGCTCGTTGAACCTCTCCCGATAAGAATCCCATTCATCACGCAGTTGCATCCAAGATCTCTTCAGTGCCCCAATGTCAGTGGGCATATAAGGATGAAGAATGGTTAGAAGAATCCCTTCTTCATTAGCAACTTCAAAAGTGACAGGCCGGACAACTTCATATGGCATACCAAGCTTCTGGGCACGGATGCGGACCCATCTGAGATATGGCTCCATTGGCAAAGAAGTCTTTGGACCCAACTCGTGTGGATCAGATTGGTGAACTCTGTCCCAAGCCCTTATGAACCTACGACGTAGCTCGTCGCTATCTCCCTGAAAATCAAAGATGATATGAGGCATCAACATCTCATGAGGCCCTTCTCTTCTGGCTCTTCCAAACTGAAGGAGAGCTAAGCATGGGTTGTAAGAAATTCCTCCATGGGTTCCTAGCAATGGAACATTAGGATACTCTCCACAGCGATCAATGACAGTCACCTCATCCATACCTTTGAGAGTCCAGATAATGTCATTATGAGAAAGAGACATCACCCTATAAGCCCAGCCCATTCCTTCTTTGTTCTTCAGCACTGACTTAGAGAGGTGCGAAATAAACCACCTCGACAATAAAGGAGCACAACACATCAAGGTTCCCCGCTTTCGGGCAGTAAGAGCATAGAGCTGATGAAGAATGTCACCCAAGAGAGTGGGCACAGGGTTCTGAGAGATGAAGATCTTTATCGCATTCACATCAACAAAAGTGTCAGGATTCGGAAATAGTACCAAGCCATAAATCAAAAGAGCCAGAATATCCTCGAAAGCTTTAAAGTCTAGGCTATCCCAGAAGTAGTTAGCCTTGCCAACCAAGAACTTAGTCAGAAAACCCTTAGCTCCACTTCTAGTTTCCCAATTAGCCATTACCTCCTCTTTGGTCAAGTGAAGGGCTGCAACAATCTCTTCGGGATTAAGAGTCTTTTCCCAACCAGTAAATGGGGTCTGCTCCAGAACAGAGATACCGAGCAGCTCAGAGAACTCTTCTAGGGTAGGAACCAACTGGAAGTCTTGAAAAGTGAAGCAATGGTACAGCGGATCATAAAACTGGACCATGACACTTATTATTTGTTCGTCCAATTTGGAGGTGACCTAACTGAGAAGAGAACCATGCCTCCTGATGAAGGAAGTAGTGTCAGGCATCTTGGCAACCAACTCTTTAAGCAAGGTAGGGACTTGGACAAAGTTGATCCGGATAGTATTCTTACGCATGGGCATCATGATGACCTACAAAACAGAGCAAAGATGAAACCCTCTTGTCTTTGAAATAGGTTAGTCCTTATGCAAGATGTATGCAATGTTATGATGTCATGATGTCATGATAGTAAGCACACCACAAGTATCCACAAATAGAAAACATGGTAAAGGCACACAAGTCACACTGAGAGCCCTTAGATTTCAGGCTGGCATGGAGCTTAGGTACTACCCTCTTTCAGCTCAGTTGGTTCAAACCTGTCCTAAAAATAGTAACCAGGTTCTAGAGGATCTCAATATCACTGACTACCCTCAATCGGTCATAATTCCAATTTAGCAACCTTTTCTTGCGGCCGGAATCATCACGAGAGTTTAGTCTCAATGAGCGTAGCATACTGCTATTGTTCTATGGCCAAGTTGGTCAATTTAAGGTTCTAAGGTCAATTGGTGCTTAATGACCCCTTAGAAGACCCATATTCTCCTTGTTCCAACACAAGGGATATCGGTATAGACTAAAGTGCCACACCAACGTAGCTACTGCTTCATCCGTATCGGTCTACGCCGTACAGATCCCTCACAGTTTATTGCTACTTACCTAAAGGGTATCCCCAGATCCGGGTTAGGATCTATAGAACTCTGATACAAGCCCACAAATATAAATCATACAAAGCATACAATTGAAAACACAATGATCTAATCCTAAGGTACACCCCACTTATTAATTTCCCCAACAGAGTCGCCAGTTTTGTGATCGGTGGGAATGAGAACTGATTGTTTTAGAATGCTGGTTCGCGTTTGCGTTTGTTTTCGCAAAATGTCGCGGTAAGCAAGAGTCGCCACCGTCTTTTATTTTATCCAACAAGGAAAGGACAAAAGCACAGAAAAAATCCTTTTTGAAATATTTCTCGGGTTCGGGAGGTAGATTATAGAAAAGGAAGGTGTTAGCACCCTTTCTATCCGTGGTTATCCACGGGCTCTTAGGTACTTGCTCATTGTGTTTTCAAAATTGCTTTTCTTTGTGTTTGTGGGTTTGAAAGAAGTTTTTGTTTTGAAAGGAGTGTAAGTGCGAAAAGTTTTGTTTTGTTTTAAAAGGAGCAAGTACTTAAGAACCATCTACCTACTCGAAAAAGGAATTAAACTGTGCTAATGTCCTTTAGACAATGCTATCCCATTATTAAGGAGTAGGTAGCATCGTCGTTGGAGTTTTCGGGTCAATTCAATTAAGGGACGTGTGGTCACTAAAGCAATGTCAGGACACCTTAGTGGTAACCCTAATGTCTTAGATCATTTTTCTGAGGCAACCGTTTCGAGGCAACTATGTTCTTTGGACAAGAGGGCGACCTCTAAAACTTCTTATACTCAATGACCACGTTCGAGGCAACCAAGTGAGGTGTACCCTAAGAGTGGCTTGTGCAAGTGTGTCAATTCGGTTAATTCTTATTTGTAGATGTCAATGGTGAGCTATTGTTGATTTTAAGTTAAAGATTGATCTTGTCATGCATTGCCTATTTATCAAACATCTAGCAGTCAATATTGTGCGGAAATTAAATTGCGGGAAGGTAAATCTAAGCTATTACAAGGCGTCGGGTATTTACATCGCCAAAGACAAACCCTTTAATTTAAATTGCGGAAAAATAAAAGAAAGCGATAAATAAATAAAGTCCTAATTTAAAAAAATTCTATTACATTCCCGAAGCAATTACATTATTGAATAAAAATAATACGCGTGCGAGAAAATTAAATCAGAGCATTTTTAGGGTTTTGACCCCTTTTTATTAAAGAAAGCATATTTTTTGTTATTTTTGAATTAAATGGAAATTAAATCTAAGTTAATTAATTAATTAAATAGAAAATATATTTTTGGGTTTTTTATATTTAAGGAAATAAAAATAAAACGATTAAAATTGTAGAAACCTAATATTCTAATTAATTTTAATTTATTGCAAAAAATGTTAAAATTATGCCTAATTAAAAAGACTAAATTGATTAAACTATTTATTTACAAAATAATGAAATAGTGAGATTAATAAAAATATTATTTTTTAGGTTTTCTGATTTTATGAGAAAAATTATTGGGTTAGTAATTAATTAAAAATAATAAAATAAAACAAGTAAAATAAATAAAATATAAAAGAAAAGAAATAACCAAAAGGGGGTGTGGGCCTGAATCTGGATGTATGTTTGGCAATTTCCAGGCCCAAAAATGTCCCAGCCTGTTTGACTTTTCCATCCAACGCGTGCTTGTTGACCAGGGTTCATGGTGAACCTTCTATCTTAGCCACCAGATTTGGCATGAAGGCCATCTGGCACGTTGATCTTTGAGGCATATGGTGGACCAACGCCTTGGAGAGTACATGCAATCACCTGAAGAAAAAATCAAATAAGTGTTTTGGGGGACCTGGGATTCGAACCCATATCCCATTGCTCACATGCCAGCGCTCCAACCACTCCACCACTGCTTAATAGTTGTTAGTATAATAAGCAAACAAAAATATATTGGAAACAAACAACTATGCCTAAAAATAAATAAAAAAGTGGCGCGCTATTTTGAATTGGCCGGTTAGGAGAGGACGCGTGGTCATCTTCTTCACAAACCCCTGGTTTTTTACCTGCGGATTTTTATCCGCAGGAAGATCCGTAGCTCGCTTCCAAAACTCGTTCTAGGCCATGAAAATACCATCCAAGAACATGGATGTGATCATCTCTGCCTCCTGAGCATCCCTATAACCATTATTTGACCCAATTTTTCCTGTAACTCAAACGCCTAAAAACAACACAAGAAAGCCCTAGATTCGGGCATTGCAATACAGGCTATGAAAATCAAATTGAATAATGCATAATTGTTAGAATTTAAACGTTAAGCATGATGGTACAAGTAAATTGGAAAAAAGATGCAAGAAAAACGATTTACGATGCCATATCCAGAGTCGTATTCAAGAACGCTTACAGTGCATTTAGGGCTGCTTCAAGGCTGGATTTTGATCCCTTTGGCTTCAGTGAATGCCAGGCTAGAAGGCTATGTCAAGCTTTTGGACTGAATCATGCTCTAATATTGATTTTGATCTTCCACTTTTTCACACTTTTTACAATTCTTGTTTGGCCGTCTCTTGCAGTTTTTTGGTTGTGTCCTTGCTATGCCTCACTTGTGTATGTATATTGGAATGAGTTTAGGTTAAAATTTGGGCTTGAATCCATAAGAATTGATGAATGGATATTTGATTTGATCACCATTATCAAGTTTCCATATTTTCCTCAAATCCAAGATTTTATGCATGTTTTGACTTGGCACGAGTTTGATTGAGTGTCACATGATATTTGCAAGCTGTAATGATCACAAGAATCTCATTCCATTAATTTTTGGATTTTATTTGAATTAATATTGATTTAAAATGAATTAAATCAATAAAAATTAAATAAAATAGAAAAATAAATGTTTGGTCATGAAATTAAATATGGGACACGTGTGTGGTGTGATAAGACCAAATAAAGTGGAAAAAAGTGGTCCCTTTTGTCAAAAATTGGAGTTTTGAGGATAGTTGACTTTTGGCAATTTTGGAAAAATGCCCAACTTCACCAATGCATAACTTCTTCAATTTTGAACTTTTGGAAGTGTTCTTGGAATTTCTAGAAACCTTGAGATGTCCTCCAATCAAACCTTTTGGTCTCATCTAATTTTGATATTCCATGATCAATTTATAAGCTTTGGCAAAAAAGGTGTTTTTGTTGACTTTCAAAAATGACCTATAATGTCCAAATTTGTAACTTTTTGTGAGTGCATTTCTTGATCTTGGGGTGTGAAGATGGATTGTATGAAATTGCATCCTATTCAAAATGAGATTTGGATGGATCATTTCTCATAAAGTATGATAAAGTTATGCTTGGTTGAATTTGAGTTGACTTTTCCTGCAAAACCCTAATTTAGCACCTTTTGAATCTTGATGAATCTTGAGCAATCCTTGATGAATCATGATCAACCCTTGATCAAATGATGAATTATCCTTAAAAATGATAATGTTGACAAAAAATCTTGAGGTTTGACTGTATTTGGGTCACAGTTGACTTTTTCCCTAGCACAGTCGATTTTTGGACCTCTTGGGCAATTGACTGACCAAACTTTCTCTGCAAGGCTTGAAATTTGACATGGATGAACTTAAGGACATATTAGGGAATTGGGGAGCACTTGAGATCATTTGGATGTAAGGACCTTGATGCAACACAAAACCCTAATTTTGAATTGACTGCCTTAGGAGGTGATTTGACTATCCAACTCTTGAGCCATCTTGAACAACTTGGAGATGATTCTTGACATATCTTGAGAAATATGGGAGGGAAAATTTTGGGGTACAACACTATGATTCTCAAGGACAAGAAGAAGTAAAATAGGCCATTGGGTGTTCTTAATATGGGAAGAAGGTTCAAAGGATCAGTGATGCAAGTTTCAGAGCTTGCAACTCCGTCAAAAGAGAGAGACAATCATGAAGGAGAGCCAAGAGAAGAAGACCACAATCCAAGGGAGTCTGAAGAGGATGAAGCTAATTACACTGAGGAACAATACCCTCCAGCTGATGATAAGTACAAATAGCTGGAGGACCGTCTCAACGCCATGGAAGTTCAGAGGGTACATAGCCTGGATTTCGAAGAGTTAGGGTTGGTTTCTGGAGTGGTTATCTTGCAAAAGTTCAAAGTGCCCGCATTTGCTAAATATGATGGTGTCTAATGTCCTAAGTTGCATCTCAGATCTTATATCAGGAAGATCCAGACGCACACTGCTGACAGTAATTTATGGGTGCATTTCTTTCAAGACCGTCTATTAGGGACTCAATTAGAGTGGTTCTATCAGCTAGAGGGAACCAACATCCGTAACTGGGAAGATCTAGATACTGCTTTCTACAAGAAGTACCAACCCGTACACAACTTTAGAGCATGTGTATGGGTTCTAGTGAGGGCTTTAAAGATTATGCCCAGAAATGGAGAGACCTTGCAGGAAGAGTCCATCCTCCTCTATCTGATCGAGAGCTGGTAGACATGTTCTTGGGTACTTTATCTGGTTCGTTTTTCAACCATCTGATTGGAAGCTCGTCAGCTAGGTTTACTGAGCTGATCTTGATAGGAGAAAGAGTGGAAGCTGGTACTAAAAGTGGTAAGATTCAAAGAGATTCCTCTTCAATTGCATGAAAGAGGCCTCTCATGGGAAAGAAAGAGGTAAATGCTGCGTATAATCAAAGAAGTCAGGGCAGAACCGAACGCCGCCCAACGGTGGGAGCTGTAATGATATCCAAACCTGCAGCTACTCAACAACAGAACAATCAGTCCAGAACAAATAAGCCCATGAGACAATTTACCAGGATTAATATGACCTTGTCTCAAGTTTTGGCACATTTTCTGAAATCCAATATAGTTACCCTGAGAGAGGCTCCCAAAAATCCCAACACTGCATCTCCTCGCTACAATTCAAATGCTCGGTGTGCTTACCATTCTAAAAGTTCAGGCCATGATGCAAACGACTGTTGGGCTTTGAAGAACAAGTGCAGGAATTTATTGAGGCAAAGGAGATTGAATTTGACGCTCCTAAGACTCCTAATGTTATAACTTCCCCTATGCCCAAACACGGTCGTGGTGTTAATGCTATTGATGATGACATGTTTGTTTCTTCTGTTGATGAACTAGCTACTCAACTCCTGACTTTTAAAAAGAATCTCTTGCAAGCCGGTTTATTTCCGGGTTATGGTGAACGTTCCCACTTATGTTTGTCTCTACCTAAGGGTTACCATTTTTTTGAAGAAAGGTGTTCAGCGCCTGATGGATGATAAAGAAATTCTATTTGAGGAGACTCCAGTTAGAAGTGCTCTGTGTGAATATGTTTCTATCATTACCATTTCCGCCAATCCTCCCAAGGTCTCCTCCAAAGAACCTGTCAAGATTACATTTGTTCCAAAAGTTGCTTCGTTGATAATTAATTTTCCTGGACCTATACCATATTCCTCGGATAAAGTTGTTCCCTAGAATTATGGAGCTGACGTCTATTACCATGGCGTCAAGAAAGACCTGTTGGCTATTAAAGACAAAGATGCGGAAGACTCTGATCCTGACATTAGTAACATTGTCGGGACTAACAAGTTTACCAGAATCGGAAGAATTTTCTCTCCCGAGATCTCTCCAAAGACTATTGCCACTCCTGTGATCATCCCTGTTGTAGGTCCTGTTAATACTCCCATTACTACTCCTATGATTGTTTATGTTGCTGCTCCTATCAATATTCCCATGGCTACTCCTACTACTAGTCCTATTGTTATCCCTACTACTGGGTCGGCCGAGACTCGGGGCAAAGAGGTATTGGTTGATCCTGTCTGGACGAAGGCACATCCAGAAGCCATTCTTGAGGCTTCTAAAAATGAGATGGAAGAGATATTGAAAATAATCAAGAAAAGTGATTACAATGTCATAGAACAATTGGGGCATACCCCTTCAAAAATATCAATGTTGGCCCTACTACTGTGCTCTGAAGCTAATTCCAAGGCTTTAGTAAAATTCTTAAAGTCTGCCCATGTGCCTCAAGAGACCTCCATTGATCAATTCGAGAATTGTGTGGCTAGTTTGACAGCTGACAATGGCCTGGGATTCTCTGATGCAGACCAAACTCCCAAGGGAAGGAAACACAATGATGCCCTACATGTCTCCATTGAGTGAAGTGGCACTACATTAGCCCATGTTCTGGTAGATACAGGTTCGTCACTGAATGTCTTACCCAAGAATACTCTAGAAAGGTTAGATTGTAGAGGGCTCACACTAAAGCCTAATAATATTATGGTGAGGGCCTTCGACGGTTCTAAAAGAATGGTGCATGGGGAAGTGGACATCCCTATCAAAGTTAGTACTCAAAATTTTAATTACACTTTCTATGTGATGGACATCCGCCCATCTTAATCCTGTTTATTGGGTCGACCCTGGATCCACGGGACTGCTGCTGTGTCTTCCACCCTACATCAGATGCTGAAGTACCCAGTCAATGGGAAGATTATCACAGGTCATGGGGAGGAGGAGTACATGGTGAGCCACCTGAACTCTTTCAAGTATGTTGAAATGGACGGCGAGTTCATTGAGACCTCCTATCAGAAATTTAAGGAGGTTCCACAGACCGTTGCTGCAACCAAGACCACTTCTAGTGTTCCAAAGGCTATTAGGCCTCCGCTGAAGATGGCTTCTCTGAAATATGCAAGGAAGTAATTGAAGAAGGTGGGTGTACAATTTGGGGCCAACTTTCAGATATTCCCTACAAATCTGACAAATTTGGTTTGGGTTTTACTTCAGGAGCCTAGAGAGCTGTTCATCTTGCTCGCATCGGGGGACCACCTTTATGGATCAGCAACCATGGAGTCAATGCCCTGGAAGACATCGATAGTGATTATGACCTGGACAAGTTAATCTTCCCAACCATCAGCGGTGGACTCAGTAATTGGGAGGCTAAAGACTTTGTGCCCATTACTTTTATTCAAGAGTAATTTTTCTTTTTGTTTTAAGGAAATATAATATTTGAACAATTGAAACATTACAGCCTCGTGTCTTACCTGAGGCACAATGGTCTATTTGTGAGAGTCATTACTTCATTTTCATATGTCATCAATAAAATATTGGACGTTTCACATACAAATTTTAAGCTATTTGTTTTTCTTTTCTTCCTCTTTACTTTATCAAAAATATACAGCTATGCTCTTACACACACTCACATATCAAACTGCAAATCCACATCCACTATGGATCCCATTGATAACGATTATGCTATTTCTCATTATGAATTTTAAAATCCGATAAACCAAGCCGAGGACGAAGGTGAGGAATATTGTAAGGTACCAAGAGAGCTTGCCAGACTGTTACAATAGGAAGAAAGGGCAATACAGCCTCATGAGGAGCCAGTTGAGACAGTGAACTTGGGTATTGACGAGGACAAAAAATAAGTCAAGATAGGTGCCGATCTGGAGCATAGTGTCAAGGAACGGTTAATTCAGATGCTACATGACTATGTTGAGGTTTTTTCCTGGTTATACGAAGACATGCCAGGACTGGACACCGATATTATGTTTCATCGCCTAGTTACAAAAGAGTACTTCCCTCCAGTGAAACAGAAGGTTCGTCGTATGCGGCCAAATATGAGAGAAAAGATTAAGGTTGAAGTCATGAAATAGTTCAATGTCGGTTTCTTAGTTGTCACATCCTATGCATAATGGGTAGCTAATGTTGTTTAGGTACCTAAGAAGGACGGTAAGGTACGTATGCGTGTGGATTATAGAGAACGGAATAGGGCGGCCCAAAGGATGACTTTCCGCTTCCCCATATTGATGTTCTAGTTGACAACACTGCACAACATAAAGTATTCTCCTTCATGGGTGGTTTCTCTAGATACAATCAGATCAAAATGGCACCTGAGGACCGGAGAAGACGACCTTTGTCATACAGTGGGGAACTTTCTGCTACAAAGTTATGCCATTTGGACTAAAGAACGTCGGGGCAACCTATCAACGTGCCATGGTAGCTTTGTTTCATGATATGGTCCATCACGAGATAGAGGTCTACATTGATGATATGATAGCCAGGTCTCAGATTGAAGAGGAGCACCTTGATCACTGTTGTACCCAAAAAATTTCCCTCTCGTTTTTTATTCAAGATACTATCCTAGGGTCTCGAACACTCAATTTGGCTCAAATGTTGATCATACAGATTATCTTCCTAGGAAGTAAGTCAACAATTAGGATTTGTTATTTCCCAAATAAAATGGAGTCTCCAAGGTTTCGAATGGTCTTCATAGATCTTCATGTCTCCTCAAGGATGTTCATGCCAGTTTTCAAACTTTACATTGCAAGTTTGCTCAGTCGATGGTTCAGATGATTGAAAATGATTGCATTGACCCAAAAATCGACTTTCGCGAGTTCAAGTTCAAACGATTGTAGCTTCTTCATTATTAAATACTTTTGAGCGGTTCTTTTTGCGTATGACTCTCCTTGGCGTCATCTCCAATTTCTCGTCATAAATCAAGAACTGATTACGTGCCAAAGATCATCAAAATTCGAATACTTTAGAGGTTGCTTTATGGATATTGACCTAATCTTAAGTAATTGTCGCCTGGCCTCTAAGAATTGTAATTCCCTTAATTTCCAAGATCTTAAGACGGTTATTTCTGCATATTGTCATAAGTGATGTCGTTTACGAGTTTCTCTTCAAAGATCGAAGTAAAATTGTGTTTAGAAGACCTTGAAAGTTATCGAATCATCAGAGGTCATTTGCTTGATTTTGAATGTTCTTAACTCTTAATTTCAATTCATACCACAATTGTTTTCTCAGGACTATGATTCTCATTTTGAAGTCGTTAATTTTTACAAGATTGATGAATATTATTAAAGCATATCGTTTTATCATCAAGAGATTGAATTCAGGTTTGGCAATGAAGTTTCATTTGAATCAAGCATGACATGCGGGTCCCATTTCCAGTGCAAGTTTTGTGGAATCAAGAGGGTATACAATGTTCAAAACATATTCAATATTATCAAACAAACTTCACTCAATACATGTTCAAAATCGTGTTGATTCACTAATGTGTCAATTTCCTTCAAGTTTTTGAGACAAATGAGTTTACACGAGGAAATTTCGAGTTTATATCTCGCAAATCATTCAATGTTGTTACATTACTACAAGAAATTTACAAACTTCAAGTTCCATCAATTTATGTTACAAAGTTACAAGTTAAAATACGAACTACAAGTGTTTTGTTTACAAAAAAAAAGAAAATATTGCTTCTTCAATTTCCTCTTGCTTCATCTTCAAGAAAATCATCCACTCCTCGCCGTGGCTCCTTCGACTTTCAACCTCGCTTGTTATCCAACCCTCGTGTTCATGAAATAAGAAAAGAAAAATTAGCTAACATGTGAAAATTCAAGAACTAATGGTTAAGATTATCATTAGGGTTTGCTCAAAGAATAAATGTGCAGTTTAGGGAATTAACCATTAAATCATTTGCCAAATCCCAACAAAGGCCTCATTTATCTTTGCCAATCAATTTCTAATCATTGGTCCAAAGCAATATTTTCATTGCAAATCACAAAAATATATATTTTTTGTTTTTGGTTCATAAAGAAAAATACTATCAAAAAAGAGAGAGAAAACCAGCCTGTGTTACTATAAACAAAACAAAACATAAGAAAACAAAATGTTGTCAAGAAAGCAGACTGCAATGCAGCCTGCATTGCTGCCCAAACCTGTACCAAGAAAAACAGTCCAGTAATTGCATAAAATTGGTAAATAAGAGAACTGCAACAAAAAGGAGCAAAGCAGCATAACAATTTTGTTCAAAAAAATCCATATTCTTTTCCCCCCAAAGGTTATTTCCTCATGTTAATATAAGAAGACAGTAACACAGCAAAAGGTCATGGTTTTGGGGCTGCTATCAGAAGAGAAAAGAAAAAGATAACAGAGCATTTTCACAGCAACCAAACTACATACATAAACAGTTCTGTAAAAGGCCAAGCATCAAAGTAATTACTATTTTTTTGTCATCATTTTCTTCAAACCATAACCCTTCAGAAAAGTGCCTATTCAGGAATACAAAAGTCCAACAAAGGTTCACAGAAATCTACTTCCCTGTCAAAGAAAGCATAGAGTCATTGTAACAACAATCAACAACCTCTGTAAGTCTCCCTTTCCTGCCTCATAAACATGCTATTTGTTTGTTTTTTACTGTCATTCTCATAAGCACCATGTTAGAAGAAAAAACACACAGTAAATAATACAGTAAAAATCCAAAAAAATCCCCAAACCATAACCTCTCTGTCTTCCTCCCAAGTAAATAGTTCATACCCCGTCTTTCGAACAATAATATCATCACCTCATCAACCTTCAATTATCAAAAACCTACATCTCTTCCACAAAAACAAATGCATAACTATCACAAAAGGAAAAAACATAACGAAGTAGAAAAATACAACGGAAGGAGGAAAGGCGGAAAAGAGTACCTAGGGCTTGCTTAGATCTTATTCGATGAGTGATAACGGTGAGAGACGAATACACATCATATGAAGAGACCTTCATATTTGAGACGTTGGCGATGTGGTCGTAGCAGCAAGAAAGAGAAGTGAGTCACCGCCAAGTTTCTTGTTCACGGTGTTAATGCTTAGAGAGAAAGAGGATTGTGTTTAGTTTCAACTTTTTTTCCCTTTTATCTTTCTTTTTGTTGGAGACAACATTGATTTTTTTTAAATTTGTTTTCTCCTTTTCCAATAATAGTGGCTAAGTGGCGCGTTTCATTATGTGTAGGGTTACAAAACCCTTTCTCTTCAAATTCCAAACCTGGTTTGGGCCCATCTTTTGGCCCAGCCTATTTCACAGTTTTTGCTCTTTTATATTCATTAAATCATTATAAAAACGAATAAATAAAACAGCTCAGTTGGCAAAGCATACTTCTAGCAACCAAGGGGATCCGAGTTCAACTCCTAATGGGGCCTCATTTTCTGTTTTTTTCTTGATTTCCTTTTGATATTTGATAATAAAAATAGTTTAGGTTTAGTTTTTAGTTTTAAAATTCATTTAAATTAAATACAACTTTTAAATTAGTTAAATTTTTCTTAGTTAGTTTAGTTAGGGATTTTTGTAAATAATTTTACTAATTAACTTTTTTTCTTTAGTCTTAATTTCTTTGTTTAATTTCTTCATAATAAAAAATACTAAAAAATATACATTTGATTTAATTTCTTTAGTCAATTATTTTCTTTGATAGAATAGAATTTTATTTTTCTTTCCAAACTTTTCAAACAAAATTATCAAGAATTTTTATTTTTTTTTACTTTGATAATTAATTTTTACTTCATAGATTTGTTGTACTTTCAATTAATTGCTCGATTCGATTTGGTTGTATTGGTTGCCTATTTGGACTTTTAATCGTATTGATCCATCCCCATTTATAAATCTGTACTCCCACTCCCGAAAACTCTCTAATGGCATAGAATTTTAATTTCCGTAATTTACTGTTTTCCTTATACTGTATAGTAATTAGGCGTGCATGGCAAGATTTAAAATCAATCGCTAGATAACCCTAATCAAAGAACAACTTAACTTGAACCAAACACACTTTCACACGTGCACCTCTAGGATAACCTCGCTTGTTGCCTCAGAAACACAGTCATATCCCTCGAATATGGGACGCTTTAGCAAAGACCCTTCGATAAAAAAGATCCTAATCCCTCGATGTCCCTCAATGTTGCCTTCGGTAAAATGATCTAGTCCCTTACGAAAATTGCTAAAGTGTCTCACAAGTTGCCTTCTATGACTGTACGATTGACATGCTCATGTCCCTTCACATCCAACGATGGAGCTTCTTACCAAATCAATGGTAAGATAGCCACATCTAAAGAAGGAGGAAAATAACATTTAAGACCTTTTGAGTAGGTAGGATGCTCCTAGTTACTCGCTTGCTCACAACAAAAACATTTTATACACCAAACACTTTCATTTTGAAACATTTTCAAAAAAAGACAAAAACTCTTTGTACGCGTTCTTATAGAGACAAGAACCATTACAAAGAAATTTTTCAAAATACTTTCAAAAACCCACACCATAAGCACACTTTCAAACAAAAGAAAGTGATCTAGCAATTAACTAAGAACCCGTAGATAACTATAGATGAAAAGGGGGCTAACACCTTCCATTTTCATAACCTACCCCCCGAACTCAAGAAATAATCTCGAAAGGTCTTTCCTGTTATTTTCACCCTTTCCTTATTGGACAAAAGAAATGTCGGTTGCGACTCTTGCTATCCGCAACAATTGTGATCAAATGCAAAACACCCAAGTCAGTTCTCCCACCGCGTTATAGAACTGGCGACTCTGCTGGGTAAAACTTAAAAGTGGGGTTACTTTAGGGCTAGATCACCTTTATTTTCTTTCATTGTTTAACTTGATTATTTACATTTTGGTTCCTTGTTTGGGCCTGTTTTGATCCTCTACCCGGATTTGGGATACCTTATAGGTAAGTAGCAATACACTGTAGAAACTGTGTGAGGTATACCGACATGGTCTAAGAAATAGCTATGTTAGTGTGACACATTTGTTGGTACCAGTAGCCCTTGAGTAGTCAAGGAGAATACGAGGCCACTGTATGGTGTCATGAAGCACTAACTAACTTTAGAACCCTACTTGACCAACTTGGCCATTAGGAAGTAGTGAGGTAGCCGAATTTGGTGCAGTCCGAAGTTGGTTGATACTCGATACTACACTCATTGAGATTGGACTTTCGGGATATTTCGGTCGCCATTAAAGAGGCTTGCATTAAAACAATGCCCGATGAAGAAAGATCAGTGATATTGAGATCCCTTAGAACCCGGTTACTATTACTAGGAAAGGTTGAGCCAACCAAACTTCAAGAGGGTACTTACCTATAAAACCTCATGCAAGCCTAAACCTAAGGATTTGAATGATTTAACTGGTGCATATGCTTGTACATAACCATAGCATTTTAGACTAACCATTTCAAGGATTTTAAGATTCATCTTTGTTCTGTTTTGTAGGATATGACTCCCACTCGCAGGAACACAATCCAAGCCAACCTTGTACGAGTACCTTTTCAGCTCAAAGAGTTAGAATCAAGGGTTCCTGAGAATTCTCCATTCACCAAAAGACATGGAAGACTTCTCAACTTGGTTACCTCAAGCTTTGATGAAGATATGATGAAGGTGCTTTCCCAATTCTTTGACCCTTTGCACCATTTCTTTACCTTCCCCGATTACCAGCTTGTACCAACTATGGAAGAGTTCTATCAGCTCTTGGGAATTCCTATCCTCGATCAACCACCTTTCAATGGTACCGAATGAGACCCAAGCCCTAAAGAGGTTTCCTGAGCTTTACACTTGCAACAATCCAACGTCACGAATAATTGGGAAATAAGAAGTGGTGTCAAAGGGTTCTTAGCCAAGTTCTTCCTGGAAAAAGCTCAAGACTGTTGGAACAACGTGTATTTACAAGCTTTCGAAGAAATTTTGGCCCTTCTCATCTATGGGTTGGTATTATTTCCAAATCCTGACCAACTTATAAATGTGAATGCTGTCAAAATCTTTTTATCTCACAATCCAGTGCCTAATTATTTGGGAGATATCTTGCATTCTCTCCATGCTCTCACCATGAAGAGAAGAGGAACCCTCGTGTGTTTTACTCCTCTGTTGGCTAAATGGTTTATTTTGCATCTTCCCCAATTCGTTGTGAAGAATGAGCAAGGATTGAGGTGGTCCAATAGGCTGATGTCACTCAGGCATTCGAATATCCACTGGTGTTCTCGATCCTTGGAGGACATTACTATCATTGACCATTATGGGGAATTCCCTAATGTTCCTCTTCTTGGAATTAGGGGAGGTATCACTTATAACCCTTTCTTAGCTCTGCGACAGTTTGGGTACGCACAAAGAGATAGTCCACATGACGCATTCATCTAAGGTGTGGTGTTCGACTACGAAAGTGATAATCAAGACTACCGTCGAAGGTTTATACGAGCTTGGAGGATGGTAAGCAAGGTGGACAGTAGGACATTGGGGAACAGGAATTCCATTCCCCTTGAACCTTACCTTAGGTGGGTACAGGATCGTGCTCAGAGTCTCGCAATGCCTTACCCCTCCATTCTCCCAGTTATCATAGAGCCTGTTATAGAAGGAGATGTCCCGTACAGTTTCCTTCATCCCAACATGTCTTCCACTCTCGAAGACTTACAAAGGGATTGGATTTAGCTTAAGGAAGAACGAGACACTTTCAAAGCCGAATTCTACGCCAGTGAGAAGAAAGTTCTGGAACTCACCAAACAGCTTCAGGAAGAGCAGAGTTTGAATGCCTACATCGTACCAAAGAGGATGCGTTCAACTTTTTTATCTTAGGAGTTTTTGTATTTTATTTCTTTTATTGTAAGCCCAAAGAGGCATGATGTATTCGAACTTGGATTTATTAATATAACGTGTGTTTCCTTTTTGTAAACAAATTTAAATCTCTATTTTCCTTGAAATCATTCGCATATGCATTTTCATTCATCCTAACACAAACAGGTTTCTTACAGCATGTCTCCTTATCTTTCTACTATTTATTTCAGTGAGATGGATATTAAATAGAGAGTAAAGGATCTCCAAGTGTAGAATGCTCAGTTTCAACAAATGTTCTTGACTCTGGCAAAAGGACTAGAGGAGTTGAAAACTCTACTGGTCAAAGAAAAGAAGAAGAAAGCGAGGAAATCATCTGGTGTTTTGAATCTCGGAAGAAGGTTCAAAGGACCAGCCAGACAGACTCTAAACTTCGCAACATCATCGGGTGAACGGGATAATCAAGAATGGAAGAACAAGGAAGGAAATGATCACCCAGCATCTGAAGAAGAGGAAGAAGCTGACTACTCTGAGGAGAAGTACCCTCCTACTGATAATAAATACAAACAACTAGAGGATCGTCTAAATGCTATGGAGATCCAGAGGGTACCCGGATTGGATTTTGAAGAGTTGGGACTTGTCTCAGGGGTTGTCATCCCGCAGAAATTCAAGGTTCCCACTTTCTCTAAATATGACGATGTCTCTTGTCCAAAGCAGCATTTAAGGTCATACGTCAGAAAAATTCAACCCCATACTATTGATAGGAACCTATGGGTGCATTTTTTTCCAAGAAAGCTTGTCAGGGATGCAGTTGGATTGGTTCTATCAGTTGGAAGGGACCAATATTTGTTATTGGGAAGATTTGGCTTCCGCTTTTTACAAGAAATACCAGTATAATGCTGACTCGACTTCAACTCAGATACAATCTCAAGGCATGTCTATGGGTGCAGGTGAAGGTTTCAAAACCTATGCTAAAAAATGGAGGGATCTCGCGGGAAGAGTCCAACCGTCTTTATCTGACAGAGAATTGGTGGATATGTTCTTAGGCACGTTATCGAGTCCGTTCTTCAACCACCTGATCAGAAGTTCCTCGGTTGGATTTATTGAACTAATCTTGACTGGTGAACAGGTAGAAGCCATTATAAAAAGTGGCAAAATTCAAAGAGATGTATCCTCGAGCACGATGAAGAAACCCTTTACAGGAAAGAAGGAAGTCAGTTTTGCATATGACCATAGGAATTGTTGTACCCCAAAATTTTCCCTCCCATATTTCTCAAAATATGTCAAGAAAGATCTCCAAATTGCTCAAGGTAGTCAAAGGGTTGGCCAAACAAGCTCTCTCCTAAGGTAGTCTACCCCAAATTAGGGTTTCATGTTGCATTAAGATCCTTGAGTCCAAGTGGACCCAAATGCTCAAAATTGTCCTAATATGTTCTCAATATCATTCATGTCAAGTTTCAAGCCTTGCAAAGGAAGTTTGCTCAGTCAATTGCTCAAAGGTCCAAAAATCGACTATGCTAGGGCAAAAGTCAACCGTGACCCAAATACAGTCAAACTTCAAAAAAATTGGTCAACATCCTCATTTTGAAGTATATTTAATCATTTGATCAAGGGTTGATCATGATTCATCAAGGATTGCTCATAATTCATCAAGATTCAAAAGATGCTAAATTAGGGTTTTGCAGGAAAAGTCAACTCAACTTTGACCAAGCATAACTTTCTCATACTTTATGAGAAATGACCCATCCAAATCTCATTTTTAAGAGGATGAAATTCCATACAATCCATCTTCAGCTCTCAAGATCAAAATATGCACTCACAAGAAGTTATGAATTTGGACATTATAGGTCATTTTGAAAAGTCAACAAAAACACATTTTTTGTCAAAGCATCATACTTGAACATGAAATATCAAATTGATATTAGACTAAAAGAGTTGCTTATATGACATCTCAAGCTTTCTAAAAAGTCCACGAACACCTCCAAAGAGTCAAAATTGAGGAAGTTATGCATTGTTGAAGTTGACCTTTTTTTGCAAAATTGCCAAAAGTTAACTATCCCCAAAACTTCAAATTTTGCCAAATGGGCCCATTCTTTTTCACTTGTTTTGAGTTGGCATTATATCCCACGTGCTCTAGCCTTTGCCACTTGTCCATATCATATTTTTATTAATTATTTTGATTTTTATTTGAATTAATTTGATTTAAATCAAAATAAATCAAATAAAAATCCAAAACATTAATAACCAAGGATTTTGTGTTGTTTCAGGCTTCATTATACAGCTATCATCCTTCCAATTCGTTCCAAGCCTTAGAGTGCACAAAAAGATTGAAAAGAAGATAAATTTGGAAGGTTGTTAAAGAAGAATCAAATCAATATCCAAAGCATTGAAAGAAGAAGATTTTGATCAGTTTAACAACCCTAATCCCTTCACTAATACATAAGGAGGCGAGGCAGATCAAAACAAGGGTGAGAAGCAGGAGTGAGAAGAAGAATCAGATTCAAAAAAATCAAAGAAAAGTGTGAGATCAAAGTCCCACTTAGAAGCATCCTCAAGGCATGGTGTCTGTCCCAATCGTTTCCTGGCAGTCTCCACAACCTAAAGCAATCGAGACCAATCGTTTTCAAGCCCTCTAGCACGCTGTAAGGCCGTCACGGTATCACCCCTTTCTTGAAATCGATTAACACTATTCTTGCATCCGTAGTGTAAAATAATTGCATATTCTTGATCACCATGATGATTGCAAACTTTCTACAATACTCAATTTCATTTATATGACCTGTGTCGTGAATCACCATTGTTAGGTTTTCAAGTTTCTTTTTAGGGCTTTCAGTTTCAGGGACAATTGGCCTTAGTAATGGGTACCACTGCATTCAGAAGAAGGAGGCGGTTCTAACCATGGCCTTGGTGGTCGTTTTTGTTACCTGTACGAGATTTTGAGAATGCTTGGTTTGTAGCAACTGACATTTGTTCGTGGGTATAGGTATTGTAGGTTTTTAGCTACAGAGGGAGAAAGGGGACGATGACTTGTCACCCCCCATAGGCTTATTCAAATTCCAACGCGCTTTTTTATTTTTGTTTCCACTATATGGGATTTATTTATATTATTATTTGTTTGTATTATGTTAACAATTAAAAGCAAACAACCTAGTGGTGACCACGTCAGCGCATAAGGATTCAGAGGCTGGAGGTCAGGGGTTCGATCCCTACCTCCAGCATTTGTTATTTTTCCTAACTATTTTAGGTGACTCAGTGCACGCCTAAGCTGGATGTTCATCATACTCCTTCAGCATCAACGCGCCAGATGGCCAGATCTGGTGGTCACCATTGCAAGCACACCATGGACCAAGTCAAACATGCTACACTGGATGGAAAAATTCAAACGGACCTCCTCAATTGGGCCCAAAAAATTGTTATGCACACCCTTAAAAATCAGGCCCAATCTCTTTCTTTATATTTTCTCTTCTATATTTCATTTAATTATTATATTTTATTTAATTTAATTACTAACCAAAATTAATTTTCTTTTTATCAAAAATCACCAAAAATATTTTCTATCCAATTAAATTTTAGAATTTTATTTTTCATTAATAAATATTAATTAATTTAATTAGGATATTAATGTTAGATAACTTTAAATGATTTTTTCAAATATTTAAAATTAATTAGAATCAATAGGTTTTACACTAATTTAATCATTTTATTTCTTTCCTAAAATAACAAAAAAATCCAAAAATATGTCATTAATTATTTTTCATTTATTAAATTAATAACTAATTGATTTAGCATTTAATTTTAGGAATTAATTTCTTTTCTTAAAATATTAAAAACAACAAAAACATTTTCTTTTAATTAGGAGGGTCAAAAACCTAGTTTCACATTCAATTCAATTCTCTCGCGCGCTCTATTTTTATTTTATCCTATTATTGTATCTGCTCCCGGCTTGTAATAATTTTAATTAGGTCATTGATTTATCTTTATCGCTTATATTTTCAAAGGATTGTCTTTGGCGATGTAAATACCCGACGCCTTGTAATAATTTAGTTTAAATTATGTACCTTTAATTTCTGCAAATATTCAAATGTTAGATGTTTGATAATAGGGTTTGCATGACAAGAATGAATGTCTAATTTTAAAACAGTTAGATCACCCTTAATTATGCAAAGATAAAAATAACTGAAATCAACACACTCGCACATGAGCACTCCTAGGGTACACCCCACTTGGTTGCCTTGTAAACGGTCATTAAGTATAGGTTGTTTTAGAGGTCGCCCTCTTGTCTAAAAGATCATAGTTGCCTCGAAAAGGTTGCCTCGGATATCGTTGCCTCGGATAAATGATCTAAGTCATTAGGGTTACCACTAAGACGTCCTAACATTGCTTTAGTGACTGTATGTCCCTCTTTCGAATTGACCCTCAAACTCCAACGACAATGCTACCTACTCACTAATAGTGGGATAGCATTGTCTAAAGGAAATTAGCATAGAATGATTCCTTTTTCGAGTAGGTAGATTAGTTCTTAGATACTTGCTCATCCAAAACAAAACTTTTTTTTCACACTTACACTCTTTTACAAACAAGTTTTCAAAAAAACACTTCATTACACTCTTGAAGACAGAAGCAAGAGTTAAATCGAAGTTAAAACAAAAACTTTTCAAAACCCACAAGCACAAAGAAAACAATTTTGAAAATTATGAGCAAGTACCTAAGAGCCCGTAGATAACTATGGATAGAAAGGGTGCTAATACCTTCCCTTTCTATAATCTACCCCCCCCCCCCCCCCCCCCCCCCCCCCCCCCCCCCCGTACTCAGAAATATCTCGAAAAAGGAATTTTTCTGTGCTTTTTTCCTTTCCTTGTTGGATAAAATAAAAGTCGGTGACGACTCTTTCTTACCGCGACATTTTGAGAAAACAAACGCAAAACACAAACCATCATTTAAAAAACAGTCAGTTCTTCCCACCGTATCACAGAACTGGCGACTCTGCTGGGGATCTAATAAGTGGGGTGTATCTTAGGACTAGTTCATCATAATGTTTTCAATTGCTTGATTTGTATGCTTTATCTTTGTGGGTTTGAATCGGAGTTACTATAGATCCTAACTCGGATCTGGGGATACCTTTTAGGTAAGTAGCAATAGACTGTGAGGGAACTGTACGGTGTAGACCGATACGGTTGAAGAAGTAGCTACGTTGGTATGGCATTTTAGTTGGTACCGATATCCCTTGTGGAGGAACAAGGAGAGTATGGGGCTGCTAATGGGTCATTAAGCATCAACTGACCTTAGAACCTATAATTGACCAACTTGGCCATAGAAGAGTAGCAGTATGCTACACTCGTTGAGACCAAACTCTCGCGATGATTCTGGCTGCAAGAAAAGGTTGCTAAACTGGAATTATGATCGATCGAGGGTGGTCAGTGATATTGAGATCCTCTAGAACCTGGTTACTATTCTTAGGAAAGGTTGAACTAACTAAACTGGAAGAGGGTAATACCTAAACTCCATGCCAGCCTGAAATTTAAGGGCTACTATGTGACTTGTGTGCCCTTACCATGTTTGCTATCTATGAATACTTATGGTGTGTTTCTATCATAACATCATGCATCATGACATTGCATGCATAATTCATTAGACCAACCCATTTCAAAGACCGAGGGGATTCATCTTTGTTTTTGTTTTGCAGATCATGGCATCTATGCGCAGAAATACTATTTGGATCACCTTCGTACAAATCCCTGTCCAGCTTAGAGATTTGGTTGCAAAGGTTCCTGATACTTCTTCCTTTTTCAGAAGGCATGGTCATCTCCTTGGTTTGGTCACTTCTAGATTAGATGAGCAAATGATGAGCGTCTTGTTCCAGTTCTTTGACCCGCTACATCACTGTTTTACCTTCCCGGACTATCAGTTGGTCCCTACCTTGGAGGAGTTCTCTGATTTACTTGGTATTTCTATTCTAGAGCATACACCATTTACAGGTTGGGAGATAGCTCTTAGGCCAGAGGATGTTGCTACAGCCCTACATCTGACAAAGGCTGATGTAATTTCTAACTGGGAGACTCAGAGTGGGACAAAAGGCTTCTTGGCTAAGTTCTTGATTGATCAGACTCAACAATTTTGGGACCGTTTGGATTTTCAAGCATTCAAAGATATCCTGGCTCTTCTCATTTATGGTTTGGTTTTGTTCCCTAATTCAGATTCTTTCGTCAACGCGAACACAGTGAAGATCTTCATGTCCCGTAATCCGGTGCCCACTCTCTTAGGAGACATTCTGCATGCTCTTTATGCCCGTACTGCTCGAAAATGGGGAACCCTTATGTGTTGTGCATCGTTGCTGGCGAGGTGGTTTATTTCTCACCTCCCCAAATCTATTTTGAAGAACAAGGAAGGTATGGGATGGGCCTATAGAATTATGTCCCTTGCTCATACGAACATCATCCGGAGCACTAAAGACATGGAATAAGTAGTTATTATTGACTGGTGCGGAGAATACCCCAATGTTCCTTTGATGAGAATTAGAGAGGAATAACCTATAATCCTTGTTTGGCCTTGCGAAAGTTTGGGACAGCCCGAAAGGACGGTCCTCATGAGTTGCTGATTCCGAGCATTGTCTTTGACTTCCAAGGGGATAGTGAGGGACATCGCCGCAGGTTCATACGAGCTTGGAATAGGGTTAACCGGTCTAATCCACATGATTTACGGATGAAGACCTCTCTTCCGATGGAACCGTATCTCCATTGGGTTCGAGCCCGTGCCCAAAAGCTGGGAATGCCGTACGAAGTTGTCTTACCGGTAATTATTGAGAATACTGATGAAGAAGGGGTTCCACCTACTATCCTCCACCCATACATGCCTACTGACATTGGGGCATTAAAGAGGTCTTGGATACAATTGATAGAAGAACGGGATACTTATAGAGAAAAGTATCATGAACAAGAACGGAAGATCCTAAAGCTTACAAGGCAGCTGGAAAATGAGAAGGTCCTCAACGATTATGTCAGCACCAACGGAAAGAGACCATGGGAGCGCTGATGTCTTTTGCTATTTTCTAGTTTTGATTTACTTTTTCAGTTTTTCTTTTGTAACTCCTTAAAGGCATTTGTCAAACATTGTTTAAAGTTTATCTAATAAAAGTGTGTTTCATTTTGGTTTACGAATTTGAATTTCCCTAAAGTCTTTGAAATCATATCATATGCATTCCATTCACATGCACCTCATCACAGGTACCCTTATAGGTCTCTTATCTTCTTCGTTGTTTATTTCAGCAATCATGTCTGCTGAAACATCCACTGATCAAGCTATTAAGGCTCTTCAAGCTCAAAATGCTCAGTTCCAGGAAATGTTCATGAACCTGGCAAGGGGCAGAAAGATCTGAAGACTCTTATCTTGAAGGATAAGAAGAAGAAGAAGAAGACGGTCCTCCTGAATATGGGTCATAGATTTGGAAGCAGGTTGCAGGAAGAAGTTGATCTATCTCACTCATCTGGAGGGGGAGAGAATCAAGAAGAAAGGAGGACTCCTAGCCCTGTGGTTTCTGACAATGAGACTGACTTTGACGAAGACCAGTATCCTCCGGCTGAGGACATGTATAAGCAACTTGAAGACCGGTTAAGCGCGATGGAGATCCAGAAGATACCTGTGCTGGATTTTGGAGTTGGGTTTGGCATCTGGGGTGGTGATTCCCCATAAGTTCAAAGCAGCATTCTTTGCTAAGTACGACGGGGTCTCCTGCCCAAAGCTACACCTCCGCTCGTATGTTAGAAAGATTCAACTGTATACTACCGACAGGAATCTCTGGATTCATTTCTTTCAAGATAGTCTTTCAGGGACTTAACTTGAATGGTTCTATCAACTCGAAGGAGCTAGCATCCGTAACTGGGAGGACCTTGCTGCTGCTTTTTACAAGCAGTACCAATATAATACCGACCTTGCTCCTACGTGTACCCAATTTCAGGGTATGTCTATGGGTGTGAGCGAAGGTTTTAAGGACTATGATCAGAAGTGGAGAGATCTTTTTGGTAGAGTCCAACCCCCACTGGCTGACAGGGAGTTGGTGGATATGTTTCTCGGGACCTTGTCTGGTCCGTATTTCAACCATTTGATCGGAAGTTCATCGTCTGGTTTCACTGAATTAATTATGACGGGGGAGAGAGTTGAAGCCGGTATTAAGAGCGGAAAGTTACAGAAAGGTTCTTCGTCAAGTACCAAGAAGGAGCCCTTCAAGAAGGAGTCTAGTGCAGTTATAACACTAGGAACCAAAGTCGACCCGAGCGCCGCCAAGCAGTTAATGATGTAGTTATTTCAAGACCAGTTGTTGCCCCACAATGCAACAATCAGCCCAGAGCAGAGAGGCCTCAAAGACAGTTTACTCGGCTCAGTGTGACTCTATCCCAAATTATTCCATAGTTTTTGAAGACTAACTTGGTGATTCCGAGGGAAGCTCCAAAGAATCCAAACACCACGTCACTGTTGTATAATCCGAACGCCCACTGTGCTTATCACTCTGATAGCCCAGGGAATGATACTAATAATTGTTGGGCTTTGAAGAATAATGTTCAGGATCTTATTGATGCTAAGGAGATTGAGTTCGAAGTGCCGGAAAAGCCTAATGTTATGACTACTCCTATGCCTAAGCATGGAGTGAATGTTGTAGATGATGACTCGTTTGTGACTTCCGTAGAAGACATTGCTACTCCATTAATGACTGTGAAGAAGAACCTTTTGTTAGCCGGTTTATTTCTGGGTTGTGGCGAAGGTTGCCATATGTGTTCCATCCTACCTACTGGTTGCCATCTTTTGAAGTTAGGTGTCCAACGCTTGATGGATAATAAAGAAATCTTGTTCGAGAAAACTCTTGTTCCGTTGGTTCCTGTTAAGGAAGTTTCCATAATCACCATTTTCACCAATTCTTCCAAGGCTTCCTCGAGAAATCCTGTTAGAATTACATATGCTCCGAGAATTGCTCCATTGATCATTATTGTTTCTGGACCTATCCCTTACACGTCAGATAAGGCTGTCCCATGGAACTATGGGGCCGATGTGTATTATCACGGGGTTAAACAAGACTTGAAGGATGAAGAGGTTGATACTGATGTCAGCAATATTGTTGGATCTAGTAAAGTCATCCGAAGCGGAAGACTTTTCTCCCCTGAGATCTCTCCACCAATTGTTCGGAAGCCTGTTTTTATTACACCTGCCAGTACATCTGCTACTATCCCTGTTCATGTTCCAATCCTTACCCCTGTCACCGAGTCATCTGACACTCGGGGCAAAGGGATTACCAGTGAGCCTGCCCAGACGGAGGCACCGAGGAAGATTACTGTTGAAGCCTCTAGACAGGAGATAGAGGAAATCTTAAAGATCATCAAGAAGAGCGACTGCAATGTAGTCGAACAGCTGGGGAAAACCCCGTCGAATATCTTTATGTTGTCTTTATTGTTGTGTTCAGAGGCCCATGCTAAGGCTCTGATTTCTTTCCTGAAAACTGCGCATGTGCCGCAGAAGACATCTGCTGACTAGTTTAAAGATTGTGTGGCTAGTTTGACAGCGGATAACGGGTTGGGTTTCTCCGACGCAGACTTGACTGCCAAGGGGAAGAATCATAATGACGCTCGACATGTTTCAATCGAGTGCAGGGGAACCACCTTAGCTCACGTATTGGTGGATATTGGGTCCTCGTTGAATGTTTTACCCAAGAAAGCATTAGACCAGTTGGACTGTGAAGGGTTGGTGCTGAAGCTGAGTAACATTGTGGTTAGGGCCTTTGACGGGTCCAAGAGGATGGTACATGGAGAGGTGGATATTCCAATTAAGGTTGGTTCTCAGATTTTCGCATCTACATTCTATGTGATGGACATTCGGCCATCTTATTCTTGTTTGCTGGGTCGCCCGTGGATCCACAAAGCTGGGGCAGTAACTTCCACGCTCCACCAGATGCTGAAATACCCAATGAAGGGGAAAATTGTTACGGTATGAGGAGAAGAGGAGTACATGGTGAGCCACCTCAACTCTTTCCGGTATGTGGAGATAGACGGAGAGTTCATTGAGACCCCGTGTCAACATTTTGAGGAAGTCTCCCAGACTCTGGCGTCAACTAAAATTGTTGCTGAAGATCCTCCAATGAAGATGGCTTCCCTCAAGGATGCCCGGGCTGTTATTGAGAAAGGTGGGTGTGCGAATTGGGGCCAACTCCCTGACTTTGCACATAAGACTAACAAGTTTGGTTTGGGTTTCACTGCAGAATCTCAGAAGGTTGTTTGGCGCGCACGGATTAGAAGACCTCCCATGCGTATTACTAATCCTGAAGTGAATATGATTGAAGACGATGATGAAGAGTCAGAGTTTGACAGCTGGATTTACCTGACCACCGACGGCGGACTAAGAAATTGAACGGCAAAGGACTTCGTGCCAATTTCTTTTATTACCCAGTAATGATACTTTTGTTTTGAATTTGTAACAGGCAATTTTTAAACTTTTACGGCCCGATGCCTTACTCGAGACACTGTGGCTTTGTTTGTGAGGGCTTTATATTTGTCATCTCCATATATCATTAATAAAATCATTGGACGTTTTCTTGCATTACGAATTTTTTGCTCTTTCTTTTTCTTTTTCTATCTTGCAAAACAACTATTTTACACACACTCACATATACAGGTCTACATCCACTCTGGATCCCACTGATAACGACTCTGCTACTTCCAGTTATGACTTTGAAAGTCCAATCAACTAAGCCACGGACGAAGGTGAAGATGATTGTGAAGTGCCTGGTGAACTTG
This sequence comes from Vicia faba, assembly GCA_948472305.1. NCBI lineage: Eukaryota > Viridiplantae > Streptophyta > Magnoliopsida > Fabales > Fabaceae > Vicia > Vicia faba. The sequence continues at coordinate 75,946,434 of OX451741.1, forward strand.
CTAGATTGTTACTTCAGGAAGAGAGGGCCATATAGCCGCATGAAGAGCCAGTGGAAACGGTAAATCTGGGTACGGAGGAAGACAAGAAAGAGGTCAAGATCAGTGCAAATTTGGAGCCTAGTATTAAGCAACGGTTGATTCAGATGTTGCGTTACTACGTGAAGATCTTTTCCTAGTCTTATGAAGATATGTCGGGGTTGGATACTAATATTGTGGTTCACCGCTTTCCCACCAAGGAAGACTGTTCTCTAGTGAAACAGAAAGTCCACCGAATGCGCCCAGAGATGTCTGAGAAAATCAAGGATGAAGTTATGAAACAATTTGATGTCGGTTTTCTATCAGTTACTTCTTACCCACAGTGGGTGGCCAATGTGGTTCCGGTGCCGAAGAAATATGGTAAGGTTTGGATGTATGTTGACTATAGGGATCTGAACAGGGCGAGCCCCAATGATGATTTCCCTCTGCCTCATATCGACGTTCTGGTTGACAATACCGCACAGCATAAGGTCTTCTCCTTTATGGATGGTGTTGTACCCAAAAATTTGCCCTCTCATTTTATCAAGATTTCCCCTCACAAGACTCCTTGGACTCCAGACAGGATTAGGGTTTACCCTGCTCAAGACATCTCTTGGCACTGTTGACCTGAAATTAGGGTTTGAGTTTTCATTGGGATTTTTGGACTTCCAATGCTCAAAGTGACTTTTATACTTCATGTTGGACCTATAATATTGCCCCTACCAAGTTTCAATCTTTGAATCAATTTTTTGCCCAGTCAATTGGACAGTTGACCTAGAAATCAGCTGTATTGGGGAAAAAGTCAATTGTGGCCAATTTACAGTCAAACCTCATGATTTTTAATCCGCATCAACATTATAGGCTCATATGAACCATTTGATCAAGTTTGGACCACAACTCCTCAACAAATTTGATCATATCATCAGGGCAAAATGGTCATTTTTAGGGTTTTGACTGCAGAAGGGAAATTTTTGATTTTTCACCTAGACAATGGCAAATTGGGTTCAAGCATGGATTCAAGGACTCAATGAAATCATCTTGACATATTCACAAGGTTCAAAAGATCTCAAAAGCATTGGATTGACAGATGAATTTTTCAGTCAACTGATCAAAAATCAATTGTACACTGAAAAGTCAAACTTTGACTTTTTGGTCAAAATCAAGTGCCAGGGGTCATTTTTCATTAGGATGTGTCAAAATATGAAACTTTTTCATCAAGAAACCTAATTTTGCAAATTAGGGTTTAAGATTGAAAAATTTCATCACTTAGAAATTTTCTAAGTTATGAAATTTTCTTATTTTTTCCCAACTTTGCCCAACATTTTCACCATGATGAAATTGGATTCAAACAAAACTTCCAACATGAAAGTTGTAGTCCTCCACAAAATCTATAACTTTGATTCACAAAGTTTTCCCAAAAGATGCTTGTATCTCAAGTTATGATTTTTGGAATAAGGGTCCATGAAACTTTTAACTTAGTGAAATTTTGCCCTAGCTCCACTTGGAATCTCAAAATGCATTTCAAAGATGGATTGTAGAGCATGTTACAAGCTTTCCAAAATGTCCAAGAACTCCCCAAAATCATTTGTGGTTAGGGAGAATCGAAGGTTTGAATTTGGCAAAAAATCACTTTGGTCCATGGCATTTTTCATTATGCTACAAGTTGCAATTTCTGTCCAGCTTTGTTTGTGCTTACTTACAGGTCCTTAAACCCTTCCGCACTCAAAAATTGAATGCAAACTCAATGGTTTCAGGAATTATTCTGATCAATGGAAGTTTACACAAGGGTTTAATCCATTTTTTGACAAAAAGGCAACAATGCTATTTTCATAAAGCACAACTTTATGTCAACTTGTTTCACTTGAGCCTTGAACCCATCTCTTTGTAGCAAACAAGCTCCATAAACTCAGGGAAAAGTACAACAACTTTGTGCAGCTAGGAAGGAGGCTTGTACAGGCTCTTTTCTTGATCACTTCACACTTTTCTTCAAAACCAAGAAATGTGCAAAAAGTCTACACAACACTTCCATCTGATAAAACCAACTCTTGTAACCATTCAAAATAACTTTTGCATATCACATTGAGCCAGAAACATGAGCTATCCAGTCCTCAAACACCCTTGAACATCAAAACTCCAAAAACTTGCAAAATAGGGCAGCTTCTGCACTTGCACCTCCATCTCACAAACCACTCGTGCGTTTTGTCCCAAACCTCTTCCAACACACTCCATACAACCCATTTAAGCTCTCCCAACCATTGGCCAGTGACTGTAACTCCATTTACAAGCTTCACCATTTTTAAATTCTTCTTGTGCAGGTTGACTTCTACAGGCTTATTCAAGCAAACTCAAAGCAAACTAAGCATTGGGGAAGGTCAAAGGAAGTTCAAGCAAGCTCCCAATCATCTCAGGCCTCATTGAAAACCTCCACATTGCCATACTCGAGTTCAACTGAAGCAGGTATTTTCCAACTTTATATCTCTCTATTTAGGAATCATTAGGCTTAGGTTTGTGAATAAAAAATGTAGTACTCATTGCCCTTAAGCTATACATATGCATAGATTTCATTTAAATTAATTGTGTTGAGAGAATTTGATTGATGAACTTTCTGAAAAAGTTAGGTTAGAAATTAGGGCCAGAGAAATTCTCTCTGGTCTTTGAGAGTTAGATTAAGTTCTTTACATGGTTGGAATCGTGTTGGAAAATGCTATAACTTTTGTGTTGTGAGTTTTTGCTTTAGAGCACGTATGCAGGAGTTAGCCATTTGTATAAGAGGCGCACGTTTTTTTTTAACAGAGGTTGAAGGTGAAGGCCAGCTGGGCTGGGCCTGACTATTTCTCACTTTTTGCAACCCTGATTTGCTTCTCACACCCCCTTGGCCCATTTAATCTAATTTTGTATATTTTTCATTTCTTTTTTAATTTCTGACATTATTTTATTTTTCTAAACTTTAAAAATTACCAAAAATATTTTATTTAATTTTCACATTTTATTTTATTTTTTGTATTATTTTTTTAGACATAGAAATAATTATTAAATAATGTATACATTTATTTTCTTAATAAAAAAACTTGTAAATACTACAATAAAAATATTTTATTTTATTTTTTATTATTTATATACTTAAATAATATTTTTCTAACATATTTTTATTTTTTGACATTTGTAGATATTTTTATTTTATTGTACATAAATAAATAATACATAATATATATAAATATATATATATATATATATATATATATATATATATATATATATATATATATATATATATATATATATATATATATATATATATATATATATATATATATATATATATATATATATATATATATATATATATATATATATATATATATATATATATATATATATATATATATATATATATATATATATATATATATATATATATATATATATATATATATATATATATATATATATATATATATATATATATATATATATATATATATATATATATATATATATATATATATATATATATATATATATATATATTTATATATACTTATATATATATATACTTATATATATATAAAAGTATATATACTTTCTTAAAACAAATTAGGGTTTCCACCCTTAATAAAAATAATATTTTTTCTTATTTTTTATATGTTAAATATTTTATTTTTACATACATAAAAATAATACAAAATAAAACATTTTTTGCATATTTATAATATATTGCATATTTATTTAATTGTCCATTTAAATATTTGCTTATTTATTATTTGAACAAAGAATTCAATTTGGTTGTAATAATCTTAGGGTTTTAATTTCTTGCAAATAATCCCCTATTCAAAATTGTATCCCCCTCCCCATATCAATGTTGTAATAGCTTAGATTACTTTTACGCATTTATTGCTTTCAAATATGCCATGATAGAGATTAGGGTTTGTATGCAATATCCAAATCAAATAGCTAGACCTAATACAAGACATAAAAGCATGTAAATTGATAACACAATGCACACATGCACCCCTAGGGTTTCATCCACTTGTTGCCTTTAAAATGGCCATGGTATGCATGTTAAGTATCTTGGCAAAACAAAAACAAAACAAAATATAATAGTCCTTCGACGATGTTATCTTGGTTGCCTATACAAAATGATCTAGTCCCTCAAACAAAAACTTGCTAAAGATACTTAGCACAATTGTTTTCATGATCAATACGATGACCCACGACTATCCCGTTTAACATCCAAATACAAGGTGGTTTACCAAATATAATGGTAAAACAACAATGTGAAAGGGTTAAAAATGTGTAGGAAAGATCTTTGAGTAGATAGGGTAGATGCTCTTAGTTACTTGAATCAAACTTGCAAACATCCTTGCTATTTTCATAACACATCACAACATAATTTCAAAACATTTCCCAAAACAAATTTTCAAACATTGAAACATTTTTCAAAAGACAATACACCTTTGTATACATTCAAACAAGAATCATTACAAAGGTTGCCACAATGATGACCTCTTTTCAAAACATTTTCAAAACCACACACAAAGTACCATTTCAAACAATTGAAAAGCAAAAGCAAGTGGTCTAAAACAAGTAACTAAGAGCCCATGGAAAACCATGGATGAAAAGGGTTCTAGCACCTTCCCTTTTCATAATATACCCCCCGAACCCAAGAAAACATCTCAAAGGTCTTTCCTGTGCTTTTTGACCTTTCCTTTGGATAAATAAAAAGTCGGTGGCGACTCTTGCTAAACTGAAACATTTGTGAACACAAACGCAAAACCTCAAGTCAGTTCTCCCACCGTATCACATATGGCATTTCCGGTTATAATCAGATTAAAATGGTTCCCGAAGACATGGAGAAGACAACCTTTGTTACTCAATGGGGTACATTTTGCTACAAAGTCATGCCTTTTGGATTGAAGAATGTTGGGGCAATGTATCAGCGCGCCATGGTCGCTTTGTTCCATGACATGATCCATCATGAGATTGAGGTATATGTTGACGATATGATTGCAAGGTCCCAGACTGAGGAAGAACATCTTGACCATCTTCAAAAGCTATTTGACTTGTTGAAGTTGTACAAGCTGAGGTTAAACCCGAACAAGTGTACCTTCGGGGCGAGATCTGGTAAGCTGCTGGGTTTCGGCGTAAGTGATAAAGGTATTCAAGTGCACCCTGCCAAGGTGAAGGCTATACAGGAAATGCCAGCTCCCCGAATAGAAAAAGAAGTTAGAGGCTTTTTGGGACGTTTGAACTATATTGCCTGATTCATCTCACACCTAACTGCTACTTGTGAGCCAATCTTCAAGCTACAGATGAAAGATCAAGTGGTAAGATGGAATGATGAATGTCAGGACGCTTTCGAAAGGATCAAAGAATATCTCCAATAGCCACTTATTCTGATGCCTCCAGTTGAAGGGAGACCTTTGATATTATACTTGACAGTACTCGATAATTTAATGGGGTGTGTGCTAGGGCAACATGACGAGTCTGGATGAAAAGAGCATGCTATTTATTACCTTAGCAAAAAGTTTACTGACTGCGAGACCCGATACTCATTGCTTGAGAAAACTTGATGCGCTTTGGCATGGGCTTCTCGCTGGATGAGACAGTATATGCTGACTCACACTACTCTATTGATATCAAAGATGGATCCAATCAAGTATATCTTCGAGAAGCCTACCTTGTCCAGAAGAATAGCAAGATAGCAGATGATCTTAACTGAGTATGACATCTAATATACGATCCAAAAGGAAATTAAGGGAAGTGTGTTGGCAGACCATTTGGCACATCAGGCAGCGGACGATTACCAGTCTATGAACTTTGAGTTTCTGGATGAGAATATCATGTTGGTGACTGACTGTGAAATACCTGGACCGGATGAAGGACCTGAGGAGGGATCCCGATGGTCTATATACTTTGATGGAGCTTTGAACGCTTTGGGTAATGGAATTAGCGCCGTGATCATATCTCCTAAAGGCTCTCATACTCCGGTCACCGCCCGACTATGTTTCAACTGCACCAACAACATGGCAGAGTATGAATCATGCATCATGGGTCTTCAAGCAGCTATCAACCTAAGGATTAAGTTCTTGAAGGTATTCGGAGATTCCACTCTCGTGATCAGCCAGATCAAAGGCGAGTGGGATAAGAAAAACCCAAATCTTATTCCTTACAAGGAGTATGTGTTGACGTTTCTTCCACACTTCGAGGAGATAACCTTTGAACACTTCCCTAGAGAGGAGAATCAGTTGGCGGATGCGCTAGCTACGATGTCTTCTATGTTCAAGGTCAGATGGGACAATGAAGCTCCCCAGATTAACATTGAGAGATTGGACGAAGATGCACATTGCTGTGACATTGAGACTGAAGAGGTGACAGATAAACCCTTGTTTCATGAGGTAAAGTGGTATCTTGAAGCTCAGGAGTATCCCGAGGGTGCATTTTTTAATGATAAGAAGTTTATGAGGAGGTTCGTGGCGAAATTCTTCATCAGCAATGGCATTCTTTACAAGCGTAATCAGGATTCCACCTTACTGCGTTGTGTGGATAAGAATGAAGCAGAAAGAATTATGGTAGATTTACATGAAGGTACTTTTGGAACTCATTCCAGTGAACACACCATGGCAAAGAAGATCCTTCGGGCAGGATACTATTGGTCTACTATGGAAGTCGACTGTTATCAGCATTCTCGGACCTGTCACAAGTGCCAAGTCTATGCTGATAAGGTGCACATACCTCCAGTGCCTCTGAACGTCTTGACAGCTCCGTGGCCTTTTGCAATGTGGGGCATCGACATGATTGGTGAGATCAGACCTACGGCATCTAACGGGCATCGTTTCATTCTGGTAGCTATTGATTACTTTACAAAGTGGGTTGAAGCAGCCTCCTTTGCTACTGTAACCAAGAACGTCATGGCACGGTTTATTCGGCACAATCTAATCTGTCGATACGGTGTACCAGAGAGGATCATTACGGACAATGGTACAAATCTCAACAATACGATGATCACCGAACTCTGCAAGTAATTCAAGATACAGCATCACAACTCTTCTCCCTACCGGCCGAAGATGAATGGGGCTGTTGAAGCGGCTAATAAGAACATCAAGAAGATTGTGCAGAAGATGACGGTGACGTACGAAGATTGGCACGAAATGTTACCATTTGCTCTTCATGGGTACTGTACTTCAGCACGGACGTCAACAGGGGCAACTCCCTATTCCTTGGTTTATGGCATGAAGGCAGTCTTTCCCATTGAAGTTTAGATACCCTCTCTTCGGATTATGAAGGATGCAGGTTTGAGCGAAGATGACTGGATTCAGACCCGGCTTGATCAGCTAAATTTAATCGATGAAAAGAGACTTACTGCTATTTGTCATGGTCAAACGTATCAAAAGCGGATGATCAAGGAATTTAACAAGAAAGTCAGACGACAGGAGTATCGAGTCGGGGACCTGGTTATCAAGCGCATCATACTACCTCAAGGTGATCCCAGGGGCAAATGGACCCCTACTTACGAAGGGCCATTTGTGGTTAAGAACATTTTCTCAGGAGGAGCTATGATTTTAACCACCATGGATGGTGACAACCTTCCTCACCCCGTCAATGCAGACATAGTGAAAAGATACTACGCATAATCAAAGACCTGCTAGGTTGACTGGCCTAGGAAAAAATAAGGGCTTCTTGGCGAACCATAAGGGTTCGGGAAAAAATAAGGGATGAAAATGAAAAATTTGTACACCCGGCAAGTCGAAAACCTGAAAAGGCGGCTTGGGCAAAAAAGGGTATCCCGGTGGACTGAAAACCCGAAAGGGCGGTCCAGGCAAAAATTAGGGATTAAAGCGTAACACTATGTCTCATTTGATCACCTCGCAACCAGAATTTGGTATCAACTATCAAGCTCGGACGGTACTAATCAATATGATCTACCTTCAACCAAGTAGCAAAGTGATGAGATGCTCGAGGACATAAAGGCAATAGCAGAGTTGGGACCTAGTGTGATTATTCACATAGCTGTTTTTCTTTGTTTTTCATAAATTGTATAAATTCTATTTGTTCGGCGGCGTTCTCTTACTAGGACGTCAGCCTCTTGTACAAAAACGCCTATTTATAGGCCAAACTTCAAAATCAATACAATCATTTTCACAAATAAATTTTTCTTTTTTTCTGTTTTGTTTTGCAAAGAACGTCCAACGTTCATTTTTTATATATGCATTTGACATTTATTGCTGCTCATAAATATTTACATGTGAAACAAAAGAAGATTACTTGTAATATCAGAAACAGGGGCAAACGAGAAATGTCCAAACCGTACAGTTGCTCTTCCCGCCAGGTATAGGGATAGACCTAGCAGGAGGAAACGATTTAAAAGTACATTCATTCCCCGCAGAGTAAGACAAAGATACTGGTGTTAGCCTCCCTAGCTGAGACTTGCAACTGTGAATGGATCGGTAATATTCTCTCCAAGCAAAGTTTATCTACCATCAGCACTAAAAAGTCTTATCATCCCCAGTGGAGTATAAAAATATCGCCAGTGGAGGTGGAATAATTGTCCCCAATAGACTCTGGAAGATCATCCCCAGTAAAGTCTAAAAGGGTTATCCTCAGTAAGGTCGCTATTGGAAAGTCATCCCCAGCAGAGTTATTTCCTTTCACAAAACAAGAATTCAATCCCCAACAGGTTTCATTATCATCAGCAGAGGTAATTCATTCCCAACTGAATTTATCAACGGAATCCTCGACAGAGCATCTCTTCCCCACAGAGTCATTTTCTCATCAGTTTATTCCCCAGTGGAGTTATCCTCTCATGCAGGTTTATTCTCACAAACATCTTCATCCACTATCTCCAGCGGAAACGAAGAGTTCATTATTTCCTCCAGCAGCGATCCGGGATTTATTTTCCCCAGCTAAAAACATCACATTTTCATACATCATGACACATGCATGTACGCATCATACAACACAATCTCATTTATTTTTATAACATCATTACCTGATACATATCATGCATTACAACTAACATTTATCTTTCAGGAAGGATACGATTAAATTCTCACAAAGTTCAAGCTATGAAGCTTCTACCACAGTCGAATTACGGACAAGCTCCTAAATCTCGACAAAGATGTTCCCTCAGTCGAATTACGGACGAGTTCCTAAATCTCGACAGATATTTCCTCAGTTGAATTACGGACGAGATCCTAAATCTTGACAGATATTTCCTCAGTTGAATTACGGACGAGCTCCTAAATCTCAGCAGATATGTTCCTCGGTTGAATTAAGGACGAGTTCTTAAATCTCAAAAGAGATGTTTCTCAAGTTGAATTACGGACAGGCTCCTAAATATCGACAGAGATATTTCTCAAGTTGAATTACGGACATGCTCCTAAATCTCAACAAAGTTGTTTCTCAAGTTGAATTACGGACAGGCTCCTAAATCTCAACAAAGATGTTTCTCAAGTTGAATTACGGACGAGATCCTAAATCTCGACAAAGATATTTTCTCAGTTGAATTACGAACAAATTCCTAAATCTCAGTAAAGTTGTTGAATTACAGACGAGCTCCTAAATCTCGACAAATATATTTCCTCAGTTGAATTACGGACGAGCTCCTAAATCTCAGTAGAGATGTTTCCTCAGTTGAATTACGGAAGAGTTCCTAAATCTCAGCAGAGATGTTTCCCCAGTTGAATTACGGACGAGTTCCTAAATCTCAGCAGAGATGTTTTCTTAGTTGAATTACGGACGAGCTCCTAAATCTCAACAAAGTTGTTTCCCCAGTTGAGTACGGACGATTGAAGTTCCTAAATATCAACAAAGATGATCCCTCAGTTGAGTACAGACGACCAAAGCTCCTAAATATCAACAAAGACGACTCACCATCCGAATAACGGACGACGAAGCTCCTGAAATTCTACTTCTCTCAACAAAGATTAGACTTCCCCAGCAGAATCTTCCTCAACAACAGGTATACAAGCTCTCGCTAAGGAATCTCTTATGCGATCGACACTCCTTCAGATGGCATATTGAAGCCCATCCCCTCGTCATCAATTTCCAAATGGAATTTGGAATCCCATTCCCGACATCACAAGACAATTACCACTTGATGCGAGTGCAAATTTCTGGGCACTCTAGTGTTCGGTCCTCTTCCACCTTCGGATCACGAAAGGCACGAAAGCCAATCTACATCCTCAGGTTTAAGAAGATTGAACAGGGGAAGCTGTTGTACCCCAAAATTAGCCCTCGCATATTTCTCAAAGTATGTCAAGATCTCCAAATTGCTCAAGGTAGTCCAAGGGTTGGCCAGACAAGCTCTCTCCTAAGGAAGTCTACCACAAATTAGGGTTTCATGTTGCATCAAGATCCTTGAGTCCAAGTGGTCCCAAATGCTCAAAATTGTCCTAATATGTTCTCAAGATCATCCATGTCAAGTTTCAAGCCTTGCAGAGGAAGTTTGCTCAGTCAATTGCTCAAAGGTCCAAAAATCGACTATGCTAGGGCAAAAGTCAACTATGACCCAAATACAGTCAAACTTCAATATTTTTGGTCAACATCCTCATTTTGAAGTATAATTCATCATTTTATCAAGGGTTTATCATGATTCATCAAGGATTGCTCATAATTCATCAAGATTCAAAAGTTGCTAAATTAGGGTTTTGTAGGAAAAGTCAACTCAACTTTGACCAAGCATAACTTTCTCATACTTTATGATAAATGACCCATCCAAAGCTAATTTTGAATAGGATTAAATTCCCTAAAATCCATCTTCAGCTCCCAAGATCAAAATATGCACTCACAAGAAGTTATGAATTTGGACATTATAGGTCATTTTGAAAAGTCAACAAAAACACCTTTTTTGTCAAAGCTTCATACTTGAACATGGAAATTCAAATTGATATTAGATAAAAAGGGTTGATTAGAGGACATCTGAAGCTTTCTAAAAAGTCAAAGAACACCTCCAAAGAGTCAAAATTGAGGAAGTTATGCATTGTTGAAGTTGACCTTTTTTGCAAAATTGCCAAAAGTCAACTATCCCCAAAACTTCAAATTTTGCCAAATGGGTCCATTCTTTTTCACATGTTTTGAGTTGGCATTATAGCCCACGTTCTCTAGCCTTTTCCACTTGTCCATATCATATTTTTATTAATTATTTTGATTTCTATTTGAATTAATTTGATTTAAATCAAAATAAATCAAATAAAAATCCAAAACATTAATAACCAAGGATTTTGTGTTGTTTCAGGCTTCATTATACAACTATCATCCTTCCAATTCGTGCCAAGCCTTAGAGTGCACAAAATGATTGAAAAGAAGCCAAATTTGGAAGGTTGTTAAAGAAGAATCAAATCAATATCCAAAGCAACGAAAGAAGAAGATTTTGATCAGTTTAACAACCCTAATCCCTTCACTAATACATAAGGAGGCGAGGCAGATCAAAACAGGGGTGAGAAGTAGGCGTGAGAAGAAGAATTGGATTCAAAAAAATCAAAGAAAATTGTGAGATCAAAGTCCCACTTAGAAGCATCCTCAAGGCCTGGTGTCTGTCCCTATCATTTCCTGGCAGTCTCCACAACCTAAAGCAATCGAGACCAATCATTTTCAAGCCCTCTAGCGCGTTGTAAGGCCGTCACGGTATCACCCTTTTATTGAAATCGATTAACATTATTCTTGCATCCATAGTGTAAAATAATTTCATATTCTTGATCACCATGATGTTTGCAAACTTTCTACAATACTCAATTTCATTTATATGATATGTGCCGTGAATCACCATTGTTAGGTTTTCAAGTTTGTTTTTATGGCTTTCAGTTTCAGGGACAATGGGCCTTAGTAATGGGTACCACTGCATTCAGAAGAAGGAGACGGTTCTAACCATGGCCTTGGTGGTCATTTTTGTTACCTGTACGAGATTTTGAGAATGCTTGGTTTGTAGCAACGGACATTTGTTCGTGGGTATAAGTATTGCAGGTTTTTAGCTTCGGAGGGAGAAAGGGGACGATGAGTTGTCACCCCCCATAGGCTTATTCAAATTCCAGCGCACTTTTTTATTTTTGTTTCCACTATGTGGCATTTCTTTATATTATTATTTGTTTGTATTATGTTTAGAATAAAAAGCAAACAGCCTAGTGGTGACCACGTCAGCGCATAATGATTCAGAGGCTGGAGGTCAGGGGTTCAATCCCTGCCTCTAGTATTTGTTATTTTTCCTAACTATTTCAGGTGATTCAGTGCACGCCTAAGCTGGATATTCATCATACTCCTTCAGCATCAACGCGCCAGATGGCCAGATGGCCAGATCTGGTGGTCACCATTGCAAGCACACCATGGACCAAGTCAAACATGCTACACTGGATGGCAAAAGTCAAACGGACCTCCTCAATTAGGCCCAGAAAATTGATATGCACACCCTTAAAAATCAGGCCCAATCTCTTTCTTTATATTTTCTCTTCTATATTTCATTTAATTATTTTATTTTATTTAATTACTAACCAAAATTAATTTTCTTTTTATCAAAAATCACCAAAAATATTTTCTATCCAATTAAATTTTAGAATTTTATTTTTCATTAATAAATATTAATTAATTTAATTGGGATATTAATGTTAGATAACTTTAAATGATTTTTGCAAATATTTAAAATTGATTAGAATCAATAGGTTTTACACTAATTTAATCATTTTATTTCTTTCCTAAAATAACAAAAAAATCCAAAAATATGTCATTAATTATTTTTCATTTATTAAATTAATAACTAATTGATTTAGTATTTAATTTTAGGAATTAATTTCTTTTCTTAAAATATTAAAAACAACAAAAACATTTTCTTTTAATTAGGAGGGTCAAAACCCTAGTTTCACATTCAATTCAATTCTCTCGCGCGCTCTATTTTTATTTTATGCTATTATTGTATTTGCGCCCGGCTTGTAATAATTTTAATTAGGACATTTATTTATCTTTACCGCTTTTATTTTCAAAGGGTTGTCTTTGGCGATGTAAATACCTAACGCCTTGTAATAATTTAGTTTAAATTTTGCACCTTTAATTTCTGCAAATATTCAACTGTTAGATGTTTGATAATAGGGTTTGCATGACAAGAATGAATGTCTAATTTTAAAACAGTTAGATCACCCTTTATTGTGCAAAGATAAAAATAACTGAAATCAACACACCCGCACATGCGCACTCCTAGGGTACACCCCACTTGGTTGCCTTCGTAAATGGTCATTAAGTATAGGTTGTTTTAGAGGTCCCCCTCTTGTCTAAAAGATCATAGTTGCCTCGGATATTGTTGCCTCAGATAAATGATCGAAGTCATTAGGGTTACCACTAAGATATCCTAACATTGCTTTAGTGACCGTATGTCCCTCTTTCGAATTGACCCTCAAACTCCAACGACGGTGCTACCTACTCACGAATAGTGGGATAACATTGTCTAAAGGAAATTAGCATGGAACGATTCCTTTTTCGAGTAGGTAGATTAGTTCTTAGATACTTGCTCATCCAAAACAAAACTTTTTTTTCACACCTACACTCTTTTACAAACAAGTTTTCAAAAAAACACTTCATTACACTCTTGAAGACAGAAGCAAGAGTTAAATCGAAGTTAAAACAAAAACTTTTCAAAACCCACAAGCACAAAGAAAACAATTTTGAAAATTATGAGCAAGTACCTAAGAGCCTGTAGATAACTACGGATAGAAAGGGTGCTAATACCTTCCCTTTCTATAATCTACCCCCGTACTCATAAATATCTCGAAAAAGGAATTTTTCTGGGCTTTTTTCCTTTCCTTGTTGGATAAAATAAAAGTCGATGGCGACTCTTGCTTACCGCGACATTTTGCAAAAACAAACGCAAAATGCAAACCAGCATTCCAAAAACAGTCAGTTCTTCCCACCGTATCATAGGAATCAAAACAAAACTGAACGTCGCCTGACGGTAGGGGTTGTTATGATTTCTAATCTTGTACCAAATAAACAGTGAAATTATCATCAAAAGCTGGAAGTGCCCATGAGACGATTCACCCGAATCAACTTGACCATGTCTCAAGTTTTTCCACATCTTTTGAAGTCCAATCTGGTAACCCTAAAGGAAGCTCCTAAGAACCCCAATACTACTTCTCCTTGCTACAACCCGAATGCCCGATGTTCCTATCATTCTGAAAGCCCGAGGCATGATACAAATGATTGTTGGGCCTTGAAGAATAAGGTACAAGACCTTATCGAGGCGAAAGAGGTTGAGTTTGATCCACCAGAAATACATAATGTAATAACGGTGCCAATGCCCAAACATGGTCAAGGTGCAAACATTGTTGATGATGACTATTTTATTTCCTCCGTGGATGATTTAACTACTCCCCTTTTGACCGTTAAAAGGAATCTATGCAAGCCGGTCTGTTTCTAGGTTGTGGTGAAAGTTATCAATTATGCATGTCTCTACCAAATGGTTGTTTGTTACTGAAGATGGGCGTCCAGTGCCTAATGGCTAGCAAAGAAATCTTGTTTGAAAAAGTTCCTCTCACCAGAAATTCTTATGAAGATGTCTCAATAATCACCATTTCCAACAATCCTCCCAGGGTCTCCACCAAAAGACTCGTCGGGATTACATCCGTTCCAAAGTCTGCTCCCCTAATCATCACCTTGTTAGGGCCAATACCATATTCTTTGGATAAAGTTATTCCCTGGAACTATGGGGCTGACGTCTATTACTATAACTTCAAGCAAGATCATTTGGCTATCAAAGACGAAGTTGCAAAAGACATTGATCCTGACGTCGGCAATATCGTTGGGAACAGTAAGATAACAAGAAGTGGAAGAGTATTCTCACTCGAGATCTCTCCAAGGACCATCACTACTCTTCTGATTATTCCCGCTACTGATCCTACCAGCATTCCCAATGATACCCCCCATTGATAGTCCTACTATTATCTCTGCTACCGAGACAAGGGGCAAAGAGGTATTGTCTAAGCCTGTCCAGACGAAGGCGCATCCAGAGGTTATTCCTAAAGCTTATAGAAAGGATATAGAAGAGATACTAAAAATAATCAAGAAAATTTGCTACAACGTTGTGGAACAGTTGGGGCAGACCCCCTCGAAAATATCAATTTTGGCCTTACTTTTATGTTCTGAGGCCCATGCCAAAGCCTTGGTAAAGTTTCTCAAGACTGCCCACATGTCCCAAGAGAACTCCATTGATCAATTTGAGAATTGTGTGGCCAGTCTAACTACTGATAATGGTTTGGTCTTTTCTGATGCTGATTTAACTCCCAAAGGAAGGAAACACAATGATGCCTTGCATGTTTCCATTGAGTGCAGGGGCACTACACTAGCCCATGTTCTGGTGGATATCGGTTCATCATTGAATGTCTTTCCAAAAAATGCTATTGACCGGATAGACTGCGAGGGACTCACTTTAAATCCTAGCAACATTATAGTGAGGGCCTTTGATGGTTTTAAGAGGATAATGCACAGAGAAGTTGACATCCCAATAAAAGTTGGAACTCAGACTGTTGATTCAACTTTCTACATGATGGATATCCTCCCTTCCTATTCTTATCTATTGGGTCGACCTTGGATCTATGGCACTGGCGCCGTCACTTCCACCCTACATCAGATGCTGAAGTACCCGATCAAGGGAAAGATCATCACAGTCCATGGGGAGGAGGAATACATGGTTAGCCACCTAAACTCTTTCAGGTATGTGGAAATGGATGGTAAGTTAAATGAGACCCCGTGCCAGAATTTTGAAGAGGTCCCATAAACAGTTGCGACAACCAAGACTGCTTCCAAAGTCCCAAATATTACCAGACCTCCACTGAAGATGGCTTCTCTGAAGGATGCCAAGGCAATAGTCGAAGAAGGTGGTGTACCATTTGGGGCTAACTTCTGGATATTCCCTATAAATCTGAAAAATTTGGTTTGTGTTTTACTTCAGGAGCCCAGAAAGTTGTTCATCGTGCTCGCACCGAGGGACCACCTTTGCGGATCAGCAACCATGGAATCAATGCTCTGGAAGATAGTGATAGTGATAATGACCTGGACTAGTGGATCTTCCCAACCATCAGCGGTGGACTCAAAAATTGGGAAGCTAGAGAATTTATCCCTATTACTTTTATTCAAGAGTAATTGTCTTTTAATTTTTTTGGACTTGTAATATTTGAATAATTTAGACTTTAAAACCTTGTGTCTTACCCGAGGCACAACGGTTCATTTGTGAGGGTTGTTACTTCATCTCCATTTGTCATCAATAAATCATGGACGTTTTTGCATGAAAATTTTACGCTCTTTATTCTTCTCTTTCTACCTTTTTATTCTTTAAAAGATAGCTATGCTCTTACACACACTCACATATCAAAATGCAGATTCACATTCACTCAGGATCCCATGGGTAACGATTCTGCTATGGCCTATTGTGACTTCTAAAATCATATCTACCAAGCCGAAGATGAAGGTGAGGAAGATTGTGAGGTACCAGTGGAACTAGCCAGGTTACTACAATAGGAAGAAAGGACCATACATCCCCACAAAGAGCCGGTTGATACAGTTAACTTAGGTACCGAAGAGGACAAGAAAGAAGTCAAGGTAGGTGCCAACCATGAACCTAGTGTCAAGAAGCGCTTAACTCAGTTACTACATTACTATGTTGAGGTCTTTTCCTGGTTATACGAAGACATGTCAGGACTCGAAACTGATATCATGGTCCATCGTCTGCCAACAAAAGAAGACTGCCCTCTGGTAAAACAGAAAGTTTGTCGCATGCGGCCAGAAATGTCAGAGAAGATCAAGTCTGAAGTCATGAAGCAGTTCAACACCGGATTCTTAGATGTCACCTCCTATCCACAATGGGTTGCCAATGTTATTCCAGTGCCTAAAAAGGATGGTAAAGTACACATGTGTGTGGATTATAGAGACTTGAATAGGGCAAGCCCTAAGGATGATTTCCCGCTTCCCCACATCGATATTTTGGTTGACAACACCACACAACATAAGGTATTCACCTTCATGGATGGTTTCTCCGAGTACAATCAAATCAAAATGGTACCTGAGGGCATGGAGAAAATGACCTTCTTCACACAGTGGGGTATGTTCTGTTACAAAGTTATGCCATTCGAGTTGAAGAACGTTGGGACAACATATCAGTGCGCCATGGTAGCATTGTTTCATGATATGATCCATCATGAGATAGAGGTCTACGTGGATGACATGATAGTCAGATCTCAAAATAAAGAGGAACACCTTGACCATTTGCAAAAACTGTTTGAAAGATTGAAGATATACAAACTAAGGTTGAACCCGAGTAAATGCACTTTTGGACTGAGGTCCGGTAAACTCCTAGGCTTCATTGTCAGCGGTAAAGGTATCGAAGTAGACCCTACAAAGGTAAAATCAATATAAGAAATGCATGCTCCTCGCACCGAGAAGGAATTAAGAGGATTCTTAGGACGGCTAAACTACATCGCAAGATTCATGTCTCACTTAACCGCTAATTGTGAACCAATCTTCAAATTACTGATGAAAGATCAAGTGTTGGATTGGAACGATGACTGCCAGGCTGCCTTCGACAGGATCAAAGAGTACCTTCAAGAGCCTTCCATTTTGATGCCTCCATTCGAGGGAAGACCTGTGATCATGTATTTAACTGTCTAGGAAAATTCAATAGGGTGTGTGTTGGGGCAGCATGACGAGTTTGTCCGAAAAGAGCATGCAATATACTACCTGATCAAAAAGTTAAACGACTATGAAACAAGATATTCACTACTCGAGAAAACATGTTGTGTTTTTGCATAGGCTGCTCGTCGGCTAAGACAGTATATATTGAACCATACTACCTTATTGATATCTAAGATGGATCCAATTAAATACATATTCGAGAAGCCCGCCCTCTCTAGAAGAATAGCAAGATGGAAAATGATCTTGACTGAATACGACATTCAATACACTACCCAAAAAGCAATAAAGGGCAGTGTGCTAGCCGATCACCTTGTTCATCAGGTTGTGGATGACTATGAGTCCATGAAATTCGAGTTCCCAGATGAAGACATCATATTGGTAAACAATTATGAAGAAATCAGACTGTATTATGGACCTGAACAAGGATCCTGATGGATCTTGGTTTTTGACGGAGCTTCAAACGCACTCGGCAACGGCATAGGCACTACGATCATATCCCCTGAAGGATGTCATACTCCCTTCACTTCTAGGTTGTGTTTCAACTGTACTAATGATATGGCGAAATATGAAGCGTATATTATGGGTCTCAAAGTTGCCATAGATTTGGGAATCAAGTCCTTAAGTGTATTTGGAGATTCAGCCTTAGTCATCAGTCAGATCAAAGGGGGAATGGGACACGAAGCATCCTAATCTCATCCCTTACAAAGAACGTGTGTTGACATTAATTCCACATTTTGAGGAAATTACCTTTGAGCATTTTCTACGACAGTAAAATCAACTAGCGGACGTGCTAGCCACTATGTCATCCATGTTTAAAATCAGGTGTGATAATGAGGCTCCTCAGACTACCATTGAGAGGTTGGACGAACCATCTCACTGTCATGAGATTGATACTGAAGAAGTAGTGGACAAGCCTTGGTTCCATGAAATTAAGAAGTATCTCGAGGCCCAAGAGTATCCAAAGGGAGCTTCAGTCAATGATAAGAAGTTCCTAAGAAGGTTTTCTGCTAAATTCTTCCTCAACAACGGAATCCTCTATAAGCACAACCACGACTCTACTTTGCTTCGATGCGTAAACCAGAGTGAGACAGAAAATATCATGGATGATTTACACAAAGGTACCTTTGGCACTCATTCTAGTCGGTACACTACGGCTAAAAAGATCCTACGGGAAGGATACTACTGGTCCACCATGGAAGCGGATTATTATTAACATTCACGAATTTGTCACAAGTGCCAAATCTATGATGACAAAGTACACGTGCCTTTGGTTCATCTAAAAGTCTCGAATGCTCCTTGGCCCTTTGCAATGTGGGGCATTGACATGATTGGAGAGATCAAACCTACAGCTTCTAATGGACACCGCTTCATCTTGGTTTCCATTGATTACTTCACAAAGTGGGTCGAGGCAGCTTCAATCGCTTCTGTTACCAAGAATGTTATGGCCTGATTCATCAAACAGAACCTCATCTGTCGGTACGGTATCCCAGAGAGAATCATCATAGATAATAGTACCAATCTCAACAATATTATGATTACCGCACTATGCGCGCAATTCAACATACAACATCATAACTCTTCTCCTTACCGACCGAAGATGAATGGCGCTGTAGAAGCCACTAATAAAAACGTCAAGAAGATCATACAAAAAATGATAGTGGCCTACAAGGACTGGAATGAGATATTACCATTTTCTCTTCACGGTTACCGCACCACGGTGCGCACATCAATAGGGGCAACTCCTTTCTCTTTGGTATACGGCACGGAAGCTGTCCTACCAATTGAAATCCAAATACCCTCTTTGAGAATCATAAAGGGTGCAGGTTTGAATGAATATGAATGGGTTCAAACTCGACTTGACCAATTGAACTTGATTGATGACAAGAGGCTTACAGCTGTTTGTCATGGTCAGATGTACCAAAAACGTATGATCAAAGCTTTTAACAAAAAGGTCAGACGTCAGGTATATCGGGTTGGTGACTTGGTAATCAAGCGTATCATACTACCACAAGGTGATACCAGGGGAAAATGGACTCCTACATACGAAGGACCATTTGTGATTAAAAACATATTCTCTGGTGGAGCAATGATCTTAACCACTATGGATGGCGACGACCTTCCGCACCCTGTAAACGCGGACATAGTTAAAAGATACTACGCATCAATAAAGGCCCGCTAGGTCGGCTGACCTAGGCAAAAATTAGTGCATCCCGGCGAACCAAAAGGGTTCAGGCAAAAATTAGGGATAAAATACAAAAAAAAAACAGTACACCCGGCAAGCTGAAAACCTGAAAGGGCGGCTTGGGAAACAAATGGTATCCTGGTGGACTGAAAACTCGAAAGGGCGGTCCAGGAAAAAGTTAGGGATTTAAAGCATAAGACTATGTCCCATTGGATCACCTTACAGACAACCTTCAGTATCGACTGATAAACTCAAACAGTTCTAATCAATCCAATCATCTTCGGACAAAGCAACAAGTGGATGAGACGTTCAGAGCATGAAGGCTATAGCAGAGTGGGAACCCCATGGGATTATTTCACATAGATATCTTTTCTTTGTATCAGTTTTCATTTTCTACGACGACATTCCCTTACTAGGATGTTCGTCTCTTTGTATAAAAATACTTATTCAATTTAATACAAAGATATTCTTTTAAAAGTGCAAAACTATATGTTTTTCTTTTATTTTCCTGTTTTGTTTGCAAAAGCGTCTAATGATTATTTTTGAACATATGCATTTGAACGTGATTATTGTTTACAAATGAGCGCAAGAAAGGAAGAAACCGAAAATAGAAAGACAATTATTAATGGCTTTAAAAAATAGGATAATATCTATAGGACATTCCATAAAATCCCCGCAGGTACTTTCTCCATCAAGAGAGGAAGCAAGGACATCCTATTACAGGATCAATAACGTATTTCCAGTATGCAGCCTAATTGTATCGGGTGCTCTCACATCCCCGACGGAGCAAAACTTCTAGTTACTGCTCCAAAGATTCCCCTGTGAAAGTCGCCCAGCTTCTCAGGATTCCCCAGCAGGATTTCACGAAGTCCACAAGCAATACACGATGTTTCCCTTCCCCAACAGAGTTTATTTCTCTAATAATGGAAACTCATCCATTAACGCTTCAACTTCAAGATATGAATACTTACACTCCTCATTCCCAGCAGTACTCAGGGATGTATTTCCCCGAGTCCAGCAACACTACAGTAGAATAATTAACATGTTCATACATTGCATTCATACGTCATATCATTGACAACACAAATGCATATAGTGCAATCTCATTCCATTCATTTCATACATCATGGCATCGCATACAACTAACTCTTCACCTTTTCTGGAAAGATCAATCAACAGAAAATTATCATCAACAAATTTCCGACAAGATAACTATTTGTGGACAAATCAATTATAGATCAATTCCAGAGAAAGGATTGGTTAACCATCTACATAACAAATATTTCCTTCAGACCTCTGTCGATTCAGTTTTAAATTTCTCAACGGTTTATCCTGATTCTTTCCCGAAGACATCTTCTCTGGTTCAGATAAATCGCTCTAAGATTTATTCTGATTCTTCTCCAGACCCATGTTAGTTCAGTTTAAATCTCTCAACGGTTTATCCTGAATCATTCCCGTATACATCTTATCTGGTTCAGATAAGTCACTTCAAGATTTATTCTGATTCTTCTCTAGACCCCTGTGAAGGGGTAAGAAAACACTTAGAATGGGGGGGGGGGAGGGTGAATAAGTGACTCTTTTCGAGTTTCAATACAAAGCTCAAACAATAATGGAACAACACAGTTATTTTTATCCTGGTTCGTTTGAACTCAAACTACTCCAATCCACTCGCCAAGCTGATTTCGCCTTTCTCAACAAGGACTTAATCCACTATAATCAACTGATTACAATCACACAACAACTGTTGTGACTAACAATGCACAAGTAATCTTACAAGTGACTAACCACACTGAGACTTAAATCTAGTCCTAGTCTTCTTGAGAAATCTGACCAAACTTGGTCTCTCAATGAACAAATACAGAAGTATAATCTTTACAGATAATTGAAATAGAGTTTGCTTCTAATCAAGCTATATCACAACTGTGATTTTTCACTTAGAATATAATACACAAAATGTATGAACTATGAGTTTGTTAGCTTTTGAATCTTTCACGTAGTTTCTTATTTGAACATTATTGTTGGCTTGCAATAAATGTCCTTCTACTTATAGTAGGAATAATAAGACTGTTGCTGCCTTCAGAAGAAATGGAGAGCATTAAATGCTTTGCGTGTATCCTTGCAAAATTACATTCTCCAAGAAACTAGTTGTAGGTACTTGAGTGCTTTCAGCCGTCTTTGCATTAATTAGAAAACGTCAGAATGTAAGAACGTGTTTCCTTTGCTTTGACAAGACACGTTGATTAAGACGTTGTTTCAGTATTTGCTTTAACTCAGAACATGCTTCATTCAACTTCTGGTCAGAGCGTTGCTTGCTAAGATCTTTGAACAGCGCTTGCTTTCAAGTTATCTTCAGAATCAAGAAGCCTGCTAGAAGTTAGAAGATACATTTAAAAAATAAAGGTTCTTATCAGAGTCAGCAGATGCGTTTGAATAAAAGGTTCTTTTATCAAAGAACTTCTTCATAATCTTTGCTTAGTACTTTGGAATGTTTCTTGTCATAACATTAACTAAGACATTCAAAACACATTCATTAGAGCATAAATTATCTTAAATATAATTTAGTTATCATCAAAACACTTGGGATAGGTCAGAACTAATCTTGTTCTTTCAATCTTCCCCTTTTTGATGATGACAAAAAATTATTTTAGATAAAGAAAAGAAACAGATTAAGAGATAAGAATCTCCCCCTGAAATGAATATTTCTATGCATAAGACATCCTGAGATTATTTAGTCAGAGTGATACACAGCCTTCTTGAATTTCTTCAAAACTTCTTCAAGAAGATAAATCTTAGCTGAAATATTCTTTCAGAGTTAAATGATACCTGCAAAAAAAATCTTTTGCACAGAAGGAATTTTTGCAAATTTGTTAGAATGTCTGAGACATAGTCCCATAACTGTTAATCAGTGATTAGTTCAAAAATGCACATTTTCTCCCCCTTTTTGGCATAATCAAAAAGTGTAATAAATGAGAAATTTTGAAAGATTTCATAAGAAGTTAAAAATAGATATCCAGAAGTACAAACAAAACATCCAAATAAGAGACAAAAAGAAACTAGGACTTCTTAGAGACAAGAGCCATTAGAAGGTTCTTGATCTCCGAGGCAGATTCACTTTGCATTGCCATCCAGTTCTTGAACTCTAGATTTGTTTGATCTTGCTTATCCATGTGTCTATTCAAGACTTCATTCTCCCTCTTTAGCTCTTTCAGAGTGTCCATAATGAGTGAGGTAGGGGAAAAATATGATAAAGCTTTAGTAGAAATAGGGTCAGAAGAAGCAACTGATGAATCAGACTTCACAAAGGTGGAGAGCAGAGTGCCCAGATCCATTGCAAGAGTTGGCACTGGTTCAGGTCCATCCTTAACTGAAGGTTGATTCAATAGAACAATAGCCATAGGATTTGAGTCGTCAGAGTATTCTTCAGATTCATCTTCTGATATGTCCATCTTATCAGCTGGTGTATCAGCAATCAGTAGCGATGACTTCTTATTCCAAGTATCAGCAGCTTCTGTCTTGAAAACATGAAGAAGTTTGGAAAAGTTGTCCAACACCTGAGAGTGGCACAAATCATGTAACTTCCGTGATTCAGCAACCAAGGTTCTTCTGAAAGTTTCCCATAGAAGATCTGTTGCTGCTGTGTTCACACTTTTGAGGAAATCTTCTTTCAACGGTTGTAACCATTCTTGAACATTTGTTATAAAATTCTGAAACAAAATATTTACATCTGGCTGAATAGGTTTAGGGACAGTCGTTCTATAAGATTTGTTTTTCAAGAATTGTAGAGATTGAGAGTCCACTACAGTTCTTAAAAAGCTATTGGTTTTAGGAGTATTTGTAGGTTCAGATTCAGGTTGGTTAACACAAATAGGAGGTTCTGATATATCATGAGGTACGGATGGTTCAGCAATTTCAGTTTGTTCAAAAAATTATTGTTCTGGAATTTGAGGAGTTGAGAGTGGTGTTGTATGTTGTGGTGAGGTGGGTGGAGTGATATCAGGCGAAATAATTATTGTATAAGCAGGAGTGGGAATGGGATTTTGAGGTTTTGTTTGGTTCATAGCAAAAATATTTTCAGTTGGTAGATTGAAAGGAGGTTTTATGGTTGCTAGAGGTTCATTAATCCCTGGTATTCTCCAAGATCCAGCATCATACCATCCAGTGGGTCTGGGAGAGGGTCTTGAGAAACGTTCAGCAGGAATAGGTTGAAAAACAGATGGTTCAGGGGGTTCTGAATGAGAGGGTTCTGATTGGCTATCAGAAAGGTCATCAGAGTCAGAATCACTTAAATCTATTGAAAACTGATTTTTACTAGGGTTGTCAGCAAGGGATTCAGATGGTAAGGTTTGAGAGGATTCAGCAGATGCAGATATATTTTCAAAATTATAAACAGGTATAGTTTCAGTATGATTACCTGTCTTCTTTTTCTTCTTCTGAGGAGTGTCAAATGGTCCTTCTACAGCTTTTCTCTTCATAGATTCTTAGAGAATAACATCAGCAACAGCTTGATTTCTTCCTTGAAGCCAAGCTGGATCAATAGGTGATCCTGTTTCTCTGCAGGTCTCAAGATAGTGCAAAACCATAAGAGAATGCTCCCCTGAGTTGAACATAGGAAAGTCAGCAATAGGAATTCTTCTCTTCTTCACAATAGTTGACAGACATGGAGAGGGTTCCACCAGCAGTTTTTCAATAATTTTCCTCTTCAGCAAGTTCTTTCGAGTCATAGTCTTACCACAGATAGGTTCAAGCTCCCCCAAAAGATTTTCTTCTTTTAGGTGAGCAATCAGACCATTCTCAGTCAGAATGTATGATAATAACCTCCTCATAGGAATCCAGTTTCTCTTTGATTTGGGATTCTTCATCCTTTCAGCTTCTCTGGTTTCTTTGACATGGTTCCAGAGGTGTTCAAAAAGCAAGTAGGGCAAATCAATTTTGACATTGGTTCCAAGGCAAAACAGCAAATATTGTTGATCAGCATTGATGTAATCAGGAGAACTGGTGTCTTTCCTATGGTGAATAGATCCATGAATAATCCTTGCCCAAATCTTATACTTGTCTTTCAAATCCCTGACTTTGGAGGAACCTTGACCGTTGCTAAAAATCTCTATATATACCCTAGACATCTCCATTCTTCCAGTGGGCATTCCTGTAACTCCAAGTCCTTTAAATCCCAGCAACCTTCTGATTTGATTTTCTGTAATGGATATTTCCTTGCCCATTACAAAGGAGAGAATAACCTTGGGAGTTGCAATAGCGTGAATCCAAAATTCTTTTACCAAATGAGGAAAGACTGAACCAATAAGACGATCAAAGTAGCTTTCCCAACCTTGAAACTTCACAGCAGGGAACAAGTCAAATCCATTCTCTCTGAGATTCTCAAAGTCTACCATTAGCTCACTCAGAACTTCCAAACTTTCTACCGGAATGAGAGTTGTCCTTTCAGGTATACTGTATTGCTCAGAGTGGGTAGAGGAAGAATAAGCCATTGAAGTTCTTTGGAGAAGAGAAATTTTCGAAAAGGGTTTTAAGAGAAACGTACAACAAAAACTTGAGTTGAAAGAGACAGTAAAGAATGAAAAGGGTTTTTCAAAGAGTATTTATAGGCATTAATTTCAGAGAATAGGTTAAGAATTAAAATTAAAATTATTTAAGACAAATTAAAATAAAGATTAAAACGAATTTAAAAACGAATCTCATCATTACTTGCATTTAATGATTTGCTAAAAATGAGGGAAAACGTGAGATTATGGCTAATCATCAACAGTTACCTAGAACGTCATCAGTAGCTTTTGCGCGTTTGACCTTTCAGAAACACACCACGTGTTCATCTCCTGAAGGATGCATGTAACAGTTGTTTGTTCTAATGAATTTCTGAGCTACACTTGGACATGAAGCGTTAGAATGTTTCATAACTTTTTCATATAGCTTCTGTTACAATTTCTCTTCTAACTTCTGAAGAGTTGTTGATCAGAGCATTCATTTTAGAAAGTTCTGAAGCCAGTCACAGAAAATAAATATTATTTTATTCAGGACATAATTCAATACAAATATTTTTCAGAATGAAATTAAATCTATCTTCTGAAAGGGGTTTGGTAAAAATTTAAGCCCATTGATGGTCTGTTTTTACAAAAATTAAGTTTAGAATTCCCTTTTGAATATAGTCCCTTATGAAATGATATTTAATTTCTATATGTTTGGCTTTAGAATGTAAGATTGGATTTTTAGAAAGACAAATAGCAGAAGTATTGTCACAGAAGATAGGAATCTTACTTTTATAAAGGTTGAAATCTTCTAGTTGACTTTTCATCCAAATCATCTGAGAGCTACATCCAGCAGCAGATATATATTCAGCTTCTGTGGTTGATAGAGCAATTGTTGCTTGATTTTTGATGTACCATGAGATAAGATTGTCACCCAAAAACTGGCAGCTTCCAGAGGTTCTTTTTCTTTCAATTCTATCTCCAGCAAAGTCAGCATCACAATAACTTGCTAGTTTGTAATCTTGTGATCTTCTCTATAGAGATTATGATCTACTTTCATACTTACCTCATCTTTACCTAGAATGCAGGTTGGATGCATAGGTGTCTTGGCATCTTTGCTTTATGACATTTTAAATTTCTTCAGAAGTTATTTAACATTCTTCGTCTGATGTATGAAGGTACCTTCTGGAGTCTGGTTGATTTGAATTCCAAGAAAGAATTTCAATTCACCCATCATGCTCATTTCAAATTCTGCCTGCATTGTCTTAGGAAATTCTTTTCCAAGGGAGATATTAGAGGTTCCAAAAATTATATCATCAACGTAAATATGACATATTAAAATATCATTTTAAAATGTTTTTCTGAAGAGAGTTGTGTCCACTTTTCCTCTGGTAAAATATTTTTCTAATAGAAAATTACTCAGACGATCATACCAAGCTCCGGGAGCTTATTTTAAACCGTATAAAGACTTTTTCAATTTAAAAACATGTTCTGGATGCTTTAAATCATTAAATCCAAGAGGTTGATGGACATATACTTCTTCTTCAATATAACCATTTAGAAATGCACTTTTAACATCCATTTGATACAATGAAATGTTATTTTGTACAGAAAAAGAAATTAATAATCTTATAGATTCTAACCTTGTGATTGAGGCAAAGGTTTCATTATAATCAATTCCTTCTTGTTGACTATAACCTTGTGCAACCAGTCGTGCTTTGTTTCTGATTACTTCACCTTGTTTATTCAATTTGTTTCTGAAGACCCATTTGGTTCCTATAACATTGAATCCTTTGGGTCTTGGAACAAGATTCCATACATCATTCTTTGAGAATTGATTTAGTTCTTCTTGCATTGCAAAGATCCAATCACTGTCTTCCAGAGCTTCATCAATGGTAGTTGGCTCAATCAGAGAGACTAAAACAAACAAAGATTCTTCATTGATTCTGAGAGATGATCTTGTTCTGATGGGATCTTCTTTTCTTCCAATGATTACGTCTTCTTTGTGGGCTGAAGATAATCTAGGAAACCTTTTCTGTGTGGGTTGGTCAGAGAATCTGAGATTTTTCAGAGCATTGTCAAGAGTATGATCTGCTACGTCTTCTTTTGCTTCTGATCTTTCAGAGTTTGAGTGATGATCTTCTGTACCAACAGAAAAATCAATTTGCTTTGGCTGTTGTTGGCCAAGCTTATCATCAAACCTGACTTTGTTTGATTCTTCAACAATCAGAGTTTCTGTGTTGTATACTCTATAGCCTTTTGAGCGTTCAGAGTATCCAAGCAGCAAACACTTTTGTGCTTTGGAATCAAATTTATTCAGAGTTTCTTTGGTGTTTAGAATAAAACAAGTACATCCAAAAGGATGGAAATAAGAAATGTTGGGCTTTCTGTTTTTCCACAACTCATAGGGAGTCTTTTCAAGAATAGGTCTTATAGAGATTCTATTCTGAATATAACACGTTGTATTCACAGCTTCTGCCCAAAAGTGCTTAGCCATATTTGTTTCATTTATCATGGTTCTGGCCATCTCTTGTAATGTTCTATTCTTTCTTTCTACAACTTCATTTTGCTGGGGAGTCCTAGGACCAGAAAAATTATGAACAATACCATTTTCTTTAAAATATTTTTCAAAAAAATGATTTTCAAATTCACCACCATGATCACTTCTAACTTTTGTGATTTTAAAATCTTTTTCATTTTGCACTTGAGTACATAAGTCAATGAATACAGAATGTGACTCATCCTTGTGTTTTAAAAACTTTACCCATGTCCATCTGCTGAAATCATCAACAATGACCAATCCATACTTCTTGCCTCTGATGGATGCAGTTTTAACTGGCCCAAACAGATCAATATGAAGTAACTCTAATGGTTTAGAGGAAGAGACAACATTTTTAGATTTAAAGGAATGTTTTGAAATTTTTCCTTTTTGACATGCTTCGCACATAGTGTTGTACCCCAAAATTTGCCCTCCCATATTTCTCAAAATATTTCAAGAAAAATTCACAAGTCCAACCTGGCGCGTCATATTCAGGTATTCTTTCGCCAAGATATCTCTGATAACGTATTCTCAAATTCAGGTTCGGCTCAAGAGTCAATTCTTTAAAGAAGGTATCCGAATGTGCGAGTTTTCTTGAAGAAATATGGTGAAAAAGTGTGCTGAAAGTGCAGTTTTTACGCGCTAAAAAATTCATAACTTGAAGATCGTGACTCGTTTTGAACCCGTTCCGGTGGCCAAAATTCCGTCTTGACATTATCTACGTTTTCATCTCTCACGGATGGAAGCCAATTTCGATCAGAAGGTCTTCAAAAATGTAGATTTATCAAGTATTTTCGCACAGAAAATTTGTGACAGAAGTTTATTTGCGTCATGTTCAGAAAATTATAACTTGGTCAATTTTCATCGTATCGAGCTGGTTCCAGCGCCAAAATTTCAAAAATTGAGTTGACTACATTTTCACAGAAGGTATTGAGTTCAAACGGTATTCAAAAGGCCTTCGTTTTTTGCTCAGAGTGCGTGACACGCTGAAAATCTTGAATGCTGAATATTATTTCATCTGGGCCGAAACTTCGAAAATTCATAACTCGGTCAATTTTTATCGGATTGGGCTCATATTTTTACACAAGGTCCCTGACTCATAGTTCTACAACTTTGCTTCAAAAGTCGAGACCGGATTATGCTCCGATCAATACCAGTTTTTTATTGAAGAACGTGTCAGAATCGACACTGGAGCCCAAAATAAGTTTGTCTGAGCTGAAACTTCAAAAATTCATAACTAATTCACCGTTTATCCGATTGATCCGATTTTCAGACAGGAGTTATTTATCAATGTCGGCTACATTTTGTTTTCACATTTCAACTTCAAAAATTGCACTTAAGTCCCTGCGATTTAGCCTGGAAAGTGACAAACTCAAGTGAACTTTGGAGGCCCAATTGCACATTCAAAGCCCATTTTCTTTACCCTAATTTCCATAATATAATCACCTTCTTTTCACACAAACCAGGGAGGAGGAAAAGAGAGAAAAAAACCTTGCCACAACACTGTTAGAATATCAAATTCTTTCAAGAACCCTAAAACTTTGAAATCCTTATTACAAATCCCTCTCTCACTACAAACAAGCCATCACAGTTACAAACCAACACCTCACTACTTCTTCAGTAAGGGTAAGGCTGACTTGATCTCCATGATCCAAAGGGCATAAAAGCATTCAGGTCACTAATTTTCCAGTAAGGGTAAGATTGATTTGATCTCCATGATCAAAAGGGTATAATCATTCATACATGCCATATTGTGCCTAAACATTAAATTTCTTCATATATTGGCTTTATTTGCATTTTATGATTTCATTTAATGTGTTCGTGAGATTCAACACTGCAGATTTAGACAGGATCCCATGCAGGTTCATTAAGGAACGTTAAGGCCAAAAGCCAAATGGCCAAAAGCCAAAAGGCCAAAAGAACAACTTATGCATGATGAGGCCAAAACACAAATGGCCAAAAGCCAAAAGCCAAATGGCCAAAAAAGAACAACTTATGCATGATGAGGCCAAAACACAAATGGCCAACAGGCAGAACACAAATGGCCATGAAACCCAATCCAATGGCCAAAGAATGCAGACCACGGTACTCAGGAGTCAATGAACACGCACGTGATACCAGAAAGTCAAACAAAGCCTTTGTCTAAGGGCCAGAATCCTTCAAAAAACCTCCCTTTGGGTCTGAATACCCCCCATGGTTTGCACATTTTTAATTTTTATTTGATTTTCTTTTCTAATTCTTTTTTAATGTTTTAATTATTTCTCTTTACCATAAAATAATTTTCACAATAATAAATACAGAAAAAATCAAAAATGTTTATTGTTATTAATATTAATTTCACTATTATTATTTTTGTAAATAAATGTTAAATAATTAATTTAGTTAAATTAGGTTAAAACTTTAATCTTTTTCTTAATAAATTAAAATATGTAGAAATTAGGTTTTTTTAGCATTTTCATCCTTTTCCTAATAAATAATTTTTTCCTATTATCATTATTAGTAATTACTAATTTATTTTGTAAATAAACATGTACATAAATTCTTTAGTAAATTAAGTTAAACTTTGACGTTTTTCATTAGTAATTAAAAATAACTTAGAATTAGGGTTTCTTTTAATTTCAATTTTCTTTATTTTCATTAAATACCAAAAACCTAAAAAACATTTCTTTCCTTTTATTAAATAATTAATTAACTTTTAATTTAATTTAATTTCAAAAGGGTCCAACGCCCTCTAACGTTCTATTTTTATTCTTTTCGCACGTTAATTTATTTTCTTGTGAATATTATGTAATTGCTCAAGCCTTGTAATAGTAATTAGGAATTTATTTTCTTTCCACATTTTTTATTAAAACGGGTCTTTGTTAATTTGGCGATGTATAGACCCGCGCCTTGTAATAGCGTAGGATTTTACTTTCCGCACTTTAATTTCCGCGCTTTTAAATTCTAAACTTTGCATGAAAGAATGAATGACCTAAATTAAAAACAAGCGTAGTTCACCATACATGATCAAAGATAAATGCTCAACTGAAAACAATACACAAATTCACACACCACTCTTAGGGTACGCCTCACTGTTGCCTTGCCCTCGAAACGTGGTCGTCGAGTATAGGACGTTTTAGTAAGTCCTTATGTCCATGACCCATGGCATAAGGGTAGCTTCTAAGGTATCCTACTGTTGCTCTGGTGACCACACTGTCCCTAAAAAACGAATTGACCCGAACACCTCCAACGGTGGTGCTACCTACCTCTCAATGGTGGGATGGCACTACCTTAAGGACATTTACAAAGCCTAATTCCTTAGGGTAGGTAGATGACTCGTAGATACTTGATCTATTAAAAAACAAATCAAAACTCTTTTCACACCGACACTTTCAAAAAGCTTTAAAAACAATTTTTTAAACACTCTTGAGGACAGATACAAGAGTCGATCTGAAATCTTTAAACGAAACTTTTTCAAAACCCACTCACATTTGAAAAGCAAACATCATTTTGAAAACACAAATGAGCAAGTATCTAAGAGCCCATGGATAACCATGGATAGAAAGGGTGCTAACACCTTCCCTTTCTATAAATCTACCTCCCGAACCGAGAGCTAATCTCATAAGGAATTTTGCTGTGCTTTTGTCCTGTCCATGTTGGAGAAAATAAAAGACGGTGGCGACTCTTGCTTCCGCGACATTTCGCGAACCAGCGTTAAACAGTCAGTTCCAGATCCACCGATCACAGAACTGGCGACTCTGTTGGGGAATATTTTAAAGTGGGGTGTACCTTAGGACTAAGATCACTTGTGTTTTCAATTGTCTGAATTGTTTGCTTTAAGTTGTGGGCCTGTCTTGGGAGCTCTATAGATCCTAACCCGGATCTGGGGATACCTTCTTAGAAAGTAGCAACAAGGCTGTGAGGGAACTGTGCGGGGTATACCGACATGGTGGAAGCAGTCTGCTACGTTGATGTGGCACTTTGGTATGTACCGGTAACCCTTGAGTCCAGTCAAGGAGAGTACGGGGCCACCGCTTGGTGTCGTGAAGCATCAACTGACCTTAGGAACCTTAATTGAACCATCTTGGCCTCTTTAGGGTAGTGAGATAACTGACTTTGGTGCAGTCCGAGGTTGGTTGATACTCGATACTACACTCAATTGAGGGTTGTTTTCTTGGAATAATTCGGTCGCCAGTTCAGTGGCTAAATCGAAACGATGAACAATGAAAGCAATCCAATGATATTGGGATCCTCTAGAACCTGGTTACTTCTGATAGGACAGGTCTTAACCAACAAACTGAAAGAGGGTAATACCTAGACCCCATGCTGGCCTAAACTCTAAGGGCTCCTCTTGTGTGACTTATGTGCCTTCCAACTTGACTATTTGCATGCTTGTCATCTGACACTTGAGTTTCTTGCAGGTTTTGTTTACAGTCCTTAATTGGGACTCGTAACAGGGTTTACCTACATTATCCCATGCATAGCATAACATCATACCATTGCATGCATCTTGCATGAAGACTAATCCATTTCAAGGACCTCAAGGGCTTGTGATGCAGGTCATGATGAATCCAATGTCTAGCAAGGGGAAAAGGGGATTTATTTTCCTCTAAGCCAAGGTTGTCAGGGGCTATGAACCACTGGATATGGTGAGCCTTTGACCCTTGAAGAAGGACTCTCAACAACATGTAGTTCCTTCAATCGAGCTATCGGATCCCAACTCTAACAATTTTCTTGTTTACCCCGCGAGATCCTTGAAAACATTGCATGCATACATACATATCATTGTATTACAGGTGTCCCTTTTATAGGTTGCTTACCTTCTTCGCTGTTTATTTCAGCCGATCGTCATGAATCCTGAATCATCTACTGAGCAATCCATCAAGGCTCTCCAGGCTCAGAACGCCCAGTTCCAAGAGTTGATCATGATTTTGGCCCAGGGGCAACAAGATCTGAAGACTCTGCTCTCGAAGAAGAAGAAGAAGAGGACGGTGTTGTTCAACCCGAGACGCAAATCTGGGAATGGGTCACAAAATGAAGTTGAGCTGACTACCCCGTCTATTGGGAAAGACAGTCCCCAAGAAAGGGAGGTTCCTAGTCCAGTGGTCTCCGACAACGAGACCGATTATAATGGTGAGCAGTACCCCCCAGCTGAGGACAGGTACAAATAGCTGGAAGACCGGTTAAGTGCTATGGAAATACAGAAAGTGCCTGGCCTGGACTTCGAAGATCTAGGTCTGTCTTCTGGGGTAGTAATCCCACACAAGTTCAAGGCACCTGCTTTTGCAAAATATGACGGGGCTTCCTGTCCTAAGCTGCATCTCAGGTCTTACACAAGGAGGATCCAGCCCTACACGGCTGACAAGAATTTGTGGATTCACTTCTTTCAGGATAGTCTGTCGGGAACTCAACTTGACTGGTTCTATCAACTGAATGGAGCCAACATCCGCAGCTGGGAGGACTTGGCCACTGCATTCTACAAGCAGTACCAGTACAATGCCGACCTCGCTCCTACACGTACCCAACTCCAAGGTATGTCGCTAGGATCAAGAGAAGGTTTTAAGGAGTACGCCCAAAAGTGGAGAGACCTTGCTGGAAGGGTGCAACCACCTCTGACTGATCGTGAACTTGTGGACCTGTTCTTGGGGACCCTGTCTGGTCCATTCTACAACCATCTGATTGGGAATTCTTCTGCTAGGTTCACAGATCTGATCTTGACCGGGGAGAGAATTGAAGCTGGTATAAAATCAGGAAAGATTCAAGAAGCTGCACCTCCTGATGCTCAGAAAAAGCCCCACAGTGGGAAGAAAGAGTCCAATGCTATACATGGTAAAAAGGGTCGTCATGATGTAGGGGCAATCCAGATCTCTGATCCCGCGCCTGTTCAACAAAGAAAGAGCAATAGGCGTAGGATAAAGTATCAAGATAGGAAGTATACTGACATCAGCATGCCTTTGTCTCAGGCACTACAACAATTGCTGAAGGCGAAATTGATCACACTAAAGGATCCTCCCCAAAATCCTGATACTTCCTCTCCTAAATACAACCCGGGTGCGAGATGTGCCTACCATTCTGACAGTCCCGGACATGACACCGACGACTGTTGGACCTTGAAGAACAAGATCCAGGATTTGATTGATGCCAAGGAGGTCAAGTTTGAACACTGATCCTACACCAAGTCATCGAGAATATCTTTTGTTCATTCGAATGTTCAAGTTGTATTTTTCTTTGATCGTTCAAACATTTTATTCATGTCAAACTTTGTTATTTCATTAATGCATTACACGTGTCTGTTTTGAAGTAATTATGTTTACTATGCTTAAAATTGTTTTCATATTTTTGTGATGTTCAACGATCGGTTAACAATTCTAAGCCTCTTGAGGGAGGATGACGAAAACGATACCACAAACTACAGTATGCTTTTGGACAAACCCCGCTGATGAGGTACAGGCATTGTTTCAATTCCTAAACACTGGAGTTATAAGGAAGATAATCCCTCGACAACCCCCTTTGAGCCAAAGAAGTAGGAGTTTTTCTTTTCGAAAATTAAAACCCTTAATCATAACCTGAGGCAGGGTAGTCTTCTCAGCTGATCCAAGTGCACAACAAATGACATCAAAGGGGTCCTTACAAAATAAAGAAAGACAGTGATGGTTCCGAACAATCATAAAGACAGGCAGTCATTACCAAAACAAAACAAAAAAAACTAAAGCCCGATAAGTCAAAACCTATGAAGGAGACTTACAAAATTGGGGCATCCCGCTGACTGTAAATACAAAAAGAAACAGTTCAGGCAAAAAAAATAGGGATAACGAAATCAAAAAGAAAGAGGTCCTACAAACCCTAAAAAAAAAATGACTGCCTATTCAAAATAAACGGTCAACATTCGAACCATCACCGGAATATCAGGATAAAGACTCAAACAAGGTCTAACGCACGATTAGCTGAGTTTAGGTTTGAAGAACATCACGAAGAACGGGTGGGTACAAATAAAATTTGAGCCTTTATCCTTTGTTTCTTAAACTGTGAACCAGACCACGTTACAACCCTTAAAAGTCCTAGCTGAAGCATGGGTTAGTTCGAAAGCATACTGTTACGAAAGGTATCTTGACTCCTTAAGGCCTACGGTAAATACGGAGTTGACATCACGTTTTACAAACATTCACTTGTTTTAGGAAAAAGAATGCATTTTCAAAATCTTCAAGACAGACATAAGCTTTACATTTTTGATATAACATTGTTTGCATATAACTATTTGTTTGAATAGCAGGAAAATTCGCACGATGAAAACCTAGTGAACAAAAGCACTTCCAATCAAGGGGCAAACGTGATTATTGTCCATCATCTGGGGCAATTCAGTCAAGATTCGGAGAATCTCTCAAAATGCCAAGATAACCAGGGGCAAATCTCCGCCTAAGTCACTTGGGGCATTGGACAGGAATTCCAGCAACAAATCTGGCACGATCAGACTTCTTCTAGTAATATGGCTACACAATGCTACTGACAGGGGCACCTCCCTACATCCTGAGAGTGTGGACATAGTCGAAAAATACTACGCACAATCAAAGACCCGCTAGGTTGACACACCTAGGCAAAAATAAGGGCTTCCCGGCGAACCAAAAGGGTTCGGGCAAAATAAGGGATGAAAATGAAAAATTTGTACACCCGGCAAGTCGAAAACCTGAAAAGGCGGCTTGGGCAAAAATGGGTATCCCGGTGGACTGAAAACCTGAAAGGGCGGTCCAAGAAAAAATTAGGGATCAGTGCGTATGACTATGTCCTGTCATCTCGTCACTTGCCTACCAGAAGAAGATTTGTCAAATCGGCAGTCATCAAGCACCTCCACAGGTATCTTCCTCTCCCACATCAGAAACTGGGGCAATATGAGTTGTCTAAGCGATCTAATTGCTTTGTCCACCAAGGTACAAAGGTAGGTTCGGTTGAAAAACATGACCAAGATATCTTAATTCCCCAGAGATAGGAAGTATACTGACATCAGCATGCCTTTGTCTCAGGCACTACAACAATTGCTGAAGGCGAAACTGATCACACTAAAGGATCCTCCCCAAAATCCTGATACTTCCTCTCCTAAATACAACCCGGGTACGAGATGTGCCTACCATTCTGACAGTCCCGGACATGACACCGACGACTGTTGGACCTTGAAGAACAAGATCCAGGATTTGATTGACGCCAAGGAGGTCAAGTTTGAACACTGATCCTACACCAAGTCATCGAGAATATCTTTTGTTCATTCGAATGTTCAAGTTGTATTTTTCTTTGATCGTTCAAACATTTTATTCATGTCAAACTTTGTTATTTCATTAATGCATTACACGTGTCTGTTTTGAAGTAATTATGTTTACTATGCTTAAAATTGTTTTCATATTTTTGTGATGTTCAACGCTCGGTTAACAATTCTAAGCCTCTTGAGGGAGGATGACGAAAACGATACCACAAACTACAGTATGCTTTTGGAAAAACCCCGCTGATGAGGTACAGGCATTGTTTCAATTCCTAAACACTGGAGTTATAAGGAAGATAATCCCTCGACAACCCCCTTTTAGCCAAAGAAGTAGGAGTTTTTCTTTTCGAAAATTAAAACCCTTAATCATAACCTGGGGCAGGGTAGTCTTCTCAGCTGATCCAAGTGCACAACGAATGACATCAAAGGGGTCCTTACAAAACAAAGAAAGACAGTGATGGTTCCGAACAATCATAAAGACAGGCAGTCATTACCAAAACAAAACAAAAAAAACTAAAGCCCGATAAGTCAAAACCTATGAAGGAGACTTACAAAACTGGGGCATCCCATTGACTGTAAATACAAAAAGAAACAGTTCAGGCAAAAAAAAATAGGGATAACGAAATCAAAAAGAAAGAGGTCCTACAAACCCTCAACAAAAAAAAAGAAATGACTGCCTATTCAAAATAAACGGTCAACATCCGAACCATCACCGGAATATCAAGATAAAGACTCAAACAAGGTCTAACGCACGATTAGCTGAGTTTAGATTTGAAGAACATCACGAAGAACGGGTGGGTACAAATAAAATTTGAGCCTTTATCCTTTGTTTCTTAAACTGTGAACCAGACCACACTACAACCCTTAAAAGTCCTAGCTGAAGCATGGGTTAGTTCGAAAGCATACTGTTACGAAAGGTATCTTGACTCCTTAAGGCCTACGGTAAATACGGAGTTGACATCATGTTTTACAAACATTCACTTGTTTTAGGAAAAAGAATGCATTTTCAAAATCTTCAAGACAGACATAAGCTTTACATTTTTGATATAACATTGTTCGCATATAACTATTTGTTTGAACAACAGGAAAATTCGCACGATGAATACCTAGTGAACAAAAGCACTTCCAATCAAGGGGCAGACG
Organism: Vicia faba; assembly: GCA_948472305.1. Taxonomy (NCBI): domain Eukaryota; kingdom Viridiplantae; phylum Streptophyta; class Magnoliopsida; order Fabales; family Fabaceae; genus Vicia; species Vicia faba. The sequence continues at coordinate 75,983,672 of OX451741.1, forward strand.
TGATTATTGTCCATCATCTGGGGAAATTCAGTCAAGATTCGGAGAATCTCTCAAAATGCCAAGATAACCAGGGGCAAATCTCCGCCTAAGTCACTTGGGGCATTGGACAGGAATTCCAGCAACAAATCTGGCACGATCAGACATCTTCTGGTAATATGGCTACACAATGCTACTGACAGGGGCACCTCCCTACATCTTGAGAGTGTGGACATAGTCGAAAAAATACTACGCACAATCAAAGACCCGCTAGGTTGACACACCTAGGCAAAAATAAGGGCTTCCCGGCGAACCAAAAGGGTTCGGGCAAAATAAGGGATGAAAATGAAAAATCTGTACACCCGGCAAGTCGAAAACCTGAAAAGGCGGCTTAGGCAAAAATGGGTATCCCGGTGGACTGAAAACCTGAAAGGGCGGTCCAGGCAAAAATTAGGGATCAAAGCGTACGACTATGTCCTGTCATCTCGTCACTTGCCTACCAGAAGAAGATTTGTCAAATCGGCAGTCATCAAGCACCTCCACAGGTATCTTCCTCTCCCACATCAGAAACTGGGGCAATATGAGTTGTCTAAGCGATCTAATTGCTTTGTCCACCAAGGTACAAAGGTAGGTTCGGTTGAAAAACATGACCAAGATATCTTAATTCCCCAGAGAGTGAGCCAGCAAGTCAGCAATACTCTCCCCAAGCAGAGTTAGTCCACTATCAACCTCAAGGAAGTTGGATTATCCCCCGCGGATCTCAACATTCCCCAGCGGAGTATACAAACATTCTTAAAAAGCATCCCCGACAGTCTTGATCTAAGATTGTTCCCCGGCGGAATACCAGACATTCGGTGGAGCCACTTCCCCAGTACATCTCAAAAAAAATTCCCCAGGAGAGTCCAGTCCAAAAGTTTCCCCAGGAAAGTGGAATCCATATCCCCAGCAGGTCTTAAAGCTTATCCCCAGTAGATTATGGAAGCTTGCCATCCGCATAGTACGAACGCTCCCCCGGATTTATTCAAAGTCTATTTCCCCACCAGGATATAATTGGGTTATCCTCAGCCAATTGCCACAGAGAGATCGTCCCCGGCGAAGTCTTCCTATCCCCAGCGGAGTTCATCAGATCTCCCAACATGACTTACCAATGGAATCCCCAGCGGAGTTATCATCAACCTCAGCGAAGTATTCCTCTCCCCACAGAGCAATCCCCGCAGAGTAATCTATTCGCCAAGTTTGTTCCCCAACGGAGTCATCTTCTTCTACCGGTATTCTTGCAACCATCACCCCCAGCGGAAACAGAGCTCTACTCTTCCATATCAGCCCAAGATTCAACTTCCCGGCACCCGTCAAGGATTTATTTTCCTAGACGAAAATACATTCATAAACATCACCTTGTCATACATTATGATACATGCATACACGCATCGTATTACCCCAATCTCATTTATTTTTTAGAACATCATGACATCATGCATGTCATACATTATGACATTGCATACAACTAACTCGTTACTTTTTCAGGAAAAGAACGATCAACAGATAAAAGTCTTTACCTTTTGAAGTAGAAGACTTCCAAGATTCCTTCATCATTCTGTTGAGGTAGTAATCGCCCAAAGGTTCTCTCATCGTCCCGTTGAGGTAGTAATCGCCCAAAGGTTCTCTCATCGTCCCGTTGAGGTAGTAATCGCCCAAAGGTTCTCTCATCGTCCCGTTGAGGTAGTAATCGCCCAAAGGTTCTCTCATCGTCCCGTTGAAGTAGTAATCGTCCAAGGTTCTCTCATCGTCCTGTTGAGGTAGTAATCGCCTAAAGGTTCTCTCATCGTCCCGTTGAGGTAGTAATCGTCCAAGGTTCTCTCATCGTCCCGTTGAGGTAGTAATCGCCCAAAGGTCCTCTCATCGTCCCGTTGAGGTAGTAATCGCCCAAAGGTCCTCTCATCGTCCCGTTGAGATAGTAATCGCCCAAAGGTCCTCTCATCGTCCCGTTGAGGTAGTAATCATCCAAGGTTCTCTCATCGTCCCGTTGAGGTAGTAATCGTCCAAGGTTCTCTCATCGTCCCGTTGAGATAGTAATCATCCAAGGTTCTCTCATCGTCCCGTTGAGGTAGTAACCGTCCCTAATTCATTCATCACATCATTATCAACAAAAACCTTTTGAAGCTCCAGACTCGATTCCTGTATCTTGCCAGGGCACGTCTGAAGAGTTCGAAGATTTGATTCCTGTATCTTGCCAAGGCACGTCTGAAGAGTTCGAAGATCTGATTCCTGTATCTTGCCAGAGTGTATCTGTTGACGACTAACATTACCAGACTCGATTCCTGTATCTCGCCAGGGCACGTCTGAAGAGTTTGAAGATCCGATTCCTGTATCTTGCTAGGGCACTCTAGTGTTCAATCATCTTCCACCTTCGGATCACGAAAGGTACGCAAGCCAATCTACATCCTCAGGTTTAAGAAGATTGAACAGGGGCAACTGTTGTACCCCAAAATTTGCCCTTCCATATTTCTCAAAATATTTCAAGAAAAATTCACAAGTCTAACCCGGCGCGTCATATTCAGGTATTCTTTCGCCAAGATATCTCTGATAACGTATTCTCAAATTCAGGTTCGGATCAAGAGTCAATTCTTTAAAGAAGGTATCCGAATGTGTGAGTTTTCTTGAAGAAATATGGTGAAAAAGTATGCTGAAAGTGCAGTTTTTACGCGCTAAAAAATTCATAACTTGAAGATCGTGACTCGTTTTGAACTCGTTCCGGTGGCCAAAATGCCGTCTTGACATTATCTACATTTTCATCTCTCACGGCTGGAAGCCAATTTCGATCAGAAGGTCTTCAAAAATGTGGATTTATCAAGTATTTTCGCACAGAAAATTTGTGACAGAAGTTTATTTGCGTCATGTTCAGAAAATCATAACTTGGTCAATTTTCATCGTATCGAGCTGGTTATGGCGCCAAAATTTCAAAAATTGAGTTGACTACATTTTCACAGAAGGTATTGAGTTCAAATGGTATTCAAAAGACCTTCGTTTTTTGCTCAGAGTGCGTGACACTCTGAAAATCCTGAATGCTGAATATTATTTCATCTGGGCCGAAACTTCAAAAATTCATAACTCGGTCAATTTTTATCGGATTGGGCTCATATTTTTACACAAGGTCCCTGACTCATAGTTCTACAACTTTGCTTCAAAAGTCGAGACCAGATTATACTCCAATCAATACTAGTTTTTTATTTAAGAACGTGTCAGAGTCGACACTGGAGCCCAAAATAAGTTTGTCTGAGCTGAAACTTCAAAAATTCATAACTAATTCACCGTTTATCCGATTGAGCCGATTTTCGGACAGGAGTTAGTTACCGATGTCGGCTACATTTTGTTTTCACATTTCAACTTCAAAAATTGCACTTAAGTCCCTGCGATTTAGCCTGAAAAGTGACGAACTCAAGTGAACATTGGAGGCCCAATTGCACATTCAAAGCCCATTTTCTTTACCCTAATTTCCATTATATAATCACCTTCTTTTCACACAAACCAGGGAGGAGGAAAAGAGAGAAAAAACCCTTGCCACAACACTGTTAGAATATCAAATTCTTTCAAGAACCCTAAAACTTTGAAATCCTTATTACAAATCCCTCTCTCACTACAAACAAGCCATCACAGTTACAAACCAACACCTCACTACTTCTTCAGTAAGGGTAAGGCTGGCTTGATCTCCATGATCCAAAGGGCATAAAAGCATTCAGGTCACTAATTTTCCAGTAAGGGTAAGATTGATTTGATCTCCATGATCAAAAGGGTATAATCATTCATACATGCCATATTGTGCCTAAACATTAAATTTCTTCATATATTGGCTTTATTTGCATTTTATGATTTCATTTAATGTGTTCGTGAGATTCAACACTGCAGATTTAGACAGGATCCCATGCAGGTTCATTAAGGAACGTTGAGGCCAAAAGCCAAATGGACAAAAGCCAAAAGCCAAATGGCCAAAAGAACAACTTATGCATGATGAGGCCAAAACACAAATGGCCAAAAGCCAAAAGCCAAATGGCCAAAAAAGAACAACTTATGCATGATGAGGCCAAAACACAAATGGCCAACAGGAAGAACACAAATGGCCATGAAACCCAATCCAATGGCCAAAGAATGCAGACCACGGTACTCAGGAGTCAATGAACACGCACGTGATGCCAGAAAGTCAAGTAAAAGCCTTTGTCTAAAGGGCCAGAATCCTTCAAAAAACCTCCCTTTGGGTCTGAATACCCCCCATGGTTTGCACATTTTTAATTTTTATTTGATTTTCTTTTCTAATTCTTTTTTAATGTTTTAATTATTTCTCTTTACCATAAAATAATTTTCACAATAATAAATACAGAAAAATCAAAAATGTTTATTGTTATTAATATTAATTTCACTATTATTATTTTTGTAAATAAATGTTAAATAATTAATTTAGTTAAATTAGGTTAAAACTTTAATCTTTTTCTTAATAAATTAAAATATGTAGAAATTAGGTTTTTTTAGCATTTTCATCCTTTTCCTAATAAATAATTTTTTCCTATTATCATTATTAGTAATTACTAATTTATTTTGTAAATAAACATGTACATAAATTCTTTAGTAAATTAAGTTAAACTTTGACGTTTTTCATTAGTAAGTAAAAATAACTTAGAATTAGGGTTTCTTTTAATTTCAATTTTCTTTATTTTCATTAAATACAAAAAACCTAAAAAACATTTCTTTCCTTTTATTAAATAATTAATTAACTTTTAATTTAATTTAATTTCAAAAGGGTCCAACGCCCTCGAACGTTCTATTTTTATTCTTTTCGCACGTTAATTTATTTTCTTGTGAATATTATGTAATTGCTCAAGCCTTGTAATAGTAATTAGGAATTTATTTTCTTTCCGCATTTTTTATTAAAACGGGTCTTTGTTAATTTGGCGATGTATAGACCCGCGCCTTGTAATAGCGTAGGATTTTACTTTCCGCACTTTAATTTCCGCGCTTTTAAATTCTAAACTTTGCATGAAAGAATGAATGGCCTAAATTAAAAACAAGCGTAGTTCACCATGCATGATCAAAGATAAATGCTCAACTGAAAACAATACACAAATTCACACACCACTCTTAGGGTACGCCTCATTGTTGCCTTGCCCTCGAAACGTGGTCGTCGAGTATAGGACGTTTTAGTAAGTCCTTATGTCCATGACTCATGGCATAAGGGTAGCTTCTAAGGTATCCTACTGTTGCTCTGGTGACCACACTGTCCCTAAAAAACGAATTGACCCGAACACCTCCAACGGTGGTGCTACCTACCTCTCAATGGTGGGATGGCACTACCTTAAGGACATTTACACAGCCTAATTCCTTAGGGTAGGTAGATGACTCGTAGATACTTGCTTTATTAAAAAACAAATCAAAACTCTTTTCACACCGACACTTTCAAAAAGCTTTCAAAACAATTTTTCAAACACTCTTGAGGACAAATACAAGAGTCGATCTGAAATCTTTAAACGAAACTTTTTCAAAACCCACTCACATTTGAAAAGCAAACATCATTTTGAAAACACAAATGAGCAAGTATCTAAGAGCCCATGGATAACCATGGATAGAAAGGGTGCTAACACCTTCCCTTTCTATAAATCTACCTCCCGAACCGAGAGCTAATCTCATAAGGAATTTTGCTGTGCTTTTGTCCTGTCCATGTTGGAGAAAATAAAAGACGGTGGCGACTCTTGCTTCCGCGACATTTCGCGAACCAGCGTTAAACAGTCAGTTCCAGATCCACCGATCACACATAGCATCTGAGTTGTACTTCAGATTGGGAAGTCCTCTGACTAAATTTAATTTATTTAGTTGAGATATTTTTCTAAGACTGACATGTCCCAATCTTTTGTTCCATACCCATTGCTCATTCCTAACAGACAAAAGGCATTTTACGTTTTGAGATTTAAGATCTGATAAATCAATTTTGTAAATGTTGTTCTTTCTCTTGCCAGAAAAGAGGATTGATCCATCCTTTTGATTTACAGCTTTACAGGAGTTTTGATTTAAGATAATGTCATAGCCATTGTCACTTAATTGACTTATGGACAATAGATTATGAGCTAATCATTCTACTAATAAAACATTAGAGATAGAAGGAAGGTTACCGTTTCCTATGGTTCCAGAACCAATAATCTTCCCTTTCTGATTACCTCCAAACTTCACATCTCCTCCAGCTTTAAGTTCCAGTCTTTGGAACATAGACCTTTTTCCCATCATGTGTCGTGAGCACCCAGAGTCCAGGTACCATGACTGGTGTTTCAATTGAGCTGTTAAGGACATCTGTAACAAATATTATTTTATCCTTAGGTACCCATATCTTTTTGGGTCCTTTTGGGTTAGCATAAGAGTTTCCAGAATGTGATGTATATTTTATATCATGTGAGTGTCCAAACTTGATATGCTTATTCATAGGTTTGTAAGTTAAGGTCATTTTGGCAACAGGTTTTGGAATGTATGTCTCCTTCCCTTTGGGAGGTTCATATCCAATTCCTCTTCTGTTTTTCCCACTAACTCCATAGATCATTGAAGCCATTTTGCTTCTGCCTATGCTTTTAGCAAGAAAAGATTGAAAGCTATAGTCATATTCTTTCAGAATATCTTTTGAACCAGACACAGACTCTGAACTAAAATTCTTTTGAACAATTTCCTTTTCAAGTTTAAGATTGTTTTCTAAAAGTTCATATTTTTCTGTTTCAAGTTTCTTAAAATCAGATGCAAGACTCTTCTTGAGTTTCTTGTATTTGATTTTGAGCTTACTATAGTTTTCCAGAAGTTCTGATAAACTATCAGCAAGTTCTTCTCTAGAAAATTCAGAAAATACCTCTCTTGGCTCTGACGCGCAGTCTGAGTCATTTTCTGTGATAGCCATTAAGGCTAGGTTGGCATTTTTATCTTCAGAACCAGATTCATCTTCAGAAGAATCTGAGTCATCCCAGGTTGCCATCATTCCTTTCTTCTTTACAAATCTCTTATTTGGTCTTTCTTTTTGAAGCTTTGGACAATCACTTTTGAAGTGACCAGGTTATTTGCATTCATAACAGATGATCTCTCTTATGTTTGACTTTTTTGTGTCCAGAAGATTCTGGTCTATCTTCTGACTTCTTGAAGTTCCTGAACTTCTTTTGTCTGTGCTTCCACAGATGATTGATCCTTTTGGAGAGAAAAGATAGTTCGTCTTCTTCTGAAGCTGATTCTTCAGAGTTTTCTTCTTCGGCCTGAAAAGCGTTAGTATCAAATTCCTTAATTAATTTAAGGGCTAGAGACTTACCTTTCTTCTGAGGCTCATGTTCATCCAGTTCAATCTCATGACTTCTGAGAGCGCTGATGAGTTCCTCCAGAGACACATTGTTCAGATCTTTTGACACTTTGAAGGCGGTGACCATTGGTGCCCATCTTCTGGGTAAGCTTCTGATGATCTTTTTCACATGATCTGCTTTGGTATACCCTTTATTCAAAACTCTCAGACCAGCGATCAGAGTTTGAAACCTAGAGAACATTGCTTCTATAGACTCACTCTCTTCAACTTTGAAGGCTTCATACTTCTGAACTAAAGCCAGAGATTTAGACTCCTTAACTTGAGTGTTTCCTTCATGAGTCATTTTGAGAGATTCAAACATATCATGCGTTGTATCTCTATTAGTGATTTTTTCATATTCAGCTTTAGAGATAGCATTTAAAAAAATATTTCTAGCTCTGTGATGATTTTTAAAATCAGCTTTTTGTTGTCTATCCATATTTTTTCTATCCACTTTGTTTCCTTCAGAATCTGTAGGATGTTTGTAACCATCCAAGACAATATCCCAAAGATCACTATCATGACTATGATCGGTGGATCTGGAACTGACTGTTTAACGCTGGTTCGCGAAATGTCGCGGAAGCAAGAGTCGCCACCGTCTTTTATTTTCTCCAAATGGAAAGGACAAAAGCACAAAAAAATTCCTTAAAGAGATTGCTCTCGGTTCGGGAGGTAGGTTATAGAAAGGGAAGGTGTTAGCACCCTTTCTATCCATGGTTATCCATGGGCTCTTAGATACTTGCTCATTTGTGTTTTCAAAATCGTTTGTTTGCTTTTCAATGTGGGTTTTAAAAAAGTTTCTTTGAAAATTCCAGTTCGACTCTTGTATCGGTCCTCAAGAGTGTTTGAAAAATTTCTTTCGAAAGCTTTTTGAAAAGGTGTTGGTGTGAAAAGTATTTTTTGAATTTGTTTTGAAATTTAGAGCAAGTATCTAGAGTCGTCTACCTACCCTAAGGAATTCGTCTATGTAAATGTCCTTTCAAGTAGTGCCATCCCACCATTGAGGGGTAGGTAGCACCACCGTTGGAGGTGTTCGGGTCAATTCGAGGTTCGGGACATGGTGATCACCAGAGCAATGGGAAGACACCTTAGAAGCTACCCTCATGCCAGGTTCCCGGATCATGAGGACTTACTAAGACATCCTCTACTCGACGATCACCTTTCGAGGCAAGGCAACGGTGAGGCGTACCCTAGGGGTGGTGTGTGATTTGTGTGTCAGATTCGTTTATTTTTACCTTGTCATGTCAAAGTGATCTATGCGCTTGTTTTTATTTTTGTCCATTCATTCTTGCATGCATTTGTTAACAGTTAAAAATTGCGAGAAAGATAAAATTCTAAACTATTACAAAAGGCGCGGGTCCACATCGCCAAAATTTCCAGGACCCGATTTGACAGAAAAATAAAGAATTAAGATAAAGGTAAAATGCGAGAAATTAATTACACGGCTTTGGGAGAGGTACATAAAGATTATACGAAAAGAAAATAAATGCGCGATTTGAATTAAAGTTGAAACGAGGGCGTTGGACCCTTTTTTATGAAACTAAATTTAAATTATTAAATTAATGAAATTAAAATGAAAAGAAATTGTTTTTTTTTGGTATTTTTGTATTTTATGATTTTAATGAAAAAAAGAATTAAATGAAATTAAAAGATTTACCCTAATTCTAATTGTTTTAATTTATTAAGAAAGTATTAAATTTTAACCTAATATTAACCTAATTATTTACATGCAAATCTTGATTTATAAAAATAATAGGAAATATTTAATTATTATGAAAGAAAAGAAAAAAAGATAAAAAATTATTCAAACCCTAATTCTACCAATTTTAAGTTTTATTGAAAAGATATTTGCATTAAACCTATTTTAATAAGCTAAAATTAATTAATAATATTTATTTACAAAAATATATTAATTAAATAAAATACTTATTTTTTTTTTGTCTTTTCCTGATTTTTTGTGTTTTTTATTATTTGTGAACATATTAAATTAATTAAAAAAACAATAATTGAAAGAAAGTAAAAATAATGAAAAACAAAGAATGTAAAAAAGTTTGCAAACCTAGGGGGTTCTGCCCCTAATTTGGAGGTGTATATCAGCATTTTAGGCCCATCAAGACCTTGGCCTCATTGACTTCCATGCCAGCGTGTGGGACGGTTGACTTGTGTTTACCATGCTCTCCAGATCATGGCCCTTTGATTGATCTCAGGGTGCACGTGGAAGGTTTGATTTTGTGGACGTACGGTGGTCTTCAGCGTTGAAACTGCATGCAAACACGTTAATAAAAATATCATGAAAGGGATGGGGGACCTGGGGCTCGAACCCAGGTCCCAGGGATTACCAACAAGACGCTTAGCCAACTGCTCCACTTGTACACTTTGTTTACAATATAACAATCAATTAATATCAAATAAAACAAAACGTTAGTGGACTTTTAGCGCGAATTTTTAAACGGGCCAACCATCGCCTGCCACATAACCATCTTCTTCGTTGGCTTTATTTTTTTTTCTGAAACAAAGAACAATCAGCAACGGTTTTAAACCGTTTCAAAATAGGCCATTTGGGAAAATAGCGATTAGCTCAGGGAGGCTCATAAATTGAGGGCGAGGGTGGGTTTCTCTTCGTCCAAGTGCGCTGAGTATGGTCATGGCATCGTGGTGGTCTAATTGTTCAAGGTTTGGAAACCCCTAAATCAATTTTCACGAAACCCTAATATGCTCTCATGGTGGATCCTTCATTTTAGTATGAAACTCCAATCAAATTATGCAGGTAGCTTGCAAACATCATTCTAAACACAAAAACAACAATGAAATATGTTAAAAACGCATGAATGATGGAAAACGATTTTGGAATTTTTCTCACCAACTTCAATGGTGATTTCGTGTTCTCTTGAGTATGGGACTTAGTGAATGATTGGAAAACGTTCTATGATCCTCAAGGAAGGTGTTTGAACAGCTCTTGCACCTTGAATTCACCTGTAAAACCAAAATCGAATTTCAAAAATATGTGAGTTTCTTGAGTTCTTGTATGGCTTGGTTATGCAGCTTCTCAGTCAGTGAGCACGAGGGTTTGCTTGTTTATATGTATATGAGTGATTAGGTCAAAGAAAATTGATCCAAAATCCATGAATTGATGAAAAATATATTTGATTTTCAAGCCATTATTTTGCAATCTTTTTCACAGGTTTTTGATACAAATCATGTCCAATTCCATTGATTCTTTCTATATTTGGTTAGGCACGAAATCTTGGAGATATTATATGCATAAAAAGATTGAAAAACCTAGGTTTAGTATTTTTCATGTATTTTAATTAATTAAATGAATTATTAATAATAAAAATCCAAATAAATAAATAAAAAATGAAGAAAAACTTACCTTTGGGCCAAATGGTCGTGCACATGCCTTGGATAATGAATTGTGGAAGAAAAAGAGGCCCATTAGCAATTTTAGGTCATTTGAAGCAATGTTGACTTTTCAAAATATCCAAAAATTGTCCAACTTCCACAAGGCATAACTTGCTCAATTTTTAAGCTTTGCTCATGTTCTTGGACATTTTGGAAAGTTCTTTGAGTCCTATAACCAATGCCTTTGGTCCCATGTCATTTTGATTTACCAATCTCAAGTTATGGTCTTTGACTTAAAATCCCTTTTTGTTGACTTTTGAAAATGACCTATAATATTGAAATTGATAACTTTTTGTGAGAGCATTTATTGGACTTGGAGTATGAAGAAGAGTTGTAGGAAATGTCTTTATATTCAAAATGAGCTTTGGATGGAAATTTTCTGATGATCCATGTGAAAGTTATGCCCTGGTCAAGTTACAGTTGACTTTTTCAACTGTCCAATTATGGAAACTTTTGCATTTTGATGATTTTTGAGCCAAGCTTTGAGAATCATGATCAAGTATTGATCAAATGATGTTTGTGGCTTCAAAATGAGATGTTGACCAAAAATTTGGACTTTTGACTGTCAAATGACCATTTTGCCCCTACCGTTGACTGTAGTGCAAATAGGGTTTTTGACTGTGCAATTTTGTGCTGAAAGTCTTGAAACTTGGCATGAGGATGCTTGACCATGTTTATAGGCATATGAGACTTGATTGGACCCTTGGAAACTTCATTTTCTTTGTCAGAACCAAAACCCTAATTTTGACTGTTAGGAGGCCCTTGAACTGTGTAACCCTTGGGGAGATCTTGAAGCTTGACTTGGCAATTTCTTGAAGAATATGGGAGGGAAAATTTTGGGGTACAACAGTTGCCCCTGTTCAATCTTCTTAGACCTGAGGATGCAGATTGGATGACGTGCCTTTCGTAATCCGAAGGTAGAAGATGATTGAACACTAGAGTGCCCAGAAATTTACGCTCACATAGTAACAGTGTGATGGTGGAATGGGCTTATAGATGCCATTTGGAGCTTGATGGATAGGATGATGGGCTTATAGATGCCATGCTAAGAGATGATGGAAGGTGGATGGGCTTATAGATGCCATCTGGATGTTGATCGCGTAAGAGATTCCTTAGCGAGAACTTGTATACCTGCAAAAGAAAAATGAGTACCTGACATGTTGCAGGAGCTGGTTTTCAAATTCTTTGTGTAGATGTGTCCTGACTGGTTACAGGAGCTGGGTCCGGAGCTTCGAACGGTGATGAATGAATCAGGGATGGTTACTACCTCAACAGGAATTGTGAGAGAACCTTGGATGACTTTAACCTCAACAGCAAACGTTTGAGAAAATCTTGGGATGATTACTACCTCCGCAGGATCAGGGAGAGAACCATAGGCGACTACAACCTCAGCAGCAAACATTGAGAGAATCTTGGTTGGAATTATCATCTCCGCAGTATCGGGGAGAGAACCATAGGCGATTACAATCTCAATAGCAATCATTGAGAAAACCTTGGGTGGAATTATCATCTCCGCAGTATCGGGGAGTGAACCATAGGCGATTACAATCTCAATAGCAATCATTGAAAAAAAACCTAGAATGGAATTATCATCTCCGCAGTATCGGGGAGAGAACCATAGGCGATTATAATCTCAATAGCAATCATTGAGAAAACCTTGGGTGGAATTATCATCTCCGCAGTAGCGGGGAGTGAACCATAGGCGATTACAATCTCAATAGCAATCATTGAAGAAAAAAAAACCTGGAATGGAATTATCATCTCCGCTGTATCGGGGAGAGAACCATAGGCGATTACAATCTCAATAGCAATCATTGAGAAAACCTTGGGTGGAATTATCATCTCCGCAGTATCGGGGAGTGAACCATAGGCGATTACAATCTCAATAGCAATCATTGAAAAAAAACCTGGAATGGAATTATCATATCCGCAGTATCGGGGAGAGAACCATAGGCGATTACAATCTCAATAGCAATCATTGAAAAAAACCTGGAATGGAATTATCATCTCTGCAGTATCGGGGAGAGAACCATAGGCGATTACAATCTCAATAGCAATCATTGAGAAAAACCTGGAATGGAATTATCATCTCCGCAGTATCGGGGAGAGAACCATAGGCGATTACAATCTCAATAGCAATCATTGAAAAAAACCTGGAATGGAATTATCATCTCCGCAGTATCGGGGAGAGAACCATAGGCGATTACAATCTCAATAGCAATCATTGAAAAAAACCTGGAATGGAATTATCATCTCCGCAGTATCGGGGAGAGAACCATAGGCGATTACAATCTCAATAGCAGTCATTGAGAAAAACCTGGAATGGAATTATCATCTCCGCAGTATCGGGGAGAGAACCATAGGCGATTACAATCTCAATAGCAATCATTGAGAAAAACCTGGAATGGAATTATCATCTCCGCAGTATCGGGGAGAGAACCATAGGCGATTACAACCTCAATAGCAATTATTGGGAAAACCTTGGATAACTTCTACTGAGTCTTCATCAAAAAAATTTGTTTGGGGTCGATTTAACTGGACTAGAGAAGGCCTTGGACTGGATAAGAAATCTTTGGAGTCGATTTAACTGAACCGGTCTAGGTCTTGAAATGTCTTCAACTGGATAAGAAACAGGGAGATCTTTGGAGTCGATCTGACTGAACCAGAGAAGGCCTTTGACTGGATAATAACCAGAGAAATCTTTGGAGTCGATTTAACTGAACCGGTCTAGGTCTTGAAATGTAGCTTGAGAACTTAACTGGATCTTTCCTGAAACGTAAAGGTCAGTCATATGCAATGCATGATATGGATCAAGCAATGATGCTCTCAACATAAATGAGATTTGTAAGATATGATGCGTCTATGCATGCTATAATGATGTATGGAAGTGTGATGTTTATGAATGTATTTTTCGTCTAGGAAAGTAAATCCTTGACGGGTGCCGGGAAGTCACTCCTGGGCTGATGTTGGAGAATAGGTTTTGCTTCCGCTGGGGATGATAGCTGCAAGAATACTGGTAGGAGAAGATAACTCCGTTGGGGAATAAACTTGGCGAATGGAATAACTCTGCGGGGAGGAAAGTACTCTAACGATCTTGCTGGGAAGCAATACTCTGTGGGGAGAGAGATACTTTGCTGGAATGTTGATAATAACTTGCTGGGGATACCCTTGTTATGTTGGAAGTGTTGACAGACTTCGCTGGGGGTAAGAGAACTTCGTCGGGGACGATCTTTCCGTGGCTTTTAGCTGAGGATAACCCAGTTATATCCTGGTAAGGAAATAACTCTTTGGATAAAGCCGGGAGACGCGTTCGTGCTCTGTGAGGATAAGCTTCCAGAATCTACTAGGGATAAGCTTACTGCCTGGGGAGATGGATTCCAACTTTCTTGGGGAAACTGGATTGGACTCTCTTGGGGAAGTTTTGAGCTGTATTGGAAGTAGTTCCACTGGATGTTTGATATGCCGCCGGGGAACAATCTTTAGACCAAGACTGCCGGGGATGCTTGTTTAGGAATGCATGTACATTGCTGGGGAATGTTGAGATTTGCTGGAGGATACCCAACTTCCTTAAGGCTGATAATAGCTTTGCTTGGGGAGAGTGCACTGACTTGCTGACTCACTCTCTGGGGAGTTAAGGTGTCTTGGTTGTTCTTCAGCTGGACCTACCTTGGTACCTTAGAGGATAGAACAATTAGATTTCTTAGACCACTCTTTATTGCCCCTGTTTCTGATGTGAGCGAGGAAGACCCGTGAGGCGCTGATAGTTGTTGATGGGCAAACCTTCTTTTGGCAGGCAGGTGACAGGATGACAGGACATAGTCGTACGCTTTAATCCCTACCTTTTTCCTGGACCGCCCTTTCGGGTTTTCAGTCCACCGGGATACCCATTTTTGCCCAAGCCGCCTTTTCAGGTTTTCGACTTGCCGGGTGTACAGATTTTTCATTTTATCCCTTCATTTTGCCCGAACCCTTTTGGTTCGCCGGGAGCCCTAATTTTTGCCTAGGTATGTCAACCTAGCAGGTCTTTGATTTTGCGTAGTATCTTTTCGACTATGTCCACGCTCTCAGAATGTAGGGGGTTGCCCCTGTTAGCAGTGTTTTGTCATGCCACCAGAAGGTATTTGATCAGGCAAGATTTGTTGTTGGGATGCCCCAAGTGACTCAGGCGGAGACTTGCCCCAGGCTATTTGGCCTTTGAGAGATTCTCCGAATCTTGATTGGACTGCCCCAGATAATGGACCATGGTCATGTCTGCCCCTTGATTGGAGGTACTTCTGTTCATTAGGCATTCGTCGTGCGAACTTCTATGCTGTTCAAACAAAAAGTCATATGCAAACAAAGTTATGTTAAAAATGCAAAGCCTATGTCTGTCTTGAAGATCTTGAAAATGCATTCTTTTTTCATAAAACAAGTGAATGTTTGTAAAACGTGATGTCAACTCAGTTTTTACCGTAGGCCTTCAGGAGTCAGGATACCTTTCGTCACCGTATGCTTTCGAACTAACCCATGCTTCAGCTAGGACTTTTAAGGGTTATAATGTGGCCTGGTTCATGGTTTAAGAAACAAAGGATAAAGGCTCAAATTATTTGTACCCACCCGCTCTTCGTGATGTTCTCCAAACCTAAACTCAGTTGATCATACATTAGACCTTGTTTGGGTTTTTGCTCTGATTTTCCAGTGATGATTCGAATATTGATGATTTACTCTGAATAGGCAGTCATTTTTGTTTTTGTCGAGGGTTTGTAGGACCTCTTTCTTCTTTGATTTTGTTATCCCTATTTTTTTTTTGCCTGAACTGTTTCTTTTGTGATTACAGTCAGTGGGATGTCCCAATTTTGTAAGTCTCCTTCATAGGTTTTGACTTATTGGGCTTCTTTTTTATTTTTTTTATTTTGAGAGATATAATGACTGCCTATCCTTGCGATTGTTCGGAATCATCATTGTCTTTCTTTGTTTTGTAAGGACCTCTTTTGGTGCCATTTGTTATGCACTTGGATCAACTGAGAGACTACCCTGCCCCAGGTTATGATTAAGGGTTTTAAATTTCGAAAAGAAAAACTCCTACTTCTTTGGCTCAGATGGGTTGACGAGGGATTATCATCCTTATAACTCCAGTGTTTAGGGATTGAAACAATGCCTGTACCTCATCAGCGGGGTATGTTCAAAAGCATACTGTAGATTGTGGTATCGTTTTCGTCATCCTCTCTCAAGAGGATTAGAATTATTGAGAGTCGATCATCAGAAAAAATATGAAAATAATTTGCATTTAGTGAATACGAATATATTGTTTCAGAACAGACATATGCGATGCATTAATGAAATAACAATGTTTAACATGAATAAATGTTTGAACAAAAGAAACTTGCAACTTGAACATTCGAATGAACAAAAATTTCTCAATCCTAGCCATGTTTTGGCCAGGGAGCAGTGATCATGTTGGGAGTCTCGGGTACTTCAAACTGAATCTCTCCAGCGTCGATCATGTCTTGAATCTTGTTTTTGAGAGGCCAGCAGTTGTCCGTAGTATGCCCCGGGCTATCAGAATGGTATGCGCACCTATCGTTGGGATGATAGTTAGGAGCAGAAGTGGTTGGATTCCGAAGAGGAGCCCTTAAGGTGATTAGCCCTGCCTTCAACATTTGTTGTAGTGCTTGATCCAGCGACATGTTGATCTTGGTGAATTGCCTTTTAGGCTTGTCTGGTTTGCTCTGATCAGCCCGTTGTTCTGGGCGAGGTCGTTGTTGGACCTGTGAAGTAATAGCAGCTTGGAGAGGCCCAAACCTTTGACTTCTTGGAAGTTGATTAATGACTGGGTCCCTGACTTGGGCTGGTTGCTTCATGTCTTGATGAAGCTGACTGATCATGGCCCTCAGCTCTCCTTGCTCCTGAGCTAAACCTTGAATGAGTGCCCTTTGCCCCAGCATTTGGGTTTTCAATGTATCTACCTCAGCTTGTAGGCGTTTCAGCCGTTCGTCCTTGTCATCTTTGGGACCTTTCTTGGCCAGAATCCCCACGAGGAGTGTCCTCAACTCTTCCTGCCCCTTGGATAGGCCTAGGAAGATTTCCCTGAACTGAGTCTCTTGAGCGTGAAGGTCCTGGTTATCTGGTTGGGAAGCCATTGCTGAAATAAACAGCGGGAAAGGTAAGTGACCTGCAACAAATATACCTGCAATGCAATGATATGTATGATATGCATGCAATGTTTTCAACGACCTCGCGGGGTAAACAAGAAATTTGTTAGCATTTGAATTTTGTGGCTTGATTGAAGGAACTTCATGTTGTTGAGAGTCCTTCTTCAAATGTCAAGGCTCACCATATCGAGTGGGTCATAGCCCCTGACTCAAGTCATCAACCTTATTTTGCTCTCCAAACAACCTTGGCTAGGGGAACCTTCTTCAGGAGTCAAAGCTCACCATATCAAGTGGGTCATAGCCTCTGACAACCTTGGCTAGAGGAAAATAAATCCTCTTTGCCCCTTGCTGGGATAGTTGATTCACCATGACCTGCATCACAAGCCCTTGAGATCCTTGAAATGGGTTAGGATGTATGCAATGGTATGATGTTATGGTATGCATGGGGTAATGTAAGTAACCCTGTTATGAGTCCCAATTAAGGACTGCAAACCAAAACCTGCAAGAAACTCAAGTAAAACCTGTCATGAGTCCCAATTAAGGACCAAATAAAACCTGCAAAACACTCAGTAAACCCTGTTATGAGTCCCAGTTAAGGACTATAAACAAAACCTGCAAGAAACTCAAGTGTCAGATAATAAGCATGCAAGTAGTCAAGTTGGAAGGCACACAAGTCACACAAGAGAAACCCTTAGAGTTCAGGCCAGCATGGGGTCTGGGTATTACCCTCTTGAAGTTGGTGGGCTCAACCTGTCCTATTAGAAGTAACCGGGTTCTAAGGGTCCCAATATCACTGGATTGCTTTCATTGTTCATCATTTCGGTTTAGCCACTGAACTGGCGACCGAAATATTCCAGGAAAGCA
This sequence comes from Vicia faba, assembly GCA_948472305.1. Lineage (NCBI taxonomy): Eukaryota > Viridiplantae > Streptophyta > Magnoliopsida > Fabales > Fabaceae > Vicia > Vicia faba. The sequence continues at coordinate 76,001,387 of OX451741.1, forward strand.
ACCCTCAATTGAGTGTAGTATCGAGTATCAACCAACCTCGGACTGCACCAAAGTCAGTTATCTCACTACCCTAAAGAGGCCAAGATAGTTCAATTAAGGTTCCTAAGGTCTGTTGATGCTTCACGACACCACGCGGAGGCCCCGTACTCTCCTTGACTGAACTCAAGGGTTACCGGTACACACCAAAGTGCCACATCAACGTAGCAGACTGCTTCAACCATGTCGGTATACCCCGCACAGTTCCCTCACAGCCTTGTTGCTACTTTCTAAGAAGGTATCCCCCAGATCCGGGTTAGGATCTATAGAACTCCCAAGACAGTCCCACAATTTAAAGCAAGCAAAGAAAGCAATTGAAAACACAGTTATGAACTGTCCCTAAGGTGCACCTCACTTTAAGTTTGTGTCCCCAGCAGAGTCGCCAGTTCTGTGATCGGTGGATCTGGAACTGACTATTTAACGCTGGTTCGCGAAATGTCGCGGAAGCAAGAGTCGCCACCGTCTTTTATTTTCTCCAAATGGAAAGGACAAAAGCATAGAAAAATTCCTTAAAGAGATTGCTCTCGGTTCGGGAGGTAGGTTATAGAAAGGGAAGGTGTTATCACCCTTTCTATCCATGGTTATCCATGGGCTCTTAGATACTTGCTCATTTGTGTTTTCAAAATGGTTTGTTTGCTTTTCAATGTGGGTTTTAAAAAAGTTTCTTTGAAAATTCCAGTTCGACTCTTGTATCGGTCCTCAAGAGTGTTTGAAAAATTGCTTTCGAAAGCTTTTTGAAAAGGTGTTGGTGTGAAAAGTATTTTTTGAATTTGTTTTGAAATTTAGAGCAAGTATCTAGAGTCGTCTACCTACCCTAAGGAATTCGTCTGTGTAAATGTCCTTTCAAGTAGCGCCATCCCACCATTGAGGGGTAGGTAGCACCACCGTTGGAGGTGTTCGGGTCAATTCGAGGTTCGGGACATGGTGATCACCAGAGCAATGGGAAGACACCTTAGAAGCTACCCTCATGCCAGGTTCTCGGATCATGAGGACTTACTAAGACATCCTCTACTCGACGATCACCTTTCGAGGCAAGGCAACGGTGAGGCGTACCCTAGGGGTGGTGTGTGATTTGTGTGTCAGATTCGTTTATTTTTACCTTGTCATGTCAAAGTGATCTATGCGCTTGTTTTTATTTTTGTCCATTCATTCTTGCATGCATTTGTTAACAGTTAAAAATTGCGAGAAAGATAAAATTCTAAACTATTACAAAAGGCGCGGGTCCACATCGCCAAAATTTCCAGGACCCGATTTGACAGAAAAATAAAGAATTAAGATAAAGGTAAAATGCGAGAAATTAATTACACGGCTTTGGGAGAGGTACATAAAGATTATACGAAAAGAAAATAAATGCGCGATTTGAATTAAAGTTGAAACGAGGGCGTTGGACCCTTTTTTATGAAACTAAATTTAAATTATTAAATTAATGAAATTAAAATGAAAAGAAATTGTTTTTTTTTGGTATTTTATGATTTTAATGAAAAAAAGAATTAAATGAAATTAAAAGATTTACCCTAATTCTAATTGTTTTAATTTATTAAGAAAGTATTAAATTTTAACCTAATATTAACCTAATTATTTACATGCAAATCTTGATTTATAAAAATAATAGGAAATATTTAATTATTATGAAAGAAAAGAAAAAAAGATAAAAAATTATTCAAACCCTAATTCTACCAATTTTAAGTTTTATTGAAAAGATATTTGCATTAAACCTATTTTAATAAGCTAAAATTAATTAATAATATTTATTTACAAAAATATATTAATTAAATAAAATACTTATTATTTTTTTTTGTCTTTTCCTGATTTTTTGTGTTTTTTATTATTTGTGAACATATTAAATTAATTAAAAAAACAATAATTGAAAGAAAGTAAAAATAATGAAAAACAAAGAATGTAAAAAAGTTTGCAAACCTAGGGGGTTCTGCCCCTAATTTGGAGGTGTATATCAGCATTTTAGGCCCATCAAGACCTTGGCCTCGTTGACTTCCATGCCAGCGTGTGGGACGGTTGACTTGTGTTTACCATGCTCTCCAGATCATGGCCCTTTGATTGATCTCAGGGTGCACGTGGAAGGTTTGATTTTGTGGACGTACGGTGGTCTTCAGCGTTGAAACTGCATGCAAACACGTTAATAAAAATATCATGAAAGGGATGGGGGACCTGGGGCTCGAACCCAGGTCCCAGGGATTACCAACAAGACGCTTAGCCAACTGCTCCACTTGTACACTTTGTTTACAATATAACAATCAATTAATATCAAATAAAACAAAACGTTAGTGGACTTTTAGCGCTGATTTTTAAACGGGCCAACCATCGCCTGCCACATAACCATCTTCTTCGTTGGCTTTATTTTTTTTTCTGAAACAAAGAACAATCAGCAACGGTTTTACACCGTTTCAAAATAGGCCATTTGGGAAAATAGCGATTAGCTCAGGGAGGCTCATAAATTGAGCGCGAGGGTGGGTTTCTCTTCGTCCAAGTGCGCTGAGTATGGTCATGGCATCGTGGTGGTCTAATTGTTCAAGGTTTGGAAACCCCTAAATCAATTTTCACGAAATCCTAATATGCTCTCATGGTGGATCCTTCGTTTTAGCATGAAACTCCAATCAAATTATGCAGGTAGCTTGCAAACATCATTCTAAACACAAAAACAACAATGAAATATATTAAAAACGCATGAATGATGGAAAACGATTTTGGAATTTTTCTCACCAACTTCAATGGTGATTTCGTGTTCTCTTGAGTATGGGACTTAGTGAATGATTGGAAAACGTTCTATGATCCTCAAGGAAGGTGTTTGAACAGCTCTTGCACCTTGAATTCACCTGTAAAACCAAAATCGAATTTCAAAAATATGTGAGTTTCTTGAGTTCTTGTATGGCTTGGTTATGCAGCTTCTCAGTCAGTGAGCACGAGGGTTTGCTTGTTTATATGTATATGAGTGATTAGGTCAAAGAAAATTGATCCAAAATCCATGAATTGATGAAAAATATATTTGATTTTCAAGCCATTATTTTGCAATCTTTTTCACATGTTTTTGATACAAATCATGTCCAATTCCATTGATTCTTTCTATATTTGGTTAGGCACGAAATCTTGGAGATATTATATGCATAAAAAGATTGAAAAACCTAGGTTTAGTATTTTTCATGTATTTTAATTAATTAAATGAATTATTAATAATAAAAATCTAAATAAATAAATAAAAAATGAAGAAAAACTTCCCTTTGGGCCAAATGGTCGTGCACATGCCTTGGATAATGAATTGTGGAAGAAAAAGAGGCCCATTAGCAATTTTAGGTCATTTGAAGCAATGTTGACTTTTCAAAATATCCAAAAATTTCCCAACTTCCACAAGGCATAACTTGCTCAATGTTTAAGCTTTGCTCATGTTCTTTGACATTTTGGAAAGGTCTTTTAGTCCTCTAACCAATGCCTTTGGTCCCATGTCATTTTGATTTACCAATCCCAGGTTATGGTCTTTGACTTAAAATCCCTTTTTGTTGACTTTTGAAAATGACCTATAATATTGAAATTGATAACTTTTTGTGAGAGCATTTCTTGGACTTGGAGTATGAAGAAGAGTTGTAGGAAATGTCTTTATCTTCAAAATGAGCTTTGGATGGAATTTTTCTGATAATCCATGTGAAAGTTATGCCCTGGTCAAGTTACAGTTGACTTTTTTAACTGTCCAATTATGGAAACTTTTGCATCTTGATGATTTTTGAGCCAAGCTTTGAGAATCATGATCAAGTATTGATCAAATGATGTTTGTGGCTTCAAAATGAGATGTTGACCAAAAATTTGGACTTTTGACTGTCAAATGACCATTTTGCCCCTACCGTTGACTGTAGTGCAATTAGGGTTTTTGACTGTGCAATTTTGTGCTGAAAGTCTTGAAACTTGGCATGAGGATGCTTGACCATGTTTATAGGCATATGAGACTTGATTTGACCCTTGGAAACTTCATTTTCTTTGTCAGAACCAAAACCCTAATTTTGACTGTTAGGAGGCCCTTGAACTGTGTAACCCTTGGGGAGATCTTGAAGCTTGACTTGGTAATTTCTTGAAGAATATGGGAGGGCAAATTTTGGGGTACAACAATGACCTAGAAAGAAACTTTCTAGACTATCTTTCTAGTACTCAAAATCTTCTCCATCAAACACTGGAGGTTTGTTATAACTATTATTGTTTTGTTCAACGGCCATTGTGTTTTCTTCTGGATGTTTTCCTGACACGGTTAATTGTTGAGCTCAGAGTCAAGCTCTGATACCAATTGAAGGGGGTAAGAAAACACTTAGAAGGGGGGGGGGGGGGTTGAATAAGTGACTCTTTTCTAGTTTCAATACAAAGCTCAAACAATAATGTAATAACACAGTTATTTTTATCCTGGTTCGTTTGAACTCAAACTACTCCAATCCACCCGCCAAGGTGATTTCGCCTTTCTCAACAAGGACTTAATCCACTATAATCAACTGATTACAATCACACAACAACTGTTGTGACTAACAATGCACAAGTAATCTTACAAGTGACTAACCACACTGAGACTTAAATCTAGTCCTAGTCTTCTTGAGAAATCTGACCAAACTTGGTCTCTCAAGGAACAAATACAGAAGTATAATATTTACAGATAATTGAAATAGGGTTTGATTCTAATAAAGCTATATCACAACTGTGATTTTTCACTTAGAATATAATACACAAAATGTATGAACTATGAGTTTTTTAGCATTTGAATCTTTCACGTAGTTTCTTGTTTGAACGTTATTGTTGGCTTGCAATAAATGTCCTTTTACTTATAGTAGGAATAATAAGACAATTGCTGCCTTTAGAGGAAATGGAGAGCATTAAATGCTTTGTGTGTATCCTTGCAAAATTCCATTCTCTAAGAAACTAGTTGCAGGCACTTGAGTGCTTTCAGCCGTCTTTGTATTAATTAGCAAACGTCATAATGTAAGAACGTGTTTCCTTTGCTTTGACAAGACACATTGATTAAGACGTTGTTTCAGTATTTGCTTTAACTCAGAACATGCTTCATTCAACTTCTGGTCAGAGCGTTGCTTGCTAAGATCTTTGAACAACGCTTGCTTTCAAGTTATCTTCAGAATTAAGAAGCCTGCTAGAAGTTAGAAGATACATTTAAAAGATAAAGGTTCTTACCAGAGTCAGCAGATGCGTTTGAATAAAAGGTTCTTTTATTAAAGAACTTCTTCATAATCTTTGCTTAGTACGTTGGAATGTTTCTTGTCAGAACATTAACTAAGACATTCAAAACACATTCATTAGAGCATAAATTATCTTAAATATAATTTAGTTATCATAAAAACACTTGGGATAGGTCAGAACTAATCTTGTTCTTTCACCCTGTTGGTTCTGTTTAAATCTCTCAATGGTTTATCCGGATTCTTTCCTAGTAGACACTTTCTCTGGTTCAGATAAATCGCTCAAAGATCTATTCTGATTCTCTCCAGTTAAATAATACCCAAGACCTATTTTGGTTTAGTTTAATCCTCTCAACGGTTTATTCTGATACTTTCCAAATAGAAATTTTCTCTAGTTCAGATAAATCGCTCCAAGATTTATTCTGATTCTTTCCAGTCAAACAACATTCAAGACTTCTGCTAGTTTCAGTTTAAATCGACCAAAAGTTCATTCTGATTCTTTTCCAGTTGAAGTCAAGTTCAGACTTAGCTTAATTTCTGTCAACAATCACCTTTGGATGGCATCTATAAGCCCATCTCCGACAAATCTCTATCATTTCTCCAAATGGAATCTTTAAGCGCATTCCTAACACAATCAACGAACACACCATCGAGTGCATATTTCTAGGCACTCTAGTGTTTAATCATCTTCCACTTTCAAGCTACGAACGACAAAAATGTCGATCTCACTTTTCAAGTTTAAGAAGATTGAATAGTGGCAGTTGTTGTACCCCAAAATTTTCCCTCCCGTTTTTTATTCAAGATACTATCCTAGGGTTTCTCGAATACTCAATTTGGCTCAAAAGTTGATCAGACAGATTCTCTTCCTAGGAAGTAAGTCAACAATTAGGGTTTGTTATTTCCCAAATAAAATTGAGTCTCCAAGGTTTCGAATGCTCTTCATAGATCTTCATGTCTCCTCAAGGATGTTCATGCCAATTTTCAAACTTTTCATTGCAAGTTTGCTCAGTCGATGGATCAGATGACTGAAAATGACTGCATTGACCCAAAAATCGACTTTCGCGAGTTCAAGTTCAAACGATTGTAACTTCTTCATTATTCGATACTTCTGAGCCGTTCTTTTTGCGTATGACTCTCCTTGACGTCATATCCAATTTCTCTTCACAAATTAAGAACTAATTACGTGCTGAAGATCATAAAAGTTCGAATACTTTAGAGGTCGCTTTATGGACTTTGACCTAATCTTAAGTAATTGTCGCCTGACCTCTAAGAATTGTAATTCCCTCAATTTCCAATATCTTGAGACGATTATTTCTGCATATTGTCATAAGTGATGTTGTTTACGAGTTTCTCTTCAAAGATCAAAGGGAAATTGTGTTTAGAAGACCTTGAAAGTTATCGAATCATCAGAGGTCATTTGCTTGATTTCGAATGTTCTTAACTCTTAATTTCAATTCATACCACAATTTTTTTCTCATGACTGTGATTCTCATGTTGAAGTCGTTAATTTTTACAAGATTGATGAATATTCTTAAAACATATTGTTTTATCATCAAGAGATTGAATTCAGGTTTGGCAATGAAGTTCCATTTGAATCGAGCATGGCATGCGGGTCCCATTTTGAGTGCAAGTTTTATGGAATCAAGAGGGTATACAATGTTTAAAACATATTCAATATTATCAAACAAACTTCACTAAATACATGTTCAAAATCGTGTTGATTCACTAATGTGTCAATTTCCTTCAAGTTTTTTAGACAAATGAGTTTACACGAGGAAATTTCGATTTTCTATCTTGCAAATCATTCAAAGTTGTTAAATTACTACAAGAGATTTACTAACTTCAAGTTCCATCAATTTATGTTACAAAGTTACAAGTTACAATACAAACTACAAGTGTTTTGTTTACAAAAAAAGAAAGAAAATATTGCTTCTTTAATTTTCTCTTGCTTCATCTTCAAGAAAATCATCCACTCCTTGCCATGGCTCCTTTGCCTTTCAACCTCGCTTGCTATCCAACCCTCGTGCCCATGAAACAAGAAAAGAAAAATTAGCTAACATGTGAAAATTCAAGAACTAATGGTTAAGAGTTTTTCTTCTCATCATTAGGGTTTGTTCAAAGAATCAGTGTGTGGTTTAGGGAATTCAACATTAAATTATTTTCCAAATCCCAACAAAGGCCTCATTTGTCTTTGCCAATCAATTTCTAATCATTGGCCCAAAGCAATATTTTCATTGCAAATCACAAAAATATATATTTTTTCTTTTTGGTTCACAAAGAAAAATATTGTGAAAAAAGAGAGAAAACCAGCCTGCATGACTGTAAACAAAACAAAACATAAGAAAATAAAATACTGCCAAGAAAGCAGACTGCAATGCAGCCTGCATTGCTGCCCAAACCTGTACCAAGAAAAACAGTCCAACATTTGCATAAAATTGGTAAATAAGAGAACTGCAACAAAAAGGAGCAAAGAAACATAACAATTTTGTTCAAAAAATCCATATCCTTTTCCCCACAAAGGTTGTTTCCTCATGTTAATATAAGAAGACAGTAACACAGCAAAAGGTCATGGTTTTGGGGCTGCTATCAGAAGAGAAAAGAAAAAAATAACAAAGCATTTTTACAGCAACCAAACTACATACATAAACAGTTCTGTAAAAGGCCAAACATCAAAGAAATTCCTATTTTTTTGTCATCATTTTCTTCAAACTATAACCCTTCAGACAAGTGCCTTTTCAGGAATACAAAAAGTCCAACAAAGGTTCACAGAAATCTACTTCCCTGTCAAAGAAAGCGCAGAGTCACTGTAACAACAATCAACAACCTCTGTAAGTCTCCCTTTCCTTCCTCATAAACATGCTATTTGTTTGGTTTTTACTGTCATTCTCATAAGCACCATGTTAGAAAAAAAACACACAGTAAGTAATACAGTAAAAATCTAAAAAAAATATAAAGTAAAACCAAATCTTTCCGCCCTCCAAAGAGCCACCGTAAAATCCCCAAACCAAAACCTCTTTGTCTTCCTCCCAAGTAAATCGTTCATACCCCCTCTTTTGAATAACAATATCATCACCTCATCAACCTTCAATCATCAACAACCTACATCTCTTCCACAACAACAAACGCATAACTATCACAAAAGAAAAAAACATAACGAACTAGAAAAACACACTGGAAGGAGGAGAGGTGGAAAAGACTACCTAGGGCTTGCTTAGATCCGATTCAATGAGTGATAACGGTGAGAGACGAATACACATCAGATGAAGAGACCTTCAGATTTGAGACGGTGGAGATGTGGTTGTAGCGGTAAGGAAGAGAAGTGATTCACCGCCAAGTTTCTTGTCCGCGGTGCTGTTGCTGAGAGAGAAAGAGGATTGTGTTTAGTTTCAACTTTTTTCCCCTTTTATCGTTCTTTTTGTTGGAGATAACATTGATTTTTTTAAATATGTTTTCTCCTTTTCCAATAATAGTGGCTAAGCGGCGCGTTTCATTATGTGTAGGGTTACAAAACCCTTTCTCTTCAAATTCCAAACCGGGTTTGGGCCTATCTTTTGGCCCAACCCATTTCACAGTTTTTGTTCTTTTATATTAATTAAATCATTATAAAAACGAATAAACAGAACAGCTCAGTTGGCAAAGTATACTTCTAGCAACCAAGGGGATCCGAGTTCAACTCCTAATGGGGCGTTGTTGTACCCCAAAATTTGTCCTCCCATATTTCTCAAAACATTTCAAGAAAAATTCACAAGTCAAACCCGGCGCATCATATTCAGGTGTTCTTTCGCCAAGATATCTCTGATAACTTATTCTCAAATTCAGGTTCGGCTCAAGAGTCAATTCTTTAAAGAAGGTATCTGAATGTGTGAGTTTTCTCGAAGAAATATGGTGAAAAAGTGTGCTGAAAGTGCAGTTTTTACGCGCTAAAAAATTCATAACTTGAAGATCGTGGCTCGTTTTGAACACGTTCCGGTGGCCAAAATTCCGTCTTGACATTATCTACGTTTTCAAATCTCACAGCTGGAAGCCAATTTCGATCAGAAAGTCTTCAAAAATGTGGATTTATCAAGTATTTTCATAAAGAAAATTTGTGACAGAAGTTTATTTGCGTCATGTTCAGAAAATCATAACTTGGTCGATTTTCATCGTATCGAGCTGGTTATGGCGCCAAAATTTCACAAATTGAGTTGGCTACATTTTCACAGAAGGTATTGAGTTCAAACGGTATTCAAAAGGCCTTCGTTTTTTGCTCAGAGTGTGTGACACGCTGAAAATCCTGAATGCTAAATATTATTTCACCTGGGTCGAAACTTTGAAAATTCATAACTCGGTCAATTTTTATCGGATTGGGCTCATATTTTTACACAAGGCCACTGACTCAGATATCTACAACTTTTATTCAAAAGTCGAGACCGAATTATGCTCCGATCAATACCAGTTTTTTATTGAAGAACGTGTCAGAGTCGACACTGGAGCCCAAAATAAGTTTGTCTGAGCTGAAACTTCAAAAATTCATAACTAATTCATCGTTTATCCGATTGAGCCGATTTTCGGACAGGAGTTAGTTCTCGATATCAGCTACATTTTGTTTTCAAATTTCAACTTCAAAAATTTCACTTAAGTCCATGCGATTTAGCCTGGAAAGTGACGAACTCAAGTGAACATTGGAGGCCCAATTGCACATTCAAAGCCCATTTTCTTTACCCTAATTTCCATTATATAATTACATTCTTTTCACACAAACAAGAGAGGAAAAAAAACCTTGCCACAACGCTATCAGAATATCAAATTCTTTCAAGAACCCTAAAACCTTGAAATCCTTATTACAAATCCCTCTCTCACTACAAACAAGTCATCTCAGTTACAAACCAACATCTCACTACTTCTTCAGTAAGAGTAAGGCTGGCTTGATCTCCATGATCAAAAGGACATAAAAGTATTCATGTCACTACTTTTCCAGTAAGGGTAAGGTTGATTTGATCTCCATGATCAAAAGGGTATAATCATTCATACATGTCATATTGGCCTAAACATTAAATTTCTTCATATATTGGCTTTATTTGTATTTTATGATATATAGTAATTTATTTAATGTGTTCATGAGATTCAACACTGCAGATTTAGACAGGATCCCTTGCAGGTTCATTAAGGAACGTTGAGGCCAAAATACAAATGGCCAAAAGCCAAAAGCCAAATGGCCAAAACAGAACAGTTTACACATGACACCAATATATGGTGAGGCAGACATCCTGAGAAGGTTAAGGAACGTTGAGGCCAGAACACAAATGGCCAAAAGCCAAAACATAAATGGCCAAAACAAAACAGTTTACACATGACGCCAATAGCTGTTTCACCCCTCCAATCAGGCTCGTATACTCCTAAACTCTCTCTCTATTTGTATTATGTTCCTTTAATTAATTAATCGTTATTATTTTTATTAATCACTAACCAATTAACATTTTTTCCTAATAAAATCAAAAACACAAAAAAAAATTATTTATTAAAATTAACTTCATCACTTTTATTTTTGTAAATAAATTAATTTAATCAATTTAGGTTTAATTAGATTTAACTTTTAATATTTTTTGCAATATTTAAAATTAATTTAGAATATTAGGTTTTTATTAGCATTAATTCAATTTATTTTATTTCTTTAAAAACTCAAAAATCCAAAAATATTTTAATTAATTAATTAGTTTATTAATTTAATTGTTAACTTAATTTAATTTCTTTTAATCCAAAAATAACCAAAAAATCACTTTCTTTCAAAAAAAAGGGTCAAAACCCAAAAAACTCGCATCCGATTTAATTTCTCGCACACGATCTATTTTATCATATTATTGTATTTGTTTCCCGGAATGTAATAACTTTAATTAGGACTTGATTTATTTATTGCTTTATTTTACTTTCCGCAATTTAAATTAAAGGGTTTGTTTTTGGCGATGTAAATACCCGACGCCTTGTAATAGCTTAGATTTAATTTCCCGCAATTTACTTCCCGCACAACTATTAACTGTTAATTATGCATGACAAGATTTGTATGAAAAATAAAATCAACCCGTAGCTCACAGTGATGCATGTTCAAAGATAAACATAAACTGAAACCTGACACACACGCACATGTCACTCCTAGGATATGCCTCACTTGGTTGCCTCGAGGTGGTCATTGAGTATAGGAAGTTTTAGAGGTCGCCCTCTTGTCCAAAGATCATAAGTTGCCTCGAAACGGTTGCCTCGGATAAAAAGGATCTACGACATTAGGGTTACCGCTAAGGTGTCCTACTATTGCTTCGGTGACCACACTGTCCCTATAATCGAATTGACCCGAATACCTCGAACGACGGTGCTACCTACCTCTCAATAGTGGGATAGCACTATCTAAAGGACTCTTACACAGCCTAATTCCTTAGAGTAGGTAGATCTCATGGGTACTTGCTCTTTCAAAACAAACAAAAACAACTTTTCGCACCTACACTTTCAAAAGTTTTTCAAACAAATATTTCATACTCTTGAGGACAGATACAAGAGTTACCTGGAAATTTTTCAAACGAAACTTTTTCAAAACCCACACACACTTGAAAAGCAAACAAATTTTGAAAACATAAGAGCAAGTACCTAAGAGCCCGTGTGTGATCGGTGGATCTGGAACTGACTGTTTAACGCTGGTTCGCGAAATGTTGCGGAAGCAAGAGTCGCCACCGTCTTTTATTTTCTCCAAATGGAAAGGACAAAAGCACAGAAAAATTCCTTAAAGAGATTGCTCTCGGTTCGGGAGGTAGGTTATAGAAAGGGAAGGTGTTAGCACCCTTTCTATCCATGGTTATCCATGGGCTCTTAGATACTTGCTCAATGTGTTTTCAAAATTGTTTGTTTGCTTTTCAATGTGGGTTTAAAAAGTTTCTTTGAAAAAATTTCAGTTCGACTCGTACGTCAGAGTGTTTGAAAAAATTTGCTTTGAAAGCTTTTGAAAGGTGTCGGTGTGAAAAGTCTTTGAATTTTTGTTTTGAAGAGAGCAAGTATCTACGAGAACCTACCTACCCTAAGGAATTCGTCTGTGTAAAAGTCCTTTAAAGTAGTGCCATCCCACCATTGAGAGGTAGGTAGCACCACCGTTGGAGGTGTTCGGGTCAATTCGAGTTTGTAGGGACATGGTGATCACCAGAGCAATGGGAAGACACCTTAGAAGCTACCCTCATGCCAGGTTCCCGGATCATGAGGACTTACTAAGACATCCTCTACTCGACGATCACCTTTCGAAAGGCAACAGTGAGGCGTACCCTAGGGGTGGTGGGTGCGATTCGTGTGTCGTTTTCATTTGCATTTGTCTTTTGTCAAGTTCATTGTGATCTACGCTTGATTTTAATTAGGGCCATTCATTCTTTCATGCTTATTTAACAGTTAAAAGTTTGCGGGAAAAATAAATCTACAACTATTACAAATGGCGCGGGTCCACATCGCCAAAATTAAACCGGACCCGATTTGACGGAAAGTAAAGAAGCGAATAAAATAAAAGTGCGAGTAATTGTTTACACGGCTTTGGGAGAGATACATAATTATTTAAGCGAAATAAAATAAATGCGCGAATTAAATAAGTTACGAACGAGGGCGTTGGACCCTTTTGCAAAAAATTTAAAGTTAATGAAGGGTTGAAATTAAAATTGAAAAGAAAATGTTTTTTAGTATTTTATGTTTTTTAAGATTTAAAAGAAGAAGAATTTATTAGAATGAAATTTGAAATGTAAACCCTAATTCTAGTGTTTTTTTAGATTTATTATGAAAATATTAAAATTTTAACTAATTTAAACCTAAGTTAATTTATATGCATTTTTTAATTTATGAAAATAAATAAAATAAATATTATTATAAATTAAAGGAAATTAAAAGGAATAAAATTAACAATTAAACCTAAATTCTATATTTTTGTATTTTTTGTTATTAAAAGAAATTAAAATTGTAACCTAATTAAAACTAATAATTACATGTTAATTTATTTATGAAAATATTAGAATGAAATAATTTATTACATTTTTTATCTTTTTCTGGATTTTTTATGATGTTTTTACATTTTGTAAAAAAAGAAAATTAATTAATTTAACAAGAGAGCAAATAGAATAATAATTAAAATAAAACATAAAAATAAAATAGAATTTGCAAACCAGGGGGGGTGGAAGTCCCCAAAGTGGAGGTATAGGCCTTAGCAATCTGGCCCAATTGATTTTGGCCTTATTGACTTTTTGAATCACATATGATGCATTGACTTAAGCCTACAGCGTTCCTCAATCTTCAGCCCTTAATTTGGTCTCCAGGAACACGTGGACAATTGGAACTTGAAGCGTATGGTGTATCTTGAATATTAGCGCTGCATAGGAAGACATTTTGCAAAATAATATGGAATTTATAGAGACCTGGGGCTCGAACCCAGGTCTTGAACATTGCAAGGCAACACTTGTGCCACTGAACCATGTCAACGCGTTTATTATATTAATAACAACTAAATAATATATAAGAAAAACGAAGCATTAGTGGGTCCTGCGCGCCAACTTTCAAACGCACCAATCACTGCGTGACACGAGGTCGTCTTCCTCACCATCCCTGTAAAACAAACTCAAAGGCAACAGTTTCCATAGCGTTTCATTAGGTAGGCTATTGAAAAATAGCGACTAGCGCTAGGGTGTATATAAATTGATCGCGAAGGTCAAGACCTCTTCGTCTTGATGTACTGATTTGAATGGCATGGGTCTGGAACCCTAATTTTGCTTGGTCTGAAAATCCCTAATTCAAAAAAACCTACAACCCTAGAAATCGATTATGGCGAAATCACATACGATGCACAATAATTTAATTAAATACCATGGTTAGCTTTAGAACTTCACAAGGAACAAGAATCAACAAATAAAATTCACAAATAACGCATAGAATAGAATGTATGATTATGCAATTTGTTTGATACAGTTCCGGTTCTAGGTACCGATTCCTGGAGTTTGGATGGTAGTTTCTGATTGGAATGTGTCCAATAGACCTTGAGCAAGCTATTGGAATCAAGATTAAGGCTTGAATCGTCCTCCAACAATGATTTCAGAATTTGATTTTCTAGGAATTTTTTCAAGTTTCTCTATTGTTCTTCTGCGCAGCTTCAGATCTCTTAGCATTAGGGTTGTGATTCTGATTATGTATTGAAGCAATTAGGTTGACAAAATTCAACAAAATCTCTTGTAATCATGGATTGAAGATTTGATTTTTTTCCATTATATTTTCAATCTTTTTCACATGGTTTTTGTATCAATTATACTCAAATCAATCCAATTCTTCCTAATCAGCATGTGCACGAAATATTGACCTTGAAATGTGTACAAAAAGATTTGTTTGGTTCATTTAGATATTTTTCACATATTTAATTGGTTTAATTGAATTAATATAAATAAAAATTCAAATAAATAAATAAAAAATGAGAAAATGCTTCCCTTTGGGCCAAGTGGTCGTGCATAGGCTTGGAATGATGAATCATGGAAGAAAAATGGGCCCATTAGCAAATTTAGGTCATTTGAAGTAAAGTTGACTTTTCAAAATTCCCAAAAATTTCCCAACTTCCACAAGGCATAACTTGCTCAATTTTTAAGCTTTGCATATGTTCTTGGACATTTTGGAAAGGTCTTTGAGTCCTCTAACCAATGCCTTTGGTCCCATGTCATTTTGATTTACCAATCTCAAGTTATGGCCTTTGACTTAAAGTCCCTTTTTGTTGACTTTTGAAAATGACCTATAATGTTGAAATTGATAACTTTTTGTGAGAGCATTTCTTGGACTTGGAATATGAAGATGAATTGTAGGAAATGTCTTTCTCTTCAAAGTGAGCTTTGGATGGAATTTTTCTGATAATCCATGTGAAAGTTATGCCCTGGTCAATTTCAGTTGACTTTTTCAGCTGTCCAAATATAGTAACTTTTGCATCTTTGATTATTTCTGAGCCAAATTTTGAGAATCATGATCAAGCATTGATCAAATGATGTTTGTGCCTTCAAAATGATATGTTGACCAAAAATTTGAACTTTTGACTGCCAAATGACCATTTTGCCCCTACAGTTGACTGTAGTGCAATTTAGGGTTTTGACTGTGCAATTTTGAGCTGAATGCCTTGAAACTTGATATGAGGATACTTGACCCTCTTTGTAAGCATATGAGACTTGATTGGGCCTTTGAAAACTTTCAATTCTTGATCAGAACACAAACCCTAGTTTTGACTGTATAGGAGACAGTTGCACTGCACAACCCTTGGGGAATTTTGTGACTTGGCTTGGCAATTTCTTGGAGAATATGGGAGGGCAAATTTTGGGATGCAACAGTTGCCCCTGTTCAATCTTCTTAAACCTGAGGATGCAGATTGGCTGACGTGCCTTTCGTAATCCGAGGGTGGAAGATGATTGAACACTAGAGTGCCCAGAAATTTGCGCTCACATAGTAGCAGTGATGATGGGGGAATGGGCTTATAGATGCCATTTGGAGATTGCTGGATAGGACGATGGGCTTATAGATGCCATCTGGATGTTGATCGCATAGGAGATTCCTTAGCGAGAACCTGCATACCTGCAAAAGAAAAATGAGTACCTGACACGTTGCAGGAGCTGATTTTAGATGCTTAGAAAAGATGCGTCCTGACTGGTCACAGGAGCTGAGTCTGGAGCTTCAAATGGAGATGAACGAACCAGGTATGGTTACTGCCTTAGCGTGAATGGTAAAAGAACCTTGGGTGATTTTAACTTCAACAACGCTCGTTGAGAAAATCTTAGCGGGAATTACCATCTTTGCAGTATCGGGAAGAGAACCATAGGCTATTATAATCTGAAAGGGAATCACCTCACTCGCCGTCGGAGAGGGAATCATAGGAAAAGGAATTGTCACCTCACACACCGTTGGAGAGGGAAACATCTGAAAAAAAGGACTTACCTCCTCACACACCGTCGGAGAGGGAACCATAGGAGACTATCACCTCACACTCATCGTCGGAGAGGGAAACATCTGAAGAAGGAATTACCACCTCACGCACTTGCCGGAGAGGGGACCATAGGAGACTATCACCTCACACTCATCGTCGGAGAGGGAAACATCTGAAAAAGGAATTACCACCTCACGCACTTGCCGGAGAGGGGACCATAATACTATTACCTCACACTCATCGTCGGAGAGGGAAACATCTGAAAAAGGAATTCTGGAAGCAGCATCAGAACGTCACCATATCTGGGTCATATCTGAAACTATATCTGAAAGGAAATCTGGAAGCAGCATCAGAACGTCACCATATCTGGATCATATCTGAAACTATATCTAGAAGGAAATCTGGAAGCAGCATCAGAACGTCACCATATCTGGATCATATCTGAAACTATATCTAGAAAGAAATCTGGAAGCAGCATCAGAACGTCACCATATCTGGATCATATCTGAAACTATATCTAGAAAGAAATCTGGAAGTAGCGTCAGAACGTCACCATATCTGGTTCACATCTGAAACTATATCAAGAAGGAAATCTGGAAGCAGTATCAGAACGTCACCATATCTGGATCATATCTGAAACTATATCTAGAAGGAAATCTGGAAGCAGCATCAGAACGTCACCATATCTGGTTCACATCTGAAACTATATCAAGAATGAATTGCGATAGTTGATAGTAGTCATTTTTGTATTGATCTTTTTCCTGAAAAGGTAGAACATAATTGTATGCAAAATCATGATGCCTGAACTGTATGTCTTCAAAATCAATGAGATTCGTGTAATATGATGCATATGCATGCTATAATGATGTATGTGACGTTTTATGAATGTATGTTTGTCTAAGAAAATAAATCCTTGACGGGTGCCGGGAAGTCGTATCCTGGGCTGATGTTGAAGAATAGTTGCAAGAATTCCAATAGGCGAAGATAACTCCGTTGGGGAATAAACTTGGCGAATGGAGGATTCTGCGGGGAGAAAAGATACTCTAGTGGCCATGCTGGGAAGTAATACTCTGGGAAGAGGGATGCCTTGCTGATTGTTGATAGTAACCTGCTGAGGGCATCCTTGTTGTTGGAAGTATTGATGGACTTCGCTGGGGTAAGAAGACTTCATCGAGGACGCTCTTTCCGTGGCTTTTGGCTGAGGATAACCCAGTTATATCCTGTTAAGGAAATAACTCTTTAAATCAAGCCGGACGACGCGTTCGTGCTCTGCGGGGGGGGTAAGCTTCCAGAATCAACTGGGGATACGCTTACTGCTTGGGGAGATGGATTCCAACTTTCCTGGGGAAGCTGGGTTGGACTCTCCTGGGGAGGTATTGAACTGTATTGGTTATGTTCTTCAACAGGACCTACCCTGATACCTTGGAGGATAGAACAATCAGACTGCTCAGACCAACCTTTATTGCCCCAGTTTCTATGGGGGAGGCACATGTGGGATACTGATAATTGTTGGGGGTCAAACCTTCTTCTAGCAGGCAGGTGATAAGGAGACAGGACATAGTCGTATGCTTTAATCCCTAACTTTTGCCTGGACCGCCCTTTCGGGTTTTCAGTCCACCGGGATACCCATTTTTGCCCAAGCCGCCTTTTCAGGTTTTCGACTTGCCGGGTGTACAGATTTTTTATTTCATCCCTTCATTTTTGCCCGAACCCTTTTGGTTCGCCGGGAAGCCCTTATTTTTGCCTAGGTATGTCAACCTAGCGGGTCTTTGATTATGCGTAGTATCTTTTCGACTATGTCCACGCTCTCAGAATATAGGGAGTTGCCTCTGTTAGAAGTGTTTGGTTGCCCTGCTACCAGAAGATGTCTGATTAGGCAAGATTCGTTGCTGGAGTGCCCCAATTGACTCAGGCGGAGATTTGCCCCAGGCTATTTGGCCTTTGAGAGATTCTCCGAATCTTGATTGGATTGCCCCAGATGATGGACAATGATCTTGTCTGCCCCTTGATTGGAGATACTCTTGTTCATTAGACTTTCGTCATGCGAATTTCTATGCTGTTCAAACAAAAAGTCATATGCAAACAAAGTTATGTCAAAAATGCAAAGCTTATGTCTGTCTCAAAGATTCTGAAAATGCATTCTTTTTTCATAAAACAAGTGAATGTTTGTAAAACGTGATGTCAACTCCGTATTTACCGTAAGCTTTAAGGAGTCAGGATACCTTCGTAACAGTATGCTTTTGAGCTAACCCATGCTTCAGCTAGGGCTTTTGAGGGTTAAAACGTGGCCTGGTTCACGGTTTAAGAAACAAAGTATAAAGGCTCAAATTATTTGTACCCACCCGCTCTTCGTGATGTTCTCCAAACCTAAACTCAGTTGATCATACATTAGACCTTGTTTGAATCTTTGCTTTGATTTTCCGGTGATGATTCGGATGTTGATAACTTATTTTGAATAGGCAGTCATTCCTTTTTTGTCGAGGGTTTGTAGGACCTCTTTCTTTTTTGATTTCGTTATCCCTTTCTTTTTTGCCTGAACTGTTTCCTTTTGGAGTTACAGTCAGCGGGATGCCCCAGTTTGGTAAGTCTTCTTTATTGGTTTTGACTTTTTGGGCTTTTCATTTATGATTTTTTTTTTGATAATGACTGCCTGTCCTTATGATTGTTCTGAACCATTACTGTCTTTGTTCGTTTCGTAAAGATCTCTTCGGTGCCATTCGTCATGCACTTGGATCAACTGAGGGAACTACCCTGCCCCAGGTTATGATTAAGGGTTTCAATTTTCGAAAATAAAACTCCTACTTCTTTGGCTCAGATGGGTTGACGAGGGATTATCTTCCTTATAACTCCAGTGTTTAGGATTTGAAACAATGCCTGTACCTCATCAGCGGGGTCTGTTCAAAAGCATACTGTAAAAGATAGCGGTATCGTTTTCGTCATCCTCCCTCAAGAGGCTCAGAATTATTAACCAAGAGTTGATCATCAGAAAAAATATGAAAAGAATTTTGAATATAATGAAAACAATTGTATTAATTCCCAAAACAGACATATGCGATGCATTAATGGAATAAAAGAGTTTGCTATGACATTAATTGTTTGTATAAGCAAAGAAAAATACAATTCAAAAATTCAAATAAACAAAAGGTCTTCAACGATTGGGTAACGGCGCAGTGATTATGTTCGGAGTCTCAGGCACTTCAAACTGAATCTCCCCGGCGTCGATCATGTCTTGAATTTTGTTCTTGAGAGGCCAGCAGTTGTCCGTAGTATGCCCCGGGCTATCAGAATGATATGCGCACCTATCGTTGGGATGATAGTTGGGAGCCGAAGTGTTCGGATTCCGAAGAGGAGCCCTTAAGGTGATCAGCCCTGCTTTCAACATTTGTTGCAGTGCTTGATCCAGCGACATGTTGAGTTTGGTATACTGTCGTTTCTCCTTTCGCGGCTGCCCCTGTCCTTGTTGAGTAGGTCCGGGATTGGAGATCTGGATTGCCCCTGCCTCATGACGGCTCTTTTTACCGTGCACAGCATTGGATTCTTTCTTTCCATGATGAGGCTTTTTATCAGAAGGTGCAGCCTCTTGAATTTTCCCAGACCGGATGCCGGCTTCTATTCGCTCTCCAGTCAAGATAAGATCTGTGAATCCAGCAGACGAATTCCCAATTAGGTGGTTGTAGAACGGTCCAGACAGGGTCCCCAAGAACATATCGACAAGTTCCCGATCAGTCAGAGGTGGTTGTACCCTTCCAGCAAGATCCCTCCACTTCTGCGCATATTCTTTAAAACCTTCACTTGATCCTAACGACATACCCTGGAGTTGGGTACGCGTAGGAGCAAGGTCGGCATTATATTGATACTGCTTGTAGAAAGCAGTAGCCAACTCCTCCCAGTTACGAACCTTGGTCCCATCCAGATGATAGAACCATTCGAGATGAGTCCCTGAAAGACTCTCCTGGAAGAAATGGATCCACAAATTCTTGTCCACCGTATATGGTTGAATTTTCCGAACATAGGACCTTAGATGCAGCTTGGGGCAAGATGCCCCGTCATACTTAGTAAAGGATGGTGCTTTGAACTTCCGAGGAATAACCACACCAGTTGACAAACCCAAATCTCCAAGATCCAGCCCAGGTACCTGTTGGATCTCCATAGCATTCAGCCTATCCTCCAACTGTTTGTACTTGTCCTCAGCCGGAGGGTACTGTTCATCGTCGAAATCTGTTTCATTGTCAGAGACCTCTGGACTGGGCACCCTTTCCTCTTGATGACTGCTTTTTCCCACAGATGGGGTTGTCCTCTCAGTTTCAATTTGCGGTGTATTCCCAGATCTGCGTCTAGGGCTGAACAAAACAGTCCTCTTCTTCTTCTTGTCCTTCTTCAAGAGCAGAGCCTTCAGATCTTGTTGCCCCTGAGTCAAATTCATGATCAGCTCTTGGAACTGGGCGTTCTGAGCCTGGAGGTCCTTGATAGTCTGCTCGGCTGATGATTCAGGATTCATGATGATCGGCTGAAATAAACAGCGAAGAAGGTAAGCAACCTGTAGAGAAAAGGGTACCTGTAATGCGATGATATGTATGACATGCATGCAACGATTTCAAGGACCCCGCGGGGTAAACAGAGAAACTTGTTAGAGTTGGAAACTGGTAACTTGATTGAAAGAACTTCATGTCGTTGAGAGTCCTTCCTCAAGGGTCAAAGGCTCACCATATCCAGTGGGTCATAGCCCCTGACAACCTTGGCTAGAGGAAAATAAATCCTCCTTGCCCCTTGCTGGGATAGTTGGTTCATCATGACCTGCATCACAAGCCCTTGAGATCCTTGAAACGGGTTAGGATGTATGCAATGGTATGATGTCATGCTATGCATGGGGTGATGTAGGTAAACCCTGTTATGAGTCCCAATTAAGGACTATAAACAGACCCTGCAAGAAATTCAGTATACTTTGTTATGAGTCCCAATTAAGGACTATAAACAAAACCTGCAAGAGATCTAGTAAACCCTGTTATGAGTCCCAATTAAGGACTATAAACAACCCTGCAAGAAATTTAGTACCCTGTTATGAGTCCCAATTAAGGACTATAAACAAGACCTGCAAGAAACAAGTGTCAGGTAACAAGCACGCAGATAGTCAAGTACGAAGGCACACAAGTCACACAAAAGAGCCCTTAGGGTTTAGGCCGGCATGGGGTCTGGGTATTACCCTCTTGAAGTTGGTGGGTTCAACCTGTCCTAATCAAAGTAACCGGGTTCTAAGGTTCCCAATATCACGGGATTGCTTTCATTGTTCATCGTTTCGATTTAGCCACTGAACTGGCGACCGAAATATTCCAGGAAAGCAACCCTCAATTGAGTGTAGTATCGAGTATCAACCAACCTCGGACTGCACCAAAGTCAGTTATCTCACTACCCTAAAGAGGCCAAGATAGTTCAATTAAGGTTCCTAAGGTCTGTTGATGCTTCACGACACCACGCGGAGGCCCCGTACTTTCCTTGACTGAACTCAAGGGTTACCGGTACACACCAAAGTGCCACATCAACGTAGCAGACTGTTTCAACCATGTCGGTATACCCCGCACAGTTCCCTCACAGCCTTGTTGCTACTTTCTAAGAAGGTATCCCTAGATCCGGGTTAGGATCTATAGAACTCCCAAGACAGTCCCACAATAATAAAGCAAGCAAGTCAATACAATTGAAAACACAGTTATGAACTACCCTAAGGTACACCCCACTTTAAGTTTATCCCCAGCAGAGTCGCCAGTTCTGTGATCGGTGGATCTGGAACTGACTGTTTAACGCTGGTTCGCGAAATGTCGCGGAAGCAAGAGTCGCCACCGTCTTTTATTTTCTCCAAATGGAAAGGACAAAAGCACAGAAAAATTCCTTAAAGAGATTGCTCTCGGTTCGGGAGGTAGGTTATAGAAAGGGAAGGTGTTAGCACCCTTTCTATCCATGGTTATCCATGGGCTCTTAGATACTTGCTCAATGTGTTTTCAAAATTGTTTGTTTGCTTTTCAATGTGGGTTTAAAAAGTTTCTTTGAAAAAATTTCAGTTCGACTCGTACGTCAGAGTGTTTGAAAAAATTTGCTTTGAAAGCTTTTGAAAGGTGTCGGTGTGAAAAGTCTTTGAATTTTTGTTTTGAAGAGAGCAAGTATCTACGAGAACCTACCTACCCTAAGGAATTCGTCTGTGTAAAAGTCCTTTAAAGTAGTGCCATCCCTTCATTGAGAGGTAGGTAGCACCACCGTTGGAGGTGTTCGGGTCAATTCGAGTTTGTAGGGACATGGTGATCACCAGAGCAATGGGAAGACACCTTAGAAGCTACCCTCATGCCAGGTTCCCGGATCATGAGGACTTACTAAGACATCCTCTACTCGACGACCACCTTTCGAAAGGCAACAGTGAGGCGTACCCTAGGGGTGGTGGGTGCGATTCGTGTGTCGTTTTCATTTGCATTTGTCTTTTGTCAAGTTCATTGTGATCTACGCTTGATTTTAATTAGGGCCATTCATTCTTTCATGCTTATTTAACAGTTAAAAGTTTGCGGGAAAAATAAATCTACAACTATTACAAATGGCGCGGGTCCACATCGCCAAAATTAAACCGGACCCGATTTGACGGAAAGTAAAGAAGCGAATAAAATAAAAGTGCGAGTAATTGTTTACACGGCTTTGGGAGAGATACATAATTATTTAAGCGAAATAAAATAAATGCGCGAATTAAATAAGTTACGAACGAGGGCGTTGGACCCTTTTGCAAAAAATTTAAAGTTAATGAAGGGTTGAAATTAAAATTGAAAAGAAAATGTTTTTTAGTATTTTATGTTTTTTAAGATTTAAAAGAAGAAGAATTTATTAGAATGAAATTTGAAATGTAAACCCTAATTCTAGTGTTTTTTTAGATTTATTATGAAAATATTAAAATTTTAACTAATTTAAACCTAAGTTAATTTATATGCATTTTTTAATTTATGAAAATAAATAAAATAAATATTATTATAAATTAAAGGAAATTAAAAGGAATAAAATTAACAATTAAACCTAAATTCTATATTTTTGTATTTTTTGTTATTAAAAGAAATTAAAATTGTAACCTAATTAAAACTAATAATTACATGTTAATTTATTTATGAAAATATTAGAATGAAATAATTTATTACATTTTTTATCTTTTTCTGGATTTTTTATGATGTTTTTACATTTTGTAAAAAAAGAAAATTAATTAATTTAACAAGAGAGCAAATAGAATAATAATTAAAATAAAACATAAAAATAAAATAGAATTTGCAAACCAGGGGGGGTGGAAGTCCCCAAAGTGGAGGTATAGGCCTTAGCAATCTGGCCCAATTGATTTTGGCCTTATTGACTTTTTGAATCACATATGATGCATTGACTTAAGCCTACAGCGTTCCTCAATCTTCAGCCCTTAATTTGGTCTCCAGGAACACGTGGACAATTGGAACTTGAAGCGTATGGTGTATCTTGAATATTAGCGCTGCATAGGAAGACATTTTGCAAAATAATATGGAATTTATAGAGACCTGGGGCTCGAACCCAGGTCTTGAACATTGCAAGGCAACACTTGTGCCACTGAACCATGTCAACGCGTTTATTATATTAATAACAACTAAATAATATATAAGAAAAACGAAGCATTAGTGGGTCCTGCGCGCCAACTTTCAAACGCACCAATCACTGCGTGACACGAGGTCGTCTTCCTCACCATCCCTGTAAAACAAACTCAAAGGCAACAGTTTCCATAGCGTTTCATTAGGTAGGCTATTGAAAAATAGCGACTAGCGCTAGGGTGTATATAAATTGATCGCGAAGGTCAAGACCTCTTCGTCTTGATGTACTGATTTGAATGGCATGGGTCTGGAACCCTAATTTTGCTTGGTCTGAAAATCCCTAATTCAAAAAAACCTACAACCCTAGAAATCGATTATGGCGAAATCACATACGATGCACAATAATTTAATTAAATACCATGGTTAGCTTTAGAACTTCACAAGGAACAAGAATCAACAAATAAAATTCACAAATAACGCATAGAATAGAATGTATGATTATGCAATTTGTTTGATACAGTTCCGGTTCTAGGTACCGATTCCTGGAGTTTGGATGGTAGTTTCTGATTGGAATGTGTCCAATAGACCTTGAGCAAGCTATTGGAATCAAGATTAAGGCTTGAATCGTCCTCCAACAATGATTTCAGAATTTGATTTTCTAGGAATTTTTTCAAGTTTCTCTATTGTTCTTCTGCGCAGCTTCGGATCTCTTAGCATTAGGGTTGTGATTCTGATTATGTATTGAAGCAATTAGGTTAACAAAATTCAACAAAATCTCTTATAATCATGGATTGAAGATTTGATTTTTTTCCATTATATTTTCAATCTTTTTCACATGGTTTTTGTATCAATTATGCTCAAATCAATCCAATTCTTCCTAATCAGCATGTGCACGAAATATTGACCTTGAAATGTGTACAAAAAGATTTGTTTGGTTCATTTAGATATTTTTCACATATTTAATTGGTTTAATTGAATTAATATAAATAAAAAATCAAATAAATAAATAAAAAATGAGAAAATGCTTCCCTTTGGGCCAAGTGGTCGTGCATAGGCTTGGAATGATGAATCATGGAAGAAAAATGGGCCCATTAGCAAATTTAGGTCATTTGAAGTAAAGTTGACTTTTCAAAATTCCCAAAAATTTCCCAACTTCCACAAGGCATAACTTGCTCAATTTTTAAGCTTTGCATATGTTCTTGGACATTTTGGAAAGGTCTTTGAGTCCTCTAACCAATGCCTTTGGTCCCATGTCATTTTGATTTACCAATCTCAAGTTATGGCCTTTGACTTAAAGTCCCTTTTTGTTGACTTTTGAAAATGACCTATAATGTTGAAATTGATAACTTTTTGTGAGAGCATTTCTTGGACTTGGAATATGAAGATGAATTGTAGGAAATGTCTTTCTCTTCAAAGTGAGCTTTGGATGGAATTTTTCTGATAATCCATGTGAAAGTTATGCCCTGGTCAATTTCAGTTGACTTTTTCAGCTGTCCAAATATAGTAACTTTTGCATCTTTGATTATTTCTGAGCCAAATTTTGAGAATCATGATCAAGCATTGATCAAATGATGTTTGTGGCTTCAAAATGATATGTTGACCAAAAATTTGAACTTTTGACTGCCAAATGACCATTTTGCCCCTACAGTTGACTGTAGTGCAATTTAGGGTTTTGACTGTGCAATTTTGAGCTGAATGCCTTGAAACTTGATATGAGGATACTTGACCCTCTTTGTAAGCATATGAGACTTGATTGGGCCTTTGAAAACTTTCAATTCTTGATCAGAAGACAAACCCTAGTTTTGACTGTATAGGAGACAGTTGCACTGCACAACCCTTGGGGAATTTTGTGACTTGGCTTGGCAATTTCTTGGAGAATATGGGAGGGAAAATTTTGGGGTGCAACACCGTGGATAACCACGGATAGAAAGGGTGCTAACACCTTCCCTTTCTATAAATCTACCTCCCGAACCGAGAAACATTCTCGATAAGGAATTTTGTTGTGCTTTTGTCCTTTCCATGTTGGAGAACATAAAAGACGGTGGTGACTCTTGCTTACCGCGACATTTCGCGAACCAGCTTAAAAAACAGTCAGTTCTCATTTCCACCGATCACAGAACTGGCGACTCTGCTGGGGAATATTTTAATAAGTGAGGTGTACCTTAGGATTAGACCACTCTTATGTTTTCAATTGTATGTCTTGATTGCTTTTATATTTGTGGGCATTGCATCGGAGTTTCATAGATCCTAACCCGGATCTGGGGATACCCTTTTAGAAAGTAGCAACAAACTGTGAGGGAACTGTGTGGGGTATACCGACACGGTTGAATCAGTTTGCTACGTTGATGTGGAACTTTGGTGAGTATCGGTAACCCTTGAGTCAAGTCAAGGAGAGTACGGGGCCGCCGCGTGGTGTTGTGAAGCATCAACTGACCTTAGGAACCTTACTTGACCATCCTGGCCTCTTTAGGGGTAGTGAGATGACCGACTTTGGTGCAGTCCGAAGTTGGTAGATACTCGATTCTACACTCATTGAGGGTTGTTTTCTTGGAATATTTTGATCGCCAGTTCAGTGGCTAAATCAAAATAATGAACATAGAAAATAACCCAATGATATTGAGCTCCTTAGAACCCGGTTACTTTTGATAAGACAGGTTTTGAGCCCACCAACTCCAAGAGGGTAGTACCTAAACTTCATGCTGGCCTAAACTCTAAGGGTTGTCTTGTGTGACTTGTGTGCCTTCAAACTTGAACTACTTGCACATTCTTGTTATCTGACACATGAGTTCTGTTGTACCCCAAAATTTGCCCTCCCATATTCTCCAAGATTTGTCAAGTCAAGGTCACAAAATTCCCCAAGGGTTGTGCAGCTCAACTGTCTCCTATACAGTCAAAACTAGGGTTTGAGTTCTGGTCAAGCAAATGAACTTTTCAAAGGCCCAATCAAGTCTCATATGCCTACAAATGTGGTCAAGCATCCCCATGTCAAGTTTCAAGGCATTCAGCTCAAAATTGCACCGTCAAAACCCTAGATTGCACTACAGTCAACTGTAGGGGCAAAATGGTCATTTGACAGTCAAAAGTTCAAATTTTTGATCAACATATCATTTTGAAGCCACAAACATCATTTGATCAATGCTTGATCATGATTCTCAAAATTTGGCTCAGAAATCATCAAAGATGCAAAAGTTGCTATATTTGGACAGCTGAAAAAGTCAACTGAAATTGACCAGGGCATAACTTTCACATGGATTATCAGAAAAATTCCATCCAAAGCTCATTTTGAAGAGAAAGACATTTCCTACAATTCATCTTCATGTTCCAAGTCCAAGAAATGCTCTCACAAAAAGTTATCAATTTCAACATTATAGGTCATTTTCAAAAGTCAACAAAAAGTGACTTTAAGTCAAAGGCCATAACTTGAGATTGGTAAATCAAAATGACATGGGACCAAAGGCATTGGTTAGAGGACTCAAAGACCTTTCCAAAATGTCCAAGAACATGTGAAAAGCTTAAAAATTGACCAAGTTATGCCTTGTGGAAGTTGGGAAAATTTTGGGAATTTTGAAAAGTCAACAATGGTTCAAATGACCTAAAAATGCAAATGGGCCCATTTTTCTTCCAAGATTCTTCATGCCAAGCCTATGCACGACCACTAGGCCCAAAGGGAAGTATTTTCATATTTTTTAATTATTTATTTGAATTTATATTAATATTAATTCATTTAAATTATTTTAATACATGAAAAATATAAACCTAACCTAAAAAAATCTTTTTATGCATGATTTGGCTTCTATAAGTCGTGCACATGTTAATAGGGAAAGGTTTGGTGCTAATTGATCAGATTTGAACCAAAAACCATGAGAAAAAGATATGAAAAGATCATTGAAATCAAATCTTCAAAAACCATTATGGCCATGGATTTTGTTCAACTTTTTTGACCTAAATCGTTCCATACAAGTACTAGATCAGAACCCTAATGCAAAGAGACTGCAAGCTGCGCAGGAAACCAACATACAAACTTGAGAAAATTGCCTTAAAACTGAAATCTGAAATCAAGGTTCTAGGTCAATTCAAGCTTCAATTCTCGTTCTATCATCATCCTCAAGCTTCACTGAACGTGTACCTATCACAAACAATAGGCAAAACATCCTGAATTGGTATCAAGAACTCAAACCGCAAAACAAAATTCTTGAAATTGTATAGCATCATTCAAGCATTCTTTTGCATTTTTATTTGTTGATTCTTATTCCTTGTGAAGTTCTAAAGCTAACTGTGGTGTTTAATTGCGTTTTTATTGATCATACAAGATTATGCCATGTTTGAAATCTTAGGGTTTGCAGGTTACAAAATTGGGGTTTCCCAAACCAAGTAAAATTAGGATTCCAAACTTATGCCATTGCAATCAACGCATCTGGACGAAGTAATCTAGACCATCGCGCCTAATTTATATTTGGATATGAGCTAATCGCTATTTTCTTGTAGGCTGCCTAATACCACGGTTGCAAAACCGTTGCCTATCTGTCTTGTTTTACAGGGGACGTGAGGAAGAAGATGCCGTGTCAAAACGTGATAGGCACGTTTGAATTCTCGCGCGCGTTTCCCAACTCTCATCCGCTTTTGTTTTATATTGTTTGTTTGATAATGTATATTAAATATAATTCAAATGGCTCAGTGGCAGGGACGTATGATGGTAACATCAAAGACCTGGGTTCGAACCCCAGGTCTGTATAATGCTTCATATTATTTTTCAAACCAAATTCCCATGCAGGCATAATTCTGAGACGCACCATGCACACTCCAAGTTCACCATACACGCGTCCATCAGTAGCAATCCAAGGGCCATGATCAAAGGAGTACAATAAACTCCAGTCAACGAGTCATACAGGATTCAAAAAGTCAACGAAGACTGAAGCTCAATGGGCCAAAAGTCCAGGCCTATACCTCCAATTTTGGGACTACACCCCACCCTGGTTTGTCAATTTTATTTTTCTAATTATTATTTTAATTGTTATGTTTATTTTAATTATTGTTTATTTAATTTTTAATCAAAAATACAAAAAACATTATAAAAATCAGAAAAGACCAAAAAAGATAATAAATATTTTATTGTAATTATTTTCATCAATAAATTAATATATGTAAATATTTAGTTTAATTAGGTTATAGTTTTAATCTTTTTTAATAAAAAACACCAAAAATAGAATTTAGGTTTAATATCTTTTTTTTGATTTTTCTTTTAATTTTTCCTTTTTTTCAGAATAATATTATTTAGTTATTTTTATAATTAAATTGTACATAAATAAATTAGGGTTTAATTTAGACTATATTTTAATTCTTTCATAATAAATAAACAATACTAGAATTAGGGTTTGCCGTTTAATTTAATTTCAATTAATTCCTTTTTCCCATTAAATCTAAAAAACACAAAAATACCATTTTCATTTAATTTTAGTTTTAAATTCCTTATTAATTTTAATTGTTTGCAAAAGGGTCCAACGCCCATTGTTTTAATAATTTTATTTCGCATATTTACTTTATGTCGTTCATTATAATTATGTAAATCTCCCAAAGCCATGTAACTTTATTTTTCGCACTTTTATTTACTTCGCATTATTTATTTTCCGCTAAATCGGGTCCGGTTTAATTTTGGCGATGTGGACCCGCGCCATTTGTAATAGTCGTAGATTTATTTTTCCGCAACTTTATAACTCTTAAATATGCATGCAAGAATGAATGGCCCTAATTAAAATCAAGCGTAGATCACCAATAACATGACAAAAGACAAAATACTTGAAAACGACACACGAATCGCACACACCACCCCTAGGGTACGCCTCACTGTTGCCTTTCGAAAGGTGATCGTCGAGTAGAGAACGTCTTAGTAAGTCCTCATGATCCGGGAACCTGGCATGAGGGTAGCTTCTAAGGTGTCTTCCCATTGCTCTGGTGATCACCACGTCCCTAAAACTCGAATTGACCCGAACACCTCCAACGGTGGTGCTACCTACCTCTCAATGGTGGGATGGCACCACTTTAAAGGACTCTTACACAGACGAATTCCTTAGGGTAGGTAGGTTCTCAAGGATACTTGCTCTAATCTCAAATAAATTCAAAAAGACTTTTCACACTGACACTTTTCAAAAGCTTTCAAAGCAAATTTTTCAAACACTCTGACGTACGAGTCGAACTGAAATTTTTCAGAGAAACTTTTTTTAAAACCCACATTGAAAAGCAAACAAACAATTTTGAAAACACATTGAGCAAGTATCTAAGAGCCCATGGATAACCATGGATAGAAAGGGTGCTAACACCTTCCCTTTCTATAACCTACCTCCCGAACCGAGAGCAATCTCTTTAAGGAATTTTTCTGTGCTTTTGTCCTTTCCATTTGGAGAAAATAAAAGACGGTGGCGACTCTTGCTTCCGCGACATTTCGCGAACCAGCGTTAAACAGTCAGTTCCAGACCCACCGATCACAGAACTGGCGACTCTGCTGGGGACTTAACTTAAAGTGAGGTGTACCTTAGGGCTAGCTTATAACTATGTTTTCAATTGTTTTCCTTGTGTGCTTTAAATTGTGGGTTGCTTGGGAGTTCTATAGATCCTAAACCCGGATCTGGGGATACCTTTCTTAGAAAGTAGCAACAAGGCTGTGAGGGAACTGTGCGGGGTATACCGACATGGTTGAAACAGTCTACTACGTTGATGTGGCACTTTGGTGTGTACCGGTAACCCTTGAGTTCAGTCAAGGAGAGTACGGGGCCTCCGCGTGGTGTCGTGAAGCATCAACAGACCTTAGGAACCTTAATTGAACTATCTTGGCCTCTTTAGGGTAGTGAGATAACTGACTTTGGTGCAGTCCGAGGTTGGTTGATACTCGATACTACACTCAATTGAGGGTTGCTTTCCTGGAATATTTCGGTCGCCAGTTCAGTGGCTAAATCGAAACGATGAACAATGAAAGCAATCCCGTGATATTGGGATCCTTAGAACACGGTTACTTCTAATAGGACAGGTTGAGCCCACCAACTTCAAGAGGGTACCACCCAGACCCCATGCTGGCCTAAACTCTAAGGGTTTCTCTTGTGTGACTTGTGTGCCTTCGTACTTGACTATCTGCATGCTTGTTATCTGACACATGAATTTCTTGCAGGTTTTGTTTATAGTCCTTAATAGGGACTCATAACAGGGTATACTAAGTTTCTTATAGATTTTGGTTTGCAGTCCTTAATTAGGACTCATAACAGGGTTTACCGAGTTTCTTGCAGGTTTTGTTTTTTAGTCCTTAACTGGGACTCATGACAGGTTTTACTTGAGTTTCTTGCAGGTTTCTGTTTATAGTCCTTAATAAGGGCTCATAACAGGGTTTATTCATATTACCCCATGCATCATGACATCATACCA
Organism: Vicia faba; assembly: GCA_948472305.1. Classification (NCBI taxonomy): domain Eukaryota; kingdom Viridiplantae; phylum Streptophyta; class Magnoliopsida; order Fabales; family Fabaceae; genus Vicia; species Vicia faba. The sequence continues at coordinate 76,032,493 of OX451741.1, forward strand.
TTGCATACATCCTAACCCATTTCAAGGATCTCAAGGGCTTGTGATGTAGGTCATGATAAATCAAACATCTAGCAAGGGGCAAAGAGGATTTATTTTCCTCTAGACAAAGTTGTCAGAGGCTATGACCCACTTGATATGGTGAGCTCTGACTCTTGAAGAAGGTTCCCTTAACCAAGGTTGTTTGGAAATCAAAACCAGACATGATGACTAAAGTCAGGGGCTATGACCCACTTGATATGGTGAGCCTTTGACCCTTGGAAGAAAGACTCTCAACAAATACGAAGTTCTTTCAATCAAGCTACCGGATCCAGATGCTAACCAATTTTCTTGTTTACCCCGCGAGGTCCTTGAAAACATTGCATGCATATCATACATATCATTGCATAACAGGTACTCTGGTTGCAGGTCACTTACCCTCCTTGCTGTTTATTTCAGCCATGGCTTCCCAACAAGACAACCAGGACTTTCTTGCTCAAGAGACCAGGTTCGGGAAAATCTTCCTGAATCTATCCAAGGGGCAGGAAGAGCTAAGGACACTTCTCATGGAGACTTTTGTCAGGAACAATGCTGAGGATGAAAGGCTGAAACACCTACAAGCTGAGGTGGATGCATTAAAGGTCCAGATGCTGGGGCAGGTGACTGCCATTCAAGGGTTAGCTCAAAGACAAGATGAGCTCTGGTTTCTCGTCAACCAACTGCTTCAGGGTAACCAACTGGGGCAAAAGTCTAAGGGTAAAAAGCCAGTCATCGTTCAACCACCTTTGAGACAAGGAGGTAAAGGAAGAGCTCCTCAAATGGCTCCAGTGTCACAAATTCAACATCGCAACCAACAAAAGAGCGAGAGAAGGCAGTTCACTCAGCTCAGCATGACCTTATCCCAGATATTGCCACAGTTGCTGGAGACCAAGCTGGTAACTCTAAAAGAGGCTCCGAAGAATCAAAATACAACGTCACCAAAGTATAACCCCAACGTTCGCTGTGCTTATCATTCTGACAGCCCGGGGCATACTACAGATGATTGTTGGAGCTTGAAAAATAAGATCCAAGACATGATCGACGCTGGAGAGATTCAGTTTAAAGTACCCAAGACTCCCCACGTGATCACTGCTCCCTTGCCAAAACATGGCTAGGATTGAGAAATTTTTGTTCATTCGAATGTGCAAGTTGCAATTCTCTTTTGTTCAAACAGTTACTCATGTTAAACATTGTTATTTCATTAATGCATCGCATATGTCTGTTCTGAAACAATATATTCGTATTCACTAAATGCAAATTATTTTCATATTTTTTCTGATATCAACTCTTGATCTAAAATTCTAAGCCTCTTGAGGGAGGATGACGAAAACGATACCATAATCTACAGTATGCTTTTGAACAGACCCCGCTGATGAGGTACAGGCATTGTTTCAATCCCTAAACACTGAAGTTATAAGGAAGATAATCCCTCGTCAACCCCTCTGAGCCAAAGAAGTAGGAATTTTTCTTTTCGAAAATTAAAACCCTTTATCATAACCTGGGGCAGGGTAGTTCTCTCAGTTGATCCAAGTGCATAACAAATGGCACCAAAGAGGTCCTTACAAAAAAAAGAAGAAGACAGTGATGATCATAAGGATAGGCAGTCATTATATCTTAAAATAAAAGCCCATTAAGTCAAAACCTATGAAGGAGACTTACAAAACTAGGGCATCCCGCTGACTGTAATTCCAAAAAAGGAAACAGCTCAGGAAAAAAATAGGGATAACGAAATCAGAAGAAAGAGGTCCTACAAACCCTCAATAAAAAAGGAAATGACTGCCTATTCAAAATAAGTTATCAACATCCGAATCATCACCGGAAAATCAGAGCAAAGACTCAAACAAGGTCTAACGTATGATCAACTGAGTTTAGGTTGGGAGAACATCACGAAGAGCGGGTGGGTATAAATTATTTGAGCCTTTATCCTTTGTTTCTTAAACCGTGAACCAGACCACGTTATAACCCTTAAAAGTCCTAGCTGAAGCATGGGTTAGTTCGAAAGCATACTGTTACGAAAGGTATCCTGACTCCTTAAGGCTCACGTTAAAATACGGTGTTGACATCACGTTTTACAAACAAGCACTTGTTTTATGAAAAAGAATGCATTTTCAAAATCTTCAAGACAGACATATGCTTTGCATTTTTAACATAACTTTGTTTGCATATGACTTTTTGTTTGAACATCAGGGAAATTCGCACGATGAATACCTAATGAACAAAAGTACCTCCAATCAAGGGGCAGACATGATCATGGTCCATCATCTGGGGCAATCCAGTCAAGATTCGGAGAATCTCTCAAAGGCAAAAATGGCCTGGGGCAAATCTCCGCCTGAGTCACTTGGGGCATTTCAATAACGAATCTTGCCTGATCAAACATCTTCTGGTGACAAAACACTTCTAAATAGGGGCAACTCCCTAACATTCTGAGAACATGGACATAGTCGAAAAAATACTACGCACAATCAAAGACCCGCTAGGTTGACATACCTAGGCAAAAATAAGGGCTTCCCGGCGAACCAAAAGGGTTCGGGCAAAATGAAGGGATGAAATGAAAAAAATCTGTACACCCGGCAAGTCGAAAACCTGAAAAGGCGGCTTGGGCAAAAATGGGTATCCCGGTGGACTGAAAACCCGAAAGGGCGGTCCAGGCAAAAGTTAGGGATCAAAGCGTACGACTATGTCCTGTCATCTTGTCACCTGCCTACCAGAAGAAGGTTTGACCCTCAACAATTATCAGCATCCCACATGTGCCTCCCCCATAGAAACAGGGGCAATAACGGGTGGTCTAAGCAATCTGATTGTTTCCGTCCTCCAAGGTATCAGGGTAGGCTCAGCTAAAGAACATAACCAGCATGTCCCAATTCCCCAGAGAGTAAGCAAGTCAGTGCACTCTCTCCAAGCAGAATCATCAAATCTTAAGGAAATTGAGTATCCTCCAGCAGATCTCAACATTCCCCAGCAGCATACATATATTCTTAACAAGCATCCCCGGCAATCTTGGTCTAAATATTGTTCCCCAGCGGTATATCAACATTCAAAGGAATCACTTCCCCGTAGTACAAAACTTCCCCAAGAGAATCCAATCTAGTTCCCCAGGAAATTTGGAATTCATATCCCCAAGCAGTAAGCTTATCCCCAGTAAATTCTGGAAGCTTATCCCTCGCAGAGCGAACGCGTCTCCCGGCTTTATTCAAAGAGTTATTTCCTTAACAGGATATAACTGGGTTATCCTCAGCCAAAAGCCACGGAAAGAGCGTCGTCGACAAAGTCTTCCTACCCCCAACAAACTATTATCAACACTCAGCAAGGCATCCCTCTTCCCACAGAGTATTGCTTCCCAGCATGGTCGCTAGAGTATCTTTTCTCCCCGCAGAATCCTTCATTTGCCAAGTTTATTCCGCAACGGAGTCATATTCTCCTACCGGTATTCTTGCAGTTATCATCCCCAGCGGAAGCAAAATCTATTCTTCAACATCAGCCCAGGATACGACTTCCCGGCACCCGTCAAGGATTCACTTTCCTAGACAAAAACATATATAAAACATCACATACATCATTATAGCATGCATAGACGCATTATATCATTACAAATCTCATTTATGTTGAGAATATCAGTGCTTGATTCATGTCATGCATTGCATATGTCTGACCTTTACCTTTCAGGAAAGAATCAGCTAAATTCTCAATCATCTTTCAAGGCCTTCTCTGGTTCAGTCAGATCGACCCTAAGATCTCCCTGATACTTATCCAGTTGAAGATATTCCAAGACCTTGTCCGGTTCAGTTAAATCGACCCTAAGATTTTCCTGATGCTTATCCAGTCAAAGGCCTTCTCTGGTTCAGTCAGATCGACCCTAAGATCTCCCTGATGCTTATCCAGTTGAAGATATTTCAAGACCTTGTCCGGTTCAGTTAAATCGACCCTAAGATTTTCCTGATGCTTATCCAGTCAAAGGCCTTCTCTGGTTCAGTCAGATCGACCCTAAGATCTCCCTGATGCTTATCCAGTTGAAGATATTTCAAGACCTTGTCCGGTTCAGTTAAATCGACCCTAAGATTTTCCTGATGCTTATCCAGTCAAAGGCCTTCTCTGGTTCAGTCAGATCGACCCTAAGATCTCCCTGATGCTTATCCAGTCGAAGATATTCCAAGACCTTGTCCGGTTCAGTTAAATCGACCCTAAGATTTTCCTGATACTTATCCAGTCAAAGGCCTTCTCTGGTTCAGTCAGATCGACCCTAAGATCTCCCTGATTCTTATCCAGTCGAAGATATTCCAAGACCTTGTCCGGTTCAGTTAAATCGACCCTAAGATTTTCCTGATGCTTATCCAGTCAAAGGCCTTCTCTGGTTCAGTCAGATCGACCCTAAGATCTCCCTGATGCTTATCCAGTTGAAGATATTCCAAGACCTTGTCCGGTTCAGTTAAATCGACCCTAAGATTTTCCTGATGCTTATCCAGTCAAAGGCCTTCTCTTGGTTCAGTCAGATCGACCCTAAGATCTCCCTGATGCTTATCCAGTTGAAGATGTTTCAAGACCTAGACCGGTTCAGTTAAATCGACCCTAAGATTTTTCTGATGCTTATCCAGTCAAAGGCCTTCTCTTGGTTCAGTCAGATCGACCCTAAGATCTCCCTGATGCTTATCCAGTTGAAGATGTTTCAAGACCTAGACCGGTTCAGTTAAATCGACCCTAAGATTTTCCTGATGCTTATCCAGTCCAAGGCCTTCTCTTGGTTCAGTCAGATCGACCCTAAGATCTCCCTGATACTTATCCAGTTGAAGATGTTTCAAGACCTAGACAGGTTCAGTAAATCGACCCTAAGATCTTCCTGATTCTTACCCAGTCAAAGGCCTCTCTGGTTCAGTCAGATCGACCCTAAGATCTCCCTGATTCTTATTCCAGTAGAAGACACCCAAGATTTTTCTCAGCGAGCGTTGTTGAAGTTAAAGTCGCCCAAGGTTCTCTTACCATTCATGCTAAGATAGCAACCATCCCTGGTTCATTCATCAGCGTTTGAAGCTCCAGATTCAGCTCCTGTAACCAGTCAGGACACATCTATACCAAGCATCTAAAATCAGCTCCGGCAACGCGTCAGGTACTCATTTTCTCTTTTGCAGGTATGCAGGTTCTCGCTAAGGAATCTCCTACGCGATCAACATCCAGATGGCATCTATAAGCCCATCGTCCTATCCAGCAATCTCCAAATGGCATCTATAAGCCCATTCCCCCATCACTGCTACTATGTGAGCGCAAATTTCTGGGCACTTTAGTGTTCAATCATCTTCTACCTTCGGATTACGAAAGGCACGTCAGCCAATCTGCATCCTCAGGTCTAAGAAGATTGAACAGGGGCAACTGTTGTACCCCAAAATTTGCCCTCCCATATTCTCCAAGATTTGTCAAGTCAAGGTCACAAAATTCCCCAAGGGTTGTGCAGCTCAACTGTCTCCTATACAGTCAAAAATAGGGTTTGAGTTCTGGTCAAGCAAATGAACTTTTCAAAGGCCCAATCAAGTCTCATATGCCTACAAATGTGGTCAAGCATCCCCATGTCAAGTTTCAAGGCATTCAGCTCAAAATTGCACCGTCAAAACCCTAGATTGCACTACAGTCAACTGTAGGGGCAAAATGGTCATTTGACAGTCAAAAGTTCAAATTTTTGATCAACATATCATTTTGAAGCCACAAACATCATTTGATCAATGCTTGATCATGATTCTCAAAATTTGGCTCAGAAATCATCAAAGATGCAAAAGTTGCTATATTTGGACAGCTGAAAAAGTCAACTGAAATTGACCAGGGCATAACTTTCACATGGATTATCAGAAAAATTCCATCCAAAGCTCATTTTGAAGAGAAAGACATTTCCTACAATTCATCTTCATGTTCCAAGTCCAAGAAATGCTCTCACAAAAAGTTATCAATTTCAACATTATAGGTCATTTTCAAAAGTCAACAAAAAGTGACTTTAAGTCAAAGGCCATAACTTGAGATTGGTAAATCAAAATGACATGGGACCAAAGGCATTGGTTAGAGGACTCAAAGACCTTTCCAAAATGTCCAAGAACATTTGAAAAGCTTAAAAATTGACCAAGTTATGCCTTGTGGAAGTTGGGAAAATTTTGGGAATTTTGAAAAGTCAACAATGGTTCAAATGACCTAAAAATGCAAATGGGCCCATTTTTCTTCCAAGATTCTTCATGCCAAGCCTATGCACGACCACTAGGCCCAAAGGGAAGTATTTTCATATTTTTTAATTATTTATTTGAATTTATATTAATATTAATTCATTTAAATTATTTTAATACATGAAAAATATAAACCTAACCTAAAAAAATCTTTTTATGCATGATTTGGCTTCTATAAGTCGTGCACATGTTAATAGGGAAAGGTTTGGTGCTAATTGATCAGATTTGAACCAAAAACCATGAGAAAAAGATATGAAAAGATCATTGAAATCAAATCTTCAAAAACCATTATGGCCATGGATTTTGTTCAACTTTTTTGACCTAAATCGTTCCATACAAGTACTAGATCAGAACCCTAATGCAAAGAGACTGCAAGCTGCGCAGGAAACCAACATACAAACTTGAGAAAATTGCCTTAAAACTGAAATCTGAAATCAAGGTTCTAGGTCAATTCAAGCTTCAATTCTCGTTCTATCATCATCCTCAAGCTTCACTGAACGTGTACCTATCACAAACAATAGGCAAAACATCCTGAATTGGTATCAAGAACTCAAACCGCAAAACAAAATTCTTGAAATTGTATAGCATCATTCAAGCATTCTTTTGCATTTTTATTTGTTGATTCTTATTCCTTGTGAAGTTCTAAAGCTAACTGTGGTGTTTAATTGCGTTTTTATTGATCATACAAGATTATGCCATGTTTGAAATCTTAGGGTTTGCAGGTTACAAAATTGGGGTTTCCCAAACCAAGTAAAATTAGGATTCCAAACTTATGCCATTGCAATCAACGCATCTGGACGAAGCAATCTAGACCATCGCGCCTAATTATATTTGGATATGAGCTAATCGCTATTTTCTTGTAGGCTGCCTAATACCACGGTTGCAAAACCGTTGCCTATCTGTCTTGTTTTACAGGGGACGTGAGGAAGAAGATGCCGTGTCAAAACGTGATAGGCACGTTTGAATTCTCGCGCGCGTTTCCCAACTCTCATCCGCTTTTGTTTTATATTGTTTGTTTGATAATGTATATTAAATATAATTCAAATGGCTCAGTGGCAGGGACGTATGATGGTAACATCAAAGACCTGGGTTCGAACCCCAGGTCTGTATAATGCTTCATATTATTTTTCAAACCAAATTCCCATGCAGGCATAATTCTGAGACGCACCATGCACACTCCAAGTTCACCATACACGCGTCCATCAGTAGCAATCCAAGGGCCATGATCAAAGGAGTACAATAAACTCCAGTCAACGAGTCATACAGGATTCAAAAAGTCAACGAAGACTGAAGCTCAATGGGCCAAAAGTCCAGGCCTATACCTCCAATTTTGGGACTACACCCCACCCTGGTTTGTCAATTTTATTTTTCTAATTATTATTTTAATTGTTATGTTTATTTTAATTATTGTTTATTTAATTTTTAATCAAAAATACAAAAAACATTATAAAAATCAGAAAAGACCAAAAAAGATGATAAATATTTTATTGTAATTATTTTCATCAATAAATTAATATATGTAAATATTTAGTTTAATTAGGTTATAGTTTTAATCTTTTTTAATAAAAAACACCAAAAATAGAATTTAGGTTTAATATCTTTTTTTTGATTTTTCTTTTAATTTTTCCTTTTTTTCAGAATAATATTATTTAGTTATTTTTATAATTAAATTGTACATAAATAAATTAGGGTTTAATTTAGACTATATTTTAATTCTTTCATAATAAATAAACAATACTAGAATTAGGGTTTGCCGTTTAATTTAATTTCAATTAATTCCTTTTTCCCATTAAATCTAAAAAACACAAAAATACCATTTTCATTTAATTTTAGTTTTAAATTCCTTATTAATTTTAATTGTTTGCAAAAGGGTCCAACGCCCATTGTTTTAATAATTTTATTTCGCATATTTACTTTATGTCGTTCATTATAATTATGTAAATCTCCCAAAGCCATGTAACTTTATTTTTCGCACTTTTATTTACTTCGCATTATTTATTTTCCGCTAAATCGGGTCCGGTTTAATTTTGGCGATGTGGACCCGCGCCATTTGTAATAGTCGTAGATTTATTTTTCCGCAACTTTATAACTCTTAAATATGCATGCAAGAATGAATGGCCCTAATTAAAATCAAGCGTAGATCACCAATAACATGACAAAAGACAAAATACTTGAAAACGACACACGAATCGCACACACCACCCCTAGGGTACGCCTCACTGTTGCCTTTCGAAAGGTGATCGTCGAGTAGAGGACGTCTTAGTAAGTCCTCATGATCCGGGAACCTGGCATGAGGGTAGCTTCTAAGGTGTCTTCCCATTGCTCTGGTGATCACCACGTCCCTAAAACTCGAATTGACCCGAACACCTCCAACGGTGGTGCTACCTACCTCTCAATGGTGGGATGGCACCACTTTAAAGGACTCTTACACAGACGAATTCCTTAGGGTAGGTAGGTTCTCAAGGATACTTGCTCTAATCTCAAATAAATTCAAAAAGACTTTTCACACTGACACTTTTCAAAAGCTTTCAAAGCAAATTTTTCAAACACTCTGACGTACGAGTCGAACTGAAATTTTTCAGAGAAACTTTTTTTAAAACCCACATTGAAAAGCAAACAAACAATTTTGAAAACACATTGAGCAAGTATCTAAGAGCCCATGGATAACCATGGATAGAAAGGGTGCTAACACCTTCCCTTTCTATAACCTACCTCCCGAACCGAGAGCAATCTCTTTAAGGAATTTTTCTGTGCTTTTGTCCTTTCCATTTGGAGAAAATAAAAGACGGTGGCGACTCTTGCTTCCGCGACATTTCGCGAACCAGCGTTAAACAGTCAGTTCCAGACCCACCGATCACAAGTTCCTTGCAGGTTTTGTTTACAAATCTTAATATGGGCTCATAACAGGGTTTACTTACATCACTCCATGCATAGCATAACATCATAACATCATACCATTGCATACATCCTGCATAAGGACTAACCCATTTCAAGGATCTCAAGGGCTTGTGATGCAGGTCATGATGAACCAACTGTCTAGCAAGGGGCAAAGGGGATTTATTTTCCTCTAGCCAAAGTTGTTTGGAGATCAAAACATGATAACTTGAGTCAGGGGCTATGACCCACTCGATATGGTGAGGTTTGACTCTTGAAGAAGGACTCTCAACAACATGAAGCTCCTTCAATCAAGCTACCAGATTCTAACAATTTTCTTGTTTACCCCGCGAGATCCTTGAAAACATTGCATGCATACATACACATCATTGCATAACAGGTACCCTTGTTACAGGTCACTTACCTTCTTCGCTGTTTATTTCAGCAATGGCTTCCCAATCAGACAACCAGGATTTCCGTACTCAAGAGACTCAGTTCAGGGAAATCTTCCTTAGCCTATCCAAGGGGCGGGAAGAATTGAGAGCACTCCTCCTGGGAAATTTGGTCAAGAACAGTCCAGAAGACAGTAAGGATGAACGGCTGAAACATCTGCAGGCTGAGGTAGATGCAATGAGAACCCAGATGCTGGGGCAAATGGCCCTTATCCAAGGCTTAGCTTGGGAACAAGAAGAGTTAAGAACTGTGATCAACCAGCTTCAGCAAGACAGTATGAAGCAAGTAGTCAGGGTTGGGGACCAAACCGGTAATCAGCCTCCAAGAAGTCAAAGGTTTGGTTCAATGAATAGACCTCTCCAAGCTGCTACTACTTCACAGGTCCAACAACGACCTCGCCAATAACAATGGGCTTATCAGAGCAAGCCAGACAAGCCTAAGAGGCAATTCACCCAGCTCAACATGTCGTTGTTTCAAGCCTTACAACGCTTGTTGAGATTGAATCTGATCACACTAAGGGACCCTCCTAAGAATCCCAACAAGACACCTTCAAGGTACAACCCGAACGCCCGCTGCGCCTATCATTCTGACAGCCCGGGGCATGCCACAAACGACTGCTGGTCTCTGAAGAACAAGATCCAGGACCTGATTGATGGAGGAGCAGTGGAATTCACCCCAGATGGTCAGGTCGAGTTCTTCTACTATCCCTAGACGAGAAGACCTTTTGTTCATTGGAATGTTCAAGTTGTATTTTTCTTTGATTTTTCAAAACAATTATTGTCATTGCAAACTTTATTACATTATCAATGCATCGCATATGTCTGTTTTGAATCAATATATTCGCATTCGCTATATTCAAACTGCTTTCATATTTTTGTGATGATCAACTCTTGATTGAAAATTCTAAGCCTCTTGAGGGAGGATGAGGAAAATGATACCATGATCTTTACAGTATGCTTTTGAACAGACCCCGCTGATGAGGTACGGGCATTGCTTCAAATCCTAAACACTGGAGTTATAAGGAAGATAATCCCTCGTCAACCCCTTTTGAGCCAAAGAAGTAGGAGTTTTTCTTTTCGAAAATTAAAACCCTTAATCATAACCTGGGGCAGGGTAGTTCTCTCAGTTGATCCAGGATCACAGCGAACGACACCAAAGAAGTCCTTACAAAACAAAAGATATGATGGTTCCGAATAATCATAAAGACAGGCAATCATTACATCTCAAAAATAAAAGCCCATTAAGTCAAAACCTATGAAGGAGACTTACCAAAACTGGGGCATCCCGCTGACTGTAATCACAAAAGAAACAGTTCAGGCAAAAAACAGGGATAACGAAATCAAAAAGAAAGAGGTCTTACAAACCCTCAACCAAAAAAAAGGAATGACTGCCTATTCAAAATAAACTATCAATATCTGAACCATCACCGGTATATCAAATCGAAGATTCAAACAAGATCTAATGCACGATTAGCTGAGTTTAGGATTGAAGAACATCACGAAGAGCGGGTGGGAACAAATATACTTTGAGCCTTTATCCTTTATTTCTTAAACCATGAACCAGGCCACGCTACAACCCTTAAAAGTCCTAGCTGAAGCATGGGTTAGTTCGAAAGCATACTGTTACAAAAGGTATCCTGACTCCTTAAGGTTTGCGGTAAAATAACGAGTTGACATCACAGTTTACAAAATTCACTTGTTTTTATGAAAAAATGCATTTTCAAGAACTTTAAGACAGACATAAGCTTTGCATTTTTAATATAACATTGCTTGCATATGACTATTTGTTCGAACAGCAGAGAAATTCGCACGACGAATATCTAAGTGAACAAAAGTACTTCCAACCAAGGGGCAGACGTGATCATTGTCCATCATCTGGGGCAGTCCAGTCAAGATTCGGAGAATCTCTCAAAAGGCCAACCAGCCTGGGGCAAATCTCAGCCTGAATCACTTGGGGCATTGGACGATCAAACGAAGATCTTCTGGTGGTATGGTAACACTGCACTACCAACAGTGACAACTCCCTGAACACGGACATAGTCGAAAAAATACTACGCACAATCAAAGACCCACTAGGTCGACGCACCTAGGCAAAAATAAGGGCTTCCCGGCGAACCAAAAGGGTTCGGGCAAAAATAAGGGATGAAAATTAAAAAATTTGTACACCCGGCAAGTCGAAAACATGAAAAGGCGGCTTGGGCAAAAATGGGTATCCCGATGGACTGAAAACCCGAAAGGGCTGTCCAGGCAAAAGTTAGGGATTAAAAGCGTACGACTATGTCCTGTCATCTCGTCACTTGCCTACCAGAAGAAGATTTGTCTATTGGCAGTTATCGAGCACCTCCACTGGTACCTTCTCCCACAGAAGCTGGGGCAATAGGAATTGTCTGAATTGTACAAGTTGCTCTGTCCTCCAGGTACAAGGTATGTTCGACTGAAGAACATAACCAAGATATCGTCACTCCCCGTAGAGTAAGGCAAGACTCGGCAATACTCTCTCTGAGAAGAGTTGGTCTCCCATAAGCCCTAAAAAGGCACAATATCTCCAGCAAGTCAGCAACACTCTCCCCAAGCAGAGTTAGGCTATTGTCAGCCCTAAGGAAGTTGGATATCCCCAGAAGATCTTAATATTCCCCAGCGGAGTATGCAGATGTTCCTAAGCAAGCATCCCCAGCAGTCTTAATATAAGATTGTTCCCCGGCGGAATACAAACACCCCAGTGGAGCCACTTCCCCAGTATAGTCAAAAGTTTCCCCAGGAAAGTTGAATCAATCTCCCCAGTAGATTCTGGAAGGATATCCCCAGTAGATTCTGGAAGCTTATCCCCAGTAGATTCTGGAAGCTTATCCCCAGTAGATTCTGGAAGCTTATCCCCAGTAGATTCTGGAAGCTTGTCCCCCGCAGAGTGACAAAGCATCTCCCCGACTTTATTCAGAAGGTTATCCCCCACCAGAGCTTATAACTGGGTTATCCTCAGCTAATTACCACGGAAAGATCGTCCTCGGCGAAGTTCTTCCTATCCCCCGGCGGAGTCCATTAAATTCTTCCAACAGAGCTTATCAGCGGAATCCCCAACGGAGTTATCATCAAAACCTCAGTGAAGTATCTCTTTCCATAGAGTATTTCCCCGCAGAGTAATCTCTCCAACAAGTTTATTCCCCAACGGAGTCATCTTCTCCTACCGGTTTATGCTTGCAACCATCATCCCCAGCGGAAGCGAGAGACTCTACTCTTCAAACATCAGCCCAGGATTCCACAACTTCCCGGCATCCGTCAAGGATTTCTTTTCCTAGAAGAAAATACATTCATAAACATCACATCTTCATACATTATAGCATGCATACGCATCATATAACAAATCTCATTTATTTTTGAGGACATCTTAATATCATGCAATTCATGCATCATGACATTGCATACAGCTAACGTTTTGCCTTTTTAGGAAAAAAGGTCAATCCAAAGATGATTACTATCAACTGTCATAATTCCAGATTCGATACCTGTATCTAGCCAGGGCATATCTGTGAGTAATTGATTATGGATTCGATACATGTATCTAGCTAGGGCATGTCAACATGAAGAGTTTAGAGATTCGATACTTGTATCCAGCCAGGCATATCTGTAGACGACCAGTTCCAGATTCGATACCTGTATCTAGCCAGGGCATATCTGCATGAAGAGTTTAGAGATTCGATACTTGTATCCAGCCAAGGCATATCTGTAGACGACCAGTTCCAGATTCGATACCTGTATCTAGCCAGGGCATATCTGTGAGTGATTGATTGTAGATTCGACACCTGTATCTAGCCAGGGCATATCTGCATGAAGAGTTTAGAGATTCGATACCAGTATCTAGCCAGGGTATATCTGTAGATGACCAATTCCATATTCGATACTTGTATCTAGCCAGGGCATATCTGTGAGCAGTTGATTGTGGATTCGACACCTGTATCTAGCCAGGGCATATCTGCATGAAGAGTTTAGAGATTCGATACCTGTATCCAGCCAGGGCATATCTGTACACGACCAATTCCATATTTGATTCCTGTATCTAGCCAGGGCATATCTGTGAGTGATTGATTGTAGATTCGACACCTGTATCTAACCAGGGCATATCTGCATGAAGAGTTTAGAGATTCGATACCTGTATCCAGCCAGGGCATATCTGTAGACGACTAGTTCCAAATTCGATACCTGTATCTAGCTAGGGCATATCTGTGAGCAGTTGATTGTGGATTCCACACCTGTATCTAGCCAGGGCATATCTGCATGAAGATTTTAGAGATTCGATACCTGTATCCAGCCAGGGCATATCTGTAGACGACTAGTTCCAGATTCGATACCTGTATCTAGCCAGGGCATATCTGTGAGCGATTGATCGTAGATTCGACACCTGTATCTAGCTAGGGCATATCTGCATGAAGAGTTTAGAGATTCGATACCTGTATCCAGCCAGGGCATATCTGTAGACGACTAGTTCCAGATTCGATACCTGTATCTAGCAAGGGCATATCTGTGAGCGATTGATCGTAGATTCGACACATGTATCTAGCCAGGGCATATCTGCATGAGGAGTTTGAAGATCAACCCCTGTAATAGGCCAGGAAATTATCTTTCTTTCTTAGGTACGCAAGTTCTCTCTAAGGAATCTCTTACGCGATCGACACCCCGGATGGCATCCTTAAGCCCATCTCCACAACTATCCATTACACTTCCAAATGGCATCTATAAGCCCATTCCCGACAAGGTTCTGTCACATCTCCAGATGGCATCTATAAGCCCATCCTCCTATCCATCATCTCTCCAAATGGCATCTGTAAGCCCATTCCCGATATCACATTGCTGATACTCCACTATGCGAGTGCAAATTTCTGGGCACTTTAGTGTTCAATCATCTTCCACCTTCGGATCACGAAAGGCACGCAAGCCAATCTACATCCTCAGGTTTAAGAAGATTGAACAGGGGCAACTGTTGTACCCCAAAATTTGCCCTCCCATATTTCTCAAAACATTTCAAGAAAAATTCACAAGTCCAACCCGGCGCGTCATATTCAGGTGTTCTTTCGCCAAGATATCTCTGATAACTTATTCTCAAATTCAGGTTCGGATCAAGAGTCAATTCTTTAAAGAAGGTATCTGAATGTGTGAGTTTTCTCGAAGAAATATGGTGAAAAAGTGTGCTGAAAGTGCAGTTTTTACGCGCTAAAAAATTCATAACTTGAAGATCGTGGCTCGTTTTGTACCCATTCCGGTGGCCAAAATTCCGTCTTGACATTATCTACGTTTTCATCTCTCACGGATGGAAGCCAATTTCAATCAGAAGGTCTTCAAAAATGTGGATTTATCAAGTATTTTCATACAGAAAATTTGTGACAGAAGTTTATTTGCGTCATGTTCAGAAAATCATAACTTGGTCGATTTTCATCGTATCGAGCTGGTTCTGGTGCCAAAATTTCAAAAATTGAGTTGGCTACATTTTCACAGAAGGTATTGAGTTCAAACGGTATTCAAAAGGCGTTCGTTTTTTGATCAGAGTGCGTGACACGCTGAAAATCCTGAATGCTGAATATTATTTCATCTGGGTCGAAACTTCGAAAATTCATAACTCAGTCAATTTTTATCGGATTGGGCTCATATTTTTACAAAAGGTCACTGACTCAGATATCTACAACTTTTCTTCAAAAGTCGAGACCGAATTATGCTCCGATCAATACCAGTTTTTTATTGAAGAACGTGTCAGAGTCGACACTGGAGCCCAAAATAAGTTTGTCTGAGCTGAAACTTCAAAAATTCATAACTAATTCATCATTTATCCGATTGAGCCGATTTTCGGACAGGAGTTAGTTCTCGATATCAGATACATTTTGTTTTCACATTTCAACTTCAGAAATTGCACTTAAGTCCCTGCGATTTAGCCTGGAAAGTGACGAACTCAAGTGAACATTGGAGGCCCAATTGCACATTCAAAGCCCATTTTCTTTACCCTAATTTCCATTATATAATTACATTCTTTTCACACAAACAAGAGAGGAAATAAAACCTTGCCACAACGTTATCAGAATATCAAATTCTTTCAAGAACCCTAAAACCTTGAAATCCTTATTACAAATCCCTCTCTCACTACAAACAAGTCATCTCAGTTACAAACCAACATCTCACTACTTCTTCAGTAAGAGTAAGGCTGGCTTGATCTCCATGATCAAAAGGGCATAAAAGCATTCATGTCACTACTTTTCCAGTTAGGGTAAGGTTGATTTGATCTCCATGATCAAAAGGGTATAATCATTTATACATGTCATATTGGCCTAAACATTAAATTTCTTCATATATTGGCTTTATTTGTATTTTATGATATATAGTAATTTATTTAATGTGTTCATGAGATTCAACACTGCAGATTTAGACAGGATCTCTTACAGGTTCATTAAGGAACGTTGAGGCCAAATTACAAATGGCCAAAAGCCAAATGGCCAAAACAGAACAGTTTACACATGACACCAATATATGGTGAGGCAGACATCCTGAGAAGGTTAAGGAACGTTGAGGCCAGAACACAAATGGCCAAAAGCCAAAACATAAATGGCCAAAACAAAACAGTTTACACGTGACGCCAACAGCTGTTTCACCCCTCCAATCAGGCTCGTATACTCCTAAATTCTCTCTCTATTTGTATTATGTTCCTTTAATTAATTAATCGTTATTATTTTTATTAATCACTAACCAATTAACATTTTTTCCTAATAAAATAAAAAACACAAAAAAATATTTTATTTATTAAAATTAACTTCATCACTTTTATTTTTGTAAATAAATTAATTTAATCAATTTAGCTTTAATTAGATTTAACTTTTAATATTTTTTGCAATATTTAAAATTAATTTAGAATATTAGGTTTTTATTAGCATTAATTCAATTTATTTTATTTCTTTAAAAACTCAAAAATCCAAAAATATTTTAATTAATTAATTAGTTTATTAATTTAATTGTTAACTTAATTTAATTTCTTTTAATCCAAAAATAACCAAAAAATCACTTTCTTTCAAAAAAAAGGGTCAAAACCCAAAAAACTCGCATCCGATTTAATTTCTCGCACAGGATCTATTTTATCATATTATTGTATCTGTTTCCCGGAATGTAATAACTTTAATTAGGACTTGATTTATTTATTGCTTTATTTTACTTTCCGCAATTTAAATTAAATGGTTTGTTTTTGGCGATGTAAATACCCGACGCCTTGTAATAGCTTAGATTTAATTTCCCGCAATTTACTTCCCGCACAACTATTAACTGTTAATTATGCATGACAAGATTTCTATGAAAAATAAAATCAACCCGTAGCTCACAGTGATGCATGTTCAAAGATAAACATAAACTGAAACCTGACACACATGCACATGTCACTCCTAGGGTACGCCTCACTTGGTTGCCTCGAGGTGGTCATTGAGTATAGGAAGTTTTAGAGGTCGCCCTCTTGTCCAAAGATCATATGTTGCCTCGAAACGGTTGCCTCGGATAAAAAGGATCTAGGACATTAGGGTTACCGCTAAGGTGTCCTACTATTGCTTCGGTGACCACACTGTCCCTATAATCGAATTGACCCGAATACCTCCAACGACGGTGCTACCTACCTCTCAATAGTGGGATAGCACTATCTAAAGGACTCTTACACAGCCTAATTCCTTAGATTAGGTAGATCTCATGGGTACTTGCTCTTTCAAAACAAACAAAAACAAATTTTCGCACCTACACTTTCAAAAGTTTTTCAAACAAATATTTCATACACTCTTGAGGACAGATACAAGAGTTACCTGGAAATTTTTCAAACGAAACTTTTTCAAAACCCACACACACTTGAAAAGAAAACAAATTTTGAAAACATAAGAGCAAGTACCTAAGAGCCCGTGGATAACCACGGATAGAAAGGGTGCTAACACCTTCCCTTTCTATAAATCTACCTCCCGAACCGAGAAACATTCTCGATAAGGAGTTTTGCTGTGCTTTTGTCCTTTCCATGTTGGAGAACATAAAAGACGGTGGCGACTCTTGCTTACCGCGACATTTCGCGAACCAGCTTAAAAAATAGTCAGTTCTCATTTCCACCGATCACAGAACTGGCGACTCTGCTGGGGAATATTTTAATAAGTGAGGTGTACCTTAGGATTAGACCACTCTTATGTTTTCAATTGTATGTCTTGATTGCTTTTATATTTGTGGGCATTGCATCGGAGTTTCATAGATCCTAACCCGGATCTGGGGATACCCTTTTAGAAAGAAGCAACAAACTGTGAGGGAACTGTGCAAGGTATACCGACACGGTTGAAGCAGTTTGCTACGTTGATGTGGCACTTTGGTGAGTACTGGTAACCCTTGAGTCAAGTCAAGGAGAGTACGGGGCCGCCGCGTGGTGTCGTGAAGCATCAACTGACCTTAGGAACCTTACTTGACCATCCTGGCCTCTTTAGGGGTAGTGAGATGATCGACTTTGGTGCAGTCCGAAGTTGGTAGATACTCGATACTACACTCATTGAGGGTTGTTTTCTTAGAATATTTTTATCGCCAGTTCAGTGGCTAAATCAAAACAATGAACATAGAAAATAACCCAATGATATTGTGCTCCTTAGAACCCGGTTACTTTTGATAAGACAGGTTTTGAGCCCACCAACTCCAAGAGGGTAGTACCTAAACTTCATGCTGGCCTAAACTCTAAGGGTTGTCTTCTGTGACTTGTGTGCCTTCAAACTTGAACTACTTGCACATTCTTGTTATCTTACACATGAGTTCCTTGCAGGTTTTATTTACATTTCTTAATCTGGGCTCATAACAGGGTTTACTTACATCACTCCATGCATAGCATAACATCATAACATCATACCATTGCATACATCCTGCATAAGGACTAACCCATTTCAAGGATCTCAAGGGCTTGTGATGCAGGTCATGATGAACCAACTGTCTAGCAAGGGGCAAAGGGGATTTATTTTCCTCTAGCCAAAGTTGTTTGGAGATCAAAACATGATAACTTGAGTCAGGGGCTATGACCCACTCGATATGGTGAGCTTTGACTCTTGAAGAAGGACTCTCAACAACATGAAGCTCCTTCAATCAAGCTACCAGATTCTAACAATTTTCTTGTTTACCCCGTGAGATCCTTGAAAACATTGCATGCATACATACACATCATTGCATAACAGGTACCCTTGTTACAGGTCACTTACCTTCTTCGCTGTTTATTTCAGCAATGGCTTCCCAATCAGACAACCAGGATTTCCGTACTCAAGAGACTCAGTTCAGGGAAATCTTCCTAAGCCTATCCAAGGGGCAGGAAGAATTGAGAGCACTCCTCCTGGGAAATTTGGTCAAGAACAGTCCAGAAGACAGTAAGGATGAACGGCTGAAACATCTGCAGGCTGAGGTAGATGCAATGAGTACCCAGATGCTGGGGCAAATGGCCCTTATCCAAGGCTTAGCTTGGGAACAAGAAGAGTTGAGAACTGTGATCAACCAGCTTCAGCAAGACAGTATGAAGCAAGTAGTCAGGGTTGGGGACCAAACCGGTAATCAGCCTCCAAGAAGTCAAAGGTTTGGTTCAATGAATAGACCTCTCCAAGCTGCTACTACTTCACAGGTCCAACAACGACCTCGCCAAGAACAATGGGCTTATCAGAGCAAGCCAGACAAGCCTAAGAGGCAATTCACCCAGCTCAACATGTCGCTGTTTCAAGCCTTACAACGCCTGTTGAGATTGAATCTGATCACACTAAGGGACCCTCCTAAGAATCCCAACAAGACACCTTCAAGGTACAACCCCAACGCCCGCTGCGCCTATCATTCTGACAGCCCGGGGCATGCCACAAACGACTGCTGGTCTCTGAAGAACAAGATCCAGGACCTGATTGATGGAGGAGCAGTGGAATTCACCCCAGATGGTCAGGTCGAGTTCTTCTACTATCCCTAGACGAGAAGACCTTTTGTTCATTGGAATGTTCAAGTTGTATTTTTCTTTGATTTTTCAAAATAATTATTGTCATTGCAAACTTTATTACATTATCAATGCATATCATATGTCTGTTTTGAATCAATATATTCGCATTCGCTATATTCAAACTGCTTTCATATTTTTGTGATGATCAACTCTTGATTGAAAAATTCTAAGCCTCTTGAGGGAGGATGACGAAAATGATACCATGATCTTTACAGTATGCTTTTGAACAGACCCCGCTGATGAGGTACAGGCATTGCTTCAAATCCTAAACACTGGAGTTATAAGGAAGATAATCCCTCGTCAACCCCTTTTGAGCCAAAGAAGCAGGAGTTTTTCTTTTCGAAAATTAAAACCCTTAATCATAACCTGGGGCAGGGTAGTTCTCTCAGTTGATCCAGGATCACAGCGAACGACACCAAAGAAGTCCTTACAAAACAAAAGATATGATGGTTCCGAATAATCATAAAGACAGACAGTCATTATATCTCAAAAATAAAAGCCCATTAAGTTAAAACCTATGAAGGAGACTTACCAAAACTTGGGCATCCCGCTGACTGTAATCACAAAAGAAACAGTTCAGGCAAAAAACAGGGATAACGAAATAAAAAAAAAAAGAGGTCTTACAAACCCTCAACCAAAAAAAAGGAATGACTGCTGTTGTACCCCAAAATTTTCCCTCCCATATTCTTCAAGATTTGCCAAGATCAAGGTTCAAAATCTCTCAAGGGTTGCACAGTCCAATGGCCTCCTAACAGTCAAAAATTAGGGTTTTGGTTCTGGAAAAGAAATTGAAGTTTCCATGGGTCCAATCAAGTCCCACATGCCTACAAACAATGTCAAGCATCCTCATGCCAAGTTTCAAGACTCACAACACCAGATTGCACAGTCAAAAACCCTAATTGCTTCACAGTCAACTGCAGGGGCAAAATGGTCATTTGACAGTCAAAAGTCAAAATTTTTGGTCAACATCTTATTTTGAAGCCACAAACATAATTTGATCAATTCTTGATCATGATTCTCAAAGCATGGCTCAAAAAGTCTCAAGATGCTAAAGTTTCTATTTTTGGACAGTTGAAAAAGTCAACTGCAAATTGACCAGAGCATAACTTCCACATGGTTTATCAGAAAAATTCCATCCAAAGCTCATTTTGAAGATAATGACATTTCCTACAACTCATCTTCACACTTCAAGTCCAAGAAATGCTCTCACAAAAAGTTATCAATCTCAACATTATAGGTCATTTTCAAAAGTCAACAAAAAGGCACCTTAAGTCAAAGACCATAACTTGAGATTGGTAAATCAAAATGACATGGGACCAAAGGAATTGGTTAGAGGACTTCAATACCTTTCCAAAATCTCCAAGAACATGATAAAAGCTTAAACATTGAGCAAGATATGCCTTGTGGAAGTTGGGAAATTTTGGGAATTTTGAAAAGTCAACTTAGCTTCAAATGCCTCAAAATTGCTAATGGGCCTCAATTTCTTCCATGAATCATCACCCAAAAGCTATGCACGACCCATTAAGCTAAAAGGGAGTTATTTTCTCATTTTTGATTAATTATTTGGATTTTTATTATTATTAATTCACTTAATTAAAATTAAATATGAAAAAATATCAAATGACACCTTTCAAATCTTTTTATGCAGCATATTCACTCTTTATGAGCTCAAGATTTCGTGCACATTCTAAAAGGAAAGAATCTCTCATGATTGGCAATGATTGGTGTGGAAAAGTTTGAAGAAAAGATATGCAAAATCAAAAATTCAAAAGCATTGAAACAATGGACATGGGCTTATTTTTCTAACCTAATTCATTCACACATATATGCATAATTAAACCCTAACGAAAAGAACACAGAAGCAGCGCCCAAACACAAGAACAACATTGCATTTTTTCACAAAAAATCTCAAAACTGTTTTCATAGCTAGAGCTTGTTTCAAAGATCAAAAACCATTCCAATACACTCCTGACACATCCAGGAAGCTTTTTCAATCAAAACCACGCCTCCATACTCAAGGAATTGGTAGATTGAAGTCTCACTTTTCATAAAATTATTCTTAATCGTGTTTTGATTTCTAGACATTTTCCATGCATTTTAATGATTGATTTATACTAACATGATCTCTCT
Source organism: Vicia faba (assembly GCA_948472305.1). NCBI lineage: Eukaryota > Viridiplantae > Streptophyta > Magnoliopsida > Fabales > Fabaceae > Vicia > Vicia faba. The sequence goes on from OX451741.1 coordinate 76,054,137, forward strand.
GAAGCTATTGGTACCATCCAATTGAATTATTAAGCCCTGTACACGAATCCACCATGAAAGCTGCTTAGGGTTTCAGAGCTCCAATTTTGGGGTTTCATTCGTCTGGAAAAATTGGGCAACAAGACCAGCACCATTAAAATCTTGACCTTCCAACGAATAGAAACCAACCATCGCGCCCTTTTTCTTTTTGACTATATGCTAATCGCTATTTTGCAGGTTGAAGCTTAGTGGGGGTTTAAAACCCCTGCTATCTGCTTTGTAAATACAGGGAAAACAAAGAAGAATGTGGACGTGTCTCAGCGTTACTGGGTAGTTTGAATAATTGGCGCGTTTTATTTTGATCTAGCATAACACTATCTTTTCTCTTATATTATTTCTATTCCATTAAACTAACAAAGAAACGCATTTGGCTTGGTGGAAGATGACTTGTCATGCAGGCACTGGGACCTGGGTTCGATTCCCAGGTCCCCCATATTCTCAATAATTTTGGTTACAACGTGTTCAGGTGCTATGCCTCTCCAATGGTCCACCAAACGCCCAATGCCAGTGCCTGCCACATGTCCCTGAAGGTCAATCCAAAGGCCAGAATGTGCTGTCTACCATGGACGCTGGTCAACCATTCCTCACACAACCACAAAAAGTCAAAAGGGCTTGGGATTCTTGGGCCAAAACTGCTTTCTAAACACCTCCAAATTGGGCAGAAACCCCCCTTGTTTGTATTTTCTTTCTCTCATTTTTTTTCTCTCTCTTATTTATTTTAATTTAATTATTTTCTTTTAATTCACCAAATTAATTTTCATAATACAAAAATACAAAAAAAATCAGAAATCATAAAATAAAAATATGTTTTAGTTAATATTTAGTTCATTAATAATTTTTGTAAATAAATCTTTTAATAATCAATTTAGTTTAATTTAGGGTTTTTAATTTTAATGTTTTCTTAAATAAACTAAAAAATGTAGAAATTAGGGTTTTAGTATTTTTATTCTTTTTCTTAATAAATAACTTTTTATTCTTATCATTATTAATTATTAATTATCTTTGTAAATACTTGTAATTAAATAATTAGTGTAAATTAAGTCAAAACTTAAACATTTTTTAAATAATTAAAAACAAACTTAGAACTAGGCTTTTATTTAAATTTCTAATTTCAATTAATTTTCTTTGCTTCATAAATACCAAAACAAAAAAACCTAAAAACATTTCTTTCTTTTAATTTAATCATTAATTAACTTTCAATTTCGATTTAATTTCTTTAAAGGGTCCAACGCCCTCGCATATTTGATTCTAATTTCTTTTCGCACTTATTCTTATTTATTTTCTTGTGATTGTTATGTAATTGCCTCAAAGCCTTGTAATAGTAATTAGGTTTAACTTTTCGTATTTACTTTTCGCATTTTATTAAAAAAACGGGTCTTTGTTAATTTGACGATGTATAGACCCGCGCCTTGTAATAGCGTAGGACCTTTATTTTCCGCATTTTAATTTCCGCACCTTTTAACTGCTAATCACATGAAAGAATGAATGGCCCAAATAAAATCAAAGCGTAGCTCACCCAATGCATGACAAGATAAACTATAACTGAAATGACACACAATTCACACACCACTCCTAGGGTACGCCTCACTGTTGCCTTGCCCCTCGAAACGTGGTCGTCGAGTATAGGACGTCTTAGTGAGTCCATATGTCCATTGATCTAGTTGCCTCGAAACAAGTTGCCTCGAAACGGTTGCCTCGGAATAGTTGCCTCGAAACGGTTGCCTCGGAATAAAAAGATCAATGGCATAAGGGTAGCTTCTAAGGTGTCTTACTGTTGCTCGGTGACCACACTGTCCCTATAATCGAATTGACCCGAATAACTCCAACGGCGGTGCTACCTACCTCTCAATGGTGGGATGACACTACCTTAAGGACATTTACATAGCCTAATTCCTTAGGGTAGGTAGATGACTCGTAAATACTTGCTCTAATTCAAAATAAATCAAAAAAACTCTTTTCACACCGACACTTTTCAAAAAGCTTTCAAAACAATTTTTCAAACACTCTTGAGGACTGATACAAGAGTCGATCTGAAACTTTAAACGAAACTTTTTCAAACCCACTCACACTTTGAAAAGCAAACAAACACTTTTGAAAACACAAATGAGCAAGTATCTAAGAGCCCATGGATAACCATGGATAGAAAGGGTGCTAACACCTTCCCTTTCTATAAATCTACCTCCCGAACCGAGAACAATCTCATAAGGAATTTTTCTGTGCTTTTGTCCTTTCCTTGTTGGAGAAAATAAAAGACGGTGGCGACTCTTGCTTCTGCGACATTTCGCGAACCAGCGTTAAACAGTCAGTTCCAGATCCACCGATCACAGAACTGGCGACTCTGCTGGGGACTTATTTTAAAGTGAGGTGTACCTTAGGACTAAGATCACTTGTGTTTTCAATTGCCTAATTTGTGTGCTTTAATATTGTGGGCCTGTCTTGGGAGTTCTATAGATCCTAACCCGGATCTGGGGATACCTTCTTAGAAAGTAGCAACAAGGCTGTGAGGGAACTATGCGGGGTATACCGACATGGTTGAAACAGTCTGCTACATTGATGTGGCACTTTGGTGTGTACCGGTAACCCATTAGTTCAGTCAAGGAGAGTACGGGGCCGCCGCGTGGTGTCGTGAAGCATCAACTGACCTTAGGAACCTTAATTGAACCATCTTGGCCTCTTTAGGGTAGTGAGATAACTGACTTTGGTGCAGTCCGAGGTTGGTTGATACTCGATACTACACTCAATTGAGGGTTGTTTTCTTGGAATATTTCGGTCGCCAGTTCAGTGGCTAAATCGAAATGATGAACAATGAAAGCAATCCAATGATATTGGGACCCTTAGAACCCGGTTACTTTGATAGGACAAGTTTGAGCCCACCAACTTCAAGAGGGTAATACCCAGACCCCATGCTGGCCTAAACTCTAAGGGCTGTGGTGTGACTTGTGTGCTTTCATACTTGACTACTTGCATGCTTGTTATCTGACACTTGAGTTTCTTGCAGGTTTTGTTTATAGTCCTTAATTGGGACTCATAACAAGGTTTACCTACATTACCCCATGCATAGCATAACATCATACCATTGCATGCATCCTGCATAAAGACTAACCCATTTCAAGGATCTCAAGGACTTGTGATGCAGGTCATGATGAACCAACATGTCTGGCAAGGGGCAAAGGGGATTTATTTTCCTCTAGCCAAGGTTGTCAGGGGCTATGACCCACTCGATATGGTGAGCCTTTACTCTTGAAGAAGGACTCTCAACAACATGAAGATCCTTCAATCAAGCTACAAAATTCAAACTCTAACGGTTTCTTGTTTACCCCGCGAGATCCTTGAAAACATTGCATGCATACATACATATCATTGCATTGCAGGTATCTTTGTTACAAGTCACTTACCCCCTTCGTTGTTTATTTCAGCAATGGCTTCCCAACAAGATAACCAGGGTCTTCATGCTCAAGAGACTCAGTTCAAGGAGATCTTTCTAAGCCTATCCAAGGGGCAGGAAGAGTTGAGGACACTCCTCATGCGGACTTTGGTCAGGAACAGTTCTGAGGACGATAAAGACGAACGGCTGAAACGCCTACAAGCTGAGGTAGATACAATGAAAACCCAGATGCTGGGGCAAAGGGCTCTCATCCAAGGTTTGGCTCGGGAGCAAGAGGAGTTGAGGACCATGATCAGTCAACTCCATCAAGACAGATACAACATGAAGCAACCAGTCCAAGTCAGAGACCCAGTCATTAATCAGCCTCCAAGAAGTCAAAGGTTTGGTTTAATGAATGGGCCTCTCCAAGCTGCTACTACTTCACAGGTCCAACAACGACCTCGCCGAGAACAACGAACTGATCAGAGCAAGCCAGACAAGCCTAAAAGGAAGTTCACCAAGCTCAACGTGTCACCGTCTCAAGCTTTACAACAGTTGTTGAGGTTGAATACGGTGACGTTAAGGGACCCTCCTAAGAATCTCAACACAACCTCCCTAAAGTACAATCCTGAGGAAAGATGTGCATACCACTCTGACAGTCCAGGACATGACACCGACGACTGATGGGCTCTGAAGAATAAGATCCAAGACCTGATTAATGAAAGAGCTGTGGATTTCACCCAGATGGGCCAGGCTGAATGCTCCTGCCATCCCTACAAGACGCACCAGTCGAAGTAACAAGCCCTAAGACTAGAGGAGTTTTGTTCATTAGAATTTTTTTCAAGTTGTAATTTTCTTTTAATTGTCCAAACAATTATTGTCATAGCAAACTTTATTATTTTATCAATGCATCGCACATGTCTGTTTTGAATCAATATATTCGCATTCGCTATATTCAAATTGTTTCATATTCTGTGATGATCAACTCTCGATTGATAATTCGCTATATTGAAAATTGTTTCCTATTTGTTAATTATTATTTTTGTAAATAAACATGTAAATTAAATAATTTAGTTAATTAGCCTGATTTTGACCTTTTTCATCAATAAGTAAAATAAACTTAGATCTAGGGTTTCCTGTTAATTTTAATTTCTTTATTTTCATAAATACAAAAAACATAAAAAACACTTTCTTTTCTTTAATTAAATAATTAATTAGGTTTTAATTTAATTTAATTTCAAGCAAAGGGTCCCAAAACCCTCGGACGTTCCAATTTAATTCTTTCGCGCGTTATTGTTTATTTTATTCGATCATTATGTAACTGCTTCCGGATGTAATAGTAATTAGGTTTATTGCTTTTTTACTTTCCGCATTTTTATCAAAAACGGGTCTTTGTTTTTTTGGCGATGTATAGACCCGCGCCTTGTAATAGCTTAGCTTTTATCTTTTCGTATTTCCTTTTCCGCACTCCTAGCTGCTAAATTGCATGAAAGAATGTATGATAACTAAAAACAACTCGTAGCTCACAATGCCATGATCAAAGATAAATGTTAACATGAAAACAACACACAATGCACATGCCACTTCTAGGGTACGCTTCACTCGTTGCCTTCGAAAGTGGTCGTCAAGTATAGGGTGTTTTAGCGGCTCCCTTATGTCTAAGATCCAGTTTCCTCGAAACGGTTGCCTCGGATAAAAAGGATCTAGGACATTAGGGTTACTTCTAAGGTGTCCTACTATTGCTTCGGTGACCACACATTGTCCCTTAATCGAATTGACCCGAATACCTCCAACGACGGTGCTACCTACTTCTCAATAGTGGGATAGTACTGTCTAAAGGACTCTTACACAACCTAATTCCTTAGGGTAGGTAGATCTCATGGGTACTTGCTCTCTTAAACAAACAAAAACATCTTTTCGCACCTACACTTTCAAAAGGCTTTCAAACAAATATTTCATACACTCTTGAGGACAGATACAAGAGTTACTTAGAAATTTTTCAAACGAATTTTTTAAAACCCACATACACTTGAAAAGCAAACAATTTTTGAAAACATAAGAGCAAGTACCTAAGAGCCCGTGGATAACCACAGATAGAAAGTGTGCTAACACCTTCCCTTTCTATAAATCTACCTCCCGAACCGAGAAACATTCTCGATAAGGAATTTTGCTGTGCTTTTGTCCTTTCCATGTTGGAGAACATAAAAGACGATGGCGACTCTTGCTTACCGCGACATTTCGTGAACCAGCATTCTAAAACAGTCATTTCTATTTCCACCGATCACAAAACTGGCGACTCTGCTGGGGATAATTAATAAGTGAGGTGTACCTTAGGATTAGATCATACTTATGTTTTCAATTGCTTGCTTTAATTGCTTTTATATTTGTGGGCATTGCATCGGAGTTTCATAGATCCTAACCTAGATCTGGGGATACCCTTTTAGGTAGCATAAGCTGTGAGGGACCTGTCCGGCGTAGACCGACACGGGTGAAGCAGTGGCTACGTTGGTGTGACACCTTGGTCTGTACCTATATCCCTTGTGTTGCAACGAGGAGAATATGGGTCTTCTGAGGAGTCATTAAGCACCAACCGACCTTAGAACCCTAAATTGACCCAACTTGGCCATAGAACAGTAGCAGTATGCTACACTCATTGAGGCTAAACTCTCGTGATGGTTCTGGCTGCAAGAAAAGATTGCGATGCTGGAGTTATAACCGATCGAGGGTAGTCGATGATATTGAGATCCTCTAGAACCCGGTTACTTTTGATAGGACAGGTCTTAACCAACGAAACTGAAAGAGGGTAGTACCTAAACTTCATGCTGGCCTAAACTCTAAGGGCTGTCTTGTGTGACTTGTATGCCTTCAAACTTGAAATGCTTGCCCATATTTGTTATCTGACAACATTGAGCTACTTGCAGGTTTTGTTTATAGTCCTTAAACTGGACTTATTACAGGGCTAACTTATACTTTACACCTTTGCATCCACGTACATCATATGCATCATAACATCATACCATAGCATTTCCTTAACCATTTCAAGGATCTCAAGGGTTTGTGATGCAGGTCATGATGAACCAAACGTCAAACAAGGGGCAAAGGGGATTTATTTTCCTCTAGCCAAAGTTGTCAGGGGCTATGACCCACTAGATATTTTGAGCCTTGACTCTTGAAGAAGGGCTCTCAACAATATGAAGTGCCTTCAATCAAGCTACTGGATTCAAATTCTAACAATTTTCTTGTCTACCCCGCGAGGTCCTTGAAAACATTGCATGCATATCATACATATACTCTTTTCTACAGGTCACTTACCTTCTTCGCTGTTTATTTCAGCAATCATCATGAATCCTGAACTTACCAATGAACAAGCTATCAAGGCCCTCCAGGCCCAAAATGCCCAGTTCCAGGAGTTGGTTAAGAGTCTAGCCCAGGGTCAGCAGGATTTGAAGACTCTGCTCTTGAAGAAGAAGAAGAAGAGGACGGTGCTGTTCAACCCTAGACGCAAATCTGGGAATGGATCACGAAATGAGGCTGAGCTGACTACCCCATCTGTGGAAAAAGACAGTTCCCATGAGAGAGAGGTTCCTAGTCTAGTGGTCTCCGACAACGAGACGGAGTTCAATGATGAACAGTACCCTCCAGCTGAGGACAAATACAAACAGCTCGAAGACCGGTTAAGCTCTATGGAGATACAAAAGGTGCCCGGCCTGGACTTCGGAGATCTAGGTCTGTCTTCTGGGGTAGTGATCCCACACAAGTTCAAGGCACCCGCCTTTGCAAAATATGACGGGGCTTCCTGTCCTAAGCCGCATCTCAGGTCATACATAAGGAGGATCCAGCCATACACGGCTGACAAGAATTTGTGGATTCACTTCTTTCAGGATAGTCTGTCGGGGACACAACTCGAGTGGTTCTACCAACTAGATGGAGCCAACATCCGTAGCTGGGAGGACTTGGCCACTACATTTTACAAGCAATACCAGTATAATGCCGACCTTGCTCCCACGCGCACTCAGCTTCAGGGGATGTCTATGGGTACAGGCGAAGGCTTTAAAGAATATGCTCAAAAATGGAGGGACCTTGCTGGAAGGGTGCAACCACCTCTGACTGACCGTGAGCTCGTCGACATGTTCTTGGGGACCCTGTCTGGTCCATTCTTCAACCACCTGATTGGAAATTCTTCTGCTGGATTTACAGATTTGATCTTGACTGGGGAAAGAATAGAAGCTGGCATCAAGTCGGGGAAGATACAGAATGGTGACTCCTCGAACACTGAGAAGAAACCATCCAAGAAGGAACCCGGTGTTGTCTATGGTTCAAACGGGCAGAGCAAATCTGAACACCGCCAAGCTGTCAACACGGTAGTTATTGCAAAACCGGCCGGTGCTCCTCAGCGTCACCATCAACAAAGGGAAGAGAGACCTAAGAGGCAATTCACTCCCCTCGGCGTGACCTTGTCCCAAATATTGTCGCAGTTGCTGGAGACCCAGTTGGTAACTCTGAGGGACCCTCCAAAGAACCCCAACAGGACACCTTCAAGGTACAACCCCAATGTTCGCTACGCTTATCATTCTGACAGCCCGGGGCATGCTACAGACGATTGTTGGACTTTGAGAAACCAGGTTCAGGATCTGATCGACGCGAAGGAAGTCCAGTTCGACTCTCCAGAGGCTCCCAATGTGATCACTGCTCCCTTGCCAAAACACGGCTAGGATTGGAAATTTTTGTTCATTTGAATGTCCAAGTTGTATTTTTCTTTGATTGTTCAAACATTTTATGTCAAACGTTGTTATTTCATTAATGCATTACACATGTCTGTTTTAAAGTAATTATTTCATATTCACTATATGCAAACTGTTTTCATATTTTTGTGATGATTAACTCTTGATTGAAAAATTCTAAGCCTCTTGAGGGAGGATGACGAAAACGATACCACATTTACAGTATGCTTTTGAACGAACCCCGCTGATGAGGTACATGCATTGTTTCAATTCCTAAACACTGGAGTTATAAAGAAGATAATCCCTCGTCAACCCCTTTGAGCCAAAGAAGTAGGAGCTTTTCTTTTCGAAAATTAAAACCCTTAATCATAACCTGGGGCAGGGTAGTTCTCTCAGCTGATCCAAGTGCATAATCAACAGCATCAAAGGAGTCCTTACAAAACAAAAGACAGTGATGGTTCCGAATAATCATAAGGACAGGCAGTCATTATCCCTCAGAAATAAAAACCCAATAAGTCAAAACCTATGAAGGAGACTTACAAAGCTGGGGCATCCCGCTAACTGTAATTCCAAAAAAGGAAACAGTTCAGGCAAAAAACAGGGATAACAAAAATCAAAAAAAGAGAGGCCCTACAAACCCTCGACAAAAGGAAATGACTGCCTATTCAAAATAAACTGTCAACATCCGAACCATCACCGAAATATCAAAGCAAAGACTCAAACAAAGTCTAATGCACAATCAGCTGAGTTTAGGATCGAAGAACATCACGAAGAGCGGGTGGGTACAAATAAATTTTGAGCCTTTATCCTTTGTTTCTTAAACCGTGAACCAGGCCACGCTACAACCCTTAAAAGTCCTAGCTGAAGCATGGTTTGTTCAAGAGCATACTGTTACAAAGGTATCCTGACTCCTTAAGGCTTGCGGTAAAATAACGAGTTGACATCACATTTTACAATATTTGATTGTTTTACTGAAAAATGCATTTTCAAAAAAACCTCAAGACAGACATAAGCTTCGCATTTTTAAAATAACATTGTTTGCACATGACTTTTTGTTCGAACAGCAAAGAAATTCACACGAAGAATATCTGATGAACAAAAGCATTTCTAACCAAGGGGCAGACGGGATCACTGTCCATTATCTGGGGCAGTCAGGTCAAGATTCAAGGAATCTCTCAAAGGCCAAATAACCAGGGGCAAACCTCCGTCCGAGTCACTTGGGGCATTGGACATGAATTCCCACAACGGATCTTGCATGATCAGACATCTTCTGGTGGTATAGAAACACAATGCTACCAACAGTGACAACTCCTTGCATCCTGAGAGTATGGACATAGTCGAGAAAATACTACGCATAATCAAAGACCCGCTAGGTTGACGCACCTAGGCAAAAATAAGGGCTTCCCGGCGAACCAAAAGGGTTCGGGCAAAATAAGGGATGAAATAAAAAAAATTTTACACCCGGCAAGTCGAAAACCTGAAAAGGCGGCTTGGGCAAAAAGGGTATCCCGATGGACTGAAAACCCGAAAGGGCGGCCCAGGCAAAAGTTAGGGATCAAAGCGTACGTCTATGTCCCGGCGTCTCGTCACTTGCCTATCAGAAGAAGATTTGTCAATCGACAATTATCAAGACCTCCACAGGTGCCTTCTCCCACAGAAACTGGGGCAATAAGAATTGTCTAGGAAATCCGGTTGCTCTGTCCACCGAGGTACCAAGGTAAGTTCAGCTGAAGAACACGACCAAGATACCTTCACTCTCTGCAGAGCACGAGCGCATCTCCCCGGCTTTATTCAAAGGTTATTTCCCGACCAGGATTTAACTAGGTTATCCGCAGCCAATTGCCACGGAAAGATCGTCCCCGACGAAGTTCTTCCAATCCCCAGCGGAGTTATCATCAAACCTCAGCGAAGTATCCCTTCCCACAGAGTATTTCCCCGCAGAGTAATCTCTCCAGAAAAGTTTATTCCTCAACAGAGTCATCTTCTCCTACAGGTTTATACTCGCAACCATCATCCTCAGTGGAAACGAAGAACTCTACTCTTCAACATCAGCCCAGGATTCAACAAGCTCCCGGCATCCGTCAAGGATTTACTTTCCCAGACGAAGATACATTCATAAACATCACATTACATCATGATACATGCATATATGCATCGTATAATCTCATTTATGCTGAGAATATCATCGCTTGATCCATACCATGCATGGCATATGACTGACCTTTACCTTGCAGGAAGGATACAGTTAAATGATCAGCTATGTCAAAGTAGACAAATTCAGTCAAAAGAAGACAAATCCAGTTAAAAATAAGTCCACTCGTCGTTATAGACACCCGGCGTTATAGACACCCGGTGTTATAGACACTCGTCGTTATAGACACTCGTCGTTATAGACACTCGTCGTTATAGACACTCGCTGTCATAGACACCCGTCGTTATAGACACCCGTCGTTATAGACACCCGTCGTTATAGACACTCGTCGTTATAGACACTCGTCGTTATAGACACTCATCGTTATAGACACTCGCCGTCATAGACACCCGTCGTTATAGACACCCGTTGTTATAGACACTCGTCGTTATAGACACTCGTCGTTATAGACACTCGTCGTTATAGACAGTCGTCGTTATAGACACTCGTCGTCATAGACACCCGTCGTTATAGACACCCGTCGTTATAGATATTCGTCGTTATAGACACTCGTCGTTATAGACACTCGTCGTTATAGACACTCGTCGTCATAGACACCCGTCGTTATAGACACTCGTCGTTATAGACACTCGTCGTTAAAGACCACCTGTCCATGGAGGTAACCTGTCAGTAGAGACAACTCACCAACCTTTCTGAATTCCAGATTCGACTCCTGTATCCAGCCAGGGCATATCTGTTGACGACTAATGCCAGATTCGATTCCTGTATCCAGCCAGGGCACGTCTGAAGAGTTTGAAGATTCGGTTCCTGTATCCAGCCAGGGCATATCTATTGACGACTATTCCGGACTCGATTCCTGTAACCAGCTAGGGCACGTCTGAAGAGTTTGAAGATTCGATTCCTGTATCCAGCCAGGGCATATCTGTTGACGACTAATTCCAGATTCGATTCCTGTATCTAGCCAGGGCACATCTGTGAGTAACTGATTATAGACTCGATACCTGTATCCAGCCAGGGCATATCTACATAAAGAGTTTGAAGATCAACCCCTGTAACAGGCCAGGTAATTATCTTTCTTTCTCAGGTACGCAAGTTCTCGCTAAGGAATCTCTTACGCGATCGAAACCTAGATGGCATCTATAAGCCCATCCACATACGAATAGTCTCCAAATGGCATCTATAAGCCCATTCCCGACAAGGCTCTGTCACACCTCCAGATGGCATCTATAAGCCCATCCTTCTATCAATCATCTCCAAATGGCATCTGTAAGCCCATTCTCGCCATCACTACTAACATTCTACTATGTAAGTGCAAATTTCTGGGCACTCTAGTGTTCAATCATCTTCCACCTTCGGATTACGAAAGGCAGGCCAGCCAATCTACATCCTCAGGTCTAAGAAGATTGAACAGGGGCAACTGTTGTACCCCAAAATTTTCCCTCCCATATTCTTCAAGATTTGTCAAGCTCAATCTCCAAATGGTTCAAAATCTCTCAAGGGTTGCACAATCCAATTGCCTCCTAACACAGTCAAAATTAGGGTTTTGGTTCTTGCAAAGAAATTGAGGTTTTCAAGGGTCCAATCAAGTCCCATATGCCTATATACATTGTCAAGCATCTATGTGTCAAGTTTCAAGACTCACATCATCAAATTGCACAGTCAAAAGCCCTAAATGCTTCACAGTCAACTGCAGGGGGCAAAATGGTCATTTGACAGTCAAAAGTCAAAATTTTTGGTCAACATCTTATTTTGATGCCACAATCATAATTTGATCAAATCTTCATCATGATTCCTCAAGCATGGCTCAAAAAGTCTCAAGATGCAAAAGTTTCTATTTTTGGACAACTGAAAAGTCAACTGCAAATTGACCAAAGCATAACTTCTTCATGGTTTATCAGAAAAATCCCATCCAAAGCTCATTTTTAAGGGGATGACATTTCCTACAACTCATCTTCACATTCCAAGTCCAAGAAATGCTCCCACAAAAAGTTATCAATTTCAACATTATAGGTCATTTTCAAAAGTCAACAAAAAGGCACTTTAAGTCAAAGACCATAACTTGATATTGGTAAATCCAAATGACATGGGACCAAAGTAATTGGTTAGAGGACTTCAAGACCTTTCCAAAATGTCCAAGAACATGTTCATAGCTTCAAAATTGAGTAAGATATGCATTGGAGAAGTTGGGAAATTTTTGGGAACTCTCAAAAGTCAACTTTGCCTAAAACACTTCATTTTTGCTAATGGGCCTCAAATTCCTTCTTGAATATTTACCCAAAGCCTATGCACGACCCATTAAGCTTAATTTGACTTATTTTCTTATTTTTAATTAATTAATTGAATTTATATTAATATTAATTCATTTAATTGGTTTTAATTATAAGAAAATTCAAAAGATGTGGTTTTTAAATCTTTTTGTGAAGGAAATAAGGCTAGGGCAAGCTGGCAACTCGTTTCTCAATCAACAAGGCAAATATCCATGATTGGCAAAGTTTCATGAAATAAAAGATTGAAAAAAGATATGATTGGCAATCACACATTCAAGTCATAATGCCATGGACTTTTGGGCTTATTTTTGACCTAATTCCATTCACATATATGTGCTGAAGCAAACCCTAAAGCTAGAGACGAAGAAGCTGCCATAGAACTCCATAACCAATTTTCAAAAATCTAAGAAATATTGGAAAACTAAAATCAATACTCCAAGCAAATTCAAACCCTTTTCGTATTTCCAACACCTTGCTGGGAGTTTCCTGAACGCATTGCAATCAAGAATGAGTCCTAAAGCTCAAAGAACGCGCAAGAACAAGCCCTACGGTTTGCATTATTTTGCATTATTACATATCATCATTCATGCGTTTTTAACCATTTTTTATTGGTTTATGTTGTTAGGAACATTCTAAAGCTAATGGAATAATCTAATTACATTATAACGCTCTGAATCATGATTTGCCATTGACACGTTTTAGGGTTTTAGAGCTTCCATATTGGGGGTTTTCATATGCTATAAAATTAGGCCTCAAGACCTATATAGATAAATTCTTCAGGACAAGATGAAACCATTAAGACCCTCGCGCTCTTTTTATGTGACCCATAGCTCTAATCGCTATTATTGGGACTTTTGTTTTGTGGGGGTTTAAAACCCCCGCTATCTTGTACATGTTTGCAGGAAAAACGAAGAAGAAGGGTGAGCTGTCCAAACGCTACTGGAGCATTCAAACCATGGCGCGCTTTTTTAATGTCCCAGCATAATTGGCACTTTTCATATATTATATTTCTTTGTTATTATGTTTACAAATGCGCTTCATGGCTCAGATGGTGGGAGATGTGGCTGGCAAGCACTGGGACCTGGGTTCGATTCCCAGGTCCCCCATATAATTGTTGATATTTTTCTTAATCCATTCCAATGCAGTGCCTCTCAAACGTTCCACCATGGGCCTCGCGCGTCAGCTTGCCATGTGGCCTTGATCAACAATCTGAAGGTCAGGAGGTGATGAACACTCAATGCCTTGGTCAATGAACATGCACACGATCAGAAAAGTCAACCAGGCTTAGAAGCTTCTTGGGCCTGAATTCCAGCAATACGCCTCCACTTTGGGCCAGACACCCCTTTGGTTTGCTTTGTTTTTTTATTTTATTTTCTTTTTCTCTTAATTTCTTTTAATTGTTTAATTATTGTTAATTCACCATAAAATAATTTGTCCTAATAAAAATCAGAAACTCAAAAATTGTAAAATATTTTAATTTCTTAATTTCACCATTAACCTATTTTTGTAAATAAATATTAACAATTAACTTAGCTTAATTTAGGTTTATATTTTAATCTTTTTCTTAACAAATAAAAATTACATAGAATTAGGTTTTGATATTTTTTTAATCATATTTTATTAATCATCATTATTACTATTTGTTAATTATTATTTTTCTAAATAAACATGTAAATTAAATAATTTAGTTAATTAGCCTGATTTTGACCTTTTTCATCAATAAGTAAAATAAACTTAGATCTAGGGTTTCCTGTTAATTTTAATTTCTTTATTTTCATAAATACAAAAAACATAAAAAACACTTTCTTTTCTTTAATTAAATAATTAAATAGGTTTTAATTTAATTTAATTTCAAGCAAAGGGTCCCAAAACCCTCGGACGTTCCAATTTAATTCTTTCACGCGTTATTGTTTATTTTATTCGATCATTATATAACTGCTTCCGGATGTAATAGTAATTAGGTTTATTGCTTTTTTACTTTCCGCATTTTTATCAAAAACGGGTCTTTGTTTTTTTGGCGATGTATAGACCCGCGCCTTGTAATAGCTTAGCTTTTATCTTTTCGTATTTCCTTTTCCGCACTCCTAGCTGCTAAATTGCATGAAATAATGTATGATAACTAAAAACAACTCGTAGCTCACAATGCCATGATCAAAGATAAATGTTAACATGAAAACAACACACAATGCACATGCCACTTCTAGGGTACGCTTCACTCGTTGCCTTCGAAAGTGGTCGTCAAGTATAGGGTGTTTTAGCGGTCGCCCTTATGTCTAAGATCCAGTTGCCTCGAAACGGTTGCCTCGGATAAAAAGGATCTAGGACATTAGGGTTACTTCTAAGGTGTCCTACTATTGCTTCGGTGACCACACATTGTCCCTTAATCAAATTGACCCGAATACCTCCAACGACGGTGCTACCTACTTCTCAATAGTGGGATAGTACTGTCTAAAGGACTCTTACACAGCCTAATTCCTTAGGGTAGGTAGATCTCATGGGTACTTGCTCTCTTAAACAAACAAAAACATCTTTTCGCACCTACACTTTCAAAAAGTTTTCAAACAAATATTTCATACACTCTTGAGGACAGATACAAGAGTTACTTAGAAATTTTTCAAATGAAACTTTTTCAAAACCCACATACACTTGAAAAGCAAACAATTTTTGAAAACATAAGAGCAAGTACCTAAGAGCCCGTGGATAACCACGGATAGAAAGGGTGCTAACACATTCCCTTTCTATAAATCTACCTCCCGAACCGAGAAACATTCTCGATAAGGAATTTTGCTGTGCTTTTGTCCTTTCCATGTTGGAGAACATAAAAGACGGTGGCGACTCTTGCTTACTGCGACATTTCGTGAACCAGCATTCCAAAACAGTCAGTTCTATTTCCACCAATCACAGGAACCATTACAAAGACATTTTTCAAAATACCTTCAAAAACCCACACCACAAGCACACTTTAAAACAAAAGCAAGTTATCTAGCAAACAACTAAGAGCCCTTAGATACCTACGGATGAAAAGAGTGCTAACACCTTCCCTTTTCATAACCTATCCCCCGAACTCAAGAAATAATCTCGAAAGGTCTTTCCTGTTATTTTCACCCTTTCCTTATAGGATAAAAGAAAAGTCGGTGGCGACTCTTGCTATCCGAAACAATTGCAATCAAACACAAAACACCCAATTCAGTTCTCCCACCACGTTAAAATCACCTATAGAAGCTATTTGACAGGATGAAGAAATACAAACTGAGACTAAACCCGAATAAGTGCACTTTCAGAGTAAGATCCGGTAAGCTCTTAGGTTTCGTTGTCAGCGACAAAGGTATTGAGGTAGACCCTACAAAGGTCAAAGCTATACAAGAAATTTCGACTCCTCGCACTGAGAAAGAAGTTAGGGGATTCTTGGGACGTTTGAACTATATAGCCAGATTCATTTCACATCTGACTGCTACTTGTGAGCCAATCTTCAAATTACTAAAGAAATATCAAGTAGTGAAGTGGAATGACGATTGCCAATATGCCTTTGACAAAATAAAGGAATATCTCCAAGAGCCTCCAATTTTGATGCCACCGGTTGAAGGAAGACATTTGATCATGTACTTAACAATATTAGAGAACTCAATGGGTTATGTGATGGGGCAGCATGACGAGTTTGGTTGAAAAGAGCATGCAATATACTACCTTAGTAAAAAGTTCACCGACTATGAAATAAGATACTCACTGCTCGAGAAAACTTGTTGTGCTTTGGCATGGGCTGCTTGCCGACTAAGACAGTATATGTTGGCTCACACTACCTTGTTGATATCTAAAATGGATCTTATCAAGTACATCTTTGAGAAGCCCGCTCTCTTCGAAAGAATAGCAAGATGGCATATGATCCTTACCGAATATGACATTCAATATACAACCCAGAAAGAAATTAAGGGAAGTGTATTAGCTGATCATTTGGATCATCAAGTTGTGATTGACTACCAATCCATGAATTTTGACTTCCTGGATGAGAACATCATGTTAGTAACTAGTTGTGAAGAACCTGGACTGGATGAAGGACGTGAAAAAGGATCCTGATGGACTATGGTTTTTGATGGAGCTTCAAACGCTCTTGATAATGGCATCGGCGTTGTGATCATATATCCTGAAGGTTGTCATACTCCTTTCACTGTCAGGCTATGTTTCAATTGTACCAATAATATGGCTGAGTATGAAGCATGTATCATGGGTCTCAAAGCCTCTATCGACCTAAGGATTAAATTCTTGAGTGTATTTGGAGACTCGGCCTTAGTAATCAGTCAAATCAAAGGAGAATAGGATACGAACCATGAAGGATGTAGGGCTGAATGAAGACGAATGGGTTCAGACTCGACTTGAACAATTAAACATGATTGACGAGAAGAGGCTTGCGGTTGTCTGTCATGGTCAGATGTACCAAAAACGTATGATCAAAGCTTTTAACAAGAAAGTCAGACGTCAGGTATATCAGGCTGGTGACCTGGTAATCAAACGCATCATACTGCCACAAGGTGATCCCAAGGGCAAATAGACTCCCACATACGAATGGCCATTTATGATCAAGAATATATTTTCTGGTGGAGCCATGATCTTAACTACTATGGACGGTGACGACCTTCCACACCCTGTAAACGCTGACATAGTTAAAAGATACTCTGCATAAAGAAAGACCCGCTAGGTCGACTGGCCTAGGAAAAAATTAGGGAATCCCAGCGAACCAAAAGTGTTCGGGCAAAAATTAGGGATATACATGAAAACAATTTGTACACCCGGCAAGTCAACAACCTGAAAAGGCGGCTTGGGCAAAAAAGAATATTCCGGTGGACTGAAAACCCGAAAGGGCGGTCCAGGAAAAAGTTATGGATTTAAAGCATATAACTATGTCCCTTGGATCACCTTACAACCAATCTTCAGTATCAACTATCAATCTCAAGCGGTACTAATCAACCCAATCAGCTTCGGACAAGCATCGAAAGGGATGAGGCACTCAAAGACATAAAGGCAATAGCAGAATGGGAACCCAATGGGATTATTTCACATAGTTGTTTTTCTTTGTGTACTATTTTTGTGTAATTTCGATTCTTACGATGACATTCTCTTACTAGGATATTTGTCTCCTTGTAAAAAATGATTATTTCAAGTTAATACAAAACTATTCCTTTGAAAGTGTAAAACTTCTGTTTTTATTTTTCTGTTTTGTGTGCGAAAACGTCCAATGATTATTCTTGAACATATGCATTTGAATGTGATTACTGCTTACAATTATACACCTAAAAACAGAAAGACAGTTTCTAATGACTTTAAGAATCATGACAATATCTAAGGGCCATCCACAAAATCCCTGCAGATGTTTTCCTCGGCAGATACCTTCTTCAGCAGGTACAGAGGCAAGGGCATTCTACTACAAGGTCACTGCCATATTCTCAACATTCATCCTAATGGTGTCATGTGTTCTCATATCCCCGGCGGAGCAAGAATCCCCAAATTACTGCTCCAACATTCCCCAATGAAGTCACCAAGCTTCTTAGGATTCCCCAGCAGGATTTCAATGAAATCTTCAAGCAGTTCGAGGAGTTTACCTTCCCCAACAGAGTTTATTTCTCTAACAACGGAAGTTTATCTCCCAGTATTTCAAGTTCAAACAAAATCTAAAGACCTACATTCTTCACCCCCAGCAACAATCAAGGATTTATTTTCTCTAATTCGATAATACAGCAATGGAACGACTGACACGTTCATACATTAAATTCATACATCATTTCTACAAACATCATAGCATATGAAGCACAAATGCATATATCATAATCTCATTTATTTTAAGGGCATCATGCAACTCATACATCATGACATCGCATGAAACTGACTTTACCTTTCCAGGTTGAGTTTACAGAAAGACAAACACTATTAACTTATACAACAGGTCAAGGATTATTGCTCGAAACCAGACGGGAAAACTACCTACACGACCAAGTGGTATGAACTCCCGAAGCAAGATGGGTTTACCAACAAATACAACATGCCACAGAGTAATGCCCGAAACCGAACGGGGAAACTATCTATGTGACTGTTGTACCCCAAAATTTGCCCTCCCATATTTCTCAAAACATTTCAAGAAAAATTCACAAGTCCAACCCGGCGCGTCATATTCAGGTATTCTTTCGCCAAGATATCTCTGATAACGTATTCTCAAATTTTGGTTCGGCTCAAGAGTCAATTCTTTAAAGAAAGTATCCGAATGTGTGAGTTTTCTCGAAGAAATATGGTGAAAAAGTGTGCTGAAAGTGCAGTTTTTACGCGCTAAAAAATTCATAACTTGAAGATCGTGACTCGTTTTGAACCCGTTCCGGTGGAAAAAATTCCGTCTTGACATTATCTACGTTTTCATCTCTCACGGCTGGAAGCCAATTTCGATCAGAAGGTCTTCAAAAATGTGGATTTATCAAGTATTTTCGTACAGAAAATTTGTGACAGAAGTTTATTTGCGTCATGTTCAGAAAATCATAACTTGGTCGATTTTCATCGTATCGAGCTGGTTCCGGCGCCAAAATTTCAAAAATTGAGTTGGCTACATTTTCACAGGAGGTATCGAGTTCGAACGGTGTTCAAAAGGCCTTCATTTTTTGCTCAGAGTGCGTGATACGCTGAAAATCCTGAATGCTGAATATTATTTCATCTGGGCCGAAACTTCGAAAATTCATAACTCAGTCAATTTTTATCGGATTGGGCTCATATTTTTACACAAGGTCCCTGACTCATAGATCTACAACTTTGCTTCAAAAGTCAAGACCAAATTATGCACCGATCAATACCAGTTTTTTATTGAAGAACGTGTCAGAGTCGACACTGGAGCCCAAAATAAGTTTGTCTGAGCTGAAACTTCAAAAATTCATAACTAATTCACCGTTTATCCGATTGAGTCGATTTTTGGACAGGAGTTAGTTCTCGATGTCGGCTACATTTTGTTTTCAAATTTCAACTTCAAAAAATGCACTTAAGTACCTGCGATTTAGCCTGGAAAGTGACGAATTCAAGTGAATATTGGAGGCCCAATTGCACATTCAAAGCCCATTTGCTTTACCCTAATTTCCATTATATAATCACCTTCTTTTCACACAAACCAGAAGAGAAAAAGAGGAGAAAAGAGGAGGAAAAGAGAGAAAAAAAACCTTGCCACAACACTGTCTTCAGTAAGGGTAAGGCTGACTTGATCTCCATGATCCTAATTTTCCAGTAAGGCATAAAAGCATTCATGTCACTAATTTTCCAGTGAGGGTAAGATTGATTTGATCTCCATGATCAAAAGGGTATAATCATTCATACATGCCATATTGTGCCTAAACATTAAATTTCTTCATATGTTGGTTTTATTTGAATTTTTATGATTTTATTTAATGTGTTCATGAGGTTCAACACTGCAGATTTAGACAGGATCCCATGCAGGTTCATTAAGGAACGTTGAGGCCAAAACACAAATGGCCAAAAGCCAAAAGCCAAATGGCCAAAACAGAACATTTTACACATGACACCAATACATGGCGAGACAGACATCCTGAGAAGATTAAGGAACGTTGAGGCCAAAGCGCAAATGGCCAAAAGCCAAAAGGCCAAAGTAGAACAACTTATGCATGATGAGGCCAAAAGCCAAATGGCCAAACCACTCCAATTCACCTCCAAAAAGGGGACAGAAACCCCCCAAGGTATTGTATTTTCTTTCTTTTCCTTATTTTATTTATTTCAATTATTTCTTTTTTTAATTAATTCCTTTAATTTAACTTATTTTCATAAAATATAAAAAATAGTAAAAAACAGAAAAGTCATAAAAATCAAAATATATTTATTTAATTAATATTTTTTGTAAATAAATTTCACTAATAATTAATTATTTATTTTTATAAATCAAAATTGCATGTAAATAATTAGATTAATTTTAGGTTTAATTTTAACATGTTTTTCTTAATAAATAAAAAAAATTAGAATTAGGGTTAATATTTTAATTTCATTTAATCTTTCTCATAAAAATACATAAAAAACATAAATACCAAAAACTCAAAAAAAAATAATAATTTCTTTTTTCTCTTTAATTTCATTAGTTTAATCATTTAATTTAATTTCATTAAAAAGGGTCCAACGCCCTCGCTTCCAATTTTAATTCCAATTCGCGCATTTTATTTTATTTCTTATAATATTAATGTAATTCTCCCAAAGCCTTGTAAACTCGGACATTTTATTTCTCGCACTTTACTTCTTTATTTTCTGTCAAATCGGGTCCTGGATTAAATTTGGCAATATGGACCCGCGCCTTTGTAATAGTTTAGAACTTTTAATTTCAGCATCTTTTTAACTGTTAATAAATGCATGCAAGAATGAATGATAAAATAAAAACAAGCGCATAGATCACCTTGACATGAATAAGACAAAATAACTGAACATGACACACAAATCACACACCACCCCTAGGGTACGCCTCACTGTTGCCTTGCCTCGAAAGGTGATCGTCGAGTAGAGGATGTCTTAATAAGTCCTCATGATCCGGGAACCTGGCATGAGGGTAGCTTCTAAGGTGTCTTCCTATTGCTCCGGTGATCACCATGTCCCGAACCTCGAATTGACCCGAACACCTCCAACGGTGGTGCTACCTACCTCTCAATGGTGGGATGGCACTACTTTAAAGGACATTTACACAGACGAATTCCTTAGGGTAGGTAGACGACTCTAGATACTTGCTCTAAATTTCAAAACAAATCAAAAATACTTTTCACACCGACACCTTTTCAAAAAGCTTTCGAAAGCAACTTTTCAAACACTCTTGAGGACCGATACAAGAGTCGAACTGAAATTTTCAAAGAAACTTTTTTAAAACCCACATTGAAAAGCAAACAAACCTTTTTGAAAACACAATGAGCAAGTATCTAAGAGCCCATGGATAACCATGGATAGAAAGGGTGCTAACACCTTCCCTTTTTATAACCTACCTCCCGAACCGAGAGCAATCTCTTTAAGGAATTTTTCTGTGCTTTTGTCCTTTCCATTTGGAGAAAATAAAAGACGGTGGCGACTCTTGCTTCCGCGACATTTCGCGAACCAGCGTTAAACAGTAAGTTCCAGATCCACCGATCACAGAACTGGCGACTCTGCTGGGGACCTAAACTTAAAGTGAGGTGTACCTTAGGGTTAGTTCATAACTTTGTTTTCAATTGTATTGACTTGCTTGCTTTACTATTGTGGGTTGCATGGGAGTTACATAGATCCTAACCCGGATCTGGGGATACCCTATTTAGGTAGCATAAGCTGTGAGGGACCTGTCCGGCGTAGACCGACACGGGTGAAATAATGGCTACGTTGGTGTGACACCTTGGTCTGTACCGATATCCCTTGTGTTGCAACGAGGAGAATATGGGTATTCTGAGGAGTCATTAAGCACCAACAACCTTAGAACCTTAAATGACTCAACTTGGCCATTAGAACAGTAGCAGTATGCTACGCCCATTGAGGCTAAACTCTCGTGATGGTTCTGGCCGCAAGAAAAGATTGCGATGCTAGAGTTATGACCGATTGAGGGTAGTCAATGATATTGGGATCCTCTAAGAACCCGGTTACTTTGATAGGACAGGTTGAACCCACCAACTTCAAGAGGGTAATACCTAGACCCCATGCTGGCCTGAACTCTAAGGGTTTCTCTTGTGTGACTTGTGTGCCTTTGTACTTGACTACTTGCATACTTGTTATCTGACACATAAGCTACTTGCAGGTTTTGTTTATAGTCCTTAACTGGGACTCATAATAGGGTTTACTAGGTCTCTTGCAGGTTTTGTTTATAGTCCTTAATTGGGACTCATAACAAAGTATACTGAATTTCTTGCAGGGTTTGTTTATAGTCCTTAATTGGGACTCATAACAGGGTTACTTACATTACCCCATGCATACCATAACATCATACCATTGCATACATCCTAACCCATTTCAAGGATCTCAAGGGCTTGTGATGCAGGTCATGATAAATCAAACCCCCATCAAGGGGCAAAGAGGATTTATTTTCCTCTAGACAAAGTTGTCAGGGGCTATGACCCACTAGATATGGTGAGCCTTTGACACTTGAAGAAGGACTCTCAACAATATGAAGTGCCT
This sequence comes from Vicia faba, assembly GCA_948472305.1. Lineage (NCBI taxonomy): Eukaryota > Viridiplantae > Streptophyta > Magnoliopsida > Fabales > Fabaceae > Vicia > Vicia faba. The sequence goes on from OX451741.1 coordinate 76,076,817, forward strand.
TCAATCAAGTCACCAGTTTCCAATGCTAACAATTTTCTTGTTTACCCTGCGAGGTCCTTGAAAACATTACATGCATGTCATACACATCATTGCATAACAGGTACCCTATGGACAGGTCACTTACCTCCTTCGCTGCTTATTTCAGCAATGGCTTCCCAACAAGACAACCAGGACCTTCTTGCTCAAGAGACTCGGTTCGGGGAAATCCTCCTGAATCTATCCAAGGGGCAGGAGGAGTTGAGAGCATTTCTCATGGGAACGTTGGTCAGGAGCAGTGCTGAGGACGAACGGCTGAAACACCTGCAAGCTGAGATGGATACAATGAAAGCCCAGATGCTGGGGCAGATGACTGCCATTCAAGGTTTGGCTCAAAGACAAGAAGAGCTCGGAGTTCTCGTCAACCAACTGCTTCGGGGCAACCAACTGGGGAAAACCTCTAAGGTTGAAGGGCCAGTCATCATTCAACCATCTTTGAGACAAGGAGATAAGGGGAGAGCTCCTCAAATGGCTCCAGTGTCACAAATTCAGCATCAACCTCACCAGCTTCAGCCAGACAAGCCCAGGAGGCAATTCACCCAGCTCAACATGTCGCTGTTTCAGGCTTTACAACGCCTGTTGAGGTTGAATCTGATCACATTAAGGGCTCATCCCCAGAACCCCAACACAGCATCTCCTATCTATGATCCCAATAAAAGGTGTGCCTACCACTCTGCCAGTCCAGGACATGATACAAATGAGTGTTGGGCTCTGAAGAACAAGATCCAGGACCTGATTGATGAAGGGGCATTAGAGTTCACACAAGATGGTCAGGCAGAATTTTTCTACCATCCCTCCAAGGCTCACCATTTGAAGTGACAAGCCCTGAGACTGGAAAACTTTTGTTCATTCGAATGTTCAAGTTGAAATTTTCTTTTGTTCAAACATTTACTCATGTTAAACGTTGTTATCTCATTAATGCATCGCATATGTCTGTTTTGAAGCAATATATTCGTATTCACTATATGCAAATTATTTTCATATTTTTTCTGATGATCAACGCTCGATTAATAATTCTAAGCCTCTTGAGGGAGGATGACGAAAACGATACCGCTATCTTTACAGTATGCTTTTGAACAGACCCCGCTGATGAAGTACAGGCATTGTTTCAAATCCTTAAACACTGGAGTTATAAGGAAGATAATCCCTCGTTAACCCCTCTGAGCCAAAGAAGTAGGAGTTTTTCTTTTCGAAATTTAAAACCCTTAATCATAACCTGGGGCAGGGTAGTTCTCTCAGTTGATCCAAGTGCATAACAAATGGCACCAAAGAGGTCCTTACAAAACAAAGAAAGACAGTGATGGTTCTGAATAGTCAATAAAGAAAGGCATTCATCATCTTCCAAAATAAAAACCCATAAAGTCGAAACCTATGAAGGAGACTTACAAAACTGGGGCATCCCACTGACTGTAATCACAAAAGAACAGTTCAGGCAAAAATAGGGATAACAAAGTCAAGAAAAAGAAAGAGGTCATACAAACCCTCAACAATAACAAAAAAGAATGACTGCCTATTCAGAATAAATCATCAACACCCGAATCATAACCGGAAAATCAGAGCAAAGACTCAAACAAGGTCTAACGTATGATCAACTGAGTTTAGGTTTGGAGAACATCACGAAGAGCGGGTGGGTACAAATAAAATTTGAGCCTTTGTCCTTTGTTTCTTAAACCGTGAACCAAGCCACGTTATAACCCTTAAAAGTCCTAGCTGAAGCATGGGTTAGTTCGAAAGCATACTGTTACGAAAGGTATCCTGACTCCTTGAGTCCTACGGTAAATACGGAGTTGACATCACGTTTTACAAACATTCACTTGTTTTATGAAAAAGAATGCATTTTCAAAATCTTCAAGACAGACATAAGCTTTGCATTTTTGATATAACATTATTTGCATATGACTATTTGTTTGAACAGCAGGGAAATTCGCACGATGAAAGCCTAGTGAGCAGAAGCATTTCCAATCAAGGGGCAGTCCAGCCAAGATTCAGAGAATCTCTCAAAAGGCCAACCAGCTTGGGGCAAATCTCCATCTGGATCACCCGGGGCATTCCGACAACGAATCTTGCCTGATCAAACGCCTTCTGGTGGTATGACAAAACACCTCTAACAGGGGCAACTCCCTACATTCTGAAAGCACGGACATAGTCGAAAAGAATACTACGCGTAATTAAAGACCCGCTAGGCTGACATGCCTAGGCAAAAATAAGGGCTTCCCGGCGAACCAAAAGGGTTCGGGCAAAAATAAGGGATGAAATGAAAACAGCTGTACACCCGGCAAGTCGAAAACCTGAAAAGGCGGCTTGGGCAAAAATGGGTATCCCGGTGGATTGAAAACCCGAAAGGGCGGTCCAGGCAAAAGTTAGGGATCAGAGCGTACGACTATGTCCTGTCATCTCGTCACTTGCCTACCAGAAGAAGATTGGTCAAATCGGCAGTCATCAAGCACTTCCACAGGTATCTTCCTCTCCCACATCAGAAACAGGGGCAATAAAGAGTTGTCTAAGGAATCTGATTGTTCTGTCCTCCAAGGTATCAAGGTAGGTTCGGTGGAAGAACATAACCAGTACATCTTAATTCCCCAGAGAGTGAGCCAGCAAGTCAGTGCACTCTCGCCAAGCAAAGCTACTATCAAACTTAAGGAAAGTTGAGTATCTTCCAGCAAATCTCAACATTCCCCAGCAGCATATATATTCCTAACAAGCATCTCCGGCAGTCTTGGTCTAAAGATTGTTCCCCGACGGCATACCAGGCATTCAGTGGAATCACTTCCCCCGCAGTTCAAAACTTCCCCAAGAGAGTCCAATTTGCTTCCCCAGGAAAGTTGGAATCCATCTCCCCAAGCCGTAAGCTTATCCCCAGTAGATTCTGGAAGCTTATCCGCACAGAGCACGAACGCGTCGCCCGGCTTTATTCAAAGAGTTATTTCCTTACTAGGATATAACTGGGTTATCCTCAGCCAAAAGCCACGGAAAGGTCGTCGTCAACACAGTTTCTTCTTATCCCCAGCGAAGTCTATCAACACTTCCGACACAACAAGGGTATCCCCTGCAAGTTATTATCAACATTCCAGCAAAGTATCTCTCTCCCCACAGAGTGTTGCTCCCCAGCAAGATCACTAGAGTACTTTTCTCCCCGCAGAGTTATCATTCGCCAAGTTTATTCCCCAACGGAGTTATCTTCTCCTACCGGTATTCTTGCAACTATCATCCCCGGCGGAAGCAAAATCTATTCTTCAACATCAGCCCAGGAGTGACTTCCTGGCACCCGTCAAGGATTTACTTTCCTAGATGAAACATACATTCCTAAACATCATATACATCATCATAGCATGCATATACGCATCATACCTTACAAGTCTCATTTATGTTGAGAACATCATTGCTTGATCCATATCACGCATTGCATATGACTGACCTTTACCTTTCAGGAAATGTTCAGTTAAGTTCTCAATCATATTTCAAGACCTTGTCTGGTTCAGTTAAATCGACTCCAAAGATTTTCCTGGTTATTATCCAGTCAAAGGCGTTCTCTGGTCTAGTTAAACCAACTCCCAAAGGTTTTTCTTTTGAAGACTCAGTTGAAGACTCCAAAGACCTTGTCTGGTTCAGTTAAATCGACTCCAAAGATTTTCCTGGTTATTATCCAGTCAAAGGCGTTCTCTGGTCTAATTAAACCAACTCCCAAAGGTTTTTCTTTTGAAGACTCAGTTGAAGACTCCAAAGACCTCGTCTGGTTCAGTTAAATCGACTCCAAAGATTTTCCTGGTTATTATCCAGTCAAAGGCGTTCTCTGGTCTAGTTAAACCGACTCCTAAAGGTTTTTCTTTTAAAAGACTCAGTTGGAGACTCCAAAGACCTTGTCTGGTTCAGTTAAATCGACTCCAAATATTTTCCTGGTTATTATCCAGTCAAAGGCGTTCTCTGGTCTAGTTAAACCAACTCCCAAAGGTTTTTCTTTTGAAGACTCAGTTGAAGACTCCAAAGACCTTGTCTGGTTCAATTAAATCGACTCCAAAGATTTTCCTGGTTATTATCCAGTCAAAGGCGTTCTCTGGTCTAGTTAAACCAACTCCCAAAGGTTTTTCTTTTGAAGACTCAGTTGAAGACTCCAAAGACCTTGTCTGGTTCAGTTAAATCGACTCCAAAGATTTTCCTGGTTATTATCCAGTCAAAGGCGTTCTCTGGTCTAGTTAAACCAACTCCCAAAGGTTTTTCTTTTGAAGACTCAGTTGAAGACTCCAAAGACCTTGTCTGGTTCAGTTAAATCGACTCCAAAGATTTTCCTGGTTATTATCCAGTCAAAGGCGTTCTCTGGTCTAGTTAAACCAACTCCCAAAGGTTTTTCTTTTGAAGACTCAGTTGAAGACTCCAAAGACCTTGTCTGGTTCAGTTAAATCGACTCCAAAGATTTTCCTGGTTATTATCCAGTCAAAGGCGTTCTCTGGTCTAGTTAAACCAACTCCTAAAGGTTTTTCTTTTGAAGACTCAGTTGAAGACTCTAAAGACCTTGTCTGGTTCAGTTAAATCGACTCCAAAGATTTTCCTGGTTATTATCCAGTCAAAGGCGTTCTCTGGTCTAGTTAAACCAACTCCCAAAGGTTTTTCTTTTGAAGACTCAGTTGAAGACTCCAAAGACCTAGACCGGTTCAGTTAAATCGACTCCAAAGATTTCTTATCCAGCCCAAGGCCTTCTCTAGTCTAGCTAAATCGACCCCAAACAGATTTTTCTGATGAAGACTCAGTAGAAGTTATCCAAGGTTTTCTCAATGATTGCTATTGAGATTGTAATCGCCTATGGTTCTCTCCCCGATCCTGCGGAGATGGTAATTCCCACCAAGATTCTCTCAATGTTTGCTGTTGAGGTTGTAGTCGCCTATGGTTCTCTCCCCGATACTGCGGAGGTGGTAATCCCAGATTTCGCTCAATGATTGCTGTTGAGGTTGAAATTATCCAAGATTCTCTCAATGTTTGCTGTTGAGGTTGTAGTCGCCTATGGTTCTCTCCCCGATTCTGCGGAGGTGGTAATCCCAGATTTCGCTCAACGATTGCTGTTGAAGTTGAAGTTATCCAAGATTCTCTCAATGATTGCTATTGAGGTTGTAGTCGCCCATGGTTCTCTCCCCGATACTACGGAGGTGGTAATCCCAAGATTCGCTCAATGATTGCTGTTGAAGTTAAAGTTATCCAAGATTCTCTCAATGATTGCTATTGAGGTTGTAGTCGCCTGTGGTTCTCTCCCCGATACTGCGGAGGTAGTAATCGTCCCCAGATTCTCTCAGCGTTACTGTTGAGGTTGAAGTCGTTCAAGATTCTCTCAGTGTTCCTGTTGAGGTAGTAATCATCCAAAGTTCTCTCACCGTTCCTGTTGAGGTAGTAACCATCCCTGGTTCATTCATCGCCGTTTGAAGCTCCAGATCCAGCTCCTGTAACCAGTCAGGACACATCTACATAAGAGTTTGAAGACCAGCTCCTGTAACGGGTCAGGTAATCTTTTTCTTTTGCAGGTACGCAAGTTCTCGCTAAGGAATCTCTTACGCGATCGACATCCAGATGGCATCTATAAGCCCATCCACCCTCCAGCATCTCTTAGCATGGCATCTATAAGCCCATCATCCTATCCATCAATCTCCAAATGGCATCTATAAGCCCATTCCCCCATCACACTACTATGTGAGCACAAATTTCTGGGCACTCTAGTGTTCAATCATCTTCCACCTTCGGATTACGAAAGGCACGTCAGCCAATCTGCATCCTCAGGTCTAAGAAGATTGAACAGAGGCAACTGTTGTACCCCAAAATTTGCCCTCCCATATTTCTCAAAACATTTCAAGAAAAATTCACAAGTCCAACCCGGCGCGTCATATTCAGGTATTCTTTCGCCAAGATATCTCTGATAACGTATTCTCAAATTCAGGTTCGGCTCAAGAGTCAATTCTTTAAAGAAGGTATCCGAATGTGTGAGTTTTCTCGAAGAAATATGGTGAAAAAGTGTGCTGAAAGTGCAGTTTTTACGCGCTAAAAAATTCATAACTTGAAGATCGTGACTCGTTTTCAACCCGTTCCGGTGGACAAAATTCCGTCTTGACATTATCTACGTTTTCATCTCTCACGGCTGGAAGCCAATTTCGATCAGAAGGTCTTCAAAAATGTGGATTTATCAAGTATTTTCGTACAGAAAATTTGTGACAGAAGTTTATTTGCGTCATGTTCAGAAAATCATAACTTGGTCGATTTTCATCATATCGAGCTGGTTCCGGCGCGAAAATTTCAAAAATTGAGTTGGCTACATTTTCACAGGAGGTATCGAGTTCGAATGGTGTTCAAAAGGCCTTCGTTTTTTGCTCAGAGTGCGTGACACGCTGAAAATCCTGAATGCTGAATATTATTTCATCTGGGCCGAAACTTCGAAAATTCATAACTCGGTCAATTTTTATCGGATTGGGCTCATATTTTTACACAAGGTCCCTGACTCATAGATCTACAACTTTGCTTCAAAAGTCGAGACCAAATTATGCACCGATCAATACCAGTTTTTTATTAAAGAACGTGTCAGAATCGACACTGGAGCCCAAAATAAGTTTGTATGAGATGAAACTTCAAAAATTCATAACTAATTCACTGTTTATCCGATTGAGTCGATTTTTGGACAGCAGTTAGTTCTCGATGTCGGCTACATTTTGTTTTCACATTTAAACTTCAAAAAATGCACTTAAGTCCCTGCGATTTAGCCTGGAAAGTGACGAATTCAAGTGAATATTGGAGGCCCAATTGCACATTCAAAGCCCATTTGCTTTACCCTAATTTCCATTATATAATCACCTTCTTTTCACACAAACCAGAAGAGAAAAAGAGGAGAAAAGAGGAGGAAAAGAGAGAAAAAAAACCTTGCCACAACACTGTCTTCAGTAAGGGTAAGGCTGGCTTGATCTCCATGATCCTAATTTTCCAGTAAGGCATAAAAGCATTCATGTCACTAATTTTCCAGTGAGGGTAAGATTGATTTGATCTCCATGATCAAAAGGGTATAATCATTCATACATGCCATATTGTGCCTAAACATTAAATTTCTTCATATGTTAGTTTTATTTGAATTTTTATGATTTTATTTAATGTGTTCATGAGGTTCAACACTGCAGATTTAGACAGGATCCCATGCAGGTTCATTAAGGAACGTTGAGGCCAAAACACAAATGGCCAAAAGCCAAAAGCCAAATGGCCAAAACAGAACATTTTACACATGACACCAATACATGGCGAGACAGACATCCTGAGAAGATTAAGGAACGTTGAGGCCAAAGCGCAAATGGCCAAAAGCCAAAAGGCCAAAGTAGAACAACTTATGCATGATGAGGCCAAAAGCCAAATGGTCAAACCACTCCAATTCACCTCCAAAAAGGGGACAGAAACCCCCCAAGATATTGTATTTTCTTTCTTTTCCTTATTTTATTTATTTCAATTATTTCTTTTTTTAATTAATTCCTTTAATTTAACTTATTTTCATAAAATATAAAAAATAGTAAAAAACAGAAAAGTCATAAAAATCAAAATATATTTATTTAATTAATATTTTTTGTAAATAAATTTCACTAATAATTAATTATTTATTTTTATAAATCAAAATTGCATGTAAATAATTAGATTAATTTTAGGTTTAATTTTAACATGTTTTTCTTAATAAATAAAAAAAATTAGAATTAGGGTTAATATTTTAATTTCATTTAATCTTTCTCATAAAAATACATAAAAAACATAAATACCAAAAACTCAAAAAAAAATAATAATTTCTTTTTTCTCTTTAATTTCATTAGTTTAATCATTTAATTTAATTTCATTAAAAAGGGTCCAACGCCCTCGCTTCCAATTTTAATTCCAATTCGCGCATTTTATTTTATTTCTTATAATATTAATGTAATTCTCCCAAAGCCTTGTAAACTCGGATATTTTATTTCTCGCACTTTACTTCTTTATTTTCTGTCAAATCGGGTCCTGGATTAAATTTGGCAATATGGACCCGCGCCTTTGTAATAGTTTAGAACTTTTAATTTCCGCATCTTTTTAACTGTTAATAAATGCATGCAAGAATGAATGATAAAATAAAAACAAGCGCATAGATCACCTTGACATGAATAAGACAAAATAACTGAACATGACACACAAATCACACACCACCCCTAGGGTACGCCTCACTGTTGCCTTGCCTCGAAAGGTGATCGTCGAGTAGAGGATGTCTTAATAAGTCCTCATGATCCGGGAACCTGGCATGAGGGTAGCTTCTAAGGTGTCTTCCTATTGCTCCGGTGATCACCATGTCCCGAACCTCGAATTGACCCGAACACCTCCAACGGTGGTGCTACCTACCTCTCAATGGTGGGATGGCACTACTTTAAAGGACATTTACACAGACGAATTCCTTAGGGTAGGTAGACGACTCTAGATACTTGCTCTAAATTTCAAAACAAATCAAAAATACTTTTCACACCGACACCTTTTCAAAAAGCTTTCGAAAGCAACTTTTCAAACACTCTTGAGGACCGATACAAGAGTCGAACTGAAATTTTCAAAGAAACTTTTTTAAAACCCACATTGAAAAGCAAACAAACCTTTTTGAAAACACAATGAGCAAGTATCTAAGAGCCCATGGATAACCATGGATAGAAAGGGTGCTAACACCTTCCCTTTTTATAACCTACCTCCTGAACCGAGAGCAATCTCTTTAAGGAATTTTTCTGTGCTTTTGTCCTTTCCATTTGGAGAAAATAAAAGACGGTGGCGACTCTTGCTTCCGCGATATTTCGCGAACCAGCGTTAAACAGTAAGTTCCAGATCCACCGATCACAGAACTGGCGACTCTGCTGGGGACCTAAACTTAAAGTGAGGTGTACCTTAGGGTTAGTTCATAACTTTGTTTTCAATTGTATTTACTTGCTTGCTTTACTATTGTGGGTTGCATGGGAGTTACATAGATCCTAACCCGGATCTGGGGATACCCTGTTTAGGTAGCATAAGCTGTGAGGGACCTGTCCGGCGTAGACCGACACGGGTGAAATAGTGGCTACGTTGGTGTGACACCTTGGTCTGTACCGATATCCCTTGTGTTGCAACGAGGAGAATATGGGTATTCTGAGGAGTCATTAAGCACCAACAACCTTAGAACCTTAAATGACTCAACTTGGCCATTAGAACAGTAGCAGTATGCTACGCCCATTGAGGCTAAACTCTCGTGATGGTTCTGGCTGCAAGAAAAGATTGCGATGCTGGAGTTATGACCGATTGAGGGTAGTCAATGATATTGGGATCCTCTAAGAACCCGGTTACTTTGATAGGACAGGTTGAACCCACCAACTTCAAGAGGGTAATACCTAGACCCCATGCTGGCCTGAACTCTAAGGGTTTCTCTTGTGTGACTTGTGTGCCTTTGTACTTGACTACTTGCATACTTGTTATCTGACACATAAGGTACTTGCAGGTTTTGTTTATAGTCCTTAACTGAGACTCATAATAGGGTTTACTAGGTCTCTTGCAGGTTTTGTTTATAGTCCTTAATTGGGACTCATAACAAAGTATACTGAATTTCTTGCAGGGTTTGTTTATAGTCCTTAATTGGGACTCATAACAGGGTTACTTACATTACCCCATGCATACCATAACATCATACCATTGCATACATCCTAACCCATTTCAAGGATCTCAAGGGCTTGTGATGCAGGTCATGATAAATCAAACCCCCAGCAAGGGGCAAAGAGGATTTATTTTCCTCTAGACAAAGTTGTCAGGGGCTATGACCCACTAGATATGGTGAGCCTTTGACACTTGAAGAAGGACTCTCAACAATATGAAGTGCCTTCAATCAAGTCACCAGTTTCCAATGCTAACAATTTTCTTGTTTACCCTGCGAGGTCCTTGAAAACATTACATGCATGTCATACACATCATTGCATAACAGGTACCCTATGGACAGGTCACTTACCTCCTTCGCTGCTTATTTCAGCAATGGCTTCCCAACAAGACAACCAGGACCTTCTTGCTCAAGAGACTCGGTTCGGGGAAATCCTCCTGAATCTATCCAAGGGGCAGGAGGAGTTGAGAGCACTTCTCATGGGAACGTTGGTCAGGAGCAGTGCTGAGGACGAACGGCTGAAACACCTGCAAGCTGAGATGGATACAATGAAAGCCCAAATGCTGGGGCAGATGACTGCCATTCAAGGTTTGGCTCAAAGACAAGAAGAGCTCGGAGTTCTCGTCAACCAACTGCTTCGGGGCAACCAACTGGGGCAAACCTCTAAGGTTGAAGGGCCAGTCATCATTCAACCATCTTTGAGACAAGGAGATAAGGGGAGAGCTCCTCAAATGGCTCCAGTGTCATAAATTCAGCATCAACCTCACCAGCTTCAGCCAGACAAGCCCAGGAGGCAATTCACCCAGCTCAACATGTCGCTGTTTCAGGCTTTACAACGCCTGTTGAGGTTGAATCTGATCACATTAAGGGCTCATCCCCAGAACCCCAACACAGCATCTCCTATCTATGATCCCAATAAAAGGTGTGCCTACCACTCTGCCAGTCCAGGACATGATACAAATGAGTGTTGGGCTCTGAAGAACAAGATCCAGGACCTGATTGATGAAGGGGCATTAGAGTTCACACAAGATGGTCAGGCAGAATTTTTCTACCATCCCTCCAAGGCTCACCATTTGAAGTGACAAGCCCTGAGACTGGAAAACTTTTGTTCATTCGAATGTTCAAGTTGAAATTTTCTTTTGTTCAAACATTTACTCATGTTAAACGTTGTTATCTCATTAATGCATCGCATATGTCTGTTTTGAAGCAATATATTCGTATTCACTATATGCAAATTATTTTCATATTTTTTCTGATGATCAACGCTCGATTAATAATTCTAAGCCTCTTGAGGGAGGATGACGAAAACGATACCGCTATCTTTACAGTATGCTTTTGAACAGACCCCGCTGATGAAGTACAAGCATTGTTTCAAATCCTTAAACACTAGAGTTATAAGGAAGATAATCCCTCGTTAACCCCTCTGAGCCAAAGAAGTAGGAGTTTTTCTTTTCGAAATTTAAAACCCTTAATCATAACCTGGGGCAGGGTAGTTCTCTCAGTTGATCCAAGTGCATAACAAATGGCACCAAAGAGGTCCTTACAAAACAAAGAAAGACAGTGATGGTTCTGAATAGTCAATAAAGAAAGGCATTCATCATCTTCCAAAATAAAAACCCATAAAGTCGAAACCTATGAAGGAGACTTACAAAACTGGGGCATCCCACTGACTGTAATCACAAAAGAACAGTTCAGGCAAAAATAGGGATAACAAAGTCAAGAAAAAGAAAGAGGTCATACAAACCCTCAACAATAACAAAAAAGAATGACTGCCTATTCAGAATAAATCATCAACACCCGAATCATCACCGGAAAATCAGAGCAAAGACTCAAACAAGGTCTAACGTATGATCAACTGAGTTTAGGTTTGGAGAACATCACTAAGAGCGGGTGGGTACAAATAAAATTTGAGCCTTTGTCCTTTGTTTCTTAAACCGTGAACCAAGCCACGTTATAACCCTTAAAAGTCCTAGCTGAAGCATGGGTTAGTTCGAAAGCATACTGTTACGAAAGGTATCCTGACTCCTTGAGTCCTACGGTAAATACGGAGTTGACATCACGTTTTACAAACATTCACTTGTTTTATGAAAAAGAATGCATTTTCAAAATCTTCAAGACAGACATAAGCTTTGCATTTTTGATATAACATTATTTGCATATGACTATTTGTTTGAACAGCAGGGAAATTCGCACGATGAAAGCCTAGTGAGCAGAAGCATTTCCAATCAAGGGGCAGTCTAGCCAAGATTCGGAGAATCTCTCAAGAGGCCAACCAGCTTGGGGCAAATCTCCATCTGGATCACCCGGGGCATTCTGACAACGAATCTTGCCTGATCAAACGCCTTCTGGTGGCATGACAAAACACCTCTAACAGGGGCAACTCCCTACATTCTGAAAGCACGGACATAGTCGAAAAGAATACTACGCGTAATTAAAGACCCGCTAGGCTGACATGCCTAGGCAAAAATAAGGGCTTCCCGGCGAACCAAAAGGGTTCGGGAAAAAATAAGGGATGAAATGAAAACAGCTGTACACCCGGCAAGTCGAAAACCTGAAAAGGCGGCTTGGGCAAAAATGGGTATCCCGGTGGATTGAAAACCCGAAAGGGCGGTCCAGGCAAAAGTTAGGGATCAGAGCGTACGACTATGTCATGTCATCTCGTCACTTGCCTACCAGAAGAAGATTGGTCAAATCGGCAGTCATCAAGCACTTCCACAGGTATCTTCCTCTCCCACATCAGAAACAGGGGCAATAAAGAGTTGTCTAAGGAATCTGATTGTTCTGTCCTCCAAGGTATCAAGGTAGGTTCGGTGGAAGAACATAACCAGTACATCTTAATTCCCCAGAGAGTGAGCCAGCAAGTCAGTGCACTCTCTCCAAGCAAAGCTACTATCAAACTTAAGGAAAGTTGAGTATCTTCCAGCAAATCTCAACATTCCCCAGCAGCATATATATTCCTAACAAGCATCTCCGGCAGTCTTGGTCTAAAGATTGTTCCCCGGCGGCATACCAGGCATTCAGTGGAATCACTTCCCCCGCAGTTCAAAACTTCCCCAAGAGAGTCCAATTTGCTTCCCCAGGAAAGTTGGAATCCATCTCCCCAAGCCGTAAGCTTATCCCCAGTAGATTCTGGAAGCTTATCCGCACAGAGCACGAACGCGTCGCCCGGCTTTATTCAAAGAGTTATTTCCTTACTAGGATATAACTGGGTTATCCTCAGCCAAAAGCCACGGAAAGGTCGTCGTCAACACAGTTTCTTCTTATCCCCAGCGAAGTCTATCAACACTTCCGACACAACAAGGGTATCCCCAGCAAGTTATTATCAACATTCCAGCAAAGTATCTCTCTCCCCACAGAGTGTTGCTCCCCAGCAAGATCACTAGAGTACTTTTCTCCCCGCAGAGTTATCATTCGCCAAGTTTATTCCCCAACGGAGTTATCTTCTCCTACCGGTATTCTTGCAACTATCATCCCCGGCGGAAGCAAAATCTATTCTTCAACATCAGCCCAGGAGTGACTTCCTGGCACCCGTCAAGGATTTACTTTCCTAGACGAAACATACATTCCTAAACATCATATACATCATCATAGCATGCATATACGCATCATACCTTACAAGTCTCATTTATGTTGAGAACATCATTGCTTGATCCATATCACGCATTGCATATGACTGACCTTTACCTTTCAGGAAATGTTCAGTTAAGTTCTCAATCATATTTCAAGACCTTGTCTGGTTCAGTTAAATCGACTCCAAAGATTTTACTGGTTATTATACAGTCAAAGGCGTTCTCTGGTCTAGTTAAACCAACTCCCAAAGGTTTTTCTTTTGAAGACTCAGTTGAAGACTCCAAAGACCTTGTCTGGTTCAGTTAAATCGACTCCAAAGATTTTCCTGGTTATTATCCAGTCAAAGGCGTTCTCTGGTCTAGTTAAACCAACTCCCAAAGGTTTTTCTTTTGAAGACTCAGTTGAAGACTCCAAAGACCTCGTCTGGTTCAGTTAAATCGACTCCAAAGATTTTCCTGGTTATTATCCAGTCAAAGGCGTTCTCTGGTCTAATTAAACCGACTCCTAAAGGTTTTTCTTTTAAAAGACTCAGTTGAAGACTCCAAAGACCTTGTCTGGTTCAGTTAAATCGACTCCAAAGATTTTCCTGGTTATTATCCAGTCAAAGGCGTTCTCTGGTCTAGTTAAACCAACTCCCAAAGGTTTTTCTTTTGAAGACTCAGTTGAAGACTCCAAAGACCTTGTCTGGTTCAGTTAAATCGACTCCAAAGATTTTCCTGGTTATTATCCAGTCAAAGGCGTTCTCTGGTCTAGTTAAACCAACTCCCAAAGGTTTTTCTTTTGAAGACTCAGTTGAAGACTCCAAAGACCTTGTCTGGTTCAGTTAAATCGACTCCAAAGATTTTCCTGGTTATTATCCAGTCAAAGGCGTTCTCTGGTCTAGTTAAACCAACTCCCAAAGGTTTTTCTTTTGAAGACTCAGTTGAAGACTCCAAAGACCTTGTCTGGTTCAGTTAAATCGACTCCAAAGATTTTCCTGGTTATTATCCAGTCAAAGGCGTTCTCTGGTCTAGTTAAACCAACTCCTAAAGGTTTTTCTTTTGAAGACTCAGTTGAAGACTCTAAAGACCTTGTCTGGTTCAGTTAAATCGACTCCAAAGATTTTCCTGGTTATTATCCAGTCAAAGGCGTTCTCTGGTCTAGTTAAACCAACTCCCAAAGGTTTTTCTTTTGAAGACTCAGTTGAAGACTCCAAAGACCTAGACCGGTTCAGTTAAATCGACTCCAAAGATTTCTTATCCAGCCCAAGGCCTTCTCTAGTCCAGCTAAATCGACGCCAAACAGATTTTTCTGATGAAGACTCAGTAGAAGTTATCCAAGGTTTTCTCAATGATTGCTATTGAGATTGTAATCGCCTATGGTTCTCTCCCCGATCCTGCGGAGATGGTAATTCCCACCAAGATTCTCTCAATGTTTGCTGTTGAGGTTGTAGTCGCCTATGGTTCTCTCCCCGATACCGCGGAGGTGGTAATCCCAGATTTCGCTCAATGATTGCTGTTGAGGTTGAAATTATCCAAGATTCTCTCAATGTTTGCTGTTGAGGTTGTAGTCGCCTATGGTTCTCTCCCTGATCCTGCGGAGGTGGTAATCCCAGATTTCGCTCAACGATTGCTGTTGAAGTTGAAGTTATCCAAGATTCTCTCAATGATTGCTATTGAGGTTGTAGTCGCCCATGGTTCTCTCCCCGATACTGCGGAGGTGGTAATCCCAAGATTCGCTCAATGATTGCTGTTGAAGTTGAAGTTATCCAAGATTCTCTCAATGATTTCTATTGAGGTTGTAGTCGCCTGTGGTTCTCTCCCCGATACTGCGGAGGTAGTAATCGTCCCCAGATTCTCTCAGCGTTACTGTTGAGGTTGAAATGGTTCAAGATTCTCTCAGTGTTCCTGTTGAGGTAGTAATCATCCAAAGTTCTCTCACCGTTCCTGTTGAGGTAGTAACCATCCCTGGTTCATTCATCGCCGTTTGAAGCTCCAGATCCAGCTCCTGTAACCAGTCAGGACACATCTACATAAGAGTTTGAAGACCAGCTGTTGTAACGGGTCAGGTAATCTTTTTCTTTTGCAGGTACGCAAGTTCTCGCTAAGGAATCTCTTACGCGATCGACATCCAGATGGCATCTATAAGCCCATCCACCCTCCAGCATCTCTTAGCATGGCATCTATAAGCCCATCATCCTATCCATCAATCTCCAAATGGCATCTATAAGCCCATTCCCCCATCACACTACTATGTGAGCACAAATTTCTGGGCACTCTAGTGTTCAATCATCTTCCACCTTCGGATTACGAAAGGCACGTCAGCCAATCTGCATCCTCAGGTCTAAGAAGATTGAACAGGGGCAACTGTTGTACCCCAAAATTTGCCCTCCCATATTTCTCAAAACATTTCAAGAAAAATTCACAAGTCCAACCCGGCGCGTCATATTCAGGTATTCTTTCGCCAAGATATCTCTGATAACGTATTCTCAAATTCAGGTTCGGCTCAAGAGTCAATTCTTTAAAGAAGGTATCCGAATGTGTGAGTTTTCTCGAAGAAATATGGTGAAAAAGTGTGCTGAAAGTGCAGTTTTTACGCGCTAAAAAATTCATAACTTGAAGATCGTGACTCGTTTTGAACCCGTTCCGGTGGAAAAAATTCCGTCTTGACATTATCTACGTTTTCATCTCTCACGGCTGGAAGCCAATTTCGATCAGAAGGTCTTCAAAAATGTGGATTTATCAAGTATTTTCGTACAGAAAATTTGTGACAGAAGTTTATTTGCGTCATGTTCAGAAAATCATAACTTGGTCGATTTTCATCGTATCGAGCTGGTTCCGGCGCCAAAATTTCAAAAATTGAGTTGGCTACATTTTCACAGGAGGTATCGAGTTTGAATGGTGTTCAAAAGGCCTTCGTTTTTTGCTCAGAGTGCGTGACACGCTGAAAATCCTGAATGCTGAATATTATTTCATCTGGGCCGAAACTTCGAAAATTCATAACTCGGTCAATTTTTATCGGATTGGGCTCATATTTTTACACAAGGTCCCTGACTCATAGATCTACAACTTTGCTTCAAAAGTCGAGACCAAATTATGCACCGATCAATACCATTTTTTTATTGAAGAACGTGTCAGAGTCGACACTGGAGCCCAAAATAAGTTTGTCTGAGCTGAAACTTCAAAAATTCATAACTAATTCACCGTTTATCCGATTGAGTCGATTTTTGGATAGGAGTTAGTTCTCGATGTCGGCTACATTTTGTTTTCACATTTCAACTTCAAAAAATGCACTTAAGTCCCTGCGATTTAGCCTGGAAAGTGACGAATTCAAGTGAATATTGGAGGCCCAATTGCACATTCAAAGCCCATTTGCTTTACCCTAATTTCCATTATATAATCACCTTCTTTTCACACAAACCAGAAGAGAAAAAGAGGAGAAAAGAGGAGGAAAAGAGAGAAAAAAAACCTTGCCACAACACTGTCTTCAGTAAGGGTAAGGCTGGCTTGATCTCCATGATCCTAATTTTCCAGTAAGGCATAAAAGCATTCATGTCACTAATTTTCCAGTGAGGGTAAGATTGATTTGATCTCCATGATCAAAAGGGTATAATCATTCATACATGCCATATTGTGCCTAAACATTAAATTTCTTCATATGTTGGTTTTATTTGAATTTTTATGATTTTATTTAATGTGTTCATGAGGTTCAACACTGCAGATTTAGACAGGATCCCATGCAGGTTCATTAAGGAACGTTGAGGCCAAAACACAAATGGCCAAAAGCCAAAAGCCAAATGGCCAAAACAGAACATTTTACACATGACACCAATACATGGCGAGACAGACATCCTGAGAAGATTAAGGAACGTTGAGGCCAAAGCGCAAATGGCCAAAAGCCAAAAGGCCAAAGTAGAACAACTTATGCATGATGAGGCCAAAAGCCAAATGGCCAAACCACTCCAATTCACCTCCAAAAAGGGGACAGAAACCCCCCAAGGTATTGTATTTTCTTTCTTTTCCTTATTTTATTTATTTCAATTATTTCTTTTTTTAATTAATTCCTTTAATTTAACTTATTTTCATAAAATATAAAAAATAGTAAAAAACAGAAAAGTCATAAAAATCAAAATATATTTATTTAATTAATATTTTTTGTAAATAAATTTCACTAATAATTAATTATTTATTTTTATAAATCAAAATTGCATGTAAATAATTAGATTAATTTTAGGTTTAATTTTAACATGTTTTTCTTAATAAATAAAAAAAATTAGAATTAGCGTTAATATTTTAATTTCATTTAATCTTTCTCATAAAAGTACATAAAAAACATAAATACCAAAAACTCAAAAAAAAAAATAATTTCTTTTTTCTCTTTAATTTCATTAGTTTAATCATTTAATTTAATTTCATTAAAAAGGGTCCAACGCCCTCGCTTCCAATTTTAATTCCAATTCGCGCATTTTATTTTATTTCTTATAATATTAATGTAATTCTCCCAAAGCCTTGTAAACTCGGACATTTTATTTCTTGCACTTTACTTCTTTATTTTCTGTCAAATCGGGTCCTGGATTAAATTTGGCAATATGGACCCGCGCCTTTGTAATAGTTTAGAACTTTTAATTTCCGCATCTTTTTAACTGTTAATAAATGCATGCAAGAATGAATGATAAAATAAAAACAAGTGCATAGATCACCTTGACATGAATAAGACAAAATAACTGAACATGACACACAAATCACACACCACCCCTAGGGTACGCCTCACTGTTGCCTTGCCTCGAAAGGTGATCGTCGAGTAGAGGATGTCTTAGTAAGTCCTCATGATCCGGGAACCTGGCATGAGGGTAGCTTCTAAGGTGTCTTCCTATTGCTCCGGTGATCACCATGTCCCGAACCTCGAATTGACCCGAACACCTCCAACGGTGGTGCTACCTACCTCTCAATGGTGGGATGGCACTACTTTAAAGGACATTTACACAGACGAATTCCTTAGGGTAGGTAGACGACTCTAGATACTTGCTCTAAATTTCAAAACAAATCAAAAATACTTTTCACACCGACACCTTTTCAAAAAGCTTTCGAAAGCAACTTTTCAAACACTCTTGAGGACCGATACAAGAGTCGAACTAAAATTTTCAAAGAAACTTTTTTAAAACCCACATTGAAAAGCAAACAACCCTTTTTGAAAACACAATGAGCAAGTATCTAAGAGCCCATGGATAACCATGGATAGAAAGGGTGCTAACACCTTCCCTTTTTATAACCTATCTCCCGAACCGAGAGCAATCTCTTTAAGGAATTTTTCTGTGCTTTTGTCCTTTCCATTTGGAGAAAATAAAAGACGGTGGCGACTCTTGCTTCCGCGACATTTCGCGAACCAGCGTTAAACAGTCAGTTCCAGATCCACCGATCACAGTGACCAACAAAACAAATCCCAGATTAACACCTGTAACATGCCAGGAAAACTATTTGTTGGACAGCTTGATTGTAGATTAACGCCTGAAACAAGCTAGGAGAACTATTTACATAAGAAGATTGAAGATTAATACCTGTAACGAGCTAGGAAAACTATATTTCTTTCTCAGGTCAGAGATTAATACCTGTAACAAGCCAAGATGACTATCTCAATGACCGACAAAAACAAGTTCCAGATTAATATCTGTCAAAGCCAAGACAACTATCTGTGGACGACTCATTATAGATTAATACCTAAAACCAGATAGGAAAGCTATCTACATGAGCAGATTGAAGATTAATACCCGAAGCAAGGAAGGAAAACTATCTTTATTTCTAAGGTCAAAGAGTAATACCTGTAACCAGCCAGGACAACTACCTCAATGACCGACAATTTTCAAGTTCCATATTAATACCTGAAACCAGACAGGACAACCATCTGCGAGTAGCTGATTGTAGATCAACACATGAAACTAGACAGGAAAACTATCTACATGACTAGACGAAGTAATCTTACACAAGCTCCTTCTCATATATCTCCGGATGCAGGCTAACACGGACTCATCCTGGAATATCCCTACACAGGCTCTTTCTAATATATTCTCAGATAACAGTTAATTCCATTATCCCCAAAAAGTTACTATGAAGCCTGGATTTCAAACAGAAAACAACAAATTTCATCTCTCTAGAGATAACTCTTCAGCAGAGCCTTGGACAACTGAAGTTCCTAGAATCTATTCCCCACAGAGTTTTCCTCAAGCAGAAGAACAACAGAAACCCACATTGCCCAGCATACTCCTCCTCGGACAGTAGGAACAAGAACTCCCAAAGGGACCATGTGTGAAATTAGCATCTATTTTATATGACGTCATTAAGCTCATCTCCGACGACTCTCTGTCATCTTCTCTAAATGGCATTTGTAAGCCCATTCCCGTCATCATCAACTAACAGTGTCACTTCATACGAGTGCAAATTCCTAGGCACACTAGTGTTCAATCACCTTCTACCTTCAGATCACAAAAGGCAGACAAACCAATTTAAATCCTCAGGTTTAAGAATATTGAACAAGGGCAACTGTTGAACCCCAAAATTTTCCCTCTCATGTTTCCCAAGGTTTTCTCTATTATATGGGTGGTTACAAACACTTTCCTAGAGAAAATGAAATTTTTGAATGTTAGCAAAGTGTCTTTCGATTGGAAATTCAGCAATGTCCTTCGATTGGCATCTGAACATGGTATTTTAATTGGCATCTGAGCAAGCTTCGATTGGGCGCTGAACTTCCTTCGATGCAAGCCTGATTCACAAGCTTCGATTAGGTGTTAGGCCCCTTCGATCAAGTTCAAATCACAAGGCTTCGACTGCGCATTGGTTTCTCCAGGCTTGCCTTTAATTCACAAGGCAGCAATTTCCTCCATGCTTGCTTCGATTCACAAAATAGTAGTCCCCTGCAGACAAGCTTCGATTGGACATCTAAAGACCCATTTGAAAAAGCTTTAGTCCACAAGTATCATTCCAGAAGGGCCTTTTTTGTGCTTGCCTTTAATGCATAAGGCACATACACCCTCTTCAACTTTCCTTCAGTGCACTAGGCAAATACTCCCTTTGTGCGTGCCTTCAGCGCACAAAGCAAGAATCTCCTACAAGTTTGTTTCGATTCACCAGTAGTGAACTCCTGCATACCAGCTTCAATTAGGCGCTGAGTATCCTTCGGTCAAGCTTAGTTCACAAAGCTCCCACTGGGAAAAAGGCCCCTCCATCTTGTCATCAGCACATGTATGCCTCTTCATGCTTATTTTTGGTCTATTAGGCAAAAAGCTTCTTCATGCTTGCCTTGGTTTCACAAGGAAAAGACCCATCAACTTGCCTTCGATCTACAAGGAAAAGACCCATCAACTTGCCTTCTATATACAAGGAAAAAGGCCCCTTTCACTGGTCTTTGATTCACAATACAAAGGGCTACACATGCCTTATTCACAAGGCAAAGGCCCCCTCTTCAGCTTGCCTTCAACACACAAAGCACAAGAAATTTTCAAAACATGAGCTAAGCATCTAAGAGCCCGTAGATAACTATGGATGGAAAGGGTGCTAACACCTTCCCTTTCCATAATCTACCCCCTCACTCAGAAAATTCTCGAAAAGGTATTTTTATGTTCCTTTCACCCTTTCCTTAATTTGGATAAAGAAAAGTCGGTGGAGACTCTTGCTTAGCGCAACATTTGCGAACACAAATGCAAAAATAATATTAATAGTCGGTTCTTCCACTGTATCACACCCAGCAATAGTTCGGGATTTACTTTCCCAATAAAAAATGTTATGCAAAGCTAGGAATGCGCTTCAACGGCATCTCACATCATACATCATAGCATATGCATATGAAACACATATAGCATGCTCTCATTTTATTTAAGAACATCATTATGCAATACACTACATACATCATGACATTGCTTAAATGTTAACTCTATCTTTTTAGGTAAAGTTCATAAGCAGACGAACATCATCAACAATTTTCTAACAGGTCACAGAGTAATGCATGAAATAGGACGGGGCGACTATCTACATGACCAGAAAATTTCCTTCAGAAACTGAATTCTGACAAGCATTTCCCTCAGAGGCTAAATCTGACAAGTAGCTACTTAAGCACTTTCCCCAGAGAGTCAGTCTAAAAAATATCTCTTCTGGATGAAGTCGGGCGTAGACATTTTCTAGTACATCACTCAGATGAAGTCAAACGTATATTTCCTTCTAATACTCTTTTGGAAAAAAGTCAGGTGTAGACTCCTTCCAATACCTCTTCTAGTTGAAGTCAGGCATAGACTCATTCCAAACATATCTTCTAAACAAAGTCGATCATTGACTCATTCTAGTATATCATTTGGATAAAATCAAGCGTAGATTTATTCTGGTTTTCTTTTGGACAAAGTCGGGCGTAGACTCATTCCAACATATCTTTTAGACAAAGTCGGGCGTAGGCTTATTCTAGTATATCATTTGGATAAAATCAAGCGTAGATACACTCTGATATTCTTTTGGACAAAGTCGGGCGTAGACTCATTCCAAACATATCTTCTAGACAAAGTCGAGCATAGACTCATTCTATTACATCATTCAGATAAAATCAAGCGCATATTCACTCTGATATTCTTATGTACAAGGTCGGATATAGACTCATTCCAAATATATCTTCAAAGACAAAGTTAGGCGTAGACTTATTCTGATATTCCTATCAATAATTACTCTGGATGGCATCTATAAGCCCATCTCTAACGACATCCCTTCACTATCCAAATGGCATCTTTAAGCCCATTCTCAGTATACTCAACCAATAATTTTATCTCTTGCACAAGCGAGTGCAAATGTCTGCGCACTTAAGTGTTCAATTATCTTCTACCTTCAAGTCATGAATGGTGGACATGCCAATCTAACTCTCCAGGTTTAAGAATATTGAACTGGGGAAGCTATTGTATCCCAAAATTTTCCCTCCCATTTTTCTTCAAGACATTCTCATGAGGTCCTCATATGTTCAAGTTGGCTCAAGAATTGATCAGACACATTCTCCTTCTAAGCAATGGGTCCATAACCAGGGTTTTGTGTTTCACAAGGAATATTGGGATTTCAAGGTCTCAAGTGGTTTTCATGGTTCTCCATAGGTCTCCAAGAATTCTCATGTCAAGTTTCAAGCCTTGTATCACAAGTTTACTCGGTCAATGGCTCAGATGACTGGAAATCAATTGTATTGGATTAAAAGTAAAATGTGGTCAACATACAGTCATACTTCATGATTTTTGGTCAACAACAACATTTTGAAGTCACATTCATCATTTGATCAAGGGTTGATCATGACTCCTCAAGAAAATCCCTCAAATCATCAAAAGTCAAAAGTTGCGAAATTAGGGTTTCCTTAGGAGAAGTCAACTGAACTTTGACCAAGCATAACTTTCACATTCTTCTTCAGATTTTCCCCAACCAAAGCTCATTTTGAATGGAATTAAATTCTCTGCAACTTTGTCTCTCTAAGCTCAACTCCAAAAAAATGCATCATTTGAGAGATATAAGACAATACATTACATGTCATTTCAAAAGTCAACAAAAAGACACTTTTTGTCAAGGCAACTTACATTAAGATAAAGTCTTCAAAATAAAAAAATGATCCACGTAGAGGTTGTAGAGGACATCTTGATCTTTCCAAAAAGTCTAAGATAAACTTCAAAATATAAAAAATGAGAGAGTTATGACCATTGAAAGTTGGGATATTTTGAGCAAATGCATGAAGTCCAAGTTGAGCAAGCTTGATATTTTGGTCTAATGGGCCATTGTTTAAGAGTCCAATCATGCTCTATACTCCTTATACACCTCAGAACTCATTCTTACACCCCTTGAATTTTTATTTTTATTTATTTTTTATTTTTATTTATTTTTTATTTTTATTAATTTAAAGTCAAAATAAAATAAGATAAAAATCATATTTTATTACAAGAGTCTAAGCCCATCATATCTTTGCCCTAATTTTCTATATATATTCATATCAATTCAGACATCAAAGGAGAACCCTTACATACGAGAAAACCTTGCCATAAATTTTCAAAAAAATATCAAACTTTTTCAAGAACCCTAGAATTTCCAAACTCTTGTTGCAACCCCTTTCACTACAAAACCTTCATTCCGTTCTCTCCCAGCAAGCATATAGAGTAAGTTTGGAGAAAATTTGATGGTCCAAAATATGTGAATCGCATTACATGGCATCGCTGGTTTTCATAATGTGCATGATGTTCATATCTTGATTTTTTTTATTTGCTTTAACCAGTACTAACGTCCCTAATATGTTTATGAGGTTTAATAGTGCAAGTTTGAACAATCATGGAGGTCCCATGCATACGGAATTGTGAACCACCATACTAGCACTAATTACACACGTTTTAACCATAGCTCTTAATACCTTGTGTTTTAGCCCTCAAAATGCTCCCATTGGATTCACAGCCTCTGTTTTAGGGGGATAGGACACTGTTGGATCACTAACACTTTGGTTTTTGCAAGATTTAAAAAAATAGGTCGCTGGAGAACTTGACCGAAGCTAGAGCTCCAGCACTTCTCTGGTCAATTTATTTATTTACATATTCTATATTAATTGATTCAGTTATGTTAAGTGATGTATAGCCACCCCAGTGGTAGAAACACGCGCGCTAAGTCACTCTTCTCCCAGGTCACGGGTTCGATCCCCAGTTTTGCCAATTTTTTCAATATTTTCGTTATTTGTGCAGGTTTATCATATGGCGCATTGAACTTGCTATCTTGACACAACCATAGTGTAACACCCCAATTCTATCCGGCAATTATAAATGTAAATTAGAGTTATAATCATTCATGCAAACGAATCAGGATGCCACAAATTCAACTTTAAAAACACATTGCGTTCAACGTGGATATGTAACACTTTAAAACTTCAGATGAACCATCGGCATAATACTTTACTCTCTTAATTCAACAATTTAAACATCTACACAACATAATTCATAATGACATCTTTATCCATCATTCCAGTAACTTCAAAACAACACATACTTAACAACGATCAAATTAAAGTTCAACAACTAAAATAATGAACAATTAAAAGCAACAAGCGTTCATCCCCCCGAGTGTTACATATCAGAGCAATGACACCGACTCAAACTACTGAAGTTATACAGTGTGATACGGTGGGAAAGAACAGACTGTTTTGAAATGTTGGTTTGTGTTTTGCGTTTGTTTTTGCAAAATGTCGCGGTAAGCAAGAGTCGCCACCGTCTTTTATTTTATCCAACAAGGAAAGGAAAAAAGCACAGAAAAATTCCTTTTTCGAGATGTTTCTTGGGTCTGGGGGTAGATTATAGAAAGGGAAGGTGTTACCACCCTTTCTATCCGTGGTTATCCACGGCCTCTTAGGTACTTGCTCAAAGTGTTTTCAAAATTTGCTTTTCTTTGTGTTTTTGGGTTTGAAAAGAGTTTTTGTTTGAAAGGTGTAAGTGCGAAAAGTTTTATTTTGTTTTTGAAAGGAGCAAGTACTTAAGAACCATCTACCTACTCGAAAAAGGAATCAAGTTGTGCTAATATCCTTTAGACAATGCTATCCCACTATGAATGAGTAGGTAACATCGTCGTTGGAGTTTAAGGGTCAATTCGATTAAGGGACGTGTGGTCACTAAAGCAACGTAAGGATGCCTTAGTGGTAACCCTAATGTCTTAGATCATTTTTCCGAGGCAACCGTTTTGAGGCAACTATGATCTTTGGACAAGAGGGCGACCTCTAAAACTTCCTATACTCAATGACCACGTTCAAAGGCAACCAAGTGAGGTGTACCCTAAGAGTGCGTATATGCGAGTGTGTTATTTCGGTTAATTTTATCTTTGTACATGTTAGTGGTTATCTATGTTGATTTTAGGTTAAAGATTTGATCTTGTCATGCATTCCCTATTACCAAACATCTAACAGTTAATATTTTGCGGAAATTAAATTGCGGGAATTATATCTAACTATTACAAGGCGTCAGGTATTTACATCGCCGAAAACAACCCTTGAAATTAAAATGCGAAAAATAAAAGAAAGCGATAAAAATGTCCTATTAAACTATTACATTCCGGAAACAATTATATCAATATGGTAAAATGGATCACGTGCGGAAAATTAAATCGAATGCGAGTTTTTTAGGGTTTTGACCCTTTTTTGAAAGAAAGTTATTTTTTTGTTATTTTTTGAATTAAAAGGAAATAAACTAAGTTAATTAAATTAATTAATTAATTAATTAAAAAAAAGATATTTTTGGATTTTTGAGTATTTAAAGAAATAAAATAAAATTTGATCAAAGTTAGTAAAAACCTAATTATCTAAATTAATTTTAATTATTGCAAAAATATTAAAGTTATTTCCTAATTAACTAAATTAATTGAATTAATATTTATTTACAAAAATAAAATGCTGCATTTAATTTTAATAAATAAAATATATTTTTCTGTTTTTGATTTTATTAAGAAAAAGATTAATTGGTTATAAAAATAATTAATAAAACAAAACAATTAAATGAAATAAAAAGATGAGATAGAAAAAGCCCAGGGGGGTTCAGGCCCAATTTGGAGGTTTAGATGGCAAGCTGATGGCCTAATTTGAATTGGCCTGTGTTGAGTTTTGGATTCTCCACGCGCATGTTGACTTGAGAGCTTAATGGACCTTCAGCCTGAGTCACCAGATCTGGCCTTGGGTCATCTGGTGCTTTGATATTTGATGGCGTATTGTAGTCCACAACTCTTGAAAAGCGCTGGAACATCTGTGGAAAAATAATACAATGTAATTTGGTGGACCTAGGATTCGAACCCAGGTCCTGTTAGCCAATGAACACACGCATTTTCCACTGCATCACTACGTTTCATTTGTTATCATAATAGACAATGAATATTATATGGGAAACATCAATAATATGCCAGAAAATTAAAAAACGCGCGCCAAGTGTTTAAATGGGCCAATTGGAACAGGCCACGTCTTCGTCTTCTCCACTGAAACCTGGTTTTTTTACCTGCAGATTTACATTCGCAGCTAAATCCATAGCTGCATCCTAAAATTAGTTATAGGCTATAAAAATGCAAACCAAGACCATGGACATGTTCGTCTTCCTCTCCTGATTTCATCCATGTCCATTAATAGGGTTGATTTTACCTGGAAAAGAAAAGCCCAAAAATACAAACCAAGAACCCTAGATTCGGGTATGGCTCTACAGGTCATATAAACACAATTGGTTAATGCAGAACGCTTCTAAATGGAACGATGAACATGAATATGTAAAGATTTTTGCCAAAAAGTGCATGAATGTGAGGATACGATTTCAACTGCAGAGCGGTTTTCAGGGAGACTTACAGCGCGATTCAGCAGGTATGGGGATTGGTTTTGAGTTGGCTTCGCTTTAGTGATGACCCAGCAATAGACTCACATTGAGTTTTGGCCTTGAAAACACCTCTATGCTTGACTTCAGTTTCAAGCTTTTCCACATTTTTTCAAGTTTTGATTTTTGGGATTCTGCAGCTTCCAGCCTCTGATTCGTGTGCCTCTAGCTTGTATATGTATAAAGCATTGGATTAGGTCAAGAATTTGGACTTGAATCTTTGTGCAATGATGCTTGAAGATGTGATTTAATTCTCCATTAAAAAGCTTCCAAATTGGTCCAAAATCCAATATTTGTGTACATGAAAAGCTTGATACGGATTTGATTCCATTGATGATGAGGATTAGGTCCTGAAATAGCCAAAAGGAAATCAAATAATCAATGTTTGGATTTTATATGATTTAAATTGATTTAAAATGCAATAATTCATTAAAAAATCAAATTAAATAATAAAATTGATAAATGGTCATGAGGCTGAAGCTAGGACACATGTGTAGTGTGACAAGATCAAATTAAGTGGAAAAGAATGGGCCCCTTTGACAAAATTTGAAGTTTTGGGGATAGTTGACTTTTGGCAATTTTGGAAAAATGTCCAACTTCAACAATGCATAACTTCTTCAATTTTTAACTTTTGGAGGTGTTCTTGGACGTTTTAGAAATCTTGAGATGTCCTATAACCAACCCTTTTGGTCTCATAGCATTTTGATATTCCATGCTCAAGTTATAAGCTTTGGCAAAAAAGGTGTTTTTGTTGACTTTCAAAAATGACCTATAATGTCAAAATTTGTATCTTTTTGTGAGTTCATTTCTTGATCCTGGGGTATGAATATGGATTGTAGGAAATTGCATACTATTCAAAATGAGCTTTGGATGGGTCATTTCTCATAAAGTATGAGAAAGTTATGCTTGGTAAAATTTGAGTTGACTTTTTCTACAAAACCCTAATTTAGCAACTTTTGAATCTTGATGAATTTTGAGCAATCCTTGATGAATCATGATCAAACATTGATCAAATGATGAATTATCCTTCAAAATGAGAATGTTGACAAAAAATCTTGAAGTTTGACTGTTTATAGGTCACAGTTGACTTTTGCCCTAGCATTGTCGATTTTTGGACCTCTTGAGCAATTGACTGACAAAACTTCCTCTGCAAGGCTTGAAATTTGACATGGATGAACTTGAGAACATATTAGGACATTGTGGATCACTTGAGGTCATTTGGATTCAAGGACCTTGATGCAACACAAAACCCTAATTTGAGATTGACTGCCTTAGGAGATGACTTGACTGTCCAACTCTTGAGCAATCTTGAGCCACTTGGGGACTTTTCTTGCAATGTTTTGAGAAAAATGGGAGGGAAAATTTGGAGTACAACATACAGCCTTCACTCTCAATTACCTTAACGTTACCAACGTAAGGGTAACATTCAAATAGAAGGGAGAGATATCTAACAATATAATAAAACGTATGATAATTAATATATTAAATTAGATCACATAACATCACCACTTCTCATCTTATAAACAACAATAATCACAACAGAAATACCAACAATATACACATTCACTGCATCAATACACAAATTATTTATGCAATCATATAATGCGACTCAATACTATGCAAATGCATGTGGTACCATTGGAGCATAACTCCCATCTTAAAAATCTGCCAATAAATAGATGCATCAACAAGGCATGAGACTTCATCTTAATATTCGCCAATATAGGCCATCTTAACGAGCATAAGCTCCATCTTGAAATGAAATGTATGCGACACAATCATGAATGTACTGACAACACCTAAATCAACAACATCTCAACACAACATCATCGTTGGCCATAAGCCTACATCTTAATAGCTGCCAATTATTAGAGGCATCTCAACATCTTTCATCAACATCGTTCATAAACATCATTTATCATCATAAATCATCAAACATCATTTATACATCATAATTCATCAAACATCATTTATACATCATAGTTCATCAAACATCGTAATTCATCAAGCGTCATTTATCATTAACAACTCAGCCATACAACAATACAACAGTAGATCGTCAATCTCGCAATGTTGGCCATGGGCCTACAACATGATATTGCCTATAATTAATTAATCATTTAAGGTATACTTCTAAATTTCCAAACCTATACATATTATTCATTCTGTAATACTACATTATTATCCTCATTAATCCTACTGTTACAAACTAAACAGTAGTCTATAATCATCTCATCATCATCATTCTTCACAAAAATCAACATAGTGATTAACGCGGGAATTAACTCTAATCCTAATTTGGATACTAGGATTATCCTCCCTATTATTCATTTTAATCCTTAAGAATGAATTTCATCGCGTTAGCTATTCAATGCTTCGAACAACACCTCAAACGGAGTCCGAAAACTCATGTTACAGCCTTTTCAAACTGATTATGTCAAAAACCAGACTACATGGATCGACGCGTAATGTTTTAGGTCGACGCGTACTGGAATGAACACGCTACATGAGTCAACGCGTACTCCCTTTGGATCGACTCATACTGAGTCTGCAACACTACATGTATCGATACATGCTCTTACGTATCGACTCATCATGAGTCTAATACCTGCATGTATCGATGCATGGCTTCTTCGTATCGACTCATCCTGAGTCTAAAATCCTTCATGCATCGATGTATGACGTTTGGGGTCGACACATACTATTCTGTCATGGATATTTTCTGCGATTTCATTGTGTTTTCACTGTGGATTCCATGCTTTAGGCCCTAAAAACATCCTTTAATCATAGATAATCATCAATTATAAATATCTTATAATTCTACATCAATTATACAACATTAGGGCATCATTATTCATATTTCAATCATCGATTCTCATTATACAACAACATATAATTCAATCATGAACAAGACAACATTTTCACATCTAATCCCATAAACCAATAATCATAAACCCTATTATAGAGTCAGAACCCCGCCCTTACCTTGGATTGAATGTTGCTCTATGACTTTTCCGGTTGATTTCCATTCTACGTCTTTTCCTCCTTTCCAACAACTTTCACGTTCTCTTCTTCCAACCCTTATTCTTTCTCTCTTACTGCTTCTTCTTTCTTTTTATTTCTACAATAATAAAATAACCCTATTATTCTCTGTATTCCTTAATGGGCTTAAGACTACTACACCCCCTTATTACTACTTCTATCCTTTAAAATAAGCCCACATCAAATAATATTATCCTTCTCATATTATTCCACAACTTAATAAAATAATTAAATCCAACTAATCACAAAACAACATCTAACATAACAACACAACATCACAAATATTCCAAAAATAATTTAATTAAATAATTAATTAAATTACGGGTGTTACAACTCTCCCCCACTTAGAATATTTTCGTCCTCGAAAATTTACCTTAATCAAACAATTCAGGATAGGAGTCTCACATCTTGCTCTCCAACTCCCAAGTCATACTTTCTCCGTCACCCCCTAGCCAAACCACTTTAACCAAAGCAATCTCTTTGCTCCTCAGAGTCTTTATTTCAAGATCTGCGATCCGTACAGGCATCGTCTCCACCGTAAGATTATCTCGTACTTGCACATCGTCCATATGAATCACATGAGAGGGATCTGAAATATACTTCCAGAGCTGTGACACGTGAAATACATCATGAAAATTCGAAAGATTAAGCGGTAAAGCCACTCTATAAGCAACATTCTCCATTCTCTCTGAAATCTGATATGGTCCAATAAAATAGGAAGTGAGCTTCTTAGACTTCAATGCTCGCCCAACACCAGTCACAAATGTAACTCTTAAAAACACATGGTCACCTGCTTGAAATTCTAAATGTTTCCTTCGCTTGTCATGATAACTCTTTTGTCTACTTTGGGAAGCTTTCATCTTTTCTCGAATCAACTTCACCTTCTCATTAGTCTCACGAACAAGTTCAGGTCCAAGTACTACACTTTCACCAGATTCATGCCAACGTAAAGGAGTTCTACATATTCAACCATACAATGCTTCAAAAGGTGCCCTCCCAATACTGGAATGGTAATTGTTATTATAGGTGAACTCTATCAACGGAAGATAAGTATCCCACAAACCTCCCTGCTCAAGAACACATGCCTTCAACAAGTCTTGCAACGATTGGATAGTCCGTTCAGTCTGACCATCTATCTGAGGATGATACGTTGAACTCAACCTCAACTTAAAACCCAATGCTTCTTGCAAACTCTTCCAAAAATCAGAAGTAAATCTTGGATCTTTATCTGATACAATGCACAAAGGAATACCATGCAGCTTCACAATCACACTAGTGTAAATCTCGGCCAACTTCGACACTGGAAAACTGATGTTAATAGGAATAAAATGAGCCGACTTTGTAAGCTTATCAACAATCACCCAAATCGAATCATATCCTTTTATAGTATTAGGAAACCCCATCACAAAGTCCATCGAAATGCTATCCCATTTCCATTCTGGAACTTCTAACAATTGCATCAACTCTGCTGGCTTCTGATGTTCAACTTTCGACTTTTGACAAGTCAAACATGCATACACAAACTGAGCCACGTCACTCTTCATTCCAGGCCACCAAAACAAACCTTTCAAATCTTGATACATCTTTGTAGCTCCTGGATGAATACTCAACTTACTTCTATGACTCTCTTTAAGTATCACTTTCTTCATCTCAGCATCATCAGGAATACAAATCCGGTTACGAAATCTCAACACACCTTGCGCATCTAGCTTAAAATCATTATTCTCAGATTGATCGATCCCAACCATCAAATCTACCAATTTCACATCCAACTTCTGAGCTTCTCTGATACTGTCTAGAAATTCATTATTAATCTTTAACATACCCAACATAACACTCTGCGGTGTCACCTTGCAAACTAAGCTCATATCTCTGAACTGTTCAATTAATTCCAATTCTTTAACCATCATTGTCGACATATGTAAAGTCTTTTGACTCAATGCATCAGCTACCACATTCGCTTTTCCTGGATGATAATTCAAACTGAAATCATAATTGTTGTACCCCAAAATTTTCCCTCCCATATTCTTCAAGATTTGCAAGGAGCATGCTTCAAAATCTCCCTAAAGGGTTGCACAGTTCAAAGGCCTCCTAACAGTCAAAAACTAGGGTTTTGGGTCTGGCAAAGAAATTGAAGTTTTCAAGGGTCCAATCAAGTCCCACATGCCTACAAACATTGTCAAGTATCCTCATGTCAAGTTTCAAGACTCACAACACAAAATTGCACAGTCAAAAACCCTAATTGCTCAACAGTCAACTGTAGGGGTAAAATGGTCATTTGACAGTCAAAAGTTCAAATTTTTGGTCAACATCTTATTTTGAAGCCACAAACATCATTTGATCAATGCTTGATCATGATTCTCAAAGCATGGCTCAAAAAGTCTCAAAATGCAAAAGTTGCCATATTTGGACAGTTGAAAAAGTCAACTGTAACTTGACCAAGGCATAACTTCCACATGGTTCATCAGAAAAATTCCATCCAAAGCTCATTTTTAAGAGAAAGACATTTCCTATAACTCCTCTTCACACTTCAAGTCCAAGAAATGCTCTCACAAAAAGTTATCAATTTCAACATTATAGGTCATTTTCAAAAGTCAACAAAAAGGCACTTTAAGTCAAAGACCATAACTTGAGATTGGTAAATCAAAATGACATGGGACCAAAGGCATTGGTTAGAGGACTTCAAGGCCTTTCCAAAATGTCAAAGAAAATGATCAAATCGTAAAAATTGAGCAAGATATGCCTTGTGGAAGTTGGGAAATTTTTGGGAATTTTGAAAAGTCAACTTTACTTCAAATGCCTCAAAATTGCTAATGGGCCGCAAATTCTTCCAAGAATCATCATCCAAAAGCTAGGAACGACCCATTGACCCAAAGGGGAGTTATTTTCTTATTTTTAATTAATTAATTGAATATTTAATCTATTTAATTCATTTAATCAAAATTAATTACAAGAAAAATACTAAAATAAGGTTTTCAAATCTTTTTGTGCAGTATAATCTCTCATCAAGGCCTAAGGATCTCGTTCACATCAAAAAAAGAAAGATTTGGTGCAAATTGGCATGTTCTTCATGAAGAAAATATTGAAAAAGATTCCATGGAAATCAAATATTGGATTCATCAATGCAAAGGGTTATGGACTCAAATTCTTACCCTAATTCGTCCCATACATATACAGGATGCTAAACCTAATCACAAAAACTTTGAAGCTGCGCTCAGAAAAGAATACACACTTTGCATTTTTTGTCATTTTTTTCAAAATTGATTTCACACATAGAGCGTGATTCAAAGCTTATAACCAATTCCAAAAGCTTTCTGAGGCTTTCCTGAACGTGATTCAATCTTTTTCCAGTCCTCACGCATCAAGAATTGGTATATAGAAGTCCAATTTTCTCAAACTTTTCTCATAATCGTGTTTTAATATATATGCCATATTCATGCATTCTAATAATAGTTTTGTACTAATATGCACTCCCTGAAGCTAATGGTGTATTTTAATTAAGTTTTTATAGCCTATATACAAAGTTGCCATGGAAGCTCGTTAGGTTTTCAGAGGTCAAAAATTAGGGCTTCACTCATATGGGAAAATTGAACCACAAGACCTGGACCATTAGACTCGTGACCTTCATACGAATTGATTACACATGTCGCGCTCAATTTATGAGCAACGGTGGCATAATCGCTATTATCATGTTCTTCATTTAGTGGGGGTTTAAAACCCCCGCTATCCATCTGTTTTTTTTTTCAGGCCAAAGCAAACGAGTGGAGAAGAAGATGAGGTGTAAGCCAGCGGTTGGTTGATTTGAAGCTTGGCGCGTTTTTTTTTATTATTACAGTCACTAATGCTGTTTCACATATAATGCTCATTGTTCAATATACATAAAAACCAACGCGCCTGGCTGAGTGGTTAATGTGTTGTCATGCAATCCATGGGACCTGGGTTCGATTCCCAGGTCCCCCATATTTCTCAATGCATTTTGTTTTAATGTGATTCAATGCAGTACACGCCCAGAATTCTACCATGCATCCAGCGCTGGAGCTTGCCACGCGTCTCAGAAGATGAATCCAAGGGCCAACACAGGATCTCCACCATGGGCATCAGTCAAACGTGTCACACGCATCCCAGAAAAGTCAACCAGGCCTCCAATAAATGGGCCAAATTGCTGGCAACTTACCTCCAAAATTGGGGTCAACACCCCCCATTGGTTTGCATTCTATTTTTCATTCTTTTTATTTTTTCTATTTTTGTTTTATTTAGTTTTATTTTAATTCTTTAAATTAATTTTTCATAACATAAAAATACCAAAAAAATCAGAAACTATAAAAATAAAAAATATGTTTTAATGTTTAATTCACTAACATTTTTGTAAATAAATTCAACAATTAATTTAATTTTAATTCTAGGTTTAATTTTAATGTTTTTTTAATAAACTAAAAAAATGTAGAATTAGGGTTTTAAATACTTTTATCCTTTTTTCTTTTCTTTTACCATTATTAATAATTAATTATTTATTTTGTAAATAAATTTGCCATTAAATAATTAGGTTAAAACTAGGTTAAACTTAAACATTTTTTTTAATTAAAAATAGTTTAGAATTAGGGTTTTAATTTCATTTAATTTTCTTACTAAAATCCATAAATACGAAAAACTCAAAAATAATTTCCTTTTCTCATTTAACTTAATTAATTTATTAATTGTAATTTAATTTCCTTAAAAGGGTCCAACGCCCTCGCATTCCCGAATTTACTTCTTCTCGCATTTTACTTTTATTTCTTTTTATGAATATAATGTATTTATCCCAAAGCCGTGTAATAGATTAATTAGGACATTTATCTTTCCGCATTTTTATTTTATTTCAAATCGGGTCTTGGATTAATTTGGCGATGTAGACCCGCGCCTTTGTAATAGCGTAGGACTTTTACCTTCTCGCATCTTTTAACTGTTAATAATTTGCATGAAAGAATGAATGCCAAAAATAAAAACAAAGCGTAGATCACCAATACATGAACAAGATAAACATATCTGAAAATGACACACCAATCACACACCGCCCCTAGGGTACGTCTCACTGTTGCCTTGCCCCTCGAAAAGTGGTCGTCGAGTAGAGGATGTTTTAGCAAGTCCTCATGTCCATGAACATGGCATGAGGGTAGCTTCTAAGGTGTCTTCCTATTGCTCTGGTGACCACAATGTCCCGAACCCTCGAATTGACCCGAACACCTCCAACGGTGGTGCTACCTACCTCTCAATGGTGGGATGGCACTACTTTAAGGACATTTACACAGACGAATTCCTTAGGGTAGGTAGACGACTCATAGATACTTGCTCTAATTTCAAAAACAAATCAAAACTTCTTTTCACACCGACACCTTTCAAAAAGCTTTCAAAAGCAATTTTTCAAACACTCTTGAGGACTGATACAAGAGTCGAACTGAAATTTTCAAAGGAACCTTTTTTTAAACCCACAGTTGAAAAGCAAACAAACAATTTTGAAAACACAAATGAGCAAGTATATAAGAGCCCATGGATAACCATGGATAGAAAGGGTGCTAACACCTTCCCTTTCTATAAATCTACCTCCCGAACCGAGAGCAATCTCTATAAGGAATTTTTCTGTGCTTTTGTCCTTTCCATTTGGAGAAAATAAAAGACGGTGGCGACTCTTGCTTCCGCGACATTTCGCGAACCAGCGTTAAACAGTTAGTTCCAGATCCACCGATCACAATAATCCTTTAACAATTCCAACCATCTTTGTTGCCTCATATTCAACTCCTTCTGGTCGAATAAATACATCAAGCTCTTATGATCACTAAACGCTTCAAATCTAGAACCATAAAGATAATGCCTCCAAATCTTCAACACAAAGACAACAGCAGCAAGCTCTAAACCATGTGTAGGATTGTTCTTCTCATGAGTCCTTAACTGCCTTGACGCATAAGCAACTATCTTATC
This sequence comes from Vicia faba, assembly GCA_948472305.1. Lineage (NCBI taxonomy): Eukaryota > Viridiplantae > Streptophyta > Magnoliopsida > Fabales > Fabaceae > Vicia > Vicia faba. The sequence continues at coordinate 76,112,375 of OX451741.1, forward strand.
ATTCTGCATAAGAACACCTCCTAAACCCATCTTAAATGCATCACAATACACCAAAAAAGGCTCTCCTGGATTAGGCAACATCAAAATAGTAGCTGATGTCAACCTCTTCTTTAATTCTGTAAAACTTTCTTCGCACTGAACATCCCATACAAAAGCTCTACCTTTACAAGTCAACTTAGTCAACAGAAGTGCCAAGTTAGAAAAACATTCGATAAACCTTCTATAGTAACCAAGTAATCCTAAAAAGCTTCTAATCTCAGTAGCTGACTTCAGAGTTTCCCATTGCAACACATCGTCAACCTTCGATGGATCTACAGCAATGCCACTACCTGAAATCACATGATCAAGAAAACTAACCTCCTTTAACTAGAACTCACACTTGGACAACTTTGCATACAACTTATTCTCCTTCAAAACTTGCAATACTACTCTTAAGTGTTCTGCATGCTCTCCTTCTGACTTAGAGTAAATCAAAATATCATCAATGAACACCACTACGAACCGATCCAAATAAGTATGAAAGATATGATTCATGTATTCCATGGATACTCCCGGCATATTAGTAACACCGAAAGGCATCACCGAATACTCATAATGTCCATAACGCGTTCTGAAAGCCGTCTTTTGGATATCTTCATCCTTCACTTTAATCTGATAGTAACCCGACCTCAAATCAATCTTACTAAACACACGAGCATCCACCAATTGGCCCATCAAGTCATCTATTCTTGGAAGCGGATACTTGTTCTTAATCGTCACTTTATTCAATTGTTTATAATCAACACAAAGCCTCATACTTCCATATTTCTTCTTTACTAACAACACTGGAGCTCCCCACGGAGATACACTTGGTCTTACAAACTTCTTTTCAAGCAACTCTTCCAATTTCTTCTTTAACTCTGACAATTCAAATGCAGACATCCTGTATGGTGTCATAGACACAGTTCTGGTACCAGGTACAAGATCAATAGCAAATTTAACTTCCCTCTCTGGCGGTACATCGGGAATCTCATCGGGGAAAACTTCAGGAAATTCATACACCACCTGCAATTCCTCAATTATATCTTGAGTCTCTACAGATAGTGACTCCATCAACGAGAACATTTGTGCTTCCTCTTGCATCAACTTCCTCAATTGTTTAGCAGACAACAGACTATCTTCCTCTTCTTCAGGAGTAGAAAACCTCACAGAATTGTCATAATAGTTAATATGAACATAGTTATGCTCTAACCAGTTCATACCCAAAATCACATCCAAACCTCTTAATGATAAACAAACCAAATCAACAGCAAATTCTCTGTCGAAGATCAACAAGGGACACTTTAAACACACAAAAGAAGTAGTCACCGACCCCTTGGCTGGAGTATCGATGACCATTTCTCCATTCATAGAAGACAACATAAGACCCAATCTTTCTACATAATCAGCAGCAGCAATAAAACAATGAGTAGCATCGGTATCAATAATAGTAATTAAAGGGATATTATTAATGAAACATGTACCTCTGATAAGTCTGTCCTCAGCAGCTGCTTGATCCTCAACAAAAGCGAACACATTACGACTTGTATGCTCCCTCTTTGGTTTCTGACATTGACTTCCAATGTGCCCTTCTTCACTACAATTGAAACAAATCACATCCTTATGCTTGCACTTAGATACAACATGTTCGTTCTTACCACAACGGAAACACCTCTTTACTTCAGTAGTACACACATTACTCTTATGCCCAGGTTTCCCACATTTAAAACAAACCACACCAGCAGGAGCATCTCCCCCACTAGTCCTCTGACCCTGAGCAGCTTTCTGTTTACCCTTACTAGTTGGGGTATCATAACGCTTACCACGACTTTGTTGGTGCTTACCCCTCTTCTCATTGATAATCTAGTAATGATAATTATTATCCTCTTCATTAATATTGTAACTATCAATCAAATCAGCAAAGACACAGATCTTCTATTATCTAACTTTCTTCTTGATCTTCGGGCGCAAACCGTTCTCAAACTTGATACACTTCGAAAACTCAGCATCTGCCTCAGTGTAGTGCGGATAAAACTTAGCCAACTCAGAAAAATTTACAACATACTCAACAACTGACATATTCCCTTGCTTCAGCTCAAGAAACTCAATCTCCTTCTTACCACGGACATCTTCATGAAAGTAGTTCCTCAGAAATTCCCTATGGAGCACAACCCAAGTGACATTTTCACTTGCAGCTTCCAATCTCTGACAAGTCTCTAGCCACCAATCATCAACCTCGACTGCTAGCATATGAGAACCATACCGAACCTTCTGCGTTGGACTGCAGTCCATCACACAAAATATTCTCTCAATATCTTTCAACCAATCCAATGCTCAATCAGGATCATACTTTCCCTTGAAGGTAGGCGGATTCTCTCTCTGGAAAGTCACTAAATTACGAGATCCAGCATTTCAGTCAGCATTCGGCCGATTCTCCATCGCATGAGCCATTGCTTCTAAAGCAGCAGCAAGTGCAGCATCATTCCTTCCAGCCATCTCAACTTATCACTATAACATAAACAACAGTTAGAACTAAAATTAACAATACTCGATTGTTAGACAACTACGACTCGACAACAAGGTCGGACCAACCTTTTGCTCTGATACCAACTTTGTAACACCCCAATTCTACCCGACAATTATAAATGTAAATCAGAGTTATAATCATTCATGCAAACGAATCAGGATGCCACAAATTCAACTTTAAAAACACATTGCATTCAACGTGGATACACAACAGTTTAAAACATCGAATGAACCATCGGCATAATACTTTACTCTCTTAATTCAACAATTTAAACATATATGCAGCGGAATTCATAATAACATCTTTATCCATTGTTAAAGTAACTTTAAAACAACACATACTTAACAACAATCAAATTAAAGTTTAACAACAGAAATAATCAACAATTAAAAGCAACAAGCGTTCATCCCCCTGAGTGTTACATATCAGAGAAATGACACTGACTCGAACTACTGAAGGTATACAGCCTTCACTCTCGATTACCTGCACGTTACCAACATAAGGGTAATATTCAAACAGAAGGGGTGAGATATCTAAAAATATAATAAAACGTATGATAATTAATATATTAAATTAGATCACATAACACCATCACTTCTCATCTTATAAACAACAATAATTGCAACAGAAATACCAACAATATACACATTCACTGCATCAATACACAACTTCTTTATGCAATCATATAATGCGACTCAATACTATGTGTAACGCCCGTAATTTAATTAATTATTTAATTAAATTATTTTTGGAATATTTGTAAAGTTGTGTTACAATTAAATTATATTTATTTTATTAGTGGAGAAATAATAATATTAGAGGTATAATATTATTATGTGGTGAAATAATATTAGAAGTGTAATATTATTTAATGTGGGCTTATTTTGAGAGAGTAGAAGTAATAAGGGGGTGTAAGTTTGGATCCCACTAAGGAATAATAGAATATTAGGATGTTTTATTATTTTTGTTAGAATAGAAAAGAGAAGCAGTAGAAAGAAATAAGGATTTGAGGAGAACGTGAAGCTGCTGGAAATAGAAGGAGACGGCAAGAACAAAGATTCAACCCGGAAATTGTAGAGTGACCTTTGTGATATGGTGGGAGAACTGACTAGGGTTTTGCGTTTGTTTTCGCAAATGTTTCGGTTGAGCAAGAGTCGCCACCGACTTTTTATTTTATCCTAAGGAAAGGTTTAAAAAGCACAGCAAAAACATTTGAGAAATTTCGTGGGTTCGGGGAGTAGATTATAGAAAGGGAAGGTATTAGCACTCTTTCTATCCATGGTTATCCATGGGCTCTTAGTTACTTGCTTAGATCAACTTGCCTTGATTTTCAATTGTTTGAAATGGTGCTTTGTGCGTGGTTTTGAAAAATGTTTTGAAAAAGATGCCTTATCTAGGCTACCCTTGTAACAATTCTTTACTCGAATGTTTTACAAAAGGTGTTTGTCTTTTTGAAAAGATGTTTCAAGGTTTTTTTTTTGAAAGTTTGTTTTGAAAGTGTTTGTGAAGTATGGTTTGAAAAATGGGCAAGTGTTTTTGTTTTGCAAGTTGACAAGTACTTAAGAGCTATCTACCCCAAAGTTCTAAAAGATTTTTGCTATGTTCTAACCCTTTTAACAATTTTGTTCCACCATTGCATTTGGTGGACAATCTTGTGTTAGGATGTGAAAGGGACGGGCGCGGGTCATCGTTTAGACCATAATTGCAATAGTGCCAAGTATCTTTGGGAAATTTTTCCTTCAAGGGACTTGATCATTTTTTAGGCAACTTTCGAAAGCGTCATCGAGGGACTATGATCGTTTGATTGTTTTGTTTTTGCCCAAAGAGACCTAACATGCAATATGGCCCATTTATTGAAGGCAACAAGTGGAATACCCTAGGGGTGCAAGTGTGATTAGTGTTGTCCACTTTCATGCTTGTTTATCTTGAATTTAGGTCAAACTATTTTTGGTATTTTTGATTCGCATACAAACCCTAATTCTAGCATGGTATAATTAGAAAGCATTAAAGTGCGAAAAATAAAGTTCCTAAATTATTACAACACAATATATGGGAAGGGGGTACAAATGTTCAAATGGGGGGTATTTTGACAAGGAATTTAAACCTAGACTATTACATCAAATATTGAATTATACAATTTATTTAATATACAATAAATAAAAATGGAATAAATATGCAAGATGAAAAAAAGCTTTTTATATGTATGAAAAAAAAGTATTTTTATGTGTCAAATAAGCAAAATAAAAAGTATTCATTTTTGGAGTTTTTTATGTATTTAGGTCAAAACCCTAGTTTATTAATTAAAAGGTATTAATTGTTTAATATATATAATATTTATTAATTATGTATAAAAATAAAATAAAAATGAAGTATATTTGTCAAAAAGGTATTTTTAATATTAAATATTAATAAAAATAAAAATGTATATATTTTATTTTTTAACCTAAATATACTAATAAATATATATGTATTTGTATTATATGATAAATATATTAAATATGTGTAAAAATATAATATTTAATATTTACAAAAAAAGTATTTTTGATATAAAATGTTTTCAAGAGAGAAAATAAAATAAAAATCAGAAATAAAATAAGTTTGCATTATTTTTAGTATTTTTAAATAAAAGTGTTTATGTATTTATTTATGTACAAATACCTATTTAAACAAATAAATGCCTAATAAATTCAAAAATGGTGTGAAAAATATTTTTTATATTTTTAATATTATGAGGGAAAATAAATAAGTCAGAACAAAAAAGAAAAAGTCAAAAAATCATGAAAATAAGCATAATGGGCCAAAGAGGTGTAAAAGTAAAAATAGGGTGCAAATAAGAAAAGATAGAACAAAGTCCAGCCCAAAGGACCTTCTTCAACCTCTGGCCAGAAACTTTGTCAAAAACGCGCGCTTGTACACTGATTCAAACATCTGGATTCCTGGACTTTTAGCACAAACTTTCAACATAAGAAATGTTAAGCATCAAGCCACGATTCTGTACATGTAAAGAACTCATCCTAACTCTCAGAAATGAGAGAGAATTTCTCCATTCCCAAATCTTAACCTAACTTTTTATCAATGTTCAGACCTCAAATTCTCATAGCACATGCGAAATAAATGGAAAGTAAAGACATGTATAGTTTCAGGGACATGAGCATGACATTTTTCATTCACAAACTTAGAGCTAATAATGCCTACATTGAGAGATAGAAGTTCATGAATATACCTGTTCAGTTGAAATCGTGTCTGGCAATAGAGGAGCTTTCAGGGCAAGATGATGGTTTGTACAGCTTGCTTGAAGTGTGAGGATGTTATTCCAATACTTGGTATGCTTTGAAACCTTCTATATCAAGCTGCAGAAGTCAACCTGTAAGAGGAAGAAATGAAAATGGCCAAACTGATTAGAGGAGTTACAGTCTACTTCTAATACTTTGGATAGTTTGGATTGATGGTAAGGAAAGTGTTTGAACTGGTTTTGGCCAAGATGCACGATGGAAATGAACTATGCCACTCAAACTGCAGGGATGCCCTGTTTTGTGCAGTTCAATGGTGATTCTGTGAATGGAGAGGTATTGGAGGTGATAGGCTTGTGTCTCAGGTTAGGATGGAGGTTTGGAATGTGTTTGACAAGTTTGCCTAAGCTGGTTTTTGCTGAGATGAGAGTTGTGTATTGTTATGCCATGTTTCTTCACACTTAAGCAAGAAAATGTCCACTTGAGTTCTAGGCTGATAAAGGCCCCCCTAATGTGCTGCACCACTTAGTCTTGATCAGTGTAATTAGTCTAATAACTTTTGCCAAGAGGATATGCACTGTACTTGCTTGGATTGCTAATTGACATAAAGTTCCACTTTTGCAAAAATGGCCATTATGCTTTTTCTACTTTGGGACTAAACCTCTATGTAAAGCTTGAACACATAAAATATGGTCTTGGCACAATGAGTTTGCATTAAATTTATGAGTGTAAATGAGATATAGGGCCTGTAATCAAGAAATGCAAGCTGAGTTCAAAATTGCCTAAGTGTATGGACATGTAATTTGGCCATGAACAAAGTGAGTTTTTCCCATATTGCCAAATTCGATTCTCCCTAACCATGAGGTTGTTTGATGAGTTCTATGACATTTTGGAAAGCTTGGAATGTGTACTACAATCCATATTTGAAATGCAAATTGAAATTCCAAGTGGAAGTATGTGAAAAATGGTCTTGAAGTTAGGTAAAAACCTTGCCTAAAATAGGTCAAATTTTCTCTAAGTTAAGAATGGTTTAGTACCCTTGTTCCGAAAATTGTAACTTGAGCTACAAGCTTCTTTTGGGAAAACTTTGTGATTCAAAGTTGTAGATTTTGCAATAGGCTACAACTTTCATGTTTTGACTTTTGCTTGAATCCAAATGAATCTTGGTGAGAAAGTGGGACAAAGTTAGGAAAAAATTAGGGTTTTTCATAACTTAGAAAAATTCTAAGTTATAAAAAATCTTCATTTCAAACCCTAATTTGCAATTCTTGGTTTCTTGATGAACAAGTTTCATGATTTGGCATGTTTTGATGAAAAATGAATCTTGACACTTGATTTTGACCAAAAAGTCAAAGTTTGACTTTTCAGTATACAGTCAAAATTGATCAATTGACTGGGAAATTCAACTGTCAATCTTGTGTATTTGGGATCTTTTGAACTTGTTGAGTATGTCAAGACAATTCCATGGGGTCCTTGAGTCCATATGTGAGCTTGGTTTTCCATTGGCTAGGTCAAACAGTCAAAAATTGCCTTTGTGCAATCAAAACCCTAAAAATGACCATTTTGCCCTTTTGGTGATCTGATCAAATTTCTTGTGGAATTGTGATCCAAACTTGATCAAATGGTCCATGTGAGTTCATAATGTTGATGTGGGTCAATTTTCATGAGGTTTGACTGTCAATTGGCCACAGTTGACTTTTTCCCCAATACAGCTGATTTCTAGGTCAACTGTCCAGTTGACTGAGCAAAGTTTGGAATCAAGGCTTGAAACTTGATGTGGATAAACTTGGGAGTCCAATATGAAGCATGAAAGTCATCTTAGGCATTTTAGGTTAAAACATCTTAGTGCAAACACAAACCCTAATTTGGGTCAACAGTGCAAGGAGAAGTCTTGAGCAGATGAAACCCTAACTGGATCTTGAGCTCCAAGGGCTTTGTGATGAGAAAATGTTGAGAAAAAGGGAGGGCAAATTTTGGGGTACAACAGTTTCCCCTGTTCAATCTTCTTGAATCCGAAGAGTTAGATTGGCAAGTTTGCCTTTCGTGACTCGAGGGTAAAAGGAGATTGGACACTAGAGTGCCCTTAAATTTACACTCGTCAAAGCAATGGATGCGGGAATGGGCTTAGAGATGCCATTTGGAGATGGGCTTAACGATGCCATCGGGAGGAGTGACAGAAACTTGTCGGGGATGGGCTTAAAGATGCCATCTGGAACGAGTATCAGGAAGGTGCCCATGTTTAGGACCATCTCTGAACCGGGGTCTGAATAAGCAATAGATTGACATCCGTATCTGGAGGAATCCGTAAACTATTTTCAAAAGTTGAGAAGAGTCTGAACAAGCAATAGATTAACGTCTGTTGTTGGGAAGAATCTGTAAACTGTTTTCAGAAGTCTTCGAAGAAGAATCTGAACAAGCGATAGGTTAACATCCGTTACTGGAGAACCCGTGAACTGTTTTCAGAAGTCTTGAGGTTGAATAAGCAATAGAGCAGCATCCGTTGTTGGGAAGCGTCCGTAAACTATTTTCAAAAGTTGCATCTGAACAAGCGATAGATTAACATCCCTTGTTGGGAAGAATCTGTAAACTGTTTTCAGAAGTCTTGAGAAGAAACTGAACAAGCGATAGGTTAACATCCGTTACTTGGAGAACCCGTGAACTGTTTTCAGAAGTCTTGAAGTTGAATAAGCAATAGAGCAGCATCCGTTGCTGGGAAGCGTCAGTAAACTGTTTTCAAAAGTTGCATCTGAACAAGCGATAGATTAACATCCGTTGTTGGGAAGAATCTGTAAACTGTTTTCAGAAGTCTTGAGAAGAAACGGAACAAGCGATAGGTTAACATCCGTTACTTGGAGAACCCGTGAACTGTTTTCAGAAATCTTGAAGTTGAAGAGGAACCGGTGTAGGGTTTCCTGATGATGAGCTCGTATAAAACTGCATCTGGACGAATCTGGAATAAGCATCAGAATGTTGCCATGTCTGGGTCACATCTGACTTATTTCTAGAAAGAATCTCGGAAGATAATGATTTTTGTCTGTTGACTTGATCTTACCTGAAAAGGTAAAGAGTTAGTTGTATACAATGTCATGATGCAGGATGAAACGTATGTTATATGATATGAACGTAAATGAATACGCATGTAAGCTGGAGAGCCGTCTTGCGAAGGATAGATAAATCCGAGATGGATGAAGATAAAAGCATCTTGACTGCTGCCGGGAAGAATAATTCCTGGTTGTTGCTGGGGAATAAGGAGCTTGGGTTGTATACCAATCTTCTGGGGAATTACTGTCTTGAGGAGATCTTCACTGGAGAATCTTTGAATATACAATGAGGAACTGAAAACTGAAAGTCTTCAAATTTGCTTGGGGAATACCAGACCTTCAATCGTTGAGGGGCCTTAGAACCATTGTGGGGAGAAGGTTCACTAGTCTGGCTCCGCTGGGGATTGATAGCCTAAAGTTTTAGCTCTGCTGGGGATACTGAGACTTAAACTCTGAGGGGAATGGAGTTCTGGAGGATTCTCTGGCTGGGGAAATCGGTTTTGAGAAAGCTCTTCCTGATGAGGACCCTGAAGTCTGACTCTGTTTAGGGAATTAAGTTTTGACAGAGGAATGTGGATTTCAAATCTGCTCGGGATTTCCTTTGAAAGGGTATCAAGATATCCAACTGTACCTTCAACCTATCAGTAATCCTCTTTCTTGATTCACAAGGAAATGATTACGTTCAAATGCACATGCCTATTTAACAAAACATTGGACGTTTCTCAAAATAAAACAATTAGCGCAAAAAGAAAAGAGAAAAGGAACGACGCAAATTTCTGGAAAAGTATTTGTATTAACTTTCTATGAGTATATTTGTACAAAGGAGACAATCATCCTAGTAAGAGTATTTCGTCGCAAATATTGGAAGATTTATACAAAAGAAAGATGGCTATGTGAAATAATTCCATGGGATTCCATTCCGCTATAGCCTTCACAACTCTGAATATCTGTCCATTCGATGCTTCGTCTGCTGATGACTGGATTGATCAGAAACCTGGAATTGGTTGATGAAGAGATTGTCTTTGAAGTGATCCGACGAGACATAGTCATACGCTTTAATTCCCTAACTTTTGCCTGAATCGCCCTTTCGGGTTTTCGATCCACCGGGAAACCCCTTTTTGCCCAAGCCGCCCTTTCGGGTTTTCAACTTGCCGGGTGTACAGATTTTTTTGTTTTTATCCCTAATTTTTGCCTGAACCGCCCTTTCGGGTTTTCGGTTCACCGGGATGCCCATTTTTGCCCAAGCTGCCCTTTCGGGTTTTCGACTTGTTGGGTTATTTTATGCGTAGTATCTTTTGACTATGTCTGCCATCGCAGGGTGTGGCAAATCGTCGCCGTCCATGGTGGTCAGAATCATCGCACCACCAGAAAATATGCTCTTGATCACAAATGGTCCTTCATATGTAGGAGTCCATTTGCCCCTGGGATCACTTTGCGGCAAGATAATCCGCTTGATTACGAGATCTCCGACTTGATACACTTGACGTCTGACTTTCTTATTGAAGGCCTTGATCATCCGTTTTTGATACGTCTGACCATGGCATATAGCAGCGAGTCGCTTCTCGTCGATCAAATTGAGTTGATCAAGTCGGTTCTGAATCCAATCATCCTCATTCAAACCTGTGTCCTTCATAATCCTTAGAGAAGGAATCTGAACTTCCATAGGTAGGACAGCTTCCATGCCATATACCAAAGAAAATGGTGTTGCCCCGGTTGAAGTACGTGTCGTCGTACGGTATCCATGCAGAGCAAACGGTAACATCTCATGCCAGTCTTTGTAAGTGACCATCATTTTCTGAATGATCTTCTTAATGTTTTTGTTCGCAGCTTCAACAGCACCGTTCATCTTCAGCCGATAGGGAGATGAATTGTGATGGTAAATCTTGAACTGCTCGCACAATGCGGTGATCATCGTGTTATTCAGATTCGTACCGTTGTCTGTGATGATCCTGTCTAGAACACCATACCGGCATATGAGATTTTGCTTGATGAAGCGGGCAACCACATTTTTAGTAACAGAGGCGAAGGAAGTTGCTTCGACCCATTTGGTGAAATAGTCAATGGTAACCAGGATGAAACGGTGTCCGTTGGAAGCCGTGGGCTTGATCTCTCCAATCATGTCAATGCCCCACATTGAAAATGGCCAAGGAGCAGTCAGAATATTGAGAGGAACCGGAGGGATATGAACTTTGTCAGCGTAGACTTGACATTTGTGGCAAGTACGGGAATGTTGATGGCAGTCAGCTTCCATGGTAGACTAGTAATAGCCTGCCCTTAGGATCTTCTTGGCCATTGTATGCCCGCTCAAGTGAGTGCCAAATGTGCCGCTGTGTATCTCAGTCATGATCAACTCTGCTTCAGCTTTGTCTACGCATCGGAGTAATACACAATCATGGCTTCGTTTGTAAAGGATGTCGTTGCTCAGGAAGAATTTGGCAGCAAATTTCCTTAAGAACTTCTTGTCATTTACGGAAGCTCCTTCGGGATAATCTCTAGTCTGGAGATACCTTTTGATTTCATGGAACCAGGGTTGTTCCACTACTTCTTCGGTATTAATCTCGTGACAATGTGTAGGTTCATCCATTCGCTCGATGGTGATTTGGGGAGCCTCATTATCCCAGTTGAGTTTAAACATGGAGGACATTGTAGCTAGAGCATCTGCTAGCTGATTCTCTTCTTGCGGGAAATGCTCGAAGGTAATTTGCTCGAAATGAGGCAGCAATGTCAAGACATGTTCTTTGTACGGGATAAGATTAGGATGCTTGGTATCCCACTCTCCTTTGATTTGACTGATAACCAAAGCCGAGTCCCCAAATACGATCAAAGATTTGATCCCCAAGTCTATAGCAGCCTTGAGACCAAAGATGCAAGCTTCATACTCAGCCATGTTATTTGTGCAGCTGAAGCAAAGTCGGGCCGTGAAAGGTGTGTGACAGCCTTCCGGGGAAATGAGTACCGCACCGATACCATTTCCAAGTGCATTTGAAGCACCATCAAAGTACAGGGTCCATCGGGATCCCTTTTCGGGTCCGTCATACGGTCCGTTACCTTCAATGTTGTCCAAATTCATGATGTCCTCGTCTGGGAAGTCAAATCTCATGGGTTGATAATCTTCGATAGCTTGATGAGCCACATGGTCAGCTAGTACACTCCCTTTTATAGCTTTTTAGGTGGTGTACTGGATGTCATACTCAGTTAGGATCATTTGCCATCTAGCTATCCTTCCGGATAAGGCGGGCTTTTCGAAGATATACTGGATAGGATCCATTTTGGAAATCAACAAGGTAGTATGAGTCAACATATACTGCCTTAGTCGGCGAGCAGCCCATACCAAAGCGCAGCAAGTTTTCTCGAGCAGTGAGTAGCGAGTCTCACAGTCGGTAAACTTTTTGCTAAGGTAATAAATAGCATGCTCTTTTCGACCAGACTCGTCATGCTGGCCCAAAACACACCCCATTGAGTTATCCAAGACGGTCAGATACATGATCAATGGTCTTCCTTCGACAGGTGGCATCAGAATAGGAGGTTCTAGCAAATACTCCTTGATCTTATCAAAAGCAGCTTGGCAATCGTCGTTCCATTCGACTACCTGATCTTTCTTCAAGATTTTGAAAATTGGCTCACAGGTAGAAGTCAGATGAGAGATGAATCTGGCAATATAGTTCAAGTGCCCCAAGAACCCTCTAACCTCCTTTTCAGTATGAGGAGCAGGCATCTCTTGTATTGCTTTCACTTTTGCTGGGTCGACTTCAATGCCTTTGTTGCTTACAATGAATCCCAGAAGTTTACCAGACCTAACTCCAAAAGTGCACTTACTTGGATTCAGCCTGAGTTTGTATTCTTTCAACCTGGCAAACAGATTTTCTAGATGTTCAAGGTGCTCCTCCTCTGTTTGCGACCGAGCTATCATATCGTCTACGTAAACTTCAATCTCATGATGTATCATATCATGAAACAAAGCCACCATGACGCGTTGATAAGTTGCCCCTGCATTCTTCAGCCCGAACGGCATCACCTTGTAACAGAAAGTGCCCCATTGCGTGACAAAAGTTGTTTTCTCCATATCCTCGGGGGCCATTTTGATTTGATTGTAGCCCGAGAATCCATCCATGAAGGAAAACACTTTATGCTGAGCTGTGTTGTCGATCAAAATGTCAATGTGTGGAAGTGGAAAATCATCTTTGGGGCTGGCCCTATTCAAATCCCGGTAGTCCACACACATCCTGACTTTGCCATCTTTTTTAGGTACTCGCACGATGTTAGCAACCCATTGAGGATAGGATGTAACAGCCAGAAAACCAGCGTCGAATTGCTTCATCACTTCTGCCTTGATCTTTTCAGACATGTTTGGCCTTATTCGACGGACTTTTTGCTTGATCGGTGGACAATCCTCTCTTGTGGGGAGACGGTGAACCACGATGTCTGTGTCTAAACCCGACATGTCTTCATAAGACCAAGCGAAGATTTCAACATACTCATTTAACAACTGTATCAGGCGCTCCTTAACACTTGGTTCCAGATTGGCACCCACTTGCACCTCCTTCCGGTCTTCCTCGGTCCCTAAGTTGACAGTCTCCAACAATTCTTCATGAGGTAAGATGAACCTTTCCTCTTGTTGTAGAAGTCTGGCTAGTTCCCCTGGTAGTTCACAACCTTCGTCATCTTCATACTCGGCTTGATTGACCAGATCTTCAGAGTTTTTGAAGGATATAGCAGAATAGTCACCCATGGAATCCGGAGTGGATGGGTACCTGCATTTGTGAGTGTGGGTGTGTGTAAGGGATAGCCATCCTTAAACAAAAAATGCAAAAGGAAAGAAAATGAACACAACAGTTTATCAAATGAAAAACGTCCAATGAATCATTAAACATGGCATATGGATATGAAAGTAATCAAAACCCTTACAAATGGACCTACATGCCCCGGGCAAGGCATGAGGTAAAAAGATAGTGTACGGATTGTTCGGAAATAAATATTACAGACCAATAGGAAATGTTTGACAGATAAATTACTGATGAATAAAAGTGATGGGGACAAAGTCCTTTGCCTCCCAGTTGCATAATCCTCCTTTGATAGTTGGGTAAATCCACTCTTCGATGCTTCTCTCTTTGTCTTCATCCTCCAAAACGTTGATTCCGTAGGGAGAAATTTTGATTGGCGCTCTTTCAATCTTCGAACGGCGCATAGCTTTCTGGCACGCGACAATGAACCCTAATCCAAATTTGTCTGTTTTATGTGGAATATCAGGCAACTGCCCCCATGCTGAATTCTTCCCCTCCTTTATTGCGGCCTTTGCATCCTCCAGAGATGCCATCCTGGCCATCTGCTTTGGTACTTCAGCTGTCAACTTTGCTACTGTTATTTCAGGAAGGACTTCTTCGAAATGCTGAAAAGGCGTCTCAATGAACTCCCCCTCTACCTCCACATACCGGAAGGAGTTCAAGTGGCTGATCATGTACTCCTCTTCGCCATGGACGGTTATGATCTTCCCCTTGACAGGGTACTTCAACATTTGATGCAAGGAAGAGGTGACTGCCCCGGCGTTGTGTATCCAAGGCCTACCCAACAAGCAAGAGTATGACGGACGGATGTCCATCACATAGAAAGTAGATTTAAACACCTCAGTGCCCACCTTGATGGGAATATCAACCTCCCCATGGACCATCCTCTTCGAACCATCGAAAGCTCTGACAACAATATCACTCGGCTTCAGCTCTAACCCTTCACAATCTAGTCGGTCCAAAGCTTTCTTAGGCAGTACATTCAGTGAAGAACCAGTGTCGACCAAGACATGTGCGAGAGTAGTTCCTCGGCACTCGACTGAAATGTGCAAAGCATCATTGTGGTTTCTGCCTTTAGGAGTTAGGTCGGCATCAGAGAAACCTAATCCATTGTCTGCAGTAAGGCTGGCCACGCAATTTTGGAATTGATCTGCAGAGGTTTCCTGGGGCACATGGGCTGCCTTCAGGAATTTTATCAAAGCTTTGGCGTGCGCTTCTGAGCAAAGTAGTAGTGCCAACATGGAGATCTTTGAGGGGGTTTGCCCCAGTTGTTCTACCACATCGTAATCACTCCTTTTGATTATCTTCAAGATCTCTTCCATTTCTTTCTTGGAGGTTTCCGGGATGACCAAGGGTTGAGCCCTCGTCCTGACGAGCTCATCTTGGATTCCCTTACCTTTATCAGCAGCGGTAGGAGGGACAATACTAGGAACAACAACATCTTCAATCAATGGGGTTCTAGTGGAGAGTTTTATTGGTGCAGGAATAACCTTGTCAGCAGATGAGGGTCCAAAGATTGCTCTTGGAGGGGCAATCTCTGGAGAAAATATTCTCCCACTCCGGGTGATTTTGCTCGTGCCTGTAATGTTTCCAATGCTGGCTTCTTCTTCATCCGAACTTTCTTCAGTTATTTCAATTTGTTTAATACCATGGTAGTAGACGTCACCGCCGTAGTTCCATGGTATTGACTTCTCAGAAATGTAGGGGACAGGCCCTGGCATTGTTATCTTCAAAGGAACAGATTTCGTAACTGGTGTAATCTTAACAAGCTTTTTGACGGCCTTGGAAAGATTGGCGTGAATGGTTATAATTGAGACATCTTCAGTATGGGTTGGAGTAGCAGAAACTTTTTCAAACAAAATTTGTCGACTGTCCATTAGGCCTTGGATGCCTTTCTTCAGTAACGGACAGTCAAACGGCAGAGAGTAACAACAATAGCAGTATTCTTTACATCCCGGGAAAATCCCGGCCCTTAACAGATTCAACTTGATGGTTAGCAATGGAGTCATCAGATCATTGACATCAGCAACATACAAATCTTCTTCAATGGCATTGACATTTCAGTCGTGCTTCGGCATTGGAGCAGATATCACGTTCGGCTTCTCTGGAGCGTCGAACTCCACCTCCTTCGCCTCTATCAGGTCTTGGATTTTATGCTTGAGTGCCCAACAATCGTTGGTGTCGTGCTCGACACTGTCAGAATGGTAGGCGCATTTAGCATTAGGATGATAATACGGAGAGGACGTATTCACATTTTTTGGTGCCTCTTTGATAGTGGCGAGATTCAACTTCAACAGATGGGGAAGCACTTGCGTTGGCATCATATTAATGCGGGTGAAATGCCGTTGTGGCCGTTCCGCCCGTTGTTGATTTGGTCTGGACTGGTTATAGCGAGGCTGCTCACTTGACGGATTTTGGATCATTACGGCCCCCACAGTTGGTCGGCGCTCAGTCTTCCCTGCTCTTCTCTGGGAGTATACCACAGTCGTTTCCTTCTTAAAAGGATTCTTCTCAACACTTGCAGCGGCACCCTTCTGAATCTTCCCTGACTTGATGCCAGCTTCTATTCTCTCGCCTGTTAAGATCAAATCGGTAAACCCCGCGGAAGAGTTACCAATTAGATGGTTGAAAAATGGACCAGACAGGGTCCCTAGAAACATGTCAACAAGTTCACGGTTGATTAAAGGAGGCTGCACCCTGCCAGCCAAATCTCTCCATTTTTGTGCATACTCTTTGAATCCTTCGCCTGTTCCCAGTGACATACCCTGAAGTTGGGTACGCGTGGGAGCAAGGTCAAAATTATACTGATATTCTTTGTAAAAGGCGGTGGCCAAGTCTTCCCAGTTTCGGACACTGGTTCCCTCTAGTTGATAAAACCACTCCAGTTGAGCCCCAGAAAGGCTGTCTTGAAAGAAATGGATCCAAACGTTCTTATCTGCCGTATAAGATTGGATCTTTCTTACGTAGGACCTGAGATGCATTTTTGGACAGGACAGCCCGTCATACCTCACAAAAACTGGCACTTTGAACTTTGGGGGAATCACAATCCCGACAACTAAACCCAAGTCTTCGAAGTCCAAACCCGACACTCTTTGTAGCTCCATGGCTGCCAACCTGTCTTCTAAACCTTTGTATTTGTCATCAGTCGGAGGGTATTGTTGATCAGAATAGTCTTCATCCTCTTCAGCCTCCTCTTCTTCCATATCGGACTCGGAAGGTACCGCAGCCGCACCCCCTTTACTGGTTCCCTCCTCAGAAGTGGGAGGAAATTCAAGCACTCTTCGAGCTTCCCCTTCAAACCTTCTCCCTAAAGTAGCCACCCTGAGTCTCTTTTTCTTCTTTTTCACTGGGTCTTTATTCCCCAGCAAGGTCTTTAGATCCTCTTGACCCTTAGCCAAGGTCATCAGGAGTTGCTGAAACTGTGCATTTTGAGCCTGTAGGTCTTTGACTGTTTGCTCGAGATCCATCCTACTGAAATAAACAGCAGACAGATAAGGAAACCTGGCGTGAGACCTGCTTATGCACATGATGAATGGTATGCTTATGTATGCAATGCATTCAAGGATTTAGAATATTCAAACTTGTTGCAGACAAAAAAGAACGCACGTCATATTAATAAGAAGAAATTTGTTAGTACATAAATGCCCCATGGGCCAAATATTATAAAAAAAACTTCTCAAGGTAAAAAGACATTGCGCATCCTCTTTGGTGCGATGTAGGTGTTGAGGGTCTCTTCCTCATGGAGTCGGCGGGTAAGCTCTAGAACCTTCTTCTCACTGGCGTAGAAGCTAGCTTCAAAAGAGTTTCGTTCCTCTTTGAGCTGAATCCAGCTCTTCTGCATTTCCTCCCACGATGTAGGCATGTCAGGATATAGGATGGTGTAGGGAACCTCTCCTTCCTTAACAGGCTCTTTAATCACAGGGAGAACATGAGGATAAGGCATCATTAGAATCTGGGCTCGGGCTCGTATCCACTTGAGGTAAGGCTCAAGAGGGATGGAGCTCTTGTGCCCTAGTGTCTTGCTATCAACCTTGTTGGGCACCCTCCAAGCTCTGATGAATCTTTGGCGAAGTCCTTGCGCATCGTTGTCGAAGTCAAAAACTAGGTCAGGAATCAACATGTCGTGAGGGCCGTCCCTCCGTGCATATCCAAATTGCCTCAAAGCTAGGCAAGGGTTGTAGGTAATGCCCCCTCTAATGCCAAGTAATGGAACATTAGGGAACTCTCCACAATGATCGATGATGATGACATTTTCTATGGACCGAGAACACCAATATACATCAGAGTGAGTAAGAGTCATCAACCGTTGGGACCACCTTGAGCCTTGGTCATTCTTCAAGACAGATTGTGGAAGGTGCGAATTAAACCACCTTGCAAGGAGAGGAGTACAGCACATGAGAACACCCCTCTTTCTCATTGTTTGTGTGTAAAATGAGTGAAGAATGTCCCCAAGCAATGTTGGTATTGGATTTATGGATAAGAAGATTTTGACGGCATTGACATCTACAAACTGCTCAGGATTTGGGAACAAGACTAGCCCATAGATAAGGAGTGCCACAATTTCTTCAAAGGCTTGTAGGTCCAATGAATTCCAACATTCTTGTGCCTTCTCGAACAAGAATTTTGCTAAGAATCCTTTGACGCCGCTTCTGGTTTCCCAATGCCCCTTAACGTCAGCAGGCTGTAGATGTAATGCTCGAGCAACATCTTCAGGCTTTGGTTCCTTTTCCGTACCGTTGTAGGGTAGTTGATTAAGGATAGGAATTCTCAGGAGTTGAGAAAACTCCTCCAAAGTGGGCACCAACTGGTAGTCGGGGAAAGTGAAGCAGTGATGAAGAGGGTCAAAGAACTGGAATAGCACTTTCAACATGTCTTCTTCAATGTTGGTGTTGACTAAGCTGAGCAGTCTACCATGTCTTTCACTGAAGGATGAGCTTTCCGGAATTCTTGAGGTGAACTCCTTGAGTTGAGGAGAGATTCTCACAAGGTTGACTTGGATGGTTTTTCTGCGAGGAATTTCCATGACCTACAAAACAAGAAAAAAGATGAAGATCTAAGCCCTTGAAATGATTAGTGAATGCATATGATGCTTTATGATGCTTTATGATGCTCATGATGTATGCACAAACATATGTATAAGCAAATCACACCAAACCCTAGTTTCAGGCTTGCATGGGGTTTCATAGGTAAGTACCCTCTTGAGTGTAGTTGGCTTAAAAACCTGTCCTATAAATAGTAACTGGGTTCTAATGAGCTCAATATCACTGGATTGTTTTCATCGTTCATTGTTTTGGTTTAGCCACTTAACTAGCGACCAAAATATTCCAAGAAAACAACCCTCAATGAGTGTAGTATCGAGTATCTACCAACTTTGGACTGCACCAAAGCCGGTCATCTCACTACCCCTAACAAAAGGCCAAGATGGTCAAGTAAGGTTCTAGGTCATTAGTGCTTAGTGACATCACTCAGCGGCCCCGTACTCTCCTTGATTGAACTCAAGGGTTACCGGTACTCACAAATATGTCGCACTAATATAGCTATTGCTTCGACCGTGTCGGTATACCCCGTACAGTTTCCACAACGTATTGCTATCTACGAATGTTTCCCAAAAATCCGGGTGTAGGATTGTAAACCCAAACAAGAGAGCCAAGATATAAAGCATTCAAACAATTAGTCATACAAGAGGGTGATCTAAGCCCTAAGGTTACTCCACTTTTAAAGAATTCCCCAGCAGAGTCGCTAGTTCTGTGATACGGTGGGAGAACTGACTAGGGTTTTGCGTTTGTTTTCGCAAATGTTTCGGTTGAGCAAGAGTCGCCACCGACTTTTTATTTTATCCTAAGGAAAGGTTTAAAAAGCACAGCAAAAACCTTTGAGATATTTCGTGGGTTCGGGGAGTAGATTATAGAAAGGGAAGGTATTAGCACCCTTTCTATCCATGGTTATCCATGGGCTCTTAGTTACTTGCTTAGATCAACTTGCCTTGATTTTCAATTGTTTGAAATGGTGCTTTGTGCGTGGTTTTGAAAAATGTTTTGAAAAAGATGCCTTATCTAGGCTACCCTTGTAACAATTCTTTACTCGAATGTTTTACAAAAGGTGTTTGTCTTTTTGAAAAGATGTTTCAAGGTTTTTTTTTGAAAGTTTGTTTTGAAAGTTTGTTTTGAAAGTGTTTGTGAAGTATGGTTTGAAAAATGGGCAAGTGTTTTTGTTTTGCAAGTTGACAAGTACTTAAGAGCTATCTACCCCAAAGTTCTCAAAGATTTTTGCTATGTTCTAACCCTTTTAACAATTTTGCTCCACCATTGCATTTGGTGGACAATCTTGTGTTAGGATGTGAAAGGGACGGGCGCGGGTCATCGTTTAGACCATAATTGCAATAGTGCCAAGTATCTTTGGGCAATTTTTCCATCAAGGGACTTGATCATTTTTTAGGCAACTTTCGAAAGCGTCATCGAGGGACTATGATCGTTTGATTGTTTTGTTTTTGCCCAAAGAGACCTAACATGCAATATGGCCCATTTATTGAAGGCAACAAGTGGAATACCCTAGGGGTGCAAGTGTGATTAGTGTTGTCCACTTTCATGCTTGTTTATCTTGAATTTAGGTCAAACTATTTTTGGTATTTTTGATTCGCATACAAACCCTAATTCTAGCATGGTATAATTAGAAAGCATTAAAGTGCGAAAAATAAAGTTCCTAAATTATTACAACACAATATATGAGAAGGGGGTACAAATGTTCAAATGGGGGGTATTTTGACAAGGAATTTAAACCTAGACTATTACATCAAATATTGAATTATACAATTTATTTAATATACAATAAATAAAAATGGAATAAATATGCAAGATGCAAAAAAGCTTTTTATATGTATGAAAAAAAAAAGTATTTTTATGTGTCAAATAAGCAAAATAAAAAGTATTCATATTTGGAGTTTTTTATGTATTTAGGGCAAAACCCTAGTTTATTAATTAAAAGGTATTAATTGTTTAATATATATAATATTTATTAATTATGAATAAAAATAAAATAAAAATGAAGTATATTTGTCAAAAAGGTATTTTTAATATTAAATATTAATAAAAATAAAAATGTATATATTTTATTTTTTTAACCTAAATATACTAATAAATATATATGTATTTGTATTATATGATAAATATATTAAATATGTGTAAAAATATAATATTTAATATTTACAAAAAAAGTATTTTTGATATAAAATGTTTTCAAGAGAGAAAATAAAATAAAAATCAGAAATAAAATAAGTTTGCATTATTTTTAGTATTTTTAAATAAAAGTGTTTATGTATTTATTTATGTACAAATACCTATTTAAACAAATAAATGCCTAATAAATTCAAAAATGGTGTGAAAAATATTTTTTATATTTTTAATATTATGAGGGAAAATAAATAAGTCAGAAAAAAAAAGAAAAAGTCAAAAAATCATGAAAATAAGCATAATGGGCCAAAGAGGTGTAAAAGTAAAAATAGGGTGCAAATAAGAAAAGATAGAACAAAGCCCAGCCCAAAGGACCTTCTTCAACCTCTGGCCAGAAACTTTGTCAAAAACGCGCGCTTGTACACTGATTCAAACATCTGGATTCCTGGACTTTTAGCACAAACTTTCAACATAAGAAATGTTAAGCATCAAGCCACGATTCTGGACATGTAAAGAACTCATCCTAACTCTCAGAAATGAGAGAGAATTTCTCCATTCCCAAATCTTAATCTAACTTTTTATCAATGTTCAAACCTCAAATTCTTATAGCACAGGCAAAATAAATGGAAAGTAAAGACATGTATAGTTTCAGGGACATGAGCATGACATTTTTCATTCACAAACTTAGAGCTAATAATGCCTACATTGAGAGATAGAAGTTCATGAATATACCTGTTCAGTTGGAATCGTGTCTGGAAATGGGGGAGCTTTCAGGGCAAGATGATGGTTTGTACAGCTTGCTTGAAGTGTGAGGATGCTATTCCAATACTTGGTATGCTTTGAAACCTTCTATATCAAGCTGCAGAAGTCAACCTGCAAGAGGAAGAAATGAAAATGGCGAAACTGATTAGAGGAGTTACAGTCTACTTCTAATATTTTGGATAGTTGGATTGATGGTAAGGAAAGTGTTTGAACTGGTTTTGGCCAAGATGCACGATGGAAATGAACTATGCCACTCAAACTGCAGGGATGCCCTGTTTTGTGCAGTTCAATGGTGATTCTGTGAATGGAGAGGTATTGGAGGTGATAGGCTTGTGTCTCAGGTTAGGATGGAGGTTTGGAATGTGTTTGACAAGTTTGCCTAAGCTGGTTTTTGCTGAGATGAGAGTTGTGTATTGTTATGCCATGTTTCTTCACACTTAAGCAAGAAAATGTCCACTTGAGTTCTAGGCTGATAGAGGCCCCCCTAATGTGCTGCACCACTTAGTCTTGATCAGTGTAATTAGTCTAATAACTTTTGCCAAGAGGATATGCACTGTACTTGCTTGGATTGCTAATTGACATAAAGTTCCACTTTTGCAAAAATGGCCATTATGCTTTTTCTACTTTGGGACTAAACCTCTATGTAAAGCTTGAACACATAAAATATGGTCTTGGCACAATGAGTTTGCATTAAATTTATGAGTGTAAATGAGATATAGGGCCTGTAATCAAGAAATGCAAGCTGAGTTCAAAATTGCCTAAGTGTATGGACATGTAATTTGGCCATGAACAAAGTGAGTTTTTCCCATATTGCCAAATTCGATTCTCCCTAACCATGAGGTTGTTTGATGAGTTCTATGACATTTTGGAAAGCTTGGAATATGTACTACAATCCATCTTTGAAATGCAAATTGAAATTCCAAGTGGAAGTATGTGAAAAATGGTCTTGAAGTTAGGTAAAAACCTTGCCTAAAATAGGTCAAATTTTCTCTAAGTTAAGAATGGTTTGGTACCCTTGTTCCGAAAATTGTAACTTGAGCTACAAGCTTCTTTTGGGAAAACTTTGTGAATCAAAGTTGTAGATTTTGCAATAGGCTACAACTTTCATGTTTTGACTTTTGCTTGAATCCAAATGAATCTTGGTGAGAAAGTGGGACAAAGTTAAGAAAAAATTAGGGTTTTTCATAACTTAGAAAAATTCTAAGTTATAAAAAATCTTCATTTCAAACCCTAATTTGCAATTCTTGGTTTCTTGATGAACAAGTTTCATGATTTGGCATGTTTTGATGAAAAATGAATCTTGACACTTGATTTTGACCAAAAAGTCAAAGTTTGACTTTTCAGTATACAGTCAAAATTGATCAATTGACTGGGAAATTCAACTGTCAATCTTGTGTATTTGGGATCTTTTGAACTTGTTGAGTATGTCAAGACAATTCCATGGGGTCCTTGAGTCCATATGTGAGCTTGGTTTGCCATTGGCTAGGTCAAACAGTCAAAAATTGCCTTTGTGCAATCAAAACCCTAAAAATGACCATTTTGCCCTTTTGGTGATCTGATCAAATTTCTTGTGGAATTGTGATCCAAACTTGATCAAATGGTCCATGTGAGTTCATAATGTTGATGTGGGTCAATTTTCATGAGGTTTGACTGTCAATTGGCCACAGTTGACTTTTTCCCCAATACACTTGATTTCTAGGTCAACTGTCCAAATGACTGAGCAAAGTTTGGAATCAAGGCTTGAAAATTGATGTGGATAAACTTGGGATTCCAATATGAAGCATGAAAGTCATCTAGGCATTTTAGGTTAAAACATCTTAGTGCAAACACAAACCCTAATTTGGGTCAACAGTGCAAGGAAAAGTCTTGAGCAGATGAAACCCTAACTGGATCTTGAGCTCCAAGGGCTTTGTGATGAGAAAATGTTGAGAAAAAGGGAGGGAAAATTTTGGGGTACAACAAACTTCAATCCAAGGTAAGGGTGGGGTTCTGACTTTATAATTGGGTTTATGATGATTGATATGGGGTTAGAGGTGATTGTTCTTGAATTGGATGTATTATGAATGATGTATGGAGAATATTGATGAATTATTGATGAATAATGATGTTGTTATGTTGCTTAATCAATGGAGTAATAGAGTATAATATTAGGTGATGAATTACCATGTTTATAATGAGGTTTGTAGGACTGTAACATGATTCCCGTAGCGAAAATACAGAAGAAAACGCAGAAATTATGCAGACTATAGCAGGATGTGTCGACCCCAAATTGGATGTGTCGATACATGAAGGTTGTAAGACTCAGGATGAGTCGATACAAGAAGGGCTTGCATCGATGCATGATAGTTGCAAGACTCAGGATGAGTCGACAAGAAGAAAGGATGTGTCGATACATGAGTGTGTGAGACTCAGGATGAGTCGATCAGTGAGAAGCATGTGTCGATACATGCTGTGATTTAAAGCCAGGATGAGTCGATCCATAAGGAGGATGTGTCGACTCATGGTGTACAGATGAAGAAGTATGAGTCAATCCACAAGGAGGATGCGTCGACTCATGTTGTACAGGTGAAGTAGTTTGCGTCGATCCATAGAGTTTTGTGTCGATACATAATGTCTGGTTTTTGACAGAATTGGCTTTTAGTTGCTGTAACTTGAGTTTTAGGATGCTGTTTGAGATGTCGTTTGAAGCGTTGATTAACTAACACGATAAACTTTATTCTAGATGATTAAATGATGATTAAGAAGTGTAATCCTAGTAGATAATGCAGGATTTAGAATTAATTCTCGTAGATGACCGTTGTGCTGATTTTTGGACAAAATGATGAATAGTAAATGTTTAGAGGCTGCTGTTAGAATTATGACAGTAGGATTAGTGACAGTAGCGATATAAATTAGCAGAATAATAGTATGGATTACTGTATTATTGATATACAACTGAGTTATTAATGATATGTGGTTATTAAAGTTGTGTTTGACAATTATGATGAACAAATAACGTTTGATAAATAAATGATGTTCAATAAATTATTTTGAGATGTTTATGAGATGCTGTGATTGAGATGTTTTGAGATGATTGAGATGTTGTTATTTTGATATGTTTACGAGATGCTGTGATTGAGATGTTTTGAGATGTATTTTGAGATGTTGTTAACTTGGGTGTTGTTATTACATTCATGATGAGTCGCATACATTGCATTTTTGAGATGGAGCTTATGCTCGTTGAGATGGCCTGGATTGACAAATTTTGAGATAAAGGTCATGCCTTGTTGATGCCTCTATTAATTGGAAGATTTTTGAGATGGGAGTTCTGCTCCAATGGTACCACGTGCATTTGCATAGTTTTGAGTCGCATTATATGATTGAATAATGAAGTGTATTTGATGTTGATGAATGAGTATATATGCTGTAATTATTGTTGATTATGAGATGAGAAGTGGTGATATTATTGATCTAACTTAATATATTAATTATCATGCGCTTTATTATATTGTTAGATATCTCACCCCTTCTGTTTGAATGTTGCCCTTATGTTGGTAACGTGTAGGTAATCGTGAGTGAAGGTTGTATACCTTCAATAGTTCGAGTCGGTGTCATTGCTCTGATATGTAACACTCGGGGGGATGAACGCTTGCTAATTTTTTATTGATGATTTTCAGTTGTTGAGTTTTGAATTGATTATTATTAAATATGAGATGTTTCAAAGTTGTTGTTTTATTTAGAGATGTTATTGAAGAATTCCTCTGCCTGGTTGTTGAATTATTTTATTAAAGATTTTATGACGATGGTTCATCCGATGTTTTAAAAGTATTATATATCCATGATGAATGCAATGAATTTGTTAGAAGAATTTGTGACGCCCTAATTCGTTTGTATGAATGAAATTTTATAACTCTGATTTATTTGGCATAATTTGCTTGGGGTAGAATTGGGGTGTTACAAAGTTGGTATCAGAGCAAAAGGTTGGTCCGACCTTGTCGTCGATTCGTACTTGTCTAACAATTGAGTATTGTTATTTTGATGTTCTAACCGTTGTTTATGTTGTAGTAAGAAGTTCAGATGGCTGGAAGGAATGATGTTGCTCTTGCTGTTGCTCTAGAAGCAATGGCTCATGCGATGGAAAATCAGCCGAATGCTGACGGGAATGCTGGATCTCGTAGCTTGGAGAATTTCCAAAGAGAGAATCCACCTACGTTCAAGGGAAAGTATGATCCTGACGGAGCTTTGGAATGGTTGAAAGAGATAGAGATAATCTTTCGCGTGTTGGATTACACTCCAGCGCAGAAGGTTCGTTATGGGACTCATATGCTAGCAATCGAGGCTGATGACTGGTGGCTAGAGACTTGCCAGAAGTTGGAAGCTACAGGTGAGAATGTCACTTGGGTTGTGTTTCGTAGGGAGTTTTTGAGAAAGTATTTTCCTGAAGATGTCTGTGGTAAGAAGGAGATTAAGTTCCTTGAGCTGAAGCAAGCAAATCTGTTTGTTGTTGAGTATGCGTCCAAGTTTGCTGAGCTGGCTAAGTTTTATCCGCATTACGCTGAGGAAAATGCTGAGTTTTCGAAGTGTATTAAGTTTGAGAATGGGTTGCGCCCAGAGATTAAGAAAGCACTTGGATATTAGAAAATCCGTGTCTTTGCTGATCTAGTTGATAGCTGCAGAATTTATGAGGAAGACAATAATGCTCATTACAAGATTATCAGTGAGAATAGGGGTAAGCACCCGCAGAATCGTGGTAAACCTTATGATTCCCCAGTTGGTAAGGGTAAGCAGAGAGTTGCTCATGGTCAGAGGAATAGTGTGGGGATGCTCCTACTGGTGTGATTTGCTTTAAGTGTGGGAAACCTGGACACAAGAGTAATGTGTGCACTACTGAAGTGAAGAGGTGTTTACATTGTGGCAAGAACGGACATGTTGTATCTGAGTGTGGACACAAGAATATGGTTTGTTTCAACTGTAAAGAATAAGGTTACATTGGTAGCCAGTTTCCGAAACTGAAGAGGACTCAGTCAAGTGGTAAAGTGTTTGCTTTGGTTGAGGATCAGACAGCTGCTGAGGACGGACTTATTAGAGGTACATGTTTCATTAATAGTACTCATTTAATCACTATTATTGATACTGGTGCTACGCATTATTTTATTGTTGCTGATTGTGTTGAAATATTGGGCCTTGTGTTGTCTTCCTTGAATGGAGAAATGGTCGTCGATACTCCAGCCAAGGGGTTGGTGACTACTTCTTTTGTGTGTGCTAAGTGTCCCTTGTCGATCTTCGTCAAAGACTTTGTTCTTGGTTTGGTTTGTTTGCCGTTAAGAGATTTGGATGTAATTCTTGGTATGAACTGGTTAGAGCATAATTGTATTCATATTAACTGTTATGACAAGTCGGTGAAGTTTTCTACTCCTGAAGAAGAGGAAGATGGTATGTTGTCTTCTAGACAGTTGAGGAAGTTGATGCAAGAGGAAGCACAAATGTTTTCGTTGATGGCGTCGCTATTTGTAGAGACTCAAGCTGTAATTTAGGAATTGTAGGTGATGTGTGAATTTCCTGAAGTTTTCCCTGATGAGATTCCTGATGTGCCTCTGGAGAGGGAATTTGAATTTACAATTAATCTTGTACCTGGTACCAGACCTGTGTCTATGGCACCATACAGGATGTCTGCGTATGAGTTGTCAGAGTTGAAGAAGCAATTGGAAGAGTTACTTGAGAAGAGGTTTGTAAGACCAAGTGTATTGCCATGGGGAGCTCCAGTGTTGTTAGTGAAGAAGAAAGATGGAAGTATGAGGCTTTGTGTTGATTATAGACAGTTGAACAAGGTGACAATTAAGAACAATTATCCGCTTCCAAGAATAGATGACTTGATGGATCAATTGGTGGATGCCCGTGTGTTTAGTAAGATTTATTTAAGGTCGGGTTACCATCAGATTAAAGTGAAGGATGAAGATATCCAGAAGACGGCTTTCAGAACGCGTTATGGACATTACGAGTATTCGGTGATGCCTTTCGGTGTTACTAATGCACCGGGAGTATTCATGGAATATATGAATCGTATATTTCATACTTATTTGGATTAGTTCGTAGTGGTGTTCATTGATGATATTTTGATTTACTCTAAGTCAGAAGAAGAGCATGCTGAACATTTAAGAATAGTATTGCAGATTCTGAAAGAGAAGAAGTTGTATGCAATGTTGTCCAAGTGTGAATTCTGGCTGAAAGAGGTTAGTTTTCTTGGTCATGTGATTTCAGGTAGTGGCATTGTTATAGATCCATCGAAGGTTGACGATGTGTTGCAATGGGAGACTCCAAAGTCAGCTACTGAGATTAGAAGCTTCTTGGGATTAGCTGGTTATTATAGAAGGTTTATTGAAGGGTTTTCTAAGTTGTCACTTCCGTTGACTAATTTGACTTGTAAAGGTAGAGCTTTTGTTTGGAATGTTCAGTGCGAAGAAATTTTTACGAAATTGAAGAAGAGGTTGACGTCGGCTCTGATTTTGACGTTGCCTAATCCAGGAGAGCCTTTTGTAGTGTATTGTGATTCTTCCAAGATGGGTTTAGGAGGTGTGCTTATGCAGAATGGCAAGGTAGTTGCTTATGCATTGAGGCAGTTGAGGACTCATGAGAAGAACTATCCTACGCATGATTTAGAGCTTGCTGCAGTTGTTTTTGTGTTGAAGATTTGGAGGCATTATCTTTATGGTTCTAGATTTGAAGTGTTTAGTGACCATAAGAGCTTAAAGTATTTGTTCGATCAGAAGGAGCTGAATATGAGGCAACGAAGATGGTTAGAATTGCTAAAGGATTATGATTTTGGTTTGAACTATCATCCAGGAAAAGCGAATGTGGTAGCTGATGCATTGAGTCGAAAGACTTTACATATGTCAGCAATGATGATTAAAGAGTTGGAATTGATTGAGAAGTTCAGAGATATGAGCTTTGTTTATGAGGTTACTCCGCATAGTATTATGTTGGGTATGTTGAAGATTAATAATGAATTTCTAGACAGTATCAGAGAAGCTCAGAAGTTGGATGTGAAATTGGTAGATTTGATGGTTGGGATTAATCAATCTGAGAATAATGATTTTAAGCTAGATGAGCAAGGTGTGTTGAGATTTCGTAACCGGATTTGTATTCCAGATGATGCTGAGATGAAGAAAGTGATACTTGAAGAGAGTCATAGAAGTAAGTTGAGTATTCATCCAGGATCTACAAAGATGTATCAAGATTTGAAAGGTTTTTTTGGTGGCCTGGGATGAAGAGTGATGTGGCTCAGTTTGTGTATGCATGTTTGACTTGTCAGAAGTAGAAAGTTGAACATCAGAAGCCTTCAGGATTGATGCAACCGTTGGAAGTTCCAGAATGGAAATGGGATAGCATTTCAATGGACTTTGTGATGGGGTTGCCTAGTACTTTAAGAGGACACGACTCGATTTGGGTGATCGTTGATAGGCTTACGAAGTCAGCTAATTTTATTCCTATTAACATCAGTTTTCCAGTGTCGAAGTTGGCTGAGATTTATATTAGTGTGATTGTAAAGTTGCATGGTGTTCCTTTGTACATTATGTCAGATAGAGATCCAAGATTTACTTCTGATTTTTGGAAGAGTTTGCAATAAGCGTTGGGTTCTAAGTTAAGGTTGAGTTCAGCGTATCATCCTCAGACAGATGGTCAGACTGAACGAACAATTCAATCGTTGGAAGACTTGTTGAGGGCATGTGTTCTTGAACAGGGAGGTTCGTGGGATACTTATCTTCCGTTGATAGAGTTCACTTATAATAATAGTTACCATTCTAGTATTGGAATGGCACCTTTTGAAGCGTTGTATGGTCGAAGATGTAGAACTCCTTTATGTTGGCATGAATCTGGTGAAAGTGTAGTACTTGGACCTGAACTTGTTCGTGAGACTACTAAGAAGGTGAAGTTGATTCGAGAAAAGATGAAAGCTTCACAGAGTAGACAGAAGAGTTATCATGACAAGCGAAGGAAGGATTTAGAATTCCAAGTTGGTGATCATGTGTTTTTAAGAGTTACACCTGTGACCGGTGTTGGGAGATTTTGTACCCCAAAATTTTCCCTCCCATATTCTTCAAGGTCTATCAAGAATCATCTTCAAATGGTTCAAGACTTCTCAAGGATTGCACAACCCAACTGCCTCCTAAGCCAGTCAAAATTAGGGTTTTGGTTCCTTCAATAAATTTGGGATTTTCAGTGGTCCAACCAAGTCTCATGTGCCCATATACATTGTCAAGCATCTACATATCAAGTCTCAAGACTCACAGGGTCCAATTGCACAGTCAAAAGCCCTATTTGCTCAACAGTCAACTGCAGGGGCAAAATGGTCATTTTACAGTCAAAAGTCAATAAAATTGGTCAACATCTTATTTTGAGCACACAATCATCATTTGATCAAGTCTTGATCATGATTCCTCAAGCATGGCTCAAAAATCATCAAGATGCAAAAAGTTACTATTTTTGGACAGTTGAAAAGTCAACTATATCTTGACCAAAGCATAACTTTTTCATGGTTCATCAGAAAAATCCTATCCAATGCTCATTTTTAAGGGGATGACATTTCCTACAACTCATCTTCACATTCCAAGTCCAAGAAATGCTCTCACAAAAAGTTATCAATTTCTACATTATAGGTCATTTTCAAAAGTCAACAAAAATGCACTTTAAGTCAAAGGCCATAACTTGAGATTGGTAAATCCAAATGACATGGTACCAAAGGCATTGGTTAGAGGACTTCAAGACCTTTCCAAAATGTCCAAGAACATGTTCATATAATCAAAATTGAGCAAGATATGCATTGGAGAAGTTGGGAAATTTTCATGAATTTGCAAAAGTCAACTATCCTTAAAACTTCAATTTTTGACAAAAGGGCCCACTTTCTTCCACTTGATTCAGCCTTGTCATGCCACACACGTGTCCCATGATTAATTTCAAGATCAAACATTTATTTTTCTATTTTATTTAATTTTTATTGATTTAATTCATTTTAAATCTATAATAATTCAAATAAAATCTAAAAATCAATGGAATAGTATCTTATGATTTGAAACAGCTTTCATACATCATGTGCCAGATAACAAATTCATGCTAGGGTTATTTTGTGCATGAAATCTTAGATTTGATTCAAATATGGAAAGTTTGCCAATGGAGGGAAATGTAAACCTAATTCTCTCATATACATGGATTAAGGCCCAGCTGCTGACCTAATTCTATTCCCATATATGCAAGCAAGCCAACCCTAATGCCATTCACGTGAGATTGCTGCATATAGAGCCATAACCAATTCCAAAAAAGTGAAGGAAAATTGAAAACTGTTTTCTCACTTCAAAGCCAATTCAACACTTTTAATTTCTTCTAATACATTACATAAGTCCCCAGGAACGTGTAAGGATTAAAACCACACGCTAAGCTCAAAGAATCCAAAGATAACAGTTTCACGGTTTGGAATTTTTTTCATAAACGCATACTTTGATTCATGCATCATTAACGTGTTTTGTGGATTGTTTTGTATTCATAGGGACTATATGAAGCTTTTGGTACAAGATAATTGAGTTATAGAGCCCTGAATCACAAACCACCATGGATGAATTGTAGGGTTTTCAAGCTCTTAAATTGGGGCTTTGTGATATAGGAAAAATCAGAGACTCTAAAGCCCATGGTTGAATTCGTCAAGGCCAGACGAATCAAACACCATGCTCGCGAAATATTTATGAGCAGCAAGGAGCTAATCGCTATTTTTCATGCTTGCAGGTTGTGGGGGTTAAAAACCCCCGCTATCTAACTCTGTTTTTTGCAAGCGAAGGAAGAAGACGAATACGTGTTCATGCGTGTTTGGTTGGTTTGAATGAGGCGCGGTTTTTTTTTTGTTTTAATAGCATATGCATTGATTTTGCTATATTATATTATCTCTCCATTATATTATCAAAGCAAGCAGGTGGTTGGGTTGGTGGAAAGCGCGTGCAATAAGCATTGGGACCTGGGTTCAATTCCCGAGTCCCCCAAAATTTCTATATTGTTTTTCATAACATAATCATGTGCAGGCTTCACAAAGGCGCTCCACCATGCATCCCAAACCTCCATACGCCATGTGGCCACAATCATAGATCCAAAGGCCTGGATTGGACGACCACCATATTCCAAGTCAAAGCGTATCATGGACAATTTCCAGAAAGTCAAACGTGGCTTGTGTGTTAGTGGGCCAGATTCAACAAATTCACCTCCTAATGGGTCCATCAACCCCCCTGGTTTACTATTCTTTTTTATTCTCTTTTTCCTTTTATTTTCTTTAATAACTATTATTATTATTATTTAATTAATTAACAAATTAACATTTTTCAATAAAAATTCAGAAAACTAAAAAATGTAAATATTTTATTTACTATTATTAATTTCACTTTAGTTTAATTATTTTGTAAATAAACACTAATTTAAATTAATTTAGTTTAACTAGGTGTAATTTTAATTTTCTTTTACAATAAATAAAAATGAATTAGACTTAGGGTTTTTCTTTTGACACTTTTAATTTCTTTTTTTTATTTTATTTCATTAAAACATTAAAAAACACAAAAAAATACTTTTTCTTTAATTAATTAATTAATTAGTTATTAGGTTTAATTGCAAAAAAGGACAAATTCAATTCTTTTCTCAAAAATGGTCAAAACCCTAAGACGTCCCGATTCAATCTTTCGCGCGCATGTTTATTTTAATTCATTATATTTATGTATCTGCTCCGGAAATGTAATAGTTAATTAGGTTTTTATCGCTTTATTTACTTTTCTCGCACTTATTTTCCAAACGGGTTTTGTTTTTGGCGATGTATAGACCCGCGCCTTGTAATAGCGTAGATTCAACTTTCCGCAATTTATTTTCCGCACTCTTAACTGTTAATATGCATGCAAGACTTGTCTGAAAAAATAAAATCAAAGCGTAGCTCACAGATAACATGCACAAGATAGTCTTAACTGAATTTAGCACACATGCACATGCCACCCCTAAGGTACGCCTCACTGGTTGCCTCGAGGTGGTCGTCAAGTATAGGGTGTTTTAGAGGTCGCCCTCCTGTCTAAGATCCAGTTGCCTCGAAACGGTTGCCTCAGATAAAAAGGATCTAGGATATTAGGGTTACCGCTAAGGTGTCCTACTATTGCTTTGGTGACCACATTGTCCCTATAATCGAATTGACCCGAATACCTCCAACGACGGTGCTACCTACTTCTTAATAGCGGGATATTACTGTCTAAAGGACTCTTACACAGCCTAATTCCTTAGAGTAGGTAGATTTCTCCTGGGTACTTGCTCTTTCAAAACAAACAAAAACAACTTTTCGCACTGACACTTTCAAAAAGTTTTCAAACAAATATTTCATACACTCTTGAGGACAGATACAAGGGTTACCTAGAAATTTTTCGAACTAAACTTTTTCAAAACCCCCATACACTTGAAAAGCAAACAAATTTTTGAAAACATAAGAGCAAGTACCTAAGAGCCCGTGGATAACCACGGATAAAAAGGGTGCTAACACCTTCCCTTTTTATAAATCTACCTCCCGAACCGAGAAACATCTCGAAAAAGGAATTTTGCTGTGCTTTTGTCCTTTCCTTGTTGGAGAACATAAAAGACGGTGACGACTCTTGCTTACCGCGACATTTCGCGAACCAGCTTAAAAAATAGTCAGTTATATTTCCACCGATCACAGAACTGGCGACTCTGCTGGGGACCTATAAGTGAGGTGTACCTTAGGATCAGACCACTCTTATGTTTTCAATTGTATGTCTTGATTGCTTTTATATTTGTGGGTTGCATCGGAGTTTCATAGATCCTAACCCAGATCTGGGGGATACCCTTTTAGAAGTAGCAACAAACTGTGAGGGAACTGTGCGGGGTATACCGACACGGTTGAAGCAGTTGCTACGTTGATGTGGCACTTTGGTGAGTACCGGCAACCCTTGAGTCAAGTCAAGGAGAGTACGGGGCCGCCGCGTGGTGTCGTGAAGCATCAACTGACCTTAGGAACCTTACTTG
Source organism: Vicia faba (assembly GCA_948472305.1). Classification (NCBI taxonomy): domain Eukaryota; kingdom Viridiplantae; phylum Streptophyta; class Magnoliopsida; order Fabales; family Fabaceae; genus Vicia; species Vicia faba. Next base: position 76,145,921 of record OX451741.1, read on the forward strand.
ACCATCCTGGCCTCTTTAGGGGTAGTGAGATGACCGACTTTGGTGCAGTCCGAAGTTGGTAGATACTCGATACTACACTCATTGAGGGTTGTTTTTTTGGAATATTTTGATCGCCAGTTCAGTGGCTAAATCAAAACAATGAACATAGAAAACAATCCAATGATATTGAGCTCTTTAGAACCCGGTTACTTTTGATAGGACAGGTTTTGAGCCCACCAACTTCAAGAGGGTAGCACCTAAACCTCATCCTGGCCTAAACTGTAAGGGTTCTTTGTGTGACTTGTGTGCCTTCAAACTTGACTACTTGCATCCTTGTTATCTGACACATGAGTTTCTTGTAGGTTTAGTTTACAGCCCTTAACCTGGGCTTATAATAGGGTTTACTCACATCACTCCACGCATAGCATAACATCATACCATCATACCATTGCATACATCCTGCATAAGGACTAACCCATTTCAAGGATCTCAAGGGTCTGTGATGCAGGTCATGATGAATCAAAAGGTCTAGCAAGGGGAAAAGGGGATTTATTTTCCTCTAGCCAAGGTTGATAACTTGAGTCATGGGCTATAACCCACTCGATATGGTGAGCTTTGACTCTTGAAGAAGGACTCTCAACAAACATGAAGTGCCTTCAATCAAGCAACCAGATTCAAATTCTAACAAGTTTCTCTGTTTACCCCGCGAGATCCTTGAAAACATTGCATACATACACATCATTGCATAACAGGTACCCTTGTTACAGGTCACTTACCTCCTTCGCTGTTTATTTCAGAAATGGCTTCCCAACAAGACAACCAGGATCTTCATGCTCAAGAGACTCGGTTCGGGGAGATCCTCCTAAATCTATCCAAGGGGCAGGAAGAGCTGAGAACACTCCTCACGGGGACTTTGGTCAGGAACAGTCCAGAAGACAGTAAGGATGAACGGCTAAAACATCTGTGAGCTGAGGTGGATACAATGAGAACCCAGATGATGGGGCAGATGACTCTCATTCAAGACTTAGCTCAAAGACAAGAAGAGCTCAGGGTTCTCGTCAACCAACTGCTTCGGGATAACCAACTGGGGCAAACATCTAAGGTTGAAGAGCCAGTCATCATTAAATTCCCTTTGAGACAAGAAGACAAGGGAAAAGCTCCTCAACTTGCTTCAGGGTCACAAATTCAGCATCAACCTCACCAGCTTCAGCAAGACAGTATGAAGCAAGTAGTCAGGGTTGGAGACCAAACCGGTAATCAGCCTCCAAGAAGTCAAAGGTTTGGTTCAATGAATAGACCTCTCCAAGCTGCTACTACTTCATAGGTCCAACAACGACCTCGCCAAGAACAACGGGTTGATCAGAGCAAGCCAGACAAGCCCAGGAGGCAATTCACCCAGCTCAACATGTCGTTGTTTCAAGCTTTACAATGCTTGTTGAGATTGAATCTGATCACATTAAGGGACCCTCCTAAGAATCCCAACACTTCCTCTTCCAGGTATAACCCGAGTGTGAGATATGTCTACCATTCTGACAGTCTTGGACATGACACCAACGACTGTTGGACTCTGCAGAACAAGATTCAGGACCTGATTGATGAAGGAGCAGTGGAATTCACCCCAGATGGTCAGGTCGAGTTCTTCTACTATCCCTAGACGAGAAGACCTTTTGTTCATTGGAAGTTTCAAGTTGTATTTTTCTTTGCTTATTCAAACATTTGTTCATGTCAAACTTTATTATTTCATTAATGCATTACACGTGTCTGTTTTGAAGTAATTGTGTTTACTATATTCAAAATTGCTTTTATTTTCTGATATTCAACTCTCGATTGAAAATTCTAAGCCTTTTGAGGGAGGATGACGAAAACGATACCACAATCTACAGTATGCTTTTGAACGAACCCCGCTGATGAGGTACAACCATTGTTTCAATTCCTAAACACTAGAGTTATAAGGAAGATAATCCCTCGCCAACCCCTTTGAGCCAAAGAAGTAGGAGTTTTTCTTTTCGAAAATTAAAACCCTTAATCATAACCTGGGGCAGGGTAGTTCTCTCAGTTGATCCAAGTGCACAACAAAGAAGTCCTTACAAAACAAAAGACGGTGATGGTTCCGTATAATCGTAAGGATAGGCAGTCATTATCTCTCAGAAATAAAAGCCCGTTAAGTCAAAACCTATGAAGGAGACTTACAAAACTGGGGCATCCCGCTGACTGTAATCACAAAAGAAACAGTTCAGGCAAAAAACAGGGATAACGAAATCAAAAAAGAAAAGAGGTCCTACAAACCCTCAACAAAAAAAGAAATGACTGCCTATTCAACATAAATTGTCAGCATCCGAACCATCACCGAAATATCAGAGCAAAGACTCAAACAGGATCTAAATACATGATTAGCTGAGTTTAGGATCGAAGAACATCACGAAGAGCGGGTGGGTACAAATAAAATTTGAGCCTTTATCTTTTGTTTCTTAAACCGTGAACCAGGCCACGTTATAACCCGTAAAAGTCCTAGCTGAAGCATGGGTTAGTTCGAAAGCATACTGTTACGAAAGGTATCCTGACTCCTTAAGGCTTGCGGTAAATTAACGAGTTGACATCACATTTTACAAAATTCACTGGTTTTACTGAAAAAATGCATTTCCAAAAACTTCAAGACAGACATAAGCTTTGCATTTTTAATATAACATTGTTTGCATATGACTATTTGTTCGAACAGTAGAGAAATTCGCACAATGAATACCCGGTGAACAAGAATCTTCTCAAGGATCACCTCAAGTGGAAAAATACTTCCAACCAAGGGGCAGACATGATCATGGTCCATCATCTGGGGCAGTCCAGTCAAGATTCAAGGAATCTCTCAAATGCCAAATACCAGGGGAAAATCTCCGCCCGAGTCACTTGGGGAATGGGACATGAATTCCAGCTACGAATCCTGCATGATCAAACGAAGATCTTCGGGTAACATGGCAACATTACTGACAGTGACAACTCCCTACACTCCGAGAATATGGACATAGTCGGAAAAACACTATGCATAATCAAAGACCCGCTAGGTTGACACACCTAGGAAAAAATAAGGGCTTCCCGGCGAACAAAAAGGGTTCGGGCAAAAATAAGGGATGAAAATGAAAAAAATCTGTACATCCGGCAAGTCAAAAACCTGAAAAGGCAGCTTGGGCAAAAAAGGGTATCCCGATGGACTGAAAACCCGAAAGGGCGGTCCAGGCAAAAATTAGGGATCAAAGCGTACGACTGTGTCCCGTCACCTCGTCACTTGCCTACCAGAAGAAGATTGGTCAAATCGGCAGTTATCAAACACCTCCACAGGTACCTTCTCCCGCAGAAACTGGGGCAATAAGAATTGTTTGAACTGTACAAGTTGCTTTGTCCGCCGAGGTACCAAGGTAAGTTCAGCTGAAGAACATGACCGAGATACCTTCACTCCCCACAAAGTAAGACCAGAATCAGCAATACTCTCCCCAAGCAGAGTTGGTCTTCCATCAGCCCCGAAAAGGCACAGTATCCCCAACAAGTCAGCAATGCTCTCCCCAAGCAGAGTTAGTCTACTGTCAGCCTTAAGGAACTTGGGTATCCCCATAAGATCTCAATATTCCCCAGCGGAGTATACAGATATTCCTAAGCAAGCATCCCCGGCAGTCTTAATATAAGATTGTTCCCCGGTGGAATACAGACACCCCAGTGGAGCCACTTCCCCAGTACAGTCCAATAGTTTCCCCAGGAGAGTTGAATCAATCTCCCCAATAGATTCTAGAAGCTTATCCCCAGTAGATTCTGGAAGCTTATCCCCTGCGGAGTACTAACGCATCTCCCCGGCTTTATTCAAAGGTTATTCCCCACCGGGGTCTAACTGGGTTATCCTCAGCTAATTACCACGGAAAGATCGTCCTCAGAGAAGTTCTTCCTATCCCCCAGCGGAGTTCATCAAAATTCCTCAACAAAACATATCAACGGAATCCCCAGTGGAGTTATCATCAAATTTTCAGCGAAGTATCTCTTCCCACAGAGTAATTCCCCGCAGAGTAATCTCTCCAGCAAGTTTATTCCCCAACGGAGTCATCTTATCCTACCGGTTTATTCTTGCAACCATCATCCCCAGCGGAAATGAAGAACTCTACCCTTCAACATCAGCCCAGGATTCAACAAGCTCCCGACATTCGTCAAGGATTTATTTTCCTAGACGAAAATACATTCATAGACATTTCACATTTCATACCTCCTATTTACATACATGATAAAGTGCATACGACACTATCTCATTTTGAACATCATGACATCATGCATCTCATACATCATGACATTGCATACAACTGATGTTTTGCCTTTTCAGGAAAAAGGTAAATCCAAAGATGATTACTATCAATTGTCGCAATTCCAGATTCGATACATGTATCTAGCCAGGGTATATCTGTGAGCGATTGATTGTGGATTTGATACCTGTATCTAGCCAGGGCATATCTGCATAAAGAGTTTAGAGATTCGATACCTGTATCTAGCCAGGGCATATCTGTAGACGAATAATTCAAGATTCGATACCTGTATCTAGCCAGGGCATATTTGTGAGTGATTGATTGTAGATTCGATACCTATATCTAGCCAGGGCATATCTGCATGAAGAGTTTAGAGATTCGATACCTGTATCCAGCCAGGGCATATCTGTAGACGACTAATTCCAGATTCGATACCTGTATCTAGCCAGGGCATATCTGTGAGTGATTGGTTGTAGATTCGATAGCTGTATCCAGCCAGGGCATATCCACATAAGGAGTTTAGAGATTCGATACCTGTATCCAGCCAGGGCATATCTGTAGACGACTAATTCCAGATTCGATACCTGTATCCAGCCAGGGCATATCTGTAGACAACTAATTCTAGATTCGATACCTGTATCTAGCCTGGGCATATCTGTGAGTAATTGATTGTAGATTCGATACCTATATCCAGCCAGGGCATGTCTGCATGAAGAGTTTAGAGATTCGATACCTGTATCCAGCCATGGCATATCTGTAGACGACCAGTTCCAGATTCGACACCTGTATCTAGCCAGGGCATGTCTGTGAGCGATTAATTTTGGATTCGATACCTGTATCCAGCCAGGGCATATCTGCATGAAGAGTTTAGAGATTCGATACCTGTATCCAGCCAGGGCATATCTGTAGACGAAGAATTCCAGATTCGATACTTGTACCTAGCCATGGCATATCTGTGAGTGATTGATTGTAGATTCGATACCTGTATCCAGTCAGGGCATGTCTGCATGAAGAGTTTAGAGATTCGATACCTGTATCCAGCCAGGGCATATCTGTAGACGACCAGTTCCAGATTCGATACCTGTACCTAGCCAGGGCATATCTGTGAGTAATTGATTATAGATTTGATACCTGTATCCAGCCAGGGCATGTCTGCATGAAGAGTTTAGAGATTTGATACCTGTATCCAGCCAGGGCATATCTGTAGACGACCAGTTCCAGATTCAATACCTGTATCTAGCTAGGGCATATCTGTGAGCGATTGATTGTAGATTCGGTACCTGTATCTAGCCAGGGCATATCTACATGAAGAGTTTAGAGATTCGATACCTGTATCCAGCCAGGGCATATCTGTAGACGACTAATTCCAGATTCGATACCTGTATCTAGCTAGGGCATATCTGTGAGTGATTGATTGTGGATTCGACACCTTTATCCAGCCAGGGCATATCTGTATGAAAAGTTTCCAGATTCGATACCTGTATCCAGCCAGGGTATATCTGTAGACGACCAGTTCCGGATTCGATACCTGTATCTAGCCAGGGCATATCTGTGAGCGATTGATTGTGGATTTGATACCTGTATCTAGCCAGGGCATATCTGCATGAAGAGTTTAGAGATTCGATACTTGTATCTAGCCAGGGCATATCTGTAGACGACCAGTTCCAGATTCGATACCTGTACCTAGCCAGGGCATATCTGTGAGTAATTGATTGTAGATTCGATACCTGTATCCAACCAGGGCATGTCTGCATGAAGAGTTTAGAGATTCGATACCTGTATCCAGCCAGGGCATATCTGTAGACGACCAGTTCCAGATTCGATACCTGTATCTAGCTAGGGCATATCTATGAGTGATTGATTGTAGATTTGATACCTGTATCCAGCCAGGGCATACCTACATGAAAAGTTTAGAGATTCGATACCTGTATCCAGCCAGGGCATATCTGTAGACGACTAATTCTAGATTCGATACCTGTATCTAGCCAGGGCATATCTGTGAGTGATTGATTGTGGATTCGACACCTGTATCCAGCCAGGGCATATCTGCATGAAGAGTTTCCAGATTCGATACCTGTATCCAGCCAGGGTATATCTGTAGACGACCAGTTCCGGATTCGATACCTGTATCTAGCCAGGGCATATATGTGAGCGATTGATTGTGGATTCGATACCTGTATCTAGCCAGGGCATATCTTCATGAAGAGTTTAGAGATTCGATACCTGTATCCAGCCAGGGCATATCTGTAGACGACTAATTCTAGATTCGACACCTGTATCTAGCCAGGGCATATCTGTGAGTAATTGATTGTAGATTCGATACCTGTATCCAGCCAGGGCATATCTGCATGAAGAGTTTAGAGATTCGATACTTGTATCCAGCCAGGGCATATCTGTAGACGACCAGTTCCGGATTCGACACCTGTATCTAGCCTGGGTATATCTATGAGTAATTGATTGTAGATTCGATACCTGTATCCAGCCAGGGCATATCTGCATGAAGAGTTTAGAGATTCGATACATGTATCCAGCCAGGGCATATCTGTAGACGACCAGTTCCGGATTTGATACTTGTATCTAGCCCGGGCATATCTGTGAGCGATTGATTGTGGATTTGATACCTGTATCTAGCCAGGGCATATCTGCATGAAGAGTTTCCAGATTCGATACCTGTATCCAGCCAGGGCATATCTGTAGACGACCAGTTCCAGATTCGATACCTGTATCTAGCCAGGGCATATCTGTGAGTAATTGATTGTAGATTCGATACCTGTATCCAGCCAGGGCATATCTGCATGAAGAGTTTAGAGATTCGATACCTGTATCCATGCAGTACATATTTGTAGACGACTAGTTCCAGATTCGATACCTGTATCTAGCCAGGGCATATCTGTGAGGATTGATTGTGGATTCGACACCTGTATCTAGCTAGGGCATATCTGCATGAAGAGTTTGAAGATCAACCCCTGCAACAGGCTACGAAATTGTCTTTCTTTCTCAGGTATGCACGTTGTCGCTAAGGAATCTCTTACGCGATCGACACCCCGGATGGCATCTTTAGGCCCATCTCCGCAACTATCCATTACACTTCCAAATGACATCTATAAGCCCATTCCCGAAAAGGTTCTGTCACATATCCAGATGGCATCTATAAGCCCATCCTCCTATCCATCATCTCTCCAAATGGCATCTATAAGCCCATTCCCGCCATCTCACTGCTGATACTCCACTATGTGAGTGCAAATTTCTGGGCACTCTAGTGTTCAATCATCTTCCACCTTCGGATCACGAAAGGCTCGAAAGCCAATCTATATCCTCAGGTTTAAGAAAATTGAACAGGGGCAACTGTTGTACCCCAAAATTTTCCCTCCAATATTCTTCAAGGTCTATCAAGAATCATCTTCAAATGGTTCAAGACTTCTCAAGGATTGCACAGCCCAACTGCCTCCTAAGCCAGTCAAAATTAGGGTTTTGGTTCCTTCAATGAATTTGGGATTTTCAGTGGTCCAACCAAGCCTCATGTGCCCATATACATTGTCAAGCATCTACATATCAAGTCTCAAGACTCACAGGGTCCAATTGCACAGTCAAAAGCCCGATTTGCTCAACAGTCAACTGCAGGGGCAAAATGGTCATTTTATAGTCAAAAGTCGAAATTTTTGGTCAACATCTTATTTTGAGCACACAGTCATCATTTGATCAAGTCTTGATCATGATTCCTCAAGCATGGCTCAAAAATCATCAAGATGCAAAAAGTTATTATTTTTGGACAGTTGAAAAGTCAACTGTATCTTGACCAAAGCATAACTTTTTCATGGTTCATCAGAAAAATCCCATCCAATGCTCATTTTGAAGGGGATGACATTTCCTACAACTCATCTTCACATTCCAAGTCCAAGTAATGCTCTCACAAAAAGTTACCAATTTCTACATTATAAGTCCTTTTCAAAAGTCAACAAAAATGCACTTTAAGTCAAAGGCCATAACTTGAGATTGGTAAATCCAAATGACATGGGACAAAAGGCATTGGTTAGAGGACTTCAATACCTTTCCAAAATGTCCAAGAACATGTTCATATGATCAAAATTGAGCAAGATATGCATTGGAGAAATTGGGAAATTTTCATGAATTTGCAAAAGTCAACTATCCTTAAAACTTCAATTTTTGACAAAAGGGCCCACTTTCTTCCACTTAATTCAGCCTTGTCATGCCACACACGTGTCCCATGATTAATTTCAAGATCAAACATTTATTTTTCTATTTTATTTAATTTTTATTGATTTAATTCATTTTAAATCTATAATAATTCAAATAAAATCTAAAAATCAATGGAATAGTATCTTATGATTTGAAACAGCTTTCATACATCATGTGCCAGCTAACAAATTCGTGCTAGGGTTATTTTGTGCATGAAATATTAGATTTGATTCAAATATGGAAAGTTTGTCAATGGAGGGAAGTGTAAACCTAATTCTTTCATATACATGGATTAAGGCCCAGCTGCTGACCTAATTCTATTCCCATATATGCAAGCAAGCCAACCCTAATGCCATTCACGTGAGATTGCTGCATATAGATCCATAACCAATTCCAAAAAAGTGAAGGAAAATTGAAAACTGTTTTCTCACTTCAAAGCCAATTCAACACTTTTAATTGCTTCTAATACATTGCATAAGTCCCCAGGAACGTGTAAGGATCAAAACCACACGCTAAAGCTCAAAGAATCCAAAGATAACAGTTTCACGGTTTGGAATTTTTTTCATAAACGCATACTTTGATTCATGCATCATTAACGTGTTTTGTGGATTGTTTTGTATTCATAGGGACTGTACGAAGCTTTTGGTACAAGATAATTGAGTTATAGAGCCCTGAATCACAAACCACCATGGATGAATTGTAGGGTTTTCAAGCTCTTAAATTGGGGTTTTGTGATATAGGAAAAATCAGAGACTCTAAAGCCCATGGTTGAATTCGTCAAGGCCAGACGAATCAAACACCATGCTTGCGAAATATTTATGAGCAGCAAGGAGCTAATCGCTATTTTTCATGCTTGCAGGTTGTGGGGGTTAAAAACCCCCGCTATCTAACTTTGTTTTTTGCAGGCGAAGGAAGAAGACGAATACATGTTCATGCGTGTTTGGTTGGTTTGAATGAGGCGCGCGTTTTTTTGTTTTAATAGCATATGCATTGATTTTGCTATATTATATTCTCTCTCAATTATATTATCAAAGCAAGCAGGTGGTTGGGTTGGTGGAAAGCGCGTGCAATAAGCATTGGGACCTGGGTTCGATTCCCGAGTCCCCCAAAATTTCTATATTGTTTTTCATAACATAATCATGTGCAGGCTTCACAAAGGCGCTCCACCATGCATCCCAAACCTCCAGACGCCATGTGGCCACAATCATAGATCCAAAGGCCTGGATTGGACGACCACCATATTCCAAGTCAAAGCGTATCATGGACAATTTCCAGAAAGTCAAACGTGGCTTGTGTGTTAGTGGGCCAGATTCAACAAATTCACCTCCTAATGGGTCCATCAACCCCCCTGGTTTACTATTCTTTTTTATTCTCTTTTTCCTTTTATTTTCTTTAATAACTATTATTATTATTATTTAATTAATTAACAAATTAACATTTTTCAATAAAAATTCAGAAAACTAAAAAATGTAAATATTTTATTTATTATTATTAATTTCACTTTACTTTAATTATTTTGTAAATAAACACTAATTTAAATTAATTTAGTTTAACTAGGTGTAATTTTAATTTTCTTTTACAATAAATAAAAATGAATTAGACTTAGGGTTTTTCTTTTGACACTTTTAATTTCTTTTTTTTATTTTATTTCATTAAAACATTAAAAAAACACAAAAAAATACTTTTTCTTTAATTAATTAATTAATTAGTTATTAGGTTTAATTGCAAAAAAGGACAAATTGAATTCTTTTCTCAAAAAGGGTCAAAACCCTAAGACGTCCCGATTCAATCTTTCGCGCGCATGTTTATTTTAATTCATTATATTTATGTATCTGCTCCGGAAATGTAATAGTTAATTAGGTTTTTATCGCTTTATTTACTTTTCTCGCACTTATTTTCCAAACGGGTTTTGTTTTTGGCGATGTATAGACCCGCGCCTTGTAATAGCGTAGATTCAACTTTCCGCAATTTATTTTCCGCACTCTTAACTGCTAATATGCATGCAAGACTTGTCTGAAAAATAAAATCAAAGCGTAGCTCACAGATAACATGCACAAGATAGTCTTAACTGAATTTAACACACATGCACATGCCACCCCTAGGTTACGCCTCACTGGTTGCCTCGAGGTGGTCGTCAAGTATAGGGTGTTTTAGAGGTCGCCCTCCTGTCTAAGATCCAGTTGCCTCGAAACGGTTGCCTCAGATAAAAAGGATCTAGGACATTAGGGTTACCGCTAAGGCGTCCTACTATTGCTTTGGTGACCATATTGTCCCTATAATCGAATTGACCCGAATACCTCCAACGACGGTGCTACCTACTTCTTAATGGCGGGATAGTACTGTCTAAAGGACTCTTACACAACCTAATTCCTTAGAGTAGGTAGATTTCTCCTGGGTACTTGCTCTTTCAAAACAAACAAAAACAACTTTTCGCACTGACACTTTCAAAAAGTTTTCAAACAAATATTTCATACACTCTTGAGGACAGATACAAGAGTTACCTAGAAATTTTTCGAACTAAACTTTTTCAAAACCCACATACACTTGAAAAGCAAACAAATTTTTGAAAACATAAGAGCAAGTACCTAAGAGCCCGTGGATAACCACAGATAGAAAGGGTGCTAACACCTTCCCTTTCTATAAATCTACCTCCCGAACCGAGAAACATCTCGAAAAAGGAATTTTGCTGTGCTTTTGTCCTTTCCTTGTTGGAGAACATAAAAGACGGTGGCGACTCTTGCTTATCGCGACATTTCGCGAACCAGCTTAAAAAACAGTCAGTTCTATTTCCACCGATCACAGGCGAGCATTGAAGTCTAAGAAGCTCACTTCTCATTTTATTGGACCGTATCTGATTTCGGAGAGAGTGGGGAATGTTGCTTATAGAGTGGCCTTACCGCCTAATATTTCGAATTTGCATGATGTGTTTCATGTGTCGCAACTTCGGAAGTATATTTCAGATCCATCTCATGTAATTCATATGGACGATGTGCAAGTACGGGATAATCTTACGGTGGAGACGATGCCTGTACGGATCGTGGATCGTGAAATGAAGACTATGAGGGGCAAGGAGATTTCATTGGTTAAAGTGGTTTGGTTAGAAGCTACAGGAGAAAGCATGACTTGGGAGTTGGAGAGCAAGATGCGAGACTCCTATCCTGAATTGTTTGATTGAGGTAAATTTTCGAGGACGAAAATATTCTAAGTGGGAGAGAGTTGTTACGCCCGTAATTTAATTAATTATTTAATTAAATTATTTTTGGAATATTTGTAAAGTTGTGTTACAATTAAATTAGATTTATTTTATTAGTGGAGAAATAATAATATTAGAGGTATAATATTATTATGTGGTGAAATAATATTAGAAGTGTAATATTATTTAATGTGGGCTTATTTTGAGAGAGTAGAAGTAATAAGGGGGTGTAAGTTTGGAGCACACAAAGGAATAATAGAATATTAGGTTATTTTATTATTGTTGTTAGAATGGAAAAGAGAAGCAGTAGAAAGAAATAAGGATTTGAGGAGAACGTGAAGCTGCTGGAAATAGAAGGAGACGGCAAGAACAAAGATTTAACCCGGAAATTATAGAGCGACCTTCAATCCAAGGTAAGGGTGGGGTTATGAATTTATAATTGGGTTTATGATGATTGATATGGGGTTAGAGGTGATTGTTCTTGAATTGGATGTATTATGAATGATGTATGGCGAATATTGATGAATTCTTGATGAATAATGATGTTGTTATATTGCTTAATCGATGGAGTAATAGAGTATAATATTAGGTGATGAATTACCATGTTTATAATGAGGTTTGTAGGACTGTAACATGATTCCCGTAGCGAAAATACATAAGAAAACGCATAAATTATGCAGACTGTAGCAGGATGTGTCGACCCAAAATTGGATGTGTCGATACATGAAGGCTGTGAGACTCAGGATGAGTCGATACAAGAAGGGCTTGCATCGATGCATAATAGTTGCAAGACTCAGGATGAGTCGACACGAAGAAAGGATGCGTCGATACATAAGTGTGTGAGACTCGGGATGAGTCGATCGGTGAGAAACATGTGTCAATACATGCTGTGATTTAAAGCCAGGATGAGTCGATCCATAAGGAGGATGTGTCGACTCATAGTGTACAGATGAATCAGGGTGAGTCGATCCATAAGGAGAATGCGTCGACTCATGTTGTACAAGTGAAGTAGTTTGCGTCGATCCATAGAGTTTCGTGTCGATACATAATGTCTGGTTTTTGACAGAATTGGCTTTTAGTTGCTGTAACTTGAGTTTTAGGATGCTGTTTGAGATGTCGTTCGAAGTGTTGATTAACTAACGCGATGAACTTTATTCTAGATGATTAAATGATGATTAAGAAGTGGAATCCTAGTAGATAATGCAGGATTTAGAATTAATTCTCGTAGATGAATGTTGTGCTGATTTTTAGACAGAATGATGAGTAGTAGATATTTAGAGGCTGCTGTTAGAATTATGACAGTAGGATTAGTGACAGTAACGATATAAATTAACAGAATAATAGTATAAATTAATGTATTATTGATATACAACTAAGTTATTAATGAGATGTGGTTACTAAAGTTGTGTTTGACAATTATGATGAACAAATGAAGTTTGATAAATAAATGATGTTCAATAAATTATTTTGAGATGTTTATGAGATGTTGTGATTAAGATGTTTTGAGATGATTGAGATGTTGTTATTTTGAGATGTTTACGAGATGCTGTGATTGAGATGTTTTGAGATGTATTTTGAGATGTTGTTAACTTGGGTGTTGTTATTACATTCATGATGAGTCGCATACATTTCATTTTTGAGATGGAGCTTATGCTCGTTGAGATGGCCTGGATTGGCAAATTTTGAGATGAAGGCTATGCCTTGTTGATGCCTATATTAATTGGAAGATTTTTGAGATGGGAGTTCTGCTTCAATGGTACCACATGCATTTGCATAGTTTTGAGTCGCATTATATGATTGAATAATTAAGTGTATTTGATGTTTATGAATGAGTATATATGATGTAATTATTGTTGATTATGAGATGAGAAGTGGTGATATTATTGATCTAACTTAATATATTAATTATCATGCGCTTTATTATATTCTTAGATATCTCACCCCTTCTGTTTGAATTTTGCCCTTATGTTGGTAACGTGCAGGTAATCACGAGTGAAGGCTGTATACCTTCAATAGTTTGAGTCGGTGTCATTGCTCTGATATGTAACACTCAGGGGGATGAACGCTTGCTTTTTTGATTGATGATATTCAGTTGTTGAGTTTTGAATTGATTATTATTAAATATGAGATGTTTCGAAGTTGTTGTTTTATTTAGAGATGTTTTTGAAGAATTCCGCTGCGTGGTTGTTGAATTATTTTATTAAAGATGTTATGAAGATGGTTCATCCGATGTTTTAAAAGTATTATATATCCATGATGAATGCAATGAATTTGTTAGAAGAATTTGTGACGCCCTAGTTCGTTTGTATGAATGAAATTTTATAACTCTGATTTATTTGGCATAATTTGCTTGGGGTATAATTGGGGTGTTACACTATGCAAATGCATGTGGTACCATTAGAGCATAACTCCCATCTTAAAAATCTTCCAATAAATAGAGGCATCAACAAGGCATAAGCCTTCATCTTAATATTCGCCAATATAGGCCATCTTAACGAGCATAAGCTCCATCTTGAAATGCAATGTATGTGACACAATCATGAATGTACCGACAACACCAAAATCAACAACATCTCAATACAACATCATCGTTGGCCAGAAGCCTACATCTTAATAGCTGCCAATTATTAGAGGTATCTTAACATCTTTCATCAACATCGTTCATCAACATCATTTATCATCATAAATCATCAAACATCATTTATACATCATAATTCATCAAACGACATTTATACATCATAGTTCATCAAACATCATAATTCATCAAACGTCATTTATCATTAACAACTCAGCCATACAACAATATAGTATTAGATCGTCAATCTCGCAACGTTGGCCATGGGCCTACAACATGATATTGCCTATAATTAATTAATCATATAAGACTTACTTCTAAATTTACAAACCTCTACATATTATTCATTCTGTAATACTACATTATTATCCTCATTAATCCTACGGTTACAAACCAAACAATAGGCTATAATCATCTCATCCTCATCATTCTTCACAAAAATCAACATAGCGATTAACGCGGGAATTAACTTTAATCCTAATTTTGATACTAGGATTATCCTTCCTATTCTTAATTTTAATCCTTAAGAATGAAGTTCATCGGATTAGCTATTCAACGCTTCAAACGACACCTCAAACGGAGTCCGAAAACTCAAGTTACAGCCTTTTCAAACTGATTCTGTCAAAAACCAGACTACATGGATCGACGCGTAATGTCTTGGGTCGACGCGTACTGGACCGAACACACTACATGAGTCTACGCGTACTCCCTTTGCATTGACTCATACTTAGTCTGCAACACTGCATGTATCGATACATACTCTTACTTATCGACTCATCCTGAGTCTAAAAGCATGCATGTATCGACGCATGGCTTCTTCATATCGACTCATCCTGAGTCTAAAAGCCTTCATGCATCGACACATGGCGTTTTGGGTTGACACATACTGTTTTGTCATGGATATTTTCTGCGATTTCACTACGGATTCCATGCTTTAGGCCCTAAAAACATCCTCTAATCATAGATAATCATCAATTATAATTATCCTATAATTCTACATCAATTATACAGGATTAGGGCATCATTATTCATCTTTCAATCATCGATTCTCATTATACAACAACATATAATTCAATCATGAACAAGACAACATTTTCACATCTAATCCCATAAACCAGCCATCATAAACCCTATTATAGAGTCAGAACCCCATCCTTACCTTGGATTGAATGTTGCTCTATAACTTTTCCGATTGATTTCCATTATGCCTCTTTTCCTCCTTTCCAACAACTTTCACGTTCTCTTCTTCCAACCCTTATTATTTCTCTCTTACTTCTTCTTCTTTCTTATTATTTCTACAATAATAAAACAACTCTATTATTCTCTTTATTCCTTAATGGGCTTAAGACTACTACACCCCCTTATTACTACTTCTATCCTTTAAAACAAGCCCACATCAAATAATATTATCCTTCTCATATTATTACACAACTTAATAAAATAATTTAATCCAAATAATCACAACACAATATCTAACAATATCACACGCGCTAAGTCACTCCTCTTCCAGGTCACGGGTTCGATCCCCAGTTTTGCCATTTTTTTCCATATTTTCATTATTTGTGCAGGTTTATCATATGGTGCATTGAACCTGCTATCTTGACACAACCAGCACATTGGCTGGGTGGTAACCTGTACGTAGAGAATGCTTGAGTGCGCGGGTTTAATACCCACCCCTACCTATTTGGTTATTTCTTTTTTCCAATTATATGTTTCTCACTCTTTCCTTTTTTTTCCTATTCTTTCACAAAACCTTTTTCAAAACCCTTTTTTATATAAACCTTAATTAATTTTAGGTTTTAATTAATCTTAGGTTTTAATTAATTTTAGGCTTTAATTCAATTCTCTTTATTTAATCAATTTTGGGTTTTGTTTAATTAACCCTAATTTAGCTTTAGGTTTTTATCAATAAACCCTAATTTGATTTTTTTAGGTTTTCTCAATTCTTTTAAAATCAAGCTAGATTTTAGGGCTTGCTTAATTAATAAATTCTTTTTGATCAATTAATTCTTTGTCTAAATTACAATTAGTTATGGTTTTTTAGATTAATCATCAAACGATCACAAAACGATTTTCAATTTTCTTTCTCTCTTTGTTTTACAATCTTCGCGCACTTTATTACTTTCGCATTAGTTTTTCCCAATTATGTATCTTCTATAGTATGTAATAGTTAATTAGGGTTTACTTTCTTTTTCCCCGTTTTATGGTTTTGTACCTCCGCTCCCGAAGCCCTGTAATAGTTTAGGTTTACTTTTCGCACCTTTACTTTCCATAATTTATCACTTTCCTTATTATTGTATAGTAACTAGGTGTGTATGGCAAGATCTAAAACCAATCATAGAAAATCCTAATCAAGATAAATAACTGAATTGAATCATTTTTCATACACTCACCTCTAGGGTAATCCCACTTGTTTCCTTCTAATAAAAGTAGTCATGTCCCTCGAACGTGGGTACGTTTTAGAAAAGACCCTCGGTTAAAAAGATCGTAGTCCCTCGATGACCCTTACGATGCTGACTTCGGTAAACGATCTAAGTCCCTTACGATAAATTGCTAAAGCACCCATACAAGTTACCTTTATGACTGTATGATGACCTGCGCTTGTCCATTCACATTCAATGATAGGGCTTCCTACTAACTAATGGTAGGGTAGCACTATCTAAAGGAGGAGGAAAAGTACAATAAAGACCTTGAGTAGGTAGACCGTTGTTAATTGCTTGCTCACAAATCTCTTCAAAAGAAAAACATTTCACACATACACTTTTAAAATAGTCTCAAAACACCTTGTACGTATTCTTGAGGACATATACGAGAATCATTATAAAATTTACCTTACAATTGGCATTTTCAAAATATTTTTCAAACATGCGCAACACAAAGCACTTTTCAAAACAAAGTGAGCTAAGAGATTAAGAGCCCGTAGATAACTACAGATGAAAAGGGTGCTAACACCTTCCCTTTTCATAACCTACCCCACGAACTCATAAAATTCTTGAATGTCTTTCCTGTTCTTTTCACCCTTTCCTTATTGGATAAAAGGAAATTCCGTGGACACTCTTGTTATCCACAACATTTGCGATAAAAATGAAAACCATATCAGTTCTCCCACTGTATTATAGATCAAAATCATCCGAGTGAAATATTTGTAGAACGAAGAGTTTGTGCAATCAAGTAGCGGTAACTAGAGGTTTGTTCGAAGAGATTGGTATACTTGGTTTCGCTTGAACCAAGGGGAGAGAAGGGAATAATTTCATCATCAAAAATTGGTTTGTGTAGTGTGAAGACTATTGCTTCTCTTTTAACTCTTTGCAACTTAATATCATATACCTCAATTCTAGATTTTAGAATTTGGGGCAGGTGTACCCTACGCGAGGGAGACAAAGGGAATTTCCTTAACAAATCACGTGTTGTTTCTCTTTCCCTATCCTTTTATTTTCGTTTGTTATAATTTGTGTGATATTATTTGTCCAGTTCATTTTACCGTTATTGTAGTGATTCAAACTTAGTTTACAATAATCATAGCAATAACTTTGATTGTTATCAAGGAAAATTCACCACTACAATTAAGTAAAATTGACCTTGTTATGTTTTTGCACACCAAGTGTTTGATAAATTGAATAACACATAAGTTACAGATTTTGTTAAGTTTTTATCTTAAACAATTCATTGGAAGTAGTATGTACTTATTGATATTTCTTAACTGATTGATTAGTAAGTAATAGTATTGATTCATTTTTCATCATAAGATCTTCATACGATATCCTATATCTGATCTTTTGAATAACGGATCGTTTATACGATTTTTGATTCAGGAAGCTTTCACATCATTTCCAAACAAATTTTATAAAGCACAATTTTTAAATAAAGGATATATTCAACCCCTCTTCTAGATTCATCTCATCGTCTAGCATGTGTGTGTTCTTTCATGCTTCAATCATCCTAAGTTCAACCAACTCTCAAAATGACAAGTTCTGATGGCTTTAGTTATGGAGAGGAATTGTTGGAAACCCTCCCTAATGTTCTGCTTGCTACTATCCCTCATACTGCTGCTCTACGCTCCACTATTACTTTGGTCGCCCCAACCAAGAAGAGAACCAAGTATTCTACAGTAATAGTGTAGAGAACTCCATTAAAAGGTAAGTTTTCTTCATCTATAACCATCCTTGAACAAACTAGGAAGGATGAGTCCACTAGTAGGCCGTTGAAAACCTCTGGTGCTGAACCTAATGTTGAAACCTCTATCAAAGTGGGTGTTGAAGAAAACCCGAGTACTACTAATACTAGGTCAGATGATCATATCATTCATAGATTCGTCCCATATGTATTGGGCATTAACCCTAATGTTGCACCAGATGTTGCAACATCCCTCGCACAACCTGGAGATTTCACTCAGAAACCTAACATCAATCTTATACTTTAATTTTGTCAGTATTTTATTAGGAGAAATAATTAAAACTCCAATCCCAGCTCCTTCTTTGTGAGTAGAAACGTCGAAGTATAAAATCTAAGGTTCAAGCTCAACAAAGTCCTGAGGAGCTTCGACAATTGCATGATCGACTATGAAATCTGCCACTGCTTGGTCTTTCATAGCTTTTAAGGGCATGTATGTTAAAGAATACTCAGTTAAAGCAAGAGCTCATTTCCCATTTTGACAAGTTAAAATGTGTTTAGAAAGCATATGTTTAATTATATCAAAGTGAGACGAAACATAAACATCAATTGGCTTTATATAATGCTTTAACTTTGTACAAGAGAAGTACAGACAAAGGCACAACATTTCAACCAAAGTATACCTAGTTTCTGCATCATTAAGGACTCGACTAATGTAATAAATGACTCTTTCGATACGATTATCATCCTCTTGAGAAAGCGTGCCCCTTATTGTGACATCAAACACATAAATATACAATCTCATACTCATATTTCTACAAGGAGGTGACAATATTGGAGGATGAACAAGGTAGTCTTGGATCTTGTCGAAGGCTTCTTACTGCACCTGCCCTGATTTGAATCCTTCCTTTTTAGGCAAAGTCAAGGTGAAAAGGCTTGAGTCTTGCCACTTAGATTCAAGATGAACTTTATCAAGAAGTTAATTTTCCCTAGAAATGACTTCAATTGATTCTTGGTTGATGGTGCTTTCACTTTCATGATGGCCTTTGTCTAATTTTGATTTATTTCGATCCTTTTTTTGTGGACCACAAAACCCAGAAAATCCCTTGACTGCACAAAAAAACACATTTAAGAGGATTCATTTTTAGACCATGTTTTCTCATTCTTTCGAAAGATTTTCGAAGGTGGTCCAAATGATTTCTCAAAGATATAGACTTAACAACAATGTCATCAATTAAAATATGCATGAAAGTTTTGATTTAGTCATGGAAAATAGAATTAATTTCCCTTTGATGGGTTGCCCCCGTATTTTTTAGACCAAAGGGCATGACTACCCATTCGTAAGTACTCATGGCACCTGGGCACTGAAATGTTATTTTGGGCACATCATCGTTAGCAATGAATATTTGATTATACCTTAAATACCCATCAAGCATACTAAGGTATTTGAAACCTATGGCTAAATCAACTAAAATTTCAGCCATTGGCATAGGGTATTCATCCTTTGGGGTTTCACTATCCAATTCTATGAAGTCAATGCAAACCCTCAAATTCCCATTCTTTTTAATTACAAGAACTATGTTAGTAATCCATTCGATGTACCTTATGGTGCAGATGAACTTACATTTCAGCAGCATTTCGATTTCTTCTTTAATCTTCGATAAGATCTCTGGTGTGAAGCTCCTTGGGGTTTGCTTGATTGGCTTCTTCACAGGCTTGATAGGTAGCTTCAATTCTACCAATTCCCTGCTTAATCCAAGAACTTCATTGTAATCCCACGTAAAGCAGTATTTAAAATCTTTTAAGCATTAAATTAGTTCAATTTTGAGTTTTGGGCTGATGTTAGTGCTGATATAAGTTGGCCTTTTTATTTCCCATTACCCAAATCGATTTCTTCTAAGGGATCTTGTGCCAGCATATTGACATTAGGTGCCACTAGATCCATTTCAAAGCCTAAAGTCTCACAATCATAAATGGTGTCGAACCTCTAGCTTGTGGTGTTGATGTGTGATCTATCAGGTGGCTCTGGTTCGAAGTCTGCTCCAGGTCCCTCCAGACGAACTGGTGTCTCTTAGGCTTCAACAACCATGTATCTTACTTCAGCCTCCAAGGTCGCTTTTATTTTGTTTTCGGCTATGTAAGCTGAAATCTTTTCCAAGAAATTGGACTTAGACATGGTCACTGTCTTCGCCCCCCAGCAAGTGGGCCGAAGTCCAGGTACCCCTTCTACATCATCTTTCTCTCCCATAATTTCCTTATCCCATTGGAACCCATGGGTTGGATGCAATTTGAGGAAGTAAAGGGCTTTGTTTGATGGCAAATAGGCATGATCTGCAGAGCTGTAGGGCCCTATATTCGCTAGATTTTTGTCGAAAATACGTCTATCTACATTGTTTACCTCAGCCACGTAGTAGCTTTGATCCACTTCGATATTCTCCACTATTCCATCTCCCCTCCAAATTGATATTCTCTGGTGGAGTGAGGATGACACTGCTCCGATTCCATGGATTCACTCCCTTCCTAGGAGTAAGTTATAGTTTTCCCTCGAAGCTATCACCATAAACATAGTGGGCCTGGTGATGGTTCCCACTATTAGGTTGACCAAAAGGACACACAAGGTGTGGTCAATTTTTTCCTTTGTAATTAGATAAGACCATGTTATGAGGCTCCAAGTATGTATCAAACATTCCTATTCTCTTTAACATGAATTGCAACTTTAAATTGATTATCGCTCCTCTATCTACCAAGATCCTGTTGACCTCAATATTCTCCAATTTCTGTTTTATGAGCAGAGGCTTTAAATGCTTCTTCATCCCATCATCTTGCCTTTCAGAGAAGGAATTTTACTCTTCGACTATGCCATTGTTCATTACATAGTAACATTGTTGAAAACACTCTACACGGCAAGTATTTAAATTATCGTTTTCCACAGAGATTGGTGTGATATTACCGTTATTCTACAGTTAAAATCGTTTTAAGCTTAAGTTTCATAAAAGGGTTTGGTTTTGATTTTAGTAACGGAAAATGTCGATTGCATGCAAAGTATCAAGTATAGGTAAAACAAAGTTTCAGTTTTAAATGTTTGGTAAACGCGTGTCAAGATTAGAGCTCGATAATCTCTTTCATACATATTTTCTCAATAAAGTATGTGAACTTATTAACAATAAACATAACCACATAACCTCCCAAGATGATTCATCTCTTAAATAAATTGTGAGTTTTATCAAATTGATTCTTAGATGATCTCTCTACCTAACTATCAATTTGATAACTTTAAAAGCTCAATATTAGTGAATATCAACTCACAAAACTATGTCTAGAAATTGTTCATTGATAAGTGAAAACCTAGGTCAAGAGATGAACATACTTCTCAATAATGATCAACTCAAATATAAACCATAAAACAAGAGTTTTCACCATATATTTATCATCCACATGTTCACATACAAAATATAAAAGCTAAATATATACAAAGATGAAGATTATCTACCTCTAATCTTGACACAAAGAAGGATTTATCTACCCATCACCATGGTAGTTTGATCAACAAGTAAAGTAGAAAGCTTGATGAACATAAAGTAGAAATTATCAAAGATTTAAGGTAGAAATCTTTGATCTTGAGTTACCAGTGATAAAAAGTATTTCTTAGACCTAAATATCTGAATTTTATATGTTTGATAATAGTTGGTTCTCAAAATATCACAAAAAATACTACTTATAAAAGTGCCCAAAAAGTGAGTCCCGCTAAGCGGCCTGAGAGCGCTTAGCAGGCTCGACGAAAATATCTTTTCCTAACTCAGTGGACCGCGCTAAGTGGGACGAGGCTGCTTAACGGACCCCAAAATCACATTCTGCCAAATGCGCAAATCTTCATAGCGTGCTGCAAATTGTGCTTAACGCGCTAGCTTGAACAAATCTCCAATTTTTGACTTGTTGCACCTCAGTCTTGGCTCTAGGTTGCCTAAAGCTCCAATGCTCCAATGACCACTTCATGCATAATCCCTTCTTTTTCACATAATTTGTCGAAGTCCTTCGACACATACTCTCCACTACCATTAGTTCTCAAAACTGGGCTTTCGACCATAGACTTAAACTTGGCAAATATCTCAATTACTTCATTTTTCTTCTTGATCAGGTAAGTCCATTGTTTTCGAATGAAATCATCTATAAATGAAACAAAGTATTTTTACCTCCCATCGAATCCACTTGAATTGGTCAACATATATCAGAGTATATGACTTCGAGAATAGTCTTCGACCTGTGTTTTGCATCCTTGCTGAAGCTATTAAATTGTATGATTAATAATAAATAATTTAATGAGAATTTTAATATTGTATTTACAGAATATATATATATATATATATATATATATATATATATATATATATATATATATATATATATATATATATATATATATATATATATATATATATATATATATATATATATATATATATATATATATATATATATATATATATATATATATATATATATATATATATATATATATATATATAACTTTCTTTTCTTTAATCAAATTAAACATCAAAGAGATTCATGGTGCAAGTCGTAAAACTACAATCCAAATAATTTTGAAAGGTTACATATCTGATTCTTAAAATTTGACAAAATTCTATTTTTTTAATATTATTTAATTATTATAAATAATTAACATATTTATAAATATTAATAAAATCAGATTTTAAAAAAGAGGCACTAAAACTTAGGAAAATATAAATAAATGATCAAATTTATAATTAAGCTAAAAAAATATAATAAGATCAACTCGTTAGATCAAAAAATTCACCAATTCATTGGTCTAATCAGTGAACCGACTAGATCACACCAATTTTCACCAGATCAATTGCAACATTGGTCTGATGACCTTATCAGACTATTCTACCCTCCGATTCATAGTCTGGCCAGACCAAACCGTTCTACTCTCTGATTCACGGTCTAACTGACTAGAATGGCCTGAGTTTTAAAACTATGGTATGCGCACACTCCTCACACACATACTTTTTGATGTATGTATTAGGGGTGTTCAAATCTAAACCAATTCAAATAAAAAATCGAAAACTGATCCAAAAAACTGAAAATCGCAAAAAATCGACATTTATTGAATGTGTTTGGATGTCATTTTATGAAAACCGATCGGTTTGGATCGGATTTTGGATGAATTTTTTAAAACTGATCCAAACCAAACTGAACCACATACATATATTTTTATACTTATTTATTTTTTATTAGTATGATATGTTATGTGAATTTATTATTACATGATAATAATTTTTTTAATAATATTTATTATGTTGGTATAATCTATTTATTTTTATTATTTCAACTATAATAATATCCAAAAATCGATCCAAATTAAACTGTTGGATGGCAACATTGGTCGAATGACCTTACCAGACTGTTCTACCCTCCGATTCACGATCTGGCAAGACCAAACCGTTCTACCCTCTGATTCACGGTCTAACTCACTAGAATGGTCTGAGTTTTAAGGTATGCACACATTTCTCACACACATACTTTTTTATTGTTGTATTTAGGGGTGTTCAAATCCAAACCAATCCAAATAAAAAATTAAAAACCGATCTAAAAAATCGAAAACCGCAAAAAATCGAAATTTATTGGATATGTTTGGATGTTATTTTATGAAAACAAACCAGTTTGGATCGGATCTCGGATGAATTTTTCAAAACTGATCCAAACCAAACCGAACCGCATATATATATATTCTTATACTTATTTATTTTTTATTAGTATGATATGTTATGTGAATTTATTATTAGATGATAATAATTTTTTTAATAATATTTATTAGGTTGGTATAATCTATTTATTTTTATCAAACCGAACCACATACATATATTCTTATACTTATTTATTTTTTATTAATATGATATGTTATGTGAATTTATTATTAGATGATAATAATTTTTTTAATAATATTTATTAGGTTGGTATAATCTATTTATTTTTACCAAACTGAACCGCATACATATATTCTTATACTTATTTATTTTTTATTAGTATGATATGTTATGTGAATTTATTATTAGATGATAATAATTTTTTTCAACCATAATAATATCCAAAAAAAAAAAAAACAATTCAAATTAAACTGTTGGATGGCTGCTTTAACTTTTTTATATTAATGTTTTTACGTTTTGTTAAATTAATTTTATTAATATTTTTTATAAATTTATTATTTTAAATTTATCAAACTATTACAATTGAGTATAAGTCCATTTGTATTTCAAGAACAGTCCATTTACTCAATTTCTTTTCATTTAAATCATGTATATGATGTTACTTATTCATAAACAATAATGTCTATCTACTGATGATCGATGTGGGACTATCACATTGAAAAAATTCATAACACCACCACCTACAGGATTAATGTCTCGTGAGTATGTATGCATTTTGACACTCTCACACCTTCGCAACACACAAAGAGAGGGAGGCAGGAAAAAATCCATTGATAATCCACAAATTGATTGAGAACGGTAGCTTCTGGTGCTCAATATTTGGAACAGTAGCTTCTATATAGCGAACACACACAGAGGTTTCAGTACCTCTTCAGGGTAACAACGACAAGAACTAGAGCCACATGGTGCCGGATCAAACATAGTACAAATTGTTTGTGCACATTTCTAGTAGTGTTAGGTGCATCATGTCTGGCATGTATAGTCTTTTTTTAATGTACTAGTTATGTGCAATATGTTTTGAATGCACGGTCTTCAATAATTTAGAATATTAATCCATTAATTTGGGTGGATTTTGATTAATATTATTTGAGTTCTAAATTATATAAAAAGAAATGCGTATTAAAGTGGCCATGGAAAAGCATATTAAAGTTTCAAATAGAAATGCATAGTATATATTTGCCAGGAAGTGGTTAAAATACATACAGAATATTGCAAGTATGAAGACACCCATAGAATCAAGCTTAGCAGAAGCCATTGTTGATGGAAATAAAACCAGCTACTGTTTGTTTGTTATGCGAGCTTTGTATTATGTTACATTAATTCATTCTTGTATGAAGCATTTATATAAATATTGGGGGCTAGCTAGTGTGGCAATAAACCAAAGAAACACATGCATGCCAAAACTTCACTCATGTCATGAGACCACTTATTATTCACAAACTACTTATTATTAACTTAGTAGCACCTTTTTCTTATTTCATGGATGTGGAGAAGAAGCTTTAAAACTTTTTCTTAAATATAAGAAATTTACTATTGCTTCTTTTTATATATATTCTATGTTCAATTGTGCATTTTATAAATTCTTTTTCCCTTAGGAAACTATCAATTTTCTTATTCCAAGCTCTTGGAGCTTGTTTCAATCCATACAGGACTTTATACAGGTTGTACACCTTTCTCTCTTTCATTGAACATAGACTTTACCGTTGTTGTCTTCGATAGACTTTACTTCTTCGTTCATTGCTTTCACTCACTTTGAATCCTTCAATGCTTCAGTTGCATTGACAGGTTTGACATTTGCATATAAAGCATATTGTACCAACTCACATTCATTATCTATCACATCATCTAATGTAATCACACAATATTGCAATCTTGCAGGCATGCGTCTTGTTCTTTGAGGTCTGACTGTACTTGTTTGATCTATAACTGCTGATTCCTCTTGTCGAACTTCTCTTTCGACTTGAATTTCTGATTCTTCAAGTAGGATTCTCACTGAATCTTTCTTGATATTTTTCAGTCCAATCCCATTCTTTAAGCTCATCTATGATCACGTCTCTGCTGATCACAATTTTCTTGTTCACTGGGTCGAACAACTTGTAACCTCCTACCAAATGATAACCAACTAGAATCATTTGACTCTACTTGTCATCAAGTTTTCTTCTCAACTGATCTGACACAAGTCTATGTGCAATAGATCCAAATAACTTCAGATGACTCAAGCTAGGCTTCACACCAGACCAACATTCTTCTGAAGTAATTCCTTATAGCTTCTTCGTAGGACATCTGTTCAAAATGTATGTTGCAGTCGACACAACTTCACCCCAAAACTCTTTAGATAAATTCTTGCCTTTCAACATACTTGTCACCATATTCATGATGGTTCAATTCTTCCTTTCTGCAGTTCAATTATGCTGTGCAGTATAGGGAGGCACCACCTCATGTACAATCTCTTCCTTTTCACATAATCTGTCGAAGTCTTTCGACACATACTCTCCACCACCATCACTTCTCAAAATTGTGAGTTTTCGACCACTTTGTCTTTCGATCATAAACTTAAACTTGGAAAATACCTTGATCACTTCACTTTTCTTCTTCATCAGGTAAGTCCATAGCTTTCGACTAAAATCATCTATGAATGTAACAAAATATTTGTTACCTCCCATCGAATCCACCTAGATTGGTCCATATACATCAGAGTATATGACTTCAAGAATAACCTTTGACCTGCTTTTTGCATCCTTGCTGAAGCTATCCTTGTGTTGTTTCGCCTGCACACATTCCTCACATACCTCGTTTAGAATGTCAATTTTTGGCAATCCTGAAACCATATTTCTTCTCTTCAAATATTTGATGTCTCTGAAGTTGAGATGGCCTAGTCGATAATTCCATATCCATTCATCTCTGCTAGCTACAGTCGAAAGACACTTGTGCTCCATCACATTTAGTTCAATCTTGAAGGTTCTATTCTGAGACATAGGAGCCTTCAAGATTAATATTCCATTTGCTTCGACGACTCTCATCATCTTATCTTTGATTGACACTTTATAATTATTTTCGACCAACTGCCCTATACTGAGCAAATTGCTCTTCATGCCTGGTATGTACAACACATTGGAAATTACTGACCTCTTGCCATCTTTAATCATAATCATAACATCACCAATACCTTCAGCTGCTAGGGTATTGTCATTTATGAATTTTACCATATTTTTCATTGAAGGCTTTATGTTGACAAACTAGTCTTTCCTTCCAGACATATGTAATGAGCATCCTAAATAGAAGTACCATTGTTCCTTGAATCTATCTTCATCTCTTGTTGTGGCCATCAACATCATCTCTTCTTCTTCATATTTTGTAAACTTTATATAACTTTCTTGATTCTTTCGCTTTTCTGGACAATCACTCGAATAGTGACCATACTTCTGACAATTGTAACATTAAATGTGACTCTTGTCAGGTTTTCAACCACCACCTCTTCCTCTATTTGCAACACCACCTCTTTGGTTGTCTTGGTATGGTCTTATCTGATTTAACATGTCTCCTTCGTTCTGGTTTCCTCTACGAGTCGATTTTTTGTAGCCTCCTCTACCTCTGTCGAACCACTTTCCTTTGCCTTTGGTTTCTTTTGCTGAATGTTCCTGCAAATCCACATCACTCTTCGAATTGCCTGCAACTTCTTCAGTCATTCTTTATTCATGATATTCAAGCATCCCTTGAAGCTCTTCCTTTGTAAATTTCGACAAGTCTTTCCCCTCTTCTATAGCCACCACCATGTAGTCTAACTTAGGACAAAAGATCTCAAGATCTTCGAAACAACAGCTCTTGTTGTTAATGTTTCTCCACATACCTTGATTTTATTCACTAGTTTTGTAACCCTAGTGAAGAAATCATATATGCTCTCACTATCTTCCATATGAAGCAATTCATACGTTCTCTTGTGAGTTTGTAACCTCACTTCTTTCACCTTTTCTGCACCATCAAAAGACTTCTCAAGAACCTCCCAAGCTTCTTTTGCAGATTCTGAATCACTCACTTTTTCAAAATTTTCTAGACTCAGACATTGATGAATTATAAAGAGTGCTTTATAACTCAGCTTCTCAGATTCTGTGTGTTTCTGCTTTTCTTCTTCTGAAGCGTTTTCTCCAACCACTTCTAATCCATCCTTTACAAGATTCCAAAGATCTTGACACCTAAATAAAACTTTCATATGTTTGCACCAATTCTTATAGTTGAAAGAACAAGATTAGTTATGACCTATCTCAAGAGTTTTGATGATAACTAAATTATATTTAAGATAATTTATGCTCTGATGAATGTGATTTGAATGTCTTAGTTAATATTCTGACAGAAAACATTCTAAAGTACTAAGCAAAGATTATGAAGAAGTTCTTTGATAAAAGAACCTTTTATTCAAATGCATCTGCTGACTCTGGTAAGAACCTTTATTTGTTAAATGTATCTTCTAACTTCTAGCAGGCTTCTTGATTCTGAAGATAACTTGAAAGCAAGCGTTGTTCAAAGTTCTTAGCAAACAACGCTCTGACCAGAAGTTGAATAAAGCATGTTCTGACTTAAAGACATTTGGAAGCAAATTCTGAAACAACGTCTAAATCAACTTGTCTTGTCAAAGCAAAGGAAACACGTTCTTACATTCTGACGTTTGCTCATTAATGGAAAGACGGCTGAAAGCACTCAAGTTCCTACAACTAGTTTCTTGAAGAATGGAATTTTACAAGGATACACGCAAAGCATTTAATGCTCTCCATTTCCTTTGAAGGCAGCAACGGTCTTATTATTCCTACTATAAGTAGAAGGACATTTATTGCAAGCTAACAATAACGTTAAAATAAGAAACTACGTGAAAGATCCAAAAAGCTCACAAACTCATAGTTCATACAATTTTGTGTATTATATTCTAAGTGAAAAATCACAGTTGTGATATAGCTTGATTAGAAGCAAACTCTATTTCAATTATCTGTAAAGATTATACTCCTGTATTTTGTTCCTTGAGAGACCAAGTTTGGTCAGATTTCTCAAGCAGACTAGGACTAGATTTAAGTCTTAGTGTTGTTTGTCACTTGTAAGATTACTTGTGCATTGTTAGTCACAACAGTTGTTGTGTGATTGTAATCAGTTGATTATAGTGGATTAAGTCCTTGTTGAGAAAGGCGAAATCACCTTGTTGGGTGGACTGGAGTAGTTTGAGTTCAAACGAACCAGGATAAAAATAACTGTGTTATTCCATTATTGTTTGAGCTTTGTATTGAAAACGAAAAAAGTCACTTATTCAACCCCCCTTCTAAGTGTTTTCTTACCCCTTCAATTGGTATCAGAGCTTGACTCTGGGCACAACACTTAACCGTGTCAGGAAAAGATCCAGAAGAAAACACAATGGCCGCTGAACAAAACAATAATAGTTACAACAAACCTCTAGTGTTTGATGGAGAAGATTTTGAGTACTGTAAAGATAGACTAGAAAGTTTCTTTATAGGTCATGATAGTGATCTTTGGGATATAGTCTTGGATGGTTACAAACATCCTACAGTTTCAGAAGGAAACAAAGTGGATAGAAAAAATATGGATAAACAACAAAAAGCTGATTTTAAAAATCATCATAGAGCTAGAAATATTTTTTTAAATGCTATCTCTAAAGTAGAATATGAAAAAATCACTAATAGCGATACAGCGCATGATATGTTTGAGTCTCTCAAAATGACTCATGAAGGAAACACTCAAGTTAAGGAGTCTAAAGCTCTGGCTTTAGTTCAGAAGTATGAAGCCTTTAAAGTTGAAGAGAGTGAGTCTATAGAAGCAATGTTCTCTAGGTTTCAAACTCTGATCGCTGGTCTGAGAGTTTTGAACAAAGGGTATACTAAAGCAGATCATGTGAAAAAGATCATCAGAATCTTACCCAGAAGATGGGCACCAATGGTCACTGCCTTCAAGGTGTCAAAAGATCTGAATAATGTATCTCTAGAGGAACTCATCAGCGCTCTCAGAAGTCATGAGATTGAACTGGATGAGCATGAACCTCAGAAGAAAGGTAAGTCTCTAGCCCTTAAATCAATTAAGAAATTTGATACTAACGCTTTTTAGGCTGAAGAAGAAAACTCTGAAGAATCAGCTTCAGAAGAAGACGAACTATCTTTGCTCTCCAAAAGGATCAATCATCTGTGGAAGCACAGACAAAAGAAGTTCAGGAACTTCAAGAAGTCAGAAGATAAACCAGAATCTTCTTGACACAAAAAGTCAAACAGAAGAGAGATCATCTGTTATGAATGCAAAGAACCTGGTCACTTCAAAAGTGATTGTCCAAAGCTTTAAAAAGAAAGACCAAAGAAGAGATTTAGAAATAAGAAAGGAATGATGGCAACCTGGGATGACTCAGATTCTTATTAAGATGAATCTGGTTCTGAAGATGAAAATGCCAACCTAGCTTTAATCGTTATCACAGAAGATGACTCAGACTGTGAGTCAGAATAAAGAGAGGTATTTTCTGAATTTTCTACAGAAGAACTTGTTGATAGTTTATTAGAACTTCTGGAAAACTATAGTAAGCTCAAAATTAAATACAAGAAACTCAAGAAGAGTCTTGCATCTGATTTTAAGAAACTTGAAACAGAAAAATATGAACTTTTAGAAAACAATCTTAAACTTGAAAAGGAAATTCAAATTGTTCAAAAGAATTTTAGTTCAGAGTCTGTGTCTAGTTCAAAAGATATTATGAAAGAATATGACTTTAGCTTTCAATCTTTTCTTGCTAAAGGCATAGACAGAAGAAAAATGACATAAATGATCTATGGAGTTAGTGGAAAAAACAGAAGAGGAATTGGATATGAACCTCCCAAAGGGAAGGAGACATACATTCCAAAACCTGTTGCTAAAATGACCTTCACTTACAAACCTCTGAATAAGCAATTCAAGTTTGGACACTCACATGATATAAAATATACATCACATTCTGTAAACTCTTATGCTAACCCAAAAGGACCCAAAAAGATATGGGTACTTAAGGATAAAATAATATTTGTTGCAGATGTCCTTAACAACTCAGTTGAAACACCAGTCATGGTATCTGGACTCTGGGTGCTCACGACACATGACGGGAAAAGGTCTATGTTCCAAAGCCTGGAACTTAAAGCTGGAGGAGATGTGAAGTTTGGAGGTAATCAGAAAGGGAATATTATTGGTTCTGAACCATAGGAAACGGTAACCTTCCTTCTATCTCAAATGTTTTATTAGTAGAAGGATTAGCTCATAATCTATTGTCCATAAGTCAATTAAGTGACAATGGCTATGACATTATCTTCAATCAAAACTCCTGTAAAGCTGTAAGTCAAAAGGATGGATCAATCCTCTTTTCTGGCAAGAGAAAGAACAATATTTACAAAATTGATTTCTCAGATCTTAAATCTCAAAACGTCAAATGTCTTTTGTCTGTTAGCAATGAGCAATGGGTATGGCACAGAAGATTGGGACATGTCAGTCTTAGAAAAATCTCTCAACTAAATAAATTAAATTTAGTCAGAGGACTTCCCAATCTGAAGTACAACTCAGATGCTCTGTGCGAAGCATGTCAAAAAGGAAAAATTTCAAAAGCTTCCTTTAAATCTAAGAATGTTGTCTCTTCCTCTAAGCCATTAGAGTTACTTCATATTGATCTGTTTGGGCCAGTTAAAACTGCATCCATCAGAGGCAAGAAGTATGGATTGGTCATCGTTGATGACTTCAGCAGATGGACATGGGTAAAGTTTTTAAAACACAAGGATGAGTCACATTTTGTATTCATTGACTTCTGTACTCAAGTGCAAAATGAAAAAAAAATTAAAATCACAAAAGTTAGAAGTGATCATGGTGGTGAATTTGAAAATCATAATTTTGAAAAATATTTTATAGAAAATGGTATTGTTCATAATTTTTCTTGTCCTAGAACTCCCCAGCAAAATGGAGTTGTAGAAAGAAAGAATAGAACATTACAAGAGATAGCCAGAACCATGATCAATGAAACAAATATGGCTAAGCACTTTTGGGCAGAAGCTGTGAACACAACGTGTTACATTCAGAATAGAATCTCTATAAGACCTATTCTTGAAAAGACTCCCTATGAATTGTGGAAAAACAGAAAGCCCAACATTTCTTATTTCCATCATTTTGGATGTACTTGTTTTATTCTAAACACCAAAGAAACTATGAATAAGTTTGATTCCAAAGCACAAAAGTGTTTCCTGCTTGGATACTCTGAACGCTCAAAAGGCTATAGAGTATACAACATAGAAACTCTGATTGTTGAAGAATCAATCAAAGTCAGGTTTGATGATAAGCTTGGCCAACAACAGCCAAAGCAAATTGATTTTTATGTAGGTACAGAAGATCATCACTCAAACTCTGAAAGTTCAGAAGCAAAAGAAGACGTAGCAGATCATCTTCTTGACAATGCTCTGAACAATCTCAGAATCTCTGACCAACCCACACAGAAAAGGTTTCCTAGAATATCTTCAGCTCACAAAAAAGACGTAATCATTGGAAGAAAAGAAGATCCCATCAGAACAAGATCATCTCTCAGAATCAATGAAGAATCTTTGTTTGGTTTAGTCTCTCTGATTGAGCCAACTACCATTGATGAAGCTCTGGAAGATAATGATTGGATCTTAGCAATGCAAGAAGAACTAAATTAATTCTCCAAGAATGATGTATGGAATCTAGTTCCAAGACCCAAAGGATTCAATGTTATAGGAACCAAATGGGTCTTCTGAAACAAATTGAACGAACAAGAAGAAGTAATCAGAAACAAAGCACGACTGGTTGCACAGGGTTATAGTCAACAAGAAGGAATTGATTATAATGAAACCTTTGGCCCAGTCGCCAGGTTAGAATCTATAAGATTATTAATTTATTTTGCTGTACAAAATAACATTTCATTGTATCAAATGGATGTTAAAAGTGCATTTCTAAATGGTTATATTGAAGAAGAAGTATATGTCCATCAACCTCCTGGATTTAATAATTCAAAGCATCCAGAACATGTTTTTAAGTTGAAAAAGTCTTTGTACGGTTTAAAACAAGCTCCCAGAGCTTGGTATGATCGTCTGAGTAATTTTCCATTAGAAAAAGATTTTACCAGAGGGAAAGTGGACACAACTCTCTTCAGAAAAACATTTAAAAATGATATTTTAATCTGTCAAGTTTACGTTGATGATATAATTTTTGGAACCTCTAATATCGCCCTTGGAAAAGAATTTGCTAAGACCATGCTGGAAGAATTTGAAATGAGCATGATGGGTGAATTGAAATTCTTTCTTGGAATTCAAATCAACCAGAATCCAGAAGGAACTTTCATACATCAGACGAAGTATGTTAAAGAACTTCTGAATATATTTCAAATGTCAGAAAGAAAAGATGCCAAGACACATATGCATCCAACCTGCACTCTAGGTAAAGATGAGGTAAGTATGAAAGTAGATCAGAAGCTCTATAGAGGTATGATTGGATCCCTTCTCTATCTGACTGCATCTAGACCTGATATATTATTTAGCGTGTGCTTGTGTGCTAGATTCCAATCAGATCCTAGAGAATCTCATTTAACAGTTGTTAAGAGAATTCTTAGGTATCTGAAAGGTACTGCTAATCTTGGTTTGTGTTACAGAAGATCACAAGATTACAAACTAGCAGGTTATTGTGATGCTGACTTTGCTGGAGATAGAATTGAAAGAAAAAGCACCTTTGGAAGCTGCCAGTTTTTGGGTGACAATCTTATCTCATGGTACAATAAGAAGCAAGCAACAATTGTTCTATCAACCACAGAAGCTGAATATATATCTGCTACTGGATGTAGCTCTCAGATGATTTGGATGAAAAGTCAACTAGAAGATTTCAACCTTTATGAAAGTAAGATTCATATCTTCTGTGACAATACTTCTGCTATTTGTCTTTCTAAAAATCCAATCTTACATTCTAAAGCCAAACATATAGAAATTAAATATCATTTCATAAGGGACTATACTCAGAAGGGAACATTAAACTTGATTTTTGAAAAAACAGACCATCAATGGGCTGACATTTTTACCAAACCCCTTTCAGAAGATAGATTTAATTTCATTCTGAAAAATATTTGTATGGAATTATGTCCTGAATAAAATAATATTTATTTTCTGTGACTGACTTCAGAACTTTCTGAAATGAATGCTCTGATCAACAACTCTTCAGAAGTTAGAAGAGAAGTTGTAACAGAAGCTATATGAAAAGTTATGAAACATTCTAACTCTTCATGTCCAAGTGTAGTTCATAAATTCATTAGAACAAATAGCTGTTACATGCATCCTTCAGGAGATGAACACATGGTGTGTTTCTGAAAGGTCAAGCGTGCAAAAGCTACTGATGACGTTCTAGGTAACTGTTGATGATTAGCCATAATCTCACGTTTTCCCTCATTTTTAGCAAATCATTAAATGCAAGTAATGATGAGATTCATTTTTAAATCCGTTTTAATCTTTATTTTAATTATGTCTTAAATACTTTTAATTTTAATTCTTAACCTATTTTCTGAAATTAATGCCTATAAATACTTTTTTAAAAACCCTTTTCATTCTTTACTGTCTCTTTAACCTCAAGTTTTTTTTTTACTGTACTTTTCTCTTAAAACCCTTTTCGTAAATTTCTCTTTTCTAAAGAACTTCAATGGCTTCTTCTTCTTCTTCTACCCACTCTGAGCAATACATTACACCTGAAAGGACAGCTCTCATTCCGGTAGAAAGTTTGGAAGTTTTGAGTGAGCTAATGGTAGACTTTGAGAATCTCAGAGAGAATGGATTTGACTTGTTCCCTGCTGTGAAGTTTCAAGGTTGGGAAAGCTACTTTGATCGTCTTATCACTATACCAAATTTGGCTTTTAGCAGCACCCCTACGAAAGCGCTTTTAGGAAAAGCGCTGGCATAGGCTTCGCTAAAGACAAAATTAAAAAACACGCTAAAAAAGCGCTCTTATAGTGGGGGGGGGGGGGGTATGAAAGCGCTTTTAAAAAGCGCTCTGGTAAGGGGGGGTATGAGAGCGCTTTTGAAAAGCGCTTTGGTAAGGGGGGGTATGAGAGCGCTTTTGAAAAGCGCTTTGGTAAGGGGGGGTATGAGAGCGCTTTTCAAAAGCGCTCTGGTAGGGGGTGGGGTACAAGAGCGCTTTACCCTTAAAAGCGCTGGTATAGCTACATCTACTAAGGCGCTTTTCAAAAGCGCTTTCATAGCCTTTTTAAAATTAAAATTTTTAAAAACAAAATTATACAAACCCCATCCGTCTTCTCACATCAACCTTCACACTCCAAAGTCCAAACCTCAGTACTGTTACGAACTTCCATAACCTTCACTTCTGCCTCATCTCCATCCGTAAAACCCCATCCGCGACCGTTACTTCACTGCTGCCGCCATTCTTCTTCTATTTCCATTTGTTCCTCACCGTCACTTGCCGTCACTTCCTCAGCCATCTCCGTCGCTCCTACTTCAAAGCTCTTTGTCAAGTCCAAACGTGGTTCCCTGTTATCATCATCAACAACATCCAACTTCCAATTTTCTACAAATTATCTTAGGTAACATTACTTGATTTTCATAGTTTTGTTGAATACTTGAGTAATTTGTGCATGCATATTATGTGTTTGTGATAATGTTTATGTGAATTTGTGATGTAGATTTTAACATAGATTTGTAGACATAACATTTGCACATTAGGTGTACGTAGAAATTCCTCATAGAATTGAATTGCTAATTCTTGACATAAGAACTAATTCTTGATATTGTGCTAATCTATTGACATAGAATCAATTGCAATTCTTTGTGTTGATGTTAGATTCTTGATATTGTGAATAAATATAGATAGATTCGGAATTGGATGAATCTTGAGCTTAATTGTGTTGTGCCTAAATGCTAATTTTCCAGAATCGTGATTACTAACTACTGTTGTGTTTGTTCTATGCTATTCACCTCAATGTGCACAATCATGTTTACTAATTTCTAGTAATGAAAATGATCTTTACAGTGTTCTTCACTATCCATTTCAATTGTTTTCAACAACAAACAAGCTAAAGCGCTCAAGATTTAAGGTATCACTATCTTTTGATGCTTCACTAAGTAAGTCATTTGTGATGGATGTCAAGGAAACTTGTGTATTTTTATACTCTTCATTCAACAGTTTCTTCAAACTAATGTCAAAGAAACTAATGTCATTGTTCTTGTTTACCCTAACCAATTGATATTTTCGCATTCCAGGAGAACAATTTCTTTCTCTCGTTCAATTGCTTAAGTAATCTCTCTCATTCAAGTAATCTCAATCCTCCAGAGGCCTTCACGAACTGGTTTTTAGAAGTCCATCTTCTTCATCTAACTTGCTTCCTTCCTCTTAAATCTTAAGTAAGATTTAACATTGTTTTTAAAAATTAATCTTGAAGTAATCTTGTGTTGTTGTAGGTTGGTGTTTTAGTTTGAAGTATAATATTGTGATAATGTGATAATGTGTTTTTGGTTTGTTTTATTAAGTTGATGTTCTGGTTTGAAGTATTGTGTTTGTATTGTGATAATGTGATAATTTTTTTTAGTTTGGTGCCTTAGAAGTTGAAATTTTGTAAACTTTAATTATTAGTTACATAAGACATTAATAGAAAAATGGTAGTGTTTATTTTTTAATTTGTTAGGAGTAGAAGGAATTTGTTTATATTAGAGGTGGTTATATTTTTAATGCGCTATAATGTAGTGGAATTGGAATTTAGAGAATTGGTACTTACTAATATGTGTAAGATTGGAACTTAGATAATTTTGAGATTTTGTTGTGTTGTGTTAATTTATTTAATTGATTATGCATCACAAAAGTGATAATGAAGAGTAGAAAAAATGATTCTTTTTTCAATAGGAAAGAAATAGATGAAGAGAACTTAACCCCTATTAGTAGTGGAAGTAATAGGATGGCCTTGAATCTGTGCAATTTAGGAATTCCAGTTATGAAAGTCATGGACATGCCTTCCAAAACAACATCAAGAATGGGGAGGGAATGTATTTGCTGTAGTAATGAAACTGTTATTTCCCACCCATAACAAACAATGTAGACTAAGGTTTATATATTTAAAGTTCCTTAAATAAGCTTATTGTTCTAATCTAAGGTTTATATTATTGTGTTTATGAAGTCTGTTTTGAACTTTGTGTGAGTTTTAATAGTTTTGTTCTTTGTGTGAAACTCGTCTCATTGGTTGAAGAATGTCGATGTTTATAAATTATCTTTAGTCCTGATTCTTAAGCAACATAATTTTTTGATTCAAGTGTTAGCATATGTTCGGCCTTTATGTATCATGTTCTTAATAGAATTTAAATAATTAAGATGATGACAAATAGGTGAAAGAAATACTCTATAAATTTGAAGTGAAAGTTAGGTTAGTGTGAAACATGTTGTTAGATTATGATGACAAATAGGTGAAATAAATACTAAATTTGAAGTGAAAGTTAGGTTAGAGTGAATCATATATCTTATATATTAAAGTTGTGAAGTCTATTAAATTATTTTGGAGTTAAAATTAAGGTTTTTTTTTAGTAATTTTATATATTTATTTTATTTTATTTTATTAGTTATTTATTAAAATTAATTTCCTCTCAGTAACTCTTTAATTTCGTTTATCGTTAAGTGAGGTACTTACTAACTTTGTGAATTGAATTCGCCATAGGGGTTACTTGTGAAGAGTGAAAGTTTGACCGTTTTTGTTTAGCTTAATTAAGACATGGATAAGACATGGATGAATTCAAACCGATTGTCGAAAGAGTACGAGAAAGGGGTATGGGAATTTGTTGAGTTTGCGGTTGCGCACTCCAAAGACCCGCTTCGAATGCCGTGTCCTTGCTTGGGTTGCTGTTATGCCGGGGGTAAGGTTGACGGGAATCAGTTGGGATCTCATTTACTACGGTTTGGAATTGATAGAAGTTATACATGTTGGACAATGCATGGTGAGAAAAGTACCGGGAATGCTGAGTCGAGTTGTAATAGGAAGTATGCTTCAAACGACGATTGCACAGACACATACGATTGTGATCGAGTCGAAGAGATTGCAGAAGCGCTTGAAGAAGATCTTGCGGATTGTCCCAAAATGTTTGAGAGGTTGGTAAGCGATGCAGAGAAACCGTTGTATGTTGGTTGTTCAAAATTCACAAGATTGTCTGCGGTGTTAAAGTTGTACAACTTAAAGGCGGACAATGGATGGTCGGATAAAAGTTTCACAGAGTTATTAGCCCTTATGAAAGATATGCTACCAGAGGATAATGTTCTTCCCAATCGAACGTATGAAGCCAAAAAGATGTTGTCTTCTATTGGAATGAGCTATGATAAGATACATGCATGTCCAAACGATTGCGTTTTGTTTCGAAACGAGTATGCAGCGTTGAATGAGTGTCCTAAATGTGGTGCCCCTCGATATAAGAAAAAGTTGTCTCCTGCTAAAGTCTTATGGTATTTTCCTATAATTCCGAGATTTAGACGCATGTATCGTAGTGAGACCGATTCAAGACACTTGACTTGGCATGCAGATGAAAGAATTATTGATGGAAAGTTGCGACATCCGGCAGACTCACCACAATGGAGTAAAGTTGATACTGAATATCCTAAATTTGGAAAAGAAGCAAGAAACCTTCGGTTGTCATTGTCTACTGATGGAATGAACCCGCATGGTATTCAAAGTATCTCGCATAGCACATGGCCTGTGATTCTTGACGAATTCCGTGCTGCTGCGTACCCGAAGCTTAAGTTGGAAGAAATTAAAGAAGATTTGTGTCAATATTATATTAGGCAATTTTTCATGTAGGATTTGTGTCGATTTGAACTATAATATTATTGATGTAATGATGTATATATATAATTTTGGATATTATAATGGTATTATATTAGTACATATATTGTCTTACTGATGGCTGAAATAATAGCGTCGAAAATATATTACAGGTCAAAAATATATTACAGGTCGAAAATATTACAGGTCGAAAACATTACAGGTCGACTGGGAGGATTAAATTATAGGCTGCACATAAAAATACCTCATTTAGAAACGACAGCGCTTTTAAAAAGCGCTCTTAAAGGTCCACCTACTAAAGCGCTTCTTAGTAAAAGCGCTGCCAAAGACCAGTAAAAAAGCAAAAAAAATTAAAAAAAAACGCAGCCTACAAAAGCGCTTTTGTAAAAGCGCTCTGGTAGGCCCCCCTATAAGAGCGCTTTTTCTGGAAAAAGCGCTCTTATAGGGGGGCCTACCAGAGCGCTTTTACAAAAGCGCTTTTGTAGGCTGCGTTTTTTTTTTTATTTTTTTTGCTTTTTTACTGGTCTTTGGCAGCGCTTTTAAAAAGCGCTCTTAAAGGGGGGTCTACCAGAGCGCTTTTTCCAGGAAAGCGCTCTTATAGGGGGTCCTACCAGAGCGCTTTTTCCAGGAAGCGCTCTTAAATGGGGGGTCTACCAGAGCGCTTTTAGAAGCGCTTTTGTTACCTACGCCAGCGCAAGCTTTTAAAGCGCTTTTAAGCGCTTTTAAAGGCCAAAATAAGCGCTTTAGTAGCCCTTTTCCGTAGTAGTGTATTGGTCCAGTCTATCCTCTTTTGGTAAAAGAATTTTGGATTCACGCCATTGCAACTCCCAAGGTTATTCTCTCCTTTGTAATGGGAAAGGAAATATCCATTACAGAAAATCAAATCAGAAGGCTGCTAGGATTTAAAGGACTTGGAGTTACAGGAATGCCAATTGGAAGAATGGAGATGTCTAGGGTATATTCAGAAATTTTTACCAACGGTCAAGGTTCCTCCAAAGTCAGGGACTTGAAAGACAAATATAAGATTTGGGCAAGGATTATTCATGGATGTATTCACCACAGGAAAGACACCAGTTCTCCTGATTACATCAACACTGATCAACAATATTTGCTGTTTTGCCTTGGAACCAATGTCAAAATTGATTTGCCCTACTTGCTTTTTGAACATCTCTGGAACCATGTCAAAGAAATCAGAGAAGCTGAAAGGATGAAGAATCCCAAATCAAAGAGGAATTGGATTCCTATGGGGAGGTTATTATCAGACATTCTGACTGAGAATGGTCTGATTTCTCACCTAAAAGAAGCAAATCTTCTGGGGGAGCTTGAACCTATTTGTGGTAAGACTATGACTGGAAAGAACTTGCTGAAAAGGAAAATTATTGACAAACTGCTGGTGGAACCCTCTCCATGTCTGTCAACTATTGTGAAGAGGGGAAGAATTCCTATTGCTGACTTTCCTATGTTCAACTCAGGGGAGCATTCTCGTATGGTTTTGCACTATCTTGAGACCTGCATAAAAATAGGATCACCCATTGATCCAGCTTGGCTTCAAGGAAGAAATCAAGTTGTTCCTGATGTTGTTCTCCAAGAATCTGTGAAGAGAAAAGCTGTAGAAGGACCTTTTGACACTCCTCAGAAGAAGAAAAAGAAGACAGGTAATCATGCTGAAACTATATCTGTTTATAATTCTGAAAATGTATCTGCATCTGTTGAATCCTCTCAAACCTTAGGAGACTTAGATGTAGACACTGATCTGACCTTACCATCTGAACCCCTTGCTGACAACCCTAGTAAAA
Source organism: Vicia faba (assembly GCA_948472305.1). Taxonomy (NCBI): domain Eukaryota; kingdom Viridiplantae; phylum Streptophyta; class Magnoliopsida; order Fabales; family Fabaceae; genus Vicia; species Vicia faba. The sequence continues at coordinate 76,186,562 of OX451741.1, forward strand.
ATCAGTTTTCAACAGATTTAAGTGATTCTGACTCTGATGAACATTCTGACAGCCAATCAGAACCCTCTCAATCAGAACCTCCTGAGTCATCTGTTTTTCAACCTATTCCTGCCGAACATTTTTCAAGACCCCCTCCCAAACCTCTATCACCTAGACCCACTGGATGGTATGATGCTGGCTCTTGGAGAATTCCAGGGATAAATGAACCTCTAGCAACCATAAAACCTCCTTTCAACCTACCAACTGAGAATATTTTTGCTATGAACCAACCACAACCTCAAAATCCCATTCCCACTCCTGCTTATACAATAATAATTTCGCCTGATGTCACTCCACCCACTTCACCACAACACACATCACCACTCTCAACTCCTCAAATTCCAGAACAACAAATTTTTGAACAAACTGAAATTGTTGAACTATCCGTACCTCATGAAATATCAGAACCTCCTATTTGTGTTAACCAACCTGAACCTGAACCTACAAATAATCCTGAACCCAATAGATTTTTAAGAACTGTAGTGGACTCTCAATCTCTACAATTCTTGAAAAACAAAACTTACAGAACGGTTGTCCCTAAACCTGTTCAGCCAGATGTAAATACTTTGTTTCAGAATTTTATAACAAATGTTCAAGCATGGTTACAACCGATGAAAGAAGATTGCTCCAGAAGTGTGAACACAGCAGCAACAGATCTTCTATGGGAAACTTTCAGAAGAACTTTGGTTGCTGAATCACGGAAGTTACAGGATTTGTGCCATTCTCAGGTGCTGGATAACTTTTCCAAACTTCTGCATGCTTTCAAGACAGAAGCTGTTGATACTTGGAATAAGAAGTCTTCGCTATTGATTGCTGATACACCAGCTGATAAGATAGACATATCAGAAGATGAATCTGAAGAATACTCTGAAGATTCAAATCCTCTGGCTATTGTTCTATTGAATCAACCTTCAGTTAAGGATGGACCTGAACCTGTGCCAACTCTTGTAATCGATCTAGGCACTCTGCTCTCCACCTTTGTAAAGTCTGACTCAACAGTTGCTGCTTCTGAGCCTGTTTCTACTGAAGCTTCATCATCTTCTACTCCTACCTCACTCATTATGGACACTCTGAAAGAGCTAAAGAAGGAGAATGAAGTCTTGAATAAATGCATGGATAAGCAAGATCAAACAAATCTAGAGTTCAAGAACTGGATGGCAATGCAAAGCGAATCTGCCTCTAAAATCAAGAATCTTCTAATGGCTGTTGTCTCTAAGAAATCCTAGTTTCTTTTTGTCTCTTATTTTGTTTTGTTTGTACTTCTGGATATCTATTTTTAACTTTTTATGAAATCTTTCAAAATTTCTCATTTATTACACTTTTTAATTATGCCAAAAAGGGAGAGAAAATGTGCATTTTTGAACTAATCACTGTTTAACAGTTATGGGACTATGTCTCAGACATTCTAACAAATTTGAAAGAATTCCTTCTGTGAAAAAGAATTTTTTTTGCAGGTATCATTTAACTCTGAAAGAATATTCCAGCTAATATTTATCTTCTTGAAGAAGTTCTGAAGAAATTCAAGAAGACTGTTGTGATACGGTGGGAGAACTGACTTGAGTTTTTGCGTTTTTTGTTTGCAAATGTTTCGGTTGAGCAAGAGTCACCACCGACTTTTTATTTTATCCTAAGGAAAGGTTAAAAAGCACAGGAAAAACCTTTGAGATGTTTTCTTGGGTTCGGGGGGTAGATTATGAAAAGGGAAGGTATTAGCACCCTTTTCATCCATGGTTATCCATGGGCTCTTAGTTACTTGCTTAGATCACTTGCCTTTGATTTTCAATTGTTTGAAATGGTGCTTTGTGTGTGGGTTTGAAAATGTTTTGAAAAGAGGCCATTGTTGTGTCAACCTTTGTAATGATCCATGTTTGAATGTATACAAAGGTGTATTTGTCTTTTGAAAAGTTTTCAATGTTTTTGAAAGTTGTTTTGAAAGTGTGTTGTGATGTGTGTTTTGAAAAAATGGCAAGGATTGTTTTGCAAGATTGGTCAAGTAACCAAGAGCTATCTACCCTAAATTTCTCAAAGATCTTTCCTATGTTTTAACCCTTTTAACAGTATTGTTCCACCATTGCATTTGGTGGAAAATCTTGTGTTAGGATGTTAACGGGACGGGCGCGGGTCATCGTTTAGACCATGAATGAAATAGTGCCAAGTGTCTTTGGCAATTTTTCCTTTAAGGGACTTGATCATTTTTTAGGCAACTTTCGAAAGCGTCATCGAGGGACTATGATCATTTGAATTGTTTTGTTTTGCCAAAGACACCTAACATGCAACATGGCCCATTATTGAAGGAAACAACTGGAGTAACCCTAGGGGTGCAAGTGTGATTGGTGTTGTCCATTTTCATGCTTTTTTGTCTTTGAATTAGGTCAAGCTATTTGTTATTTGATTTTTGCATACAAACCCTAAGTATATCATGGCATATTTAGAAAGCTTTAAAATGCGGAATTTAAAGTCCTAAATTATTACAACATAATTATGGGGATGAGGGTACAAATGTTCAAATGGGGATGAGACTCTAATAGGAGAGTAGTGTCCAAATAATTTACAACCAAATCGAATTGGGATCTCAAATGTAATATGTCTCAATGTATAGGAGTAAAGCAATGTAAATGTGTCAATGTATTTGTGTAAGTGTATGAGATTTATTTACAAGTGAGGATGATGTTTAACTTAATGAAAAAATTAAGTATTTATTTGTTTTTGGATATTTTCATGATTTAGGGCAAAACCCTAATTTTGTAAATAAATAGTACTTGTTATTTATATCATATACAATATTTATTAATTATGTACAAAAAATAAATAAAAGGGAAGTATATTGTAAAAAAGTAATTTTTGAGGTTAAATATTAATAAAAAATAAAAATGTATTATTTTTATATTTTTATCCTAAATATTCTAATAAATATATAAGTATTTATATTATATATTAATTATACTAAGTATATACAAAAATAAAATATTTATTATTTATCAAAAAAAGTGTATTTTAAGAAAATGTTTTCAAGAGGTAAAATAAAATAATAACTGAAAATAAATATATTTTGTATTATTTTTTAGTATTTTGAATAAAAGGTATTATGTTTATTTATATGTACAAGTGTAAACAAAGCAAATAAATTCAAAATAAATGCAAAAATGTATGAAAAAATATTTTTTATATTTTTTATATTTTGACAAAAAATAATAAGTCAGGAGAAAAAAACAAAAAGTCAAAAATGATTAAAAAATCACACAATGGGCCAAGGGGGTGTAAGTGGAAAATAGTGGTGCAAACAGAAAAATAAGTCGGGCCCAGCCCAAGGGTCTTGTCTTCAACCTCTAGCCATTGTTTGAAACAAAGAAAATGCGCGTTCCTTGCTCAACCTGCTAACTTCTGATTCCTTGATTTTTAACAAAAACTTACAACATCAAAAGTGTAGAGCATCTTGTCACGATTCCAAATATATAAAAAAGTTGTTCTAACTCTCAGAAATGAGAGAGAATTTCTTCTCCCCCAATTCTTGACCTAACTTTTTTCTAATGTTCAGGTTCCAAATTCTCTCAGCACACACAACATAAATGAAAAGTGAGGATATGGGTAGCTTCAGGTCCATGAGTAGGACATAATTTCTTCATAAACCTAAGCCTAGATATGCCTGGATTGAAAGATAGAAGTTCAAACTTTTACCTGTTCAGCTTGAATCGTGTACAACAATGGAGGCACTTTCAATGAAGTTTGAGGACTTGTACAACTTGCTTGAGGTCCAAGGATGCTCTTCCAACCTCTAGCTTGCTTTGAAACTAACTGAATCGAGCTATGTAACTCAACCTGCACAGATGAAAAATGAAAATGGCAACCTTGGTTAGGGGTGTTACAGTCTGTTTCCAAGACTTGGGATAGTTTGTATGAATGGTAGGGAATGTATTTGAACTGGTTTGGATGAAAATGCACGATGGAATGATGCTGGCCAAGTCAATCTGCAACAAGGACTCTGTTTTGCAGAAAAAATGGGCTTTGATGGATTAGGAGGTATTGAGGGTTAAGGGCTCGTGTTCTAGGTTGGTTAGGGAGTATGCAATGTGTGGACAAAGTTTGTTTAGGCTCTTGCTTGCAGGAAGTGAATGTGGTACGAGTTTTGCAAAGTTACTTCAAAGATAAGTAAGGAAGTGTGTATTGACAATGCAGGCCTATACTACCCTCAATCTATGCTGCACAAATCACTCTTGATCAGTGGAATTTGTTCATGAACTTGTGCCCAAAAGATCTGGCCTGTACCTCTTTGATTTTCTTTTTGACATAAAGTGCTTCTTTACAACAATGGCTAAAATGCTTTTTCCATTTTAAGACTAATCCTTTGTGTAATGACTTAATGAACTAGATAATGCTAGGACACAAAGGTTTTTCATTAAATTATTGAGTGAGAATGGGATTAGAGGCCTGTAATCTAGCTTGGATCATGCTGAGTTCAAAATGCCAATGTTATGTACATGAATTTGGCCATGAACAAAGTGACTTTTGCCCATCTTTACAAATTTGAATCTCCCTAACCACAAGGGTGTTTGAGAAGTTCTTGGACAATTTGGAAAGCTTGGAATGTGTACTACAATCCATCTTTGTAATGCAAGTTGAAATTCCAAGTGGAAGCATGTGAAAAGTGGCCATGAAGTTAGGCGAAAATCCTGCCAAAAATAGGTCAAAAAATTTCTAAGTTAAGAATGTTTTGCACCCCTATTCCAAAAATAATAACTTGAGCTGCAAGCTTCTTTTGAGGAAACTTTGTGAATAAAAGTTGTAGATTTTGCAATGTACTATAACTTTCATGTTTTGAGTTTTGTTTGAATACAAATATATCTTGATGAAAAGATGGGACAAAGTTAGGAAGAAATAAGGGAATTTCATAACTTAGAAAATTTCTAAGTTATGAAATTTCTTCATTTTAAACCCTAATTTGTAATTTTTGGTTTCTTGATGAACAAGTTTCATAATTTGACATGTCTTGATGAAAAATAAATCTTGGCACTTGATTTTGACCAAAAAGTCAAAGTTTGACTTGTCAGTATACAGTCAAATTTGGATCAGTTGACTGGAAAATTCATCTGTCAATCCTGTGCATTTGGGATCTTTTGAACTTGTTGAATATGTCAAGACCATGCCATTGAATCCTTGAGTCCATATGTGAGCTTGGTTTGCCATTGGCTAGGTCAAACAGTCAAAAATTGCCTTTGTGCAGTCAAAACCCTAAAAATGACCATTTTGCCCTTTTGGTGATATGATCAAATTTCTTGTGGAATTGTGATCCAAACTTGATCAAATGGTCCATATGAGTTCATAATGTTGATGTGGGTCAAAAATCATGAGGTTTGACTGTCAATTGACCACAGTTGACTTTTTCCCCGATACAGCTGATTTCTAGGTCAACTGTCCAATTGATTGGGCAAAGATTGGAATCAAGGCTTGAAACTTGGTATGGATAAACTTGTGAGTCCAACATGAAGCATGAAAGTCACTTTGGTCATTTCAGGTCAAAACATATTTGTGCAAACTCAAACCTTAATTTGGGTCAACAGTGCAAGGAGGAGTCTTGAGCAGAGCAAACCCTAACTTGTTCTTGAACTCCAAGGGTCCTGTGGTGAGAAAATGTTGAAGAAAGGAGAGGGCAAATTTTAGGGTACAACAGTTGCCCCTGTTCAATCTTCTTAGACCTGAGGATGTAGATTGGCTTGTGTGCCTTTCGTGATCCGAAGGTGGAAGATGATTGAACACTAAAGTGCCCAGAAATTTGCACTCGCATAGTGGAGTATCAGCAATGTGATATCGGGAATGGGCTTATAGATGCCATTTGGAAGTGTAATGGATAGTTGTGGAGATGGGCTTAAAGATACCATCCGGGATGTCGATCGCGTAAGAGATTCCTTAGCGATAACTTGCGTACCTGAAAAAGAAAGATAATTTCCTGGCCTGTTACAGGGGTTGATCTTCAAACTCTTCATGCAGATATGCCCTGGCTAGATACAGGTATCAAATCTACAATCAATTGCTCACAGATATGCCCTGGATAGATACAGGTATCGAATCCGGAATTGGTCGTCTACAGATATGCCCTGGCTGGATACAGGTATCGGATCTGGAATTGGTCGTCTACAGATATGCCCTGGCTGGATACAAGTAACGGATATGGAAATTGTCGTCTACAGATATGCCCTGGCTGGATACAGGTATCGAATCTGGAATTTATCATCTACAGATATACCCTGGCTGGATACAGGTATCGAATCTGGAAATTGTCGTCTACAGATATGCCCTGGCTGGATACAGGTATCGAATCTGGAATTTGTCTTCTACAGATATGCCCTGGCTGGATACAGGTATCGAATCTCTAAACTCTTCATGCAGATATGCCCTGGCTGGATACAGGTATCGAATCTACAATCAATCACTCACAGATATGCCCTGGCTAGATATAGGTGTCGAATCTGGAACTGCGATAGTTGATAGTAATCATCTTTGGATTGACCTTTTCCTGAAAAGGAAAAACATTAGTTGTATGCAAGGTCATGATGTATGAGATGCATGATGTCATGATGTTCTCAAAAATAAATGAGATCGTGTGATATGCTGCGTATATGTATGTATCAGGATGTATAAAATGTGAAATGTATATGAATGTGTTTTCGACTAGGAAAATAAATCCTTGAAGAAGGCCGAGAAATCAAATCCTGGGCTGATGTCGAAGAGTAGAGTTCTTCGCTTCTGCTGGGGATGATGGTTGCAAGAATAAACCGGTAGGAGAAGATGACTCTATTGGGGAATAAACTTGTTTGTGAGATTACTCTGCGGGGAATTACTCTGTGGGAAGAGATACTTCGCTGAGGTTTTGATGAGAACTCCGCTGGGGATTCCACTGATAAGTTATGTTGGGGAATTTGATGAACTCCGCTAGGGATAGGAAGAACTTCGCCGAGGACGATCTTTCTGTGGTAATTAGCTGAGGATAACCCAGTTATAAGCTCTGGTGGGAAATAACCTTTGAATGAAGCCGGGGATATGTGTTCATACTCTGCAGGGGATAAGCTTCCAGAATCTACTGGGGATAAGCTTCAGAATCTACTGGGGAGGATGATTCAACTTTCTTGGGGAAACTTTTCAGACTGTACTGGGGAAGGGGTTCCACTGGGGTGTCTGGTATTTCGCCGGGGAACAATCTTATATTAAGATTGCCGGGGATGCTTGCTTAGGAATGTCTATACTCCGCTGGGGAATGTTGAGATCTTCTGGGGATACCCAACTTCCTTAAGGCTGACAGTAGACTAACTCTGCTTGGGGAGAGTATCACTGACTTGCTGGAGATACTGTGCCTTTTTAGGGCTGATGGGAGACCAACTCTGCCTGGGGAGAGTATTGCTGAATCTTGTCTTACTCAACGGGGAGTGAAGGTATCCTGGTTATGTTCTTCAGCCGAACCTACCTTGGTACCCTGGTGGACAGAGCAACTAGATCACTTAGACAATTCTTTATTGCCCCTGTTTCTGATGTCATATGTAATTAGTCCTTTGTTTCGCATGCAAATATTCATGATTAGAAATTAATGTCACATGCATATTGTTGTACCCCAAAATTTGCCCTCCCATATTCTTCAAGAATTTGCCAAGTCATGCTTCAAATCTCCCCAAGGGTTGCACAGTGCAAAGGTCTCCTATACAGTCAAAATTAGGGTTTTTGTTCTGATCAAGAAAATGAAGTTTTCAAAGGTCCAATCAAGTCTCAGATGCCTATAAACATGGTCAAGCATCCTCATATCAAGTTTCAAGACATTCAGCACAAAATTGCACAGTCAAAAACCCTAATTGCACTACAGTCAACTGTAGGGGCAAAATGGTCATTTGACAGTCAAAAGTTCAAATTTTTGGTCAATATATCATTTTGAAGCCACAAACATCATTTGATCAATGCTTGATCATGATTCTCAAAGCTTGGCTCAAAAATCATCAAGATGCAAAAGTTTCCTTATTTGGACAGTTGAAAAAGTCAACTGTAAATTGACCAGGGCATAACTTTCACATGGATTATCAGAAAAATTCCATCCAAAGCTCATTTTGAAGAGAAAGACATTTCCTACAACTCATCTTCATACTTAAAGTCCAAGAAATGCTCTCACAAAAAGTTATCAATTTCAACATTATAGGTCATTTTCAAAAGTCAACAAAAAGGGACTTCAAGTCAAAGGCCATAACTTGAGATTGGTAAATCAAAATGACATGGTACCAAAGACATTGGTTAGAGGACTCAATGAACTTTCAAAAATGTCCAAGAACATGAGCAAAGCTTAAAAATTGAGCAAGTTATGCCTTGTGGAAGTTGGGAAATTTTGGACATTTTGAAAAGTCAACATTGGTTCAAATGACCTAAAATTGCTAATGGGCCCATTTTTCTTCCATAATTCATCATCCATGGCATGTGCACGACCACTTGGCCCAAAGGGAAGTATTTCTTCATTTTTTATTTATTTATTTGAATTTTTATTTATAATAATTCATTTAAATCAAATTAAATACATGGAAAATATTTAACCTAACTTTTTCAATCTTCTTTTGCATGAAATCTACTCAATAATTCGTGCATGATTCAATATAGAAAGATTTGGATTGATTGGATCATGATTGGTACAAAATTGCATGAAAAAGATTGAAAAAAATATGATTGAAAATCAAATCTCAAAAGCCATGAATGCAAGAGATTCTGAGCAAGTTTGTTGACCTAATTGATTCATACATAAGCATAGAACGAAAACCTAATAAAAAAGACCATTGAAGCTGCGCAGAAACGATTCACCAACCTGAAATTTTTTCTCAAAAAACTCAATTCTGAAAACTCACTTGCAGGGTGATACAAGCATCAAAACCTATTCCATTAGCTTCCTCAAGGATCATAGGACATATTCCAATCAAAAACTAAGCCCCATACTCAAGAAAATGCAAGACCACCATTGAAGTTGGTAAAGAAAAATTCTGAATCGGTTTCTATCATACATGCATTGTTAACATGTTTTATTGTTATGTTTGTGTTTATAATAAAGTTTGCAAGCTAATCATATGTTTTAATTGAAGTTTTACGCGTTATATGCCCAGATGCCATTGTCGTTTTTTAGGGTTTACAGGATTTCGAATTGGGGGTTTCTTGGTCCTATAAAATTAGCAAACCACAGTACCATGGTCATGATCAGCGCGTCTGGACGAAGAGAATCCATGTGTGGCGCCCAATTTATGAGCGTCCAGTAGCTAATCGCTATTTTCTTGTATGGTGTCTACAGCAACGCTTAAAAACCGTTGCTTAATATATTCATGTTTCAGGAAGAAGAAAGCCACGCGAAGAAGATGATGACGTGTGGAGCGCTGGTTAGAAGGTTCAAAATTTTCGCGCGTTTTGAATCACTGACCATTGTTTCTTTTATAATATTTGTTAGGGGTTCTATATTAAACGCGTTTGAAGTGGCTCAGTGGCGCACGTGTTGACTGGTAATGTTAATGACCTGGGTTCGATCCCAGGTCTTCACCCTTTCCATTTATTTTTATTCCAAACGTTATCATATGCAGTTCAAGCCTTAAGGAGTACCATACATCTCCCAAATCCAACGTCCACGCGTCCAGCTTCATCAGATCAAAGGCCATGGATTGGAGAACACAATGCACCCTGGTCAGCGCACATACACGTGTCCAGCAAAAGTCCAAACAGGCCAAGGTTATTGGGCCAGATTTCTCAAGACTCACCTCCCATTTGGGGTCTGAACCCCCAGGTTTGCAAACCCTTTTCATTATTTTTTATTTTTCTTTGTTTCTTTGTTTTCAATTATTATTTATTTATAATTAATTCTGTTAATTTAATTATTATTTTCATAAAAAACATAAAACACAAAAAATCAGAAAAAAGAGAAAAAACAATAAATATTTTATTTTTTAGTATTTTCATAAATAAATTGTATATAATTATTTAGTTTTAAATTAGGGTTTAATTTAATATTTTCATAATAAATTTAAAAAAACATAGAATTAGGTTTGATTAATTTTATTCCTTTTTATTTTTTCTCTCATAAATAATTAAAATTATTAAATATTATTTTTGTAATTAAATTACCATGTAAATTAATTAGGGTTAATATTAGGTTTTAATTTTCTTTTCTTAATAAATTAAAAATAAAATAGAATTAGGGTTAGCATTTAATTTCAATTAATTCCTTTTTCATTTAAATCCTAAAATACTATAAAATACCAAAAACATCTCCTTTTCTTTTTAATTAATTAACTCCATCATTAATTCAATTTTTGCAAAAGGGTCCAACACCCTCGTTCTTAATTTCTTATTAATTCGCATATTTATTTTATTTCGTTTAAATATTTATGTATCTCTCCCAAGGCCATGTAACCTTTCAATTTCTTGCACTTTAAATTCTTTTACCTTATTTCTTTATTTTTCTGTCAAATCGAGTCCTGGTTTAATTTTGGCGATGTGGACCCGTGCCTTTTGTAATAGCTTAGAATTTCTACTTTTCGCAATTTTTAACTGTAAATAATGGCATGAAAGAATGTATGAACAAAAATAAAAACAAGCGTAGAAGACCAATAACATGACAAGATAAATGCAAATGAACATGACACACGAATCGCACACACCACCCCTAGGGTACGCCTTACTGTTGCCTTGCCTTCGAAAGGTGATCGTCGAGTAGAGGATGTCTTAGTAAGTCCTCATGATCCGGGAACCTGGCATGAGGGTAGCTTCTAAGGTGTCTTCCCATTGCTCTGGTGATCACCATGTCCCGAACCTCGAATTGACCCGAATACCTCCAACGGTGGTGCTACCTACCTCTCAATGGTGGGATGACACTACTTTAAAGGACATTTACACAGACGAATTCCTTAGGGTAGGTAGACGACTCTAGATACTTGCTCTAAATTTCAAACAAATTCAAAAAATACTTTTCACACCGACACCTTTTCAAAAAGCTTTCGAAAGCAAATTTTTCAAACACTCTTGAGGACTGATACAAGAGTCGAACTGAAATTTTCAAAAGAAACTTTTTTAAAACCCACAGTTGAAAAGCAAACAAACAATTTTGAAAACACAAATGAGCAAGTATCTAAGAGCCCATGGATAACCATGGATAGAAAGGGTGCTAACACCTTCCCTTTCTATAACCTACCTCCCGAACCGAGAGCAATCTCTATAAGGAATTTTTCTGTGCTTTTGTCCTTTCCATTTGGAGCAAATAAAAGACGGTGGCGACTCTTGCTTCCGCGACATTTCGCGAACCAGCGTAAAACAGTCAGTTCCAGATCCACCGATCACAGAACTGGCGACTCTGCTGGGGATATGAACTTAAAGTGAGGTGTACCTTAGGGCTAGTTCATAACTGTGTTTTCAATTGTATTGATTTGCTTGCTTTTCTATTGTGGGTTGCATCGGAGTTACATAGATCCTAACCCGGATCTGGGGATACCCTGTTTAGGTAGCATAAGCTGTGAGGGACCTGTCCGGCGTAGACCGACACAGGTGAAGCAGTGGCTACGTTGGTGTGGCACCTTGGTCTGTACCGATATCCCTTGTGTCGCAACAAGGAAAATATGGGTCTTCTAAGGAGTCATTAAGCACCAACAACCTTAGAACCTTAATTAACACAACTTGGCCTTTAGAATTGTAGCAGTATGCTACGCCCATTGAGGCTAAACTCTCGTGATGGTTCTGGCCGCAAGAAAAGATTGTGATGCTGGAGTTATGACCGATTGAGGGTAGTCAATGATATTGGGATCCTCTAAGAACCCGGTTACTTTTGATTAGGACAGGTATGAACCAACAAACTGAAAGAGGGTAGTACCTAGACCTCATGCTGGCCTAAACTTTAGGGGCTTGCCTTGTGTGACTTGTGTGCCTTACCATGTTTGCCTTTGTATCTATATGTGGTGTGCTTTATCATGACATCATAGCATCATGAGCATTGCATGCATCCTACATAAGGACTGACCATTTCAAAGACAAGAGGGTTTCACCTTTGCTTTGTTTTGTAGGACATTATGATGCCTGTGTGAAGGAATACTATCCGGTTCAACTTTGTTCGTTCACCTGAGTTGCTTGATGAGTTGGTTAGCAGAATTCCAAATACCACTTCCTTCATTCAGAGGCATGGTTCTCTTCTCAGTTTAGTCACTGCAAAGCGGGATCAACAGTTGATGAGTGTTCTGACCCAGTTCTATGACCCTCTGTACCAGTGCTTCACCTTTCAAGACTTCCAGCTGGTCCCTACCCTGGAAGAGTTCTCTGATTTGCTTGGTATCCCTATCTTGGATCAGACTCCCTTTACTGGTTGGGAAAAGACCCTCAGGCTTGAGGATGTTGCTGCAGCTCTTCCTTTGACCCATCAAGAGGTAACAGACAACTGGGTGACTAGAAGCGGAGTTAAGGGTTTCTTGGCCAAGTTTCTGATTGGTAAAGCTAACAGTTTCTGGAATGACCTGGACTTTAGGGCATATGAAGACATCTTGGCTCTCCTAATCTATGGGTTAGTCCTGTTTCCTAATCCTGACAACTTCATCAATGTCACTGCCATAAGGATCTTTATGTCTCAGAATCCTGTGCCCACTCTCTTGGGTGACATCTTGCAACAACTTCATGCCCGTACTACCCGAAGACGAGGAACCCTATGGTGTTGTATCCCTTTGTTGGTGAGGTGGTTTATTTCGCACCTCCCTAAGTTCGTACTGAAGAATCAAGAAGGAAGAGGTTGGGCTCATAGGTTAATGTCTCTCACCGATAAAGACATCATTTGGACTTGCAGAGGTTTGGATGAGATAGCTATTATTGATCGATGCGGGGAATACCCTAATGTTCCTCTGATTGGTACCCAAGGAGGGATCTCTTATAATCCATGTCTAGCACTCCGTCAGTTTGGAAGAGCAAGAAGAGCAGGTCCCCATGAGATGTTGGTGCCTCACATCAGTTTTGAATTTCAGGTGGATAGTGACGAGCTGCGTCGTAGGTTCATCAAGGCTTGGGACAAAGTTCATAAAGCTGACCCACAAAAGTTAGGGCCAAAGACCTCTTTACCTATGGAAGCCTACTACAAATGGGTTCGCATCCGTGCTCAGAAGTTAAGTATGCCGTATGAAGCTGTCAGACCCGTCATTCTTGAGTGTCCTGACAAAGATGGTGTTCCTCCAACTGTCCTTCCTCCTCAGATACCTACTGATTATGAGACATTGAAGAGATCTTGGTCGCAACTATGAGAAGAGCGGGATTCTTACCGGGAAAAGTTCAATGAGCAGGAATCAAAGATCCAGAAGCTGACAAAACAGTTGGAGAATGAGAGAGCTCTGAATGCCTACATCCGTACTGAGAAGAGGAGACCATGGGATCAATAAGGAGCTCCAGATGTGCTTTTACAGTTTTATTTCCTTTTCAGTATTTCCTTTCATGTAACGCCTAAGGGCCACCTGTTGAATAATTTCAGTTTCAAAGTTGAATCTAATGAAGTGTGTTCCTTTTGTTTACAAAGTTGATTCCCGATTGTCTTTGAAAACATAATTCATACGCATTTCATACATCATGTGCATAGCAGGTTTTTCCTCTTTTCAGGTCGCTTACAGTTCTTCGCTGTTTATTTCAGCATCATGAATCCCGACTCGTCATCAACTGAGACATCCATCAAGGCTCTTCAGGAGCAGAATGCGCAGTTTCAGGAATTAATCAAGGGTTTGGCTCAAGGCCAAGAAGAGCTGAAGGCTATGCTCCTGAAGAAGGAGAAGAAGAAGAAGAGAAGGACTGTTCTGTTCAACTCGGGCCGAAGGTTCGGCAATACTCTGCAACATGAAGAGGCTGGTTCTTCTGTTGGAAAGAGTACTCCTCAGGCAGAAGCAAGGGTTCCTAGTCCGGTAGTCTCCGACAACGAGACTAATTTTGATGAAGAGCAGTACCCTCCTGCAGAAGACAGATACAAGCAACTGGAGGACAGGTTGAAGGCTATGGAAGTACAACAGGTACCTGGGCTGGATTTCGGAGATCTGGGTTTGTCTACTGGTGTGATTATCCCCCACAAGTTCAAAGCACCATCCTTCTCTAAATACGACGGGGCGTCTTGTCCCAAGCTACATCTCAGGTCCTATGTTCGGAAAATTCAACCGTACTCTGCGGATAAGAATTTGTGGATCCACTTCTTATAGGAGAGTCTTTCAGGGACTCATCTCAAATGGTTCTATCAGCTGGATGGGACCAAGGTTCGTAACTGGGAGGAGTTGGCTACTGCTTTCTACAAGCAGTATCAATATAATGCCGACCTTGCCCCTACACGTACCCAACTCCAGGGTATGTCGTTAGGTTCAAGTGAAGGTTTTAAGGAGTACGCTCAGAAGTGGAGAGACCTGGCTGGCAGGGTGCAGCCTCCGTTGACTGATCGGGAGTTGGTAGACATGTTCTTGGGGACCCTATCTGGGCCATTTTTCAACCATCTTATCGGGAATTCGTCTGCAGGGTTCACTGATTTGATTCTGACTGGAGAAAGAATTGAAGCTGGGTTAAAGTCTGGTAAGATTCCGAAGGGTGCATCGTCTAGTTCTGAGAAGAAACCCTTCAAGAAGGAGGCTAGTGCCGTGTATGGTTCCAAGAGATCAGAGAGACCTGAGCGCCGCCAATCTGTCAGTGCGGTAATGATTGCTAAGCCTGCTGCCGCTCCTCGGCCGACCAATCCTCAAAGGGCTGAAAGACCCCGGAGAGAGTTTACCCGGTTAAGCATGACCCTATCGCAGATCTTACCACAGTTGCTCTCAACCAACTTAGTGACTGTCAGGGAGGCTCCGAAGTTCCCCAATACTGCATCTCCTAAGTACAACCTAAATGCTCGTTATGCTTACCATTCAGATAGCCCGGGGCATTCTACTGATGACTGTTGGGCGTTAAGGAGTAAGGTGCAAGACCTTATCGACGCAAAGGAGATACAGTTTGAAGTGCCTGAGAGGCCAAATGTAGTTACTGCTCCGATGCCTCAGCATGGGGTAAATGCTGTTGACGAAGATGTTTATGCTGTTTCTGTGGATGATCTAGCCACTCCTCTGAAGACTGTCAAGAAGAACCTGCTGCTGGCCGGTTTATTTCCGGGTTGCAGTGAGGGTTGCCTGTTCTGTGCTGTGTCCCTATCTGGTTGTCCCTTGCTGAAATTAGGCATCCAAAGCCTAATGGATAGCAAGGAGATTATGTTTAAGAAGTCTGCTGTTCAGTTGGTTCCAGTGGAAGAAGTTTCTGTGGTTACCATATTCAATAATCCAATCAAGGCTCTCCCGAAGAAGCCCGTCCAAATCATGACCGTCGCACCTATTGTTATCACTGTTCCGGGGCCCCTGCCCTATGTATCTGATAAAGCTATCCCCTGGCATTATGGGGCATATGTGTATGTAAATGGGATTAAACAAGAGTTCAACGCTGGCGCCAGCATCTGTGATATCACTGGCCCAACCAAAGTCACCCGCAGTGGCAGGCTCTTCTCGCCTGACATTGCACCGCCTGCTGCTCGAAGACCACTCCTTATAACTCCTACCGGTATGCCTGTTCCTATCGCTGACCAAGTTGTTTCTCCTGCTGCCGAGTCATCCAATGCTCGGGGCAAAGGAATTGAAGTTGAGCCTGCCCAGACGGAGGCACCTATACCTGTAACTACTGAGGCCTCCCAACAAGAGATGGAGGAGATTCTGAAAATTATAAAGAAGAGTGACTTTAATGTTGTGGAACAGCTGGGGCACACGCCCTCCAAAATCTCCATGCTCTCTTTATTGCTGTGCTCCGAGGCCCATGCTAAGGCCTTAATCTCATTCCTCAAGACGGCCCATGTGCCACATGAGACATCTGCAGTCCAGTTCACTGATTGCGTAGCAAATCTGACAACAGACAATGGCTTGGGTTTCTCAGATGCTGACTTGACCGCGAAGGGAAGAGACCATAATGATGCTCTGCATGTCTCTATCGAATGCAGGGGCACTACCTTGGCACATGTGTTGGTGGATACTGGTTCGTCCTTGAATGTGCTACCCAAGAAGGCTTTTGACCGTTTAGATTGTGAAGGCCTGGAATTAAAACCCAGCAATATCATCGTCAAAGCCTTTGACAGTTCAAAAAG
Organism: Vicia faba; assembly: GCA_948472305.1. Lineage (NCBI taxonomy): Eukaryota > Viridiplantae > Streptophyta > Magnoliopsida > Fabales > Fabaceae > Vicia > Vicia faba. The sequence goes on from OX451741.1 coordinate 76,202,736, forward strand.
GATGGTTCATGGAGAGGTTGACATTCCGATTCGTGTGGGTTCTCAGGTGTTTAACTCTACTTTTTATGTGATGGATATCCGTCCATCTTACTCTTGTCTATTGGGTCGACCTTGGATACATAAGGCTGGGGCAGTGACCTCTACCTTGCACCAGAAGCTGAAGTACCCCGTCAGAGGGAAGATCGTCACTGTGCAAGGAGAGGAGGAATATATGGTGAGCCACTTGAACTCCTTCAGATACATTGAGATGGATGGGGAGTTTATTGAAACCCCCTTTCAGCATTTCGAGGAGGTGCTTCCAATTGCAGCAGCAACAGAAACAGCAGCAGAAGAAATTGTTCCTTTGAAGATGGCTTCCCTGAAGGATGCCCGGGCTGTGGTTCAGAGAGGTGAAGGTGCTAACTGGGGCAGGCTTCCAGACTTTACACAGAAGACTGATAAATTTGGGCTGGGTTTTACTACAGAGGGGCAGAAAGCTATGAGGAAGGCGAAGATCGGAAGACCTCCTGTGTTCATTACAAATCCAGGAGTGAATGCTGTTGGGGAAGACAATGAAGTGGATGAAGCAGAATTCAATAGCTGGATCTATCCCATGACCGAAGGAGGATTGAACAATTGGATTGCCAAAGACCATACTCCTGTTACCTTTGTGACGCAGTAATAAATTTCTTTGTTTCGTTATTTTGTAATAAACAATAAATAAACTCTTTGGCCCGGTGTCTTACCCGAGGCACCGTGGTTTCATTTGTGAGGGCATATAAATTGTCATTTCATATAGCATGAATGAAAATCTTGGACGTTTTTTCGCATTACAAATCTTATGCTCCTTTTCTGTCTTTCTTTCCTCTACATATATTCCAAAACAGCTGTAATTTACACACACACTCACTCATACAGGTTTCAATCCACTCTGGATCTCACTGATAACGACTCTGCTACTGCCAGTTATGACTTCGAAAATCCGATCAACTTAGCCGAAGACGAAGGTGAAGATGATTGCGAAGTGCCTGGCGAGCTTGCAAGACTGTTGCTTCAGGAAGAGAGGGCAATTCAACCCCATGAAGAGCCAGTGGAAACCATAAACTTGGGTACTGAAGAAGACAGGAAAGAGGTAAAGATTGGTGCCAACCTAGAGCTCAGCGTGAAGCAACGGTTGACTCAGATGCTACATGATTATATGGAGATCTTTGCCTGGTCCTACGAAGACATGCCGGGGTTGGATACCGATATTGTGGTCCATCACTTTCCAACTAAGGAAGACTGCCCTCCAGTTAAGCAAAAGGTCCGTCGGATGCGTCCAGAGATGTCAGAGAAGATTAAAGCCGAGGTTATGAAACAGTTTGACGCTGGGTTCCTTGCAGTGACTTCTTACCCTCAGTGGGTTGCTAATGTGGTGCCGGTACCTAAGAAGGACGGTAAGGTCAGAATGTGTGTCGACTATAGGGATCTGAACAGGGCCAGTCCCAAGGATAACTTCCCTTTACCTCACATTGATGTCCTTGTCGATAATATAGCTCAGCACAAGGTATTCTCTTTCATGGATGGATTTTCAGGTTACAATCAGATTAAGATGACACCTGAAGACATGGAAAAGACTACATTTGTTACTCAGTGGGGCACCTTCTGTTACAAGGTCATGCCATTCGGGTTAAAGAACGCTGGGGCAACCTACCAACGTGTCATGGTTGCTTTATTTCATGATATGATCCATCATGAGATAGAAGTGTATGTTGACGACATGATCGCAAGGTCCCAGACTGAGGAAGAACACCTAGATCATCTGCAAAAGTTGTTTGACCGGTTGAAACTATACAAACTGAGATTGAACCCGAACAAGTGCACCTTCGGGGTAAGATCTGGAAAGTTGCTAGGCTTCGTGGTAAGTGACAAGGGAATTCAAGTGGACCCTGCTAAGGTCAAAGCTATTTAAGAGATGCCAGTTCCTAAGACAGAGAAGGAAGTCAGAGGCTTTTTAGGACGCCTGAATTACATTGCTCGATTCATCTCACATCTAACTGCTACCTGTGAGCCAATCTTCAAGCTGCTGAAGAAAGATCAGGTAGTACGTTGGAACGATGAATGTCAGGCTGCTTTTGACAGAATCAAAGAGTATCTCCAAGAACCACCAATCCTTATGCCACCGGTTGAAGGGAGACCTCTAATACTATATCTAACAGTGCTTGACAACTCAATGGGGTGTGTGCTGGGGCAGCATGACGAGTCTGGCCGAAAAGAGCATGCCATTTATTACCTTAGCAAAAAGTTTACCGACTGTGAGACCCGATACTCACTGCTTGAGAAAACTTGCTGCGCTTTGGTATGGGCTGCTCGCCGGCTGAGACAGTATATGCTGACTCACACTACCTTGTTGATCTCAAAGATGGATCCTATAAAGCACATATTCGAAAAGCCTGCTCTGTCTGGGAGAATTGCAAGATGGCAGATGATCTTGACGGAATACGACATTCAGTACACAACCCAGAAAGCCATCAAGGGAAGTGTATTGGCAGACCACTTGGCACATCAGGCCGTAGATGACTATCAATCAATGAACTTCGAGTTTCCGGATGAAAGCATCATGATAGTAACTGATTGTGAAGTACCTGGACCGGATGAAGGACCTGAACCAGGATCCCGATGGTCCATGCACTTTGACGGAGCCTCCAATTCTTTGGGAAATGGTATCGGCGCTATAATCATATCTCCGCAAGGCACTCATACTCCGCTCACGGCCCGACTATGTTTCAACTGTACCAACAACATGGTTGAGTATGAGGCGTGCATCATGGGTCTTCAAGCTGCGATTGACCTAAGGATTAAGTTTCTGAGTGTTTTCGGAGATTCCGCTCTTGTGATCAATCAGATCAAAGGAGAGTGGGATACGAAACATCCAAACCTGATTCCTTACAGAGAATGTGTGTTGACCTTGATTCCCCACTTCACAGAGATAACCTTTGAACACTTCCCGAGAGAGGAAAATCAGCTGGCGGACGCGTTAGCTACAATGTCTTCTATGTTCAAGGTCAAATGGGACAATGAGGCTCCCCGGACCATCATCTGGAAACTGGACGAACCGACATACTGTTGTGATCTCGAGACTGAATTGGTGATTGAGAAGCCTTGTTACCATGAGGTGAAGAGATATCTGGAAGCTCAGGAATACCCTGAAGGTGCCTCTATCAATGATAAGAAGTTCTTGAGGAGGTTTGCAGCAAAGTTCTTCCTTAGCAACGACATCTTATACAAGCGAAACCATGATTCAACCTTACTGCGTTGTGTAGATAAGACTGAAGCAGAAAGGATCATGGAAGAGCTACATGAAGGAACCTTTGGTACACATTCCGGTGGACACACTATGGCTAAGAAGATCCTTCGGGCAGGCTATTACTGGTCCACAATGGAAGCTGACTGCTACCAACATTCCTGGACATGCCATAAGTGCCAGATTTATGCAGACAAGGTGCACGTTCCTCCAGTTCCCCTGAATGTTCTCACTGCGCTCTGGCCGTTTGCAATGTGGGGCATAGACATGATCGGCAAGATTAAACCTACGGCATCTAATGGGCATCGCTTCATCCTAGTGGCGATTGATTATTTTACGAAGTGGGTCGAAGCAACATCCTATGCTACGGTAACCAAGACTGTTGTGGCACGGTTCATTCGGCACAACCTGATCTGTCGGTACAGCGTCCCTGAGAGAATTATTACAGACAACGGTACCAATCTGAACAACAAGATGATCGCTGAGCTCTGCGAGCAATTCAAGATACAGCACCACAATTCTTCTCCTTACAGACCGAAGATGAATGGGGCTGTAGAAGCAGCGAATAAGAACATCAAGAAAATCGTGCAGAAGATGACAGTGACTTATAAAGATTGGCACGAGATGTTACCGTTCGCTTTACATGGGTACCGTACCTCAGCTAGGACGTCAACCGGGGCAACTCCTTTCTCTTTGGTTTATGGTATGGAGGCAGTCTTACCGATCGAAGTGCAGATACCCTCTCTCCGGATAATGAAGGATGCAAATCTGAATGAAGATGATTGGATCCAGACACGACTTGATCAGCTCAACCTTATCGATGAAAAGAGACTTGCTGCTATCTGTCATGGTCAAACGTATCAGAAACGGATGATCAGGGCATTTAACAAAAAGGTCAGACCACAGGAGTATCAAGTTGGGGATCTGGTAATCAAGCGAATCATCCTTCCTCAGAGTGATCCCAGGGGCAAGTGGACCCCTACGTACGAAGGGCCATTTGTGGTCAAGCAGGTGTTCTCAGGAGGAGCAATGATATTGACCAATATGGATGGTGACGACCTTCCTCACCCCGCTAATGCAGACATAGTAAAAAGATACTACGCGTGAAAAAAGACCCGCTAGGCTGACATGCCTAGGCAAAAATTAGGGCTTCCCGTCGAACCAAAAGGGTTCGGGCAAAATGAAGGGATGAAATGAAAAAATCTGTACACCCGGCAAGTCGAAAACCTGAAAAGGAGGCTTGGGCAAAAATGGGTATCCCGGTGGACTGAAAACCCGAAAGGGTGGTCCAGGCAAAAGTTAGGGATAAAAGCGTAATACTATGTCTCATTGGATCACCTTGCATCCAGAATCCGGTATCTACATCAAGTTCAGACGACATCGATCAGTCAACTTCATCTTCGTTTAGGTCATCAAGTGATGAGACGCTCGGAGTTATAAAGGCAATAGCAGAGTTGAAACCCAGTGGGATCATTCACTTCACACAGCTGTTTTATTTTCTTTTGTACAAAATTTGTATAAACTCTTTTGCTCGGTGGCGTTCTCTTACTAGGACGTCAGCCTCTTGTACACAAAACGCCTATTTTCAGGCCATTCAAAATCAATACAAATATACTTTTCAGTTAAACGTGCCAACTGTTTTTCTTTTTCTGTTTTGTTTTGCGAAGAACGTCCAAGGTTCAATTTGTGATATATGCATTGACAATAATTTGCTAACTCATAAATATTTGCATACGAAACAAAGGATTAATTACAGGTGACACTAGAAACAGGGGCAATAAAGAGTTGTCTAAGCAATCTAATTGTTCTGTCCTCCAAGGTACCAAGGTAGGTTCAGCTAAAGAATATAACCGGTACATCTTAATTCCCCAGAGAGTGAGCCAGCAAGCAGTGCACTCTTCTCCAAGCAGAGTTATCAAATCTCAAGGAAGTTGAGTATCCTCCCGCAGATCTCAACATTCCCCAGCAGCAGTATACATATATTCTTAACAAGCATCCCCGGCAGTCTTGGTCTACAGATTGTTCCCCGGCGGCATATCAACATTCAAAGGAATCACTTCCCCCGCAGTTCAAAATTTCCCCAGGAGAGTCCAATCTAGTTCCCCAGGAAAGTTGGAATCCATCTCCCCAAGCAGTAAGCTTATCCCCAGTAGATTCTGGAAGCTTATCCCCTCGCAGAGCACGAACGCGTCGCCCGGCTTTATTTAAAGAGTTATTTCCTTAACAGGATATAACTGGGTTATCCTCAGCCAAAAGCCACGGAAAGATCGTCGTCGACACAGTCTTTTTATCCCCAGCGAAGTCTATCAGCACTTCCAATACAACAAGGATATCCCCAACAAATTATTATCAACAATTCAACAAAGTATCTCTCTCCCCATAGAGTATCGCTCCCCAGCATGGTCGCTAGAGTATTTTTCTCCCCGCAGAATCTTCCATTTGCCAAGTTTATTCCTCAACGGAGTCATCTTCTCCTACCGGTATTCTTGCAATTATCATCCCCAGCGGAAGCAAAATCTATTCTTCAGCATCAGCCCAGGAGTGACTTCCCGGCACCCGTCAAGGATTTACTTTCCTAGACGAAAACATACATACATAAACATCACATACATCATTATAGCATGCATGTACGCATCATATCTTACAAATCTCATTTATGTTGAGAACATCATCGCTTGGTTCATATCATGCATTGCATATGACTGACCTTTACCTTTCAGGAAAGATTCAGCTAAATTCTCAATCATATTTCAAGACCTAGACCGGTTCAGTTAATCGACTCCAAAGATTTCTTGTCCAGTCCAAGGCCTTCTCTAGTCCAGCTAAATCGACTCCCAACAGATTTTTCTGATAAAAACTCAGTAGAAGTTATCAGGTTATAATTTCCTTTGGTTCCCTCCCCGACGGTGCGTGAGATGTAATTCCCTTTCAGATTATAATTTCCTTTGGTTCCCTCCCCGACGGTGCGTGAGGTGATAATTCCATTTCGGGTTATAACTTCCTTTGGTTCCCTCCCCGACGGTGCGTGAGGTGATAATTCCATTTCGGGTTATAATTTCCTTTGGTTCCCTCCCTGACGGTGCGTGAGGTGATAATTCCATTTCAGGTTATAATTTCCTATGGTTCTCTCCCCGACGGTGCATGAGATGTAATTCCCTTTCAGGTTATAATTTCCTATGGTTCTCTCCCCGACGGTGCGTGAGATGTAATTCCCTTTCAGGTTATAATTTCCTATGGTTCTCTCCCCGACGGTGCGTGAGATGTAATGCCCTTTCAGGTTATAATTTCCTATGGTTCTCTCCCCGACGGTGCGTGAGATGTAATTCCCTTTTAGATTATAATTTCCTTTGGTTCTCTCCCCGACGGTGCGTGAGATGATAATTCCAACCCAGGTTTTTTCTCAAACAGCCGCTTTTGAGATTATAATTGCCTATGGTTCTCTTCCCGATACGGCGAAGATGGTAATTCCCACCAAGATTTTCTCAACGAGCGTTATTAAAGTTAAAGTCACCCAAGGTTCTCTTACTGTTCATGCTAAGGTAGTAACCATCCCTGGTTCATTCATCACCGTTTGAAGCTCCAGATCCAGTTCCTGTAACCAGTCAGGACACATCTATACCAAGCATATGAAAATCAGCTCCTGCAACGTGTCAGGTAATCATTTTCTGTTTTACAAGTATGCAGGTTCTCGCTAAGGAATCTCTTATGCGATCAACATCCAGATGGCATCTATAAGCCCATCATCCTATTCACCAATCTCTAAATGGCATCTATAAGCCCATTCCCATCATCACACTGCCACTATGTGAGCGCAAATTTCTGGGCACTCTAGTGTTCAATCATCTTCTACCCTCGGATTACGAAAGGCACATCAGCCAATCTGCATCCTCAGGTCTAAGAAGATTGAACAGGGGCAACTATTGTACCCCAAAATTTGCCCTCCCATATTCTTCAAGAATTTGCCAAGTCATGCTTCAAATCTCCCCAAGGGTTGCACAGTGCAAAGGTCTCCTATACAGTCAAAATTAGGGTTTTTGTTCTGATCAAGAAAATGAAGTTTTCAAAGGTCCAATCAAGTCTCAGATGCCTATAAACATGGTCAAGCATCCTCATATCAAGTTTCAAGACATTCAGCACAAAATTGCACAATCAAAAACCCTAATTGCACTACAGTCAACTGTAGGGGCAAAATGGTCATTTGACAGTCAAAAGTTCAAATTTTTGGTCAATATATCATTTTGAAGCAACAAACATCATTTGATCAATGCTTGATCATGATTCTCAAAGCTTGGCTCAAAAATCATCAAGATGCAAAAGTTTCCTTATTTGGACAACTGAAAAAGTCAACTGTAAATTGACCAGGGCATAACTTTCACATGGTTTATCAGACAAATTCCATCCAAAGCTCATTTTGAAGAGAAAGACATTTCCTACAACTCATCTTCATACTTCAAGTCCAAGAAATGCTCTCACAAAAAGTTATCAATTTCAACATTATAGGTCATTTTCAAAAGTCAACAAAAAGGGACTTCAAGTCAAAGGCCATAACTTGAGATTGGTAAATCAAAATGACATGGGACCAAAGACATTGGTTAGAGGACTCAAAGACCTTTCCAAAATGTCCAAGAACATGAGCAAATCCTAAAAATTGAGCAAGTTATGCCTTGTGGAAGTTGGGAACTTTTTGGACATTTTGAAAAGTCAACATTGGTTCAAATGACCTAAAATTGCTAATGGGCCCATTTTTCTTCCATAATTCATCATCCATGGCATGTGCACGACCACTTGGCCCAAAGGGAAGTATTTCTTCATTTTTTATTTATTTATTTGAATTTTTATTTATAATAATTCATTTAAATCAAATTAAATACATGGAAAATATTTAACCTAACTTTTTCAATCTTCTTTTGCATGAAATCTACTCAATAATTCGTGCATGATTCAATATAGAAAGATTTGGATTGATTGGATCATGATTGGTACAAAATTGCATGAAAAAGATTGAAAAAAATATGATTGAAAATCAAATCTCAAAAGCCATGAATGCAAGAGATTCTGAGCAAGTTTGTTGACCTAATTGATTCATACATAAGCATAGAACGAAAACCTAATAAAAAAGACCATTGAAGCTGCGCAGAAACGATTCACCAACCTGAAATTTTTTCTCAAAAAACTCAATTCTGAAAACTCACTTGCAGGGTGATACAAGCATCAAAACCTATTCCATTAGCTTCCTCAAGGATCATAGGACATATTCCAATCAAAAACTAAGCCCCATACTCAAGAAAACGCAAGACCACCATTGAAGTTGGTAAAGAAAAATTCTGAATCGGTTTCTATCATACATGCATTGTTAACATGTTTTATTGTTATGTTTGTGTTTATAATAAAGTTTGCAAGCTAATCATATGTTTTAATTGAAGTTTTACGCGTTATATGCCCAGATGCCATTGTCGTTTTTTAGGGTTTACAGGATTTCGAATTGGGGGTTTCTTGGTCCTATAAAATTAGCAAACCACAGTACCATGGTCATGATCAGCGCGTCTGGACGAAGAGAATCCATGTGTCGCGCCCAATTTATGAGCGTCCAGTAGCTAATCGCTATTTTCTTGTATGGTGTCTACAGCAACGCTTAAAAACCGTTGCTTAATATATTCATGTTTCAGGAAGAAGAAAGCCACGCGAAGAAGATGATGACGTGTGGAGCGCTGGTTGGAAGGTTCAAAATTTTCGCGCGTTTTGAATCACTGACCATTGTTTCTTTTATAATATTTGTTAGGGGTTCTATATTAAACGCGTTTGAAGTGGCTCAGTGGCGCACGTGTTGACTGGTAATGTTAATGACCTGGATTCGATCCCAGGTCTTCACCCTTTCCATTTATTTTTATTCCAAACGTTATCATATGCAGTTTAAGCCTTAAGGAGTACCATACATCTCCCAAATCCAACGTCCACGCGTCCAGCTTCATCAGATCAAAGGCCATGGATTGGAGAACACAATGCACCCTGGTCAGCGCACATACACGTGTCCAGCAAAAGTCCAAACAGGCCAAGGTTATTAGGCCAGATTTCTCAAGACTCACCTCCCATTTGGGGTCTGAACCCCCAGGTTTGCAAACCCTTTTCATTATTTTTTATTTTTCTTTGTTTCTTTGTTTTCAATTATTATTTATTTTTAATTAATTCTGTTAATTTAATTATTATTTTCATAAAAAACATAAAACACAAAAAATCAGAAAAAAGAGAAAAAACAATAAATATTTTATTTTTTAGTATTTTCATAAATAAATTGTATATAATTATTTAGTTTTAAATTAGGGTTTAATTTAATATTTTCATAATAAATTTAAAAAAACATAGAATTAGGTTTGATTAATTTTATTCCTTTTTATTTTTTCTCTCATAAATAATTAAAATTATTAAATATTATTTTTGTAATTAAATTACCATGTAAATTAATTAGGGTTAATATTAGGTTTTAATTTTCTTTTCTTAATAAATTAAAAATAAAATAGAATTAGGGTTAGCATTTAATTTCAATTAATTCCTTTTTCATTTAAATCCTAAAATACTATAAAATACCAAAAACATCTCCTTTTCTTTTTAACTAATTAACTCCATCATTAATTCAATTTTTGCAAAAGGGTCCAACGCCCTCGTTCTTAATTTCTTATTAATTCGCATATTTATTTTATTTCGTTTAAATATTTATGTATCTCTCCCAAGGCCATGTAACCTTTCAATTTCTTGCACTTTAAATTCTTTTACCTTATTTCTTTATTTTTCTGTCAAATCGGGTCCTGGTTTAATTTTGGGGATGTGGACCCGCGCCTTTTGTAATAGCTTAGAATTTCTACTTTTCGCAATTTTTAACTGTAAATAATGGCATGAAAGAATGTATGAACAAAAATAAAAACAAGCGTAGAACACCAATAACATGACAAGATAAATGCAAATGAACATGACACACGAATCGCACACACCACCCCTAGGGTACGCCTTACTGTTGCCTTGCCTTCGAAAGGTGATCGTCGAGTAGAGGATGTCTTAGTAAGTCCTCATGATCCGGGAACCTGGCATGAGGGTAGCTTCTAAGGTGTCTTCCCATTGCTCTGGTGATCACCATGTCCCGAACCTCGAATTGACCCGAATACCTCCAACGGTGGTGCTACCTACCTTTCAATGGTGGGATGGCACTACTTTAAAGGACATTTACACAGACAAATTCCTTAGGGTAGGTAGACGACTCTAGATACTTGCTCTAAATTTCAAACAAATTCAAAAAATACTTTTCACACCGACACCTTTTCAAAAAGCTTTCGAAAGCAAATTTTTCAAACACTCTTGAGGACTGATACAAGAGTCGAACTGAAATTTTCAAAAGAAACTTTTTTAAAACCCACAGTTGAAAAGCAAACAAACAATTTTGAAAACACAAATGAGCAAGTATCTAAGAGCCCATGGATAACCATGGATAGAAAGGGTGCTAACACCTTCCCTTTCTATAACCTACCTCCCGAACCGAGAGCAATCTCTATAAGGAATTTTTCTGTGCTTTTGTCCTTTCCATTTGGAGAAAATAAAAGACGGTGGCGACTCTTGCTTCCGCGACATTTCGCGAACCAGCGTAAAACAGTCAGTTCCAGATCCACCGATCACACATATATCAAAAATGAACATTGGACGTTCTTTGCAAAACAAAACAGAAAAAGGAAAAATGATGGGTAATTTGTCTGAAAAATTGAACTTGTATTGATTTTGAAATTTGCCTGTAAATAGGCGTTTTATGTACAGGAGGCTGACGTCCTAGTAAGAGAACGCCGCCGAGCAAAATAGAGTTTATACAATTTTGTGAAAAGGAAACAAAACAGCTATGTGAAAAATAATCCCACTGGGTTCCAACTCTGCTATCGCCTTTATGTCTTCAAGCGTCTCATCACTTTGCTGCTTAGTTCAAGATGAAGCTGATTGATTTGTGTCGTCTGAGCCCGATAGTTGATGCCGAATTCTGGATGCAAGGAGATCCAATGAGACATAGTATTACACTTTATCCCTAACTTTTGCCTGGACCGCCCTTTCGGGTTTTCAGTCCACCGGGATACCCATTTTTGCCCAAGCCACCTTTTCAGGTTTTCGACTTGTCGGGTGTACAGATTTTTTCATTTCATCCCTTGTTTTTGCCCGAACCCTTTTGGTTCGCCGGGAAGCCCTTATTTTTGCCTAGGTGTGTCAACCTAGCGGGTCTTTAATTCATGCGTAGTATCTTTTTACTATGTCTGCATTGGCGGGGTGAGGAAGGTCGTCACCATCCATGGTGGTTAGAATCATATCTCCTCCTGAGAAGATATATTTAACCACAAATGGACCTTCGTACGTAGGGGTCCATTTGCCCCTGGGATCACTTTGAGGAAGAATTATGCGCTTGATTACCAGGTCTCCGACTTGATACTCTTGTCGTCTGACCTTCTTATTAAATGCCCTGATCATCCGTTTTTTGTACGTCTGACCATGACAAATAGCAGTGAGTCTCTTTTCGTCAATTAGGTTTAATTGATCAAGCCGAGTCTGGATCTAGTCATCTTCGCTCAAACCTGCATCCTTCATTATCTGGAGATAGGGTATCTGGACTTCAATAGGCAAGACTGCCTCCATGCCATAGACCAAGGAAAAGGGAGTTGCCCCTGTTGACGTCCGTGCTGAGGTACGGTACCCATGAAGAGCAAACGGTAACATTTCGTGCCAATCTTTGTAGGTCACTATCATCTTCTACACAGTCTTCTTGATGTTCTTGTTAGCTGCTTCTACAGCCCCATTCATCTTCGGCCGGTAAGGAGAAGAGTTGTGGTGCTGTATCTTGAATTGCTCGTAGAGCTTAGTGATCATCTTGTTATTAAGATTGGTACCATTGTCCGTAATGATCCTCTCAGGTACACCGTATCGACAGATCAGGTTGTGCCGAATGAACCGTGCCACGACGTTCTTGGTTACGCTGGCGTAGGAAGCTGCTTCAACCCACTTCGTGAAGTAATCAATCGCTACCAAGATGAAGCGATGCCCGTTGGATGCCGTAGGTCTAATCTCGCCGATCATATCAATGCCCCACATTGCAAAAGGCCAAGATGCTGTCAAGATGTTCAGAGGAACTGGAGGAACGTGCACCTTATCAGCGTAGATCTGGCATTTGTGACACGTCCGAGAATGTTGGTAACAATCGGCTTCCATTGTGGACCAGAAATATCCTGCCCGAAGGATTTTCTTTGCCATGGTATGTCCACTGGAATGTGTTCCGAAGGTACCTTCATGTAGCTCTGCCATGATTCTTTCCGCTTCAGTCTTATCCACATAACGCAGTAAGGTCGAATCATGGTTTCGCTTGTATAGAATGCCATTGCTAAGGAAGAACTTCGCCGGGAACCTTCTCAGAAACTTTTTGTCATTAACAGATGCGCTTTCGGGGTATTCTTGAGCTTCAAGGTACCTCTTCACTTCATGATACCAGGGTTTTTCTGTTACCTCTTCGGTCTCGATATCGCAGTAATGTGCAGGTTCATCTAACTTCCAAATAATGATCTGGGGCGCCTCGTTGTCCCATTTGACTTTAAACATAGAAGACATCGTAGCCAACACGTCCACTAACTGATTCTCCTCTCTTGGGAAGTGTTCAAAGGTTATCTCTTCGAAATGGGGGATCAACGTCAACACATACTCTTTGTAAGAATAAGATTTGGGTGTTTCATATCCCACTCGCCTTTGATCTGATTGATCACGAGAGCGGAATCTCCGAAGACACTCAGAAACTTGATCCTTAAGTCAATTGCAGCTTGAAGACCCATGATACATGCTTCATACTCTGCCATGTTGTTGGTGCAGTTGAAACATAGCCGGGAAGTGAGTGGAGTATGAGTGCATTTAGGGGATATGATCACGGTGCCAATACCGTTAAAGCGTTTGAGGCTCCGTCAAAGTGCATGGACCATCGGGATCCTTCCTCAGGTCCATCATTCGGTCCAGGTACTTCACAATCAGTCACTACCATGATATCCTCGTCTGGAAATTCAAAGTTCATCGACTGGTAATCATCCACTGCCTGGTGTGCCAAATGGTCTGCCAATACACTTCCCTTGATTGCTTTTTGAGTCGTGTACTGGATGTCATATTTCGTCAAGATCATCTGCCATCTTGCTATTCTTCCGGACAAGGCGGGCTTTTCGAAGATGTACTTGATTGGATCCATTTTTGAAATCAACAGAGTAGTGTGAGTCAACATATACTGTCTCAGCCGGCGAGCAGCCCATACCAAAGCGCAGTAAGTTTTCTCGAGCAGTGAGTATCGGGTCTCACAGTCGGTAAACTTTTTGCTAAGGTAATAAATGACGTGTTCTTTTCGGCCAGACTCGTCATGCTGCCCCATCACACACCCCATTGAGTTGTCCAGTACAGTCAAGTATAAGATTAGAGGTCTCCCTTCAACCGGCGGCATAAGAATGGGTGGTTCTTGGAGATACTCTTTGATTCTTTCGAAAGCGGCCTGACATTCATCGTTCCAACGTACCACTTGATCTTTCTTTAGCAGCTTGAAGATTGGTTCACAGGTAGCAATTAGATGCGAGATGAATCGGGCAATGTAGTTCAACCGTCCTATAAAGCCTCTGACTTCTTTCTCTGTCTTGGGAGTTGGCATCTCCTGTATGGCTTTCACTTTGGCAGGGTCCACTTGAATTCCTTTGTCGCTTACGACGAAGCCTAGCAATTTTCCAGATCTCACCCCAAAGGTGCACTTGTTTGGGTTCAACCTCAGCTTGTACAACTTCAGACGGTCAAACAGCTTCTGTAGATGGTCAAGGTGTTCCTCCTCAGTTTGGGACCTTACAATCATATCGTCGACGTATACTTCTATCTCGTGATGGATCATGTCATGAAACAAAGCAACCATGGCACGTTGATAGGTCGCCCCGGCATTTTTCAACCCAAAAGGCATGACCTTGTAGCAAAAGGTGCCCCATTGAGTAACAAAAGTGGTCTTCTCCATGTCTTCAGGAGCCATCTTGATCTGATTATAACCGGAGAAGCCGTCCATGAAGGAGAATACTTTATGCTGAGCAGTGTTGTCAACCAGAACGTCAATATGAGGCAGAGGGAAATCATCCTTAGGGCTCACCCTGTTCAAATCCCTGTAATCAACACACATTCGGACCTTACCATCCTTCTTCGGCACTGGAACCACGTTGGCAACCCACTGAGGGTAAGAAGTCACTGCTAGAAACCCGACATCAAATTTTTTCATAACCTCAGCTTTGATTTTCTCGGACATTTCTGGACGCATACGGCTGACCTTCTGTTTTATCGGAGGACAGTCTTCCTTGGTAGGCAAGTGATGAACCACAATGTCAGTATCCAACCCAGGCATATCTTCATAAGACCAGGTGTGATCGGTGGATCTGGAACTGACTGTTTAGCGATGGTTCGCGAAATGTTGCGGAAGCAAGAGTCGCCACCGTCTTTTATTTTCTCCAACATGGACAGGACAAAAGCACAGCAAAATTCCTTATGAGATAGTTTCTCGGTTCGGGAGGTAGATTTATAGAAAGGGAAGGTGTTAGCACCCTTTCTATCCATGGTTATCCATGGGCTCTTAGATACTTGCTCATTTGTGTTTTCAAAAGAGTTTGCTTTTCCATTGTGAGTGAGTTTGAAAAAGTTTCGTTTAAAGATTTCAGATCGACTCTTGTATCAGTCCTCAAGAGTGTTTGAAAAATTGTTTTGAAAGCTTTTTGAAAGTTTCGGTGTGAAAAGAGTTTTTGATTTGTTTTGAATTAGAGCAAGTATCTATGATTCATCTACCTACCCTAAGGAATTAGGCTGGGTAGAAGTCCTTAAGGTAGTGCCATCTGTGATCGGTGGATCCGGATCTGACTGTTTAACGCTGGTTTCGCGAAATGTCGCGGTAAGCAAGAGTCGTCACCGTCTTTTATTTTCTCCAACATGGACAGGACAAAAGCACAGCAAAATTCCTTATGAGATAGTTTCTCGGTTCGGGAGGTAGATTTATATAAAGGGAAGGTGTTAGCACCCTTTCTATCCATGGTTATCCACGGGCTCTTAGATACTTGCTCATTGTGTTTTCAAAATGTTTGTTTGCTTTTCAAGGTGAGTGGGTTTGAAAAAAAAGTTTCTTTGAAATTTTCAGATCGACTCTTGTATCAGTCCTCAAGAGTGTTTGAAAAGTTGTTTTGAAAGCTTTTTGAAAAGTGTAAGGTGTGAAAAGTATTTTGATTTGTTTTTGAAAAGAGCAAGTATCCATGAGTCATCTACCTACCCTAAGAAATTAAGCTGTGTAATTGTCCTTTAGGTAGTGCCATCCCACCATTGAGAGATAGGTAGCACCACCGTTGGAGGTGTTCGGGTCAATTCGAGTTTAGGGATAGTGTGGTCACCGAGCAATAGTAAGATACCTTAGAAGCTACCCTTATGCCATTGATCTTTTTATACTGAGGCAACCGTTTCGAGGCAACTTGTTTCAAGGCAACCAGATCAATGGAACATAAGGACTCACTAAGACGTCCTGTACTTGACGGCCACGTTTCGAGGGGCAAGGCAACAGTGTGATCACCAGAGCAACAGTAGGATACCTTAGAAGCTACCCTTATGCCATGTTCATGGACATAAGGACTTACTAAGACGTCCTATACTCGATGACCACCTTTCGAGGGGCAAGGCAACAGTGAGGCGTACCCTAGGAGTGGTGTGTGCATTGTGTGTCATTTTCAGTTTATTATTTGTCTTGTCATGCATTGGTGATCTACGTTTTAATTTTATTTTTGGGCATTCATTCTTTCATGTGATTGTTAACAATTAAAAGGTGCGGGAATTTAAAGTGCGGGAAAGATAAAGGTCCTACGCTATTACAAAGGCGCGGGTCTACATCGCCAAATAAATCCAAGACCCGATTTAAAATAAAATGCAGAAAGTAAATGCCTAATTAACTATTACAGGGCTTTGGGGCAAATACATTATATTTACAAAAAAGGAATAAAATAAACGCGCGAAAGGAAAATATAATCGAATGCGAGGGCGTTGGACCCTTTAAAAGAAATTAAAATGAAATTATTAAATTAATCAAATTAAATAAAGGAAAGGGCTTATTTTTTTGATGTTTTTGGATTTATGGAATTAAAGAAAATTAAGTTAATTAAAAGTCAAATAATTCTAGTCCTAATTGTTTTTTAATTTATTAAAGAAAAAATTATCTAAGTTAAACCTAATTTAAACCTAATTGATTAATTACAAGTATTTACAAAATTAATTAATGGTTAATAATAATTATAATAAGAAAATAAAAATATTTAATTAAAAAAGGATAAAAATGTGCTAAAGACCTATTTTTTCATATTTTTTAGTTATTGAGAAAAAAACATTAAAGTTAGCAACCTAAAATTACAACTAAATCAATTATTGAATTTATTACAAAACAAAAAAATGTTGATGAACTAAATTAAAATAAAACATATTTTTATTTTTTATGATTTTCTGATTTTTTTGTGTTTTATGAAAATTGTTTTGATGAATTAATTTGAAATAATAAAAACAAAATAAAAAAAAAGAATGAAAAGAAAGGAAATAAAAATGCAAACTGTGGGGGGTGTTGGCCCCAATTGAGGAGGTGGTTTTGATGAATCAAGCCCATTTGAATGAGGCCTTTTTCTGACTTTTTGAATCACATGCCTATGCGTTGACTGGAGTATTCCATGGACTCTTGGTTCTTGGCCACTGGATGGATCATCAGGGACACATGGCAAGCAGAGGCGTTGGATATATGGTGGTCATTAGGATGGAAACTGCATGGGAACGAGTTAAACAAAATAATAGAAGTAATGTGAGGGGACCTGGGATTCGAACCCAGGTCCCAGTGTTTACCAGCCAATGCCTTAACCAATTGAACTATCAACGCGCTTTGTATATAAGATAAGAAACAAATAATATAAAATGAAATTGACATTAGTGGTATAAAATATAAAAAAAAGGCGCTGGTTTTCAAACCAGCCACTCACGCCGTGCCACGCTAGCCTTCCTCCCCAATTGTACCTGTAATGAAAATGAAATAGCGGGGGTTTTAAACCCCCCCAAAACGCAAGCTTTTTAAAAATAGCGAATAGGCCGTGCTCAATCATAAATTGGGCGCGACCATTGATTTGGAATCCTCATGTTGCCACGATCCTGTTCCTACTGGTTTTAGAGTCCAATTTTAACGCATACCTAAATCCCTAATTTGAAATTTCATGAACCCTAGTTTTTGTTCATGGCAGATTCGGATTCAGATGCCTATAACTCAATTGGATGACACCAAAAGCTTCAGAGAAACCTCATTAGTACAAATCAGGCAAGAAAAATCAATGAAAATGGATGAATTGTGTTATGCAATTCTGGAAAAAAATACAAACCGTGTAGCTTTGTGGGACTGGTTCCTTGCACGTTTGAGCGTGGTTTTGATTGCTAGAGTTTCCTTGGGACCTCAGGAAGGTGTTTGGATCAGAATGGGGACTCAACAAATGCTCTAAGGCAGTTTTCAGTTTTGCAAATTTTTATGTGAAAATGTAAAGTTGCTCTGAGTTTTCTGTGCAGTTCTGGCCGTGTCTATGTATGTGATCACTTGCATAGGTGTTATGTAGCATGTTTTGGTAGGAATTATGGCCTCATAATGCAAGGCATTCAAGTTCAAGATTTTGACATAACTCCATTAACAAACCTTCCTCTTTTGAGCCAATTTTGAATTCTTGCTCCATTTGACCTTGAAACGAAATTGGGATGTGGCATAATGATAATTCAGAGCTAGTTAAGACCAAATATCTCCCTTTATTAATCTTCTTGATTTTTCTTTGATTTTAAAAGATTTAAAATTAATTAAATCAAATAAAATCAATTAAAATGAAAAAAATTAATTTTAAAAAATGAAATAAAAGGTGGGACACGTGGGAAGCATGGCCAAGTTAATTCAAGTGGAAAAAGTGGGGCCCTTTTGTCAAAAAATGAAATTTCAAGGATAAATGATTTTGGCCATTTCACAAAAATTTCCCAACTTCTCCAATGCATATCTTGATCAATTTTTAAGCTTTGATCATGTTCTTGGACATTTTAGAAAGGTCTGGAAGTCCTCTAACCAATGCCTTTGGTCCCATGTCATTTTGATTTACCAATCTCAAATTATGGTCTTTGACTTAAAGTCCCTTTTTGTTGACTTTTGAAAATGACCTATAATGTTGAAATTGATAACTTTTTGTGAGAGCATTTCTTGGACTTGGAGTGTGAAGATGAGTTGTAGGAAATGTCTTCCCCTACAAGATGAGCATTGGATGGGATTTTTCTGATGAACCATGAAAAAGTTATGCCTTGGTCAAGTTACAGTTGACTTTTCAACTGTCCAAATATGGAAACTTTTGCATCTTGAGACTTTTTGAGCCATACTTTTGAGAATCATGATCAAGCATTGATCAAATGATGTTTGTGGCCTCAAAATAAGATGTTGACCAAAAATTTTGACTTTTGACTACCAAATGACCATTTTGCCCCTACAGTTGACTGTTGAGCAATTTGGGTTTTTGACTGTGCAACTTGACCTTGTGAGCCTTGAAACTTGACATGGAGGTGCTTGACAATGTGTATGAGCATGGGAGACTTGATTGAGCTCTTGAAAAATTCAGCTTCCTTGTGAGAACCAAAACCCTAGTTTGACTGGCTTAGGAGGATGGTTTGACTGTGTGGCCCTTGAGTAAACTTGAACCAATTGTGGATGATTCTTGTCAAAACTTTGAAGATTTTGGGAGGGCAAATTTTGGGGTACAACAGTTACCGGGGAGATTGATTCAATCGGTCATAACTACAGTTGGCCCTGTTCAATCTTCTTAGACTTGAGGATGTAGATCAGCTTGTGTGCCTTTCGTGATCCGAGGGTGGAAGATGATTGAACACTAGAGTGCCCAGAAATTTGCACTCGCATAGTTGAGTATCAGCAGTGTGATAGAGGGAATGGGCTTACAGGTGCCATTTGGAGAGATGGAGTGGAGATGGGCTTATAGATGCCATCGGGAGGTGTCGATCGCGTAAGAGATTCCTTAGCGAGAACTTGCGTACCTGAGAAAGAAAGAAAATTACCTGGTCTGTTACAGGAGTTGATCTTCAAACTCTTTATGTAGACGTGCCTTGGCAGGATACAGGAATCGAGTCTGGTACCGTAGTTGTCAACAGATACACCCTGGAAAGATAAAGGAATCGGATCTTCGAACTCTTCAGACGTGCCCTGTCAAGATACAGGAATCGAGTCTGGTACTGTAGTCGTCAACAGATACACCCTGGTAGGATACAGGAATCGGATCTTCGAACTCTTCAGACGTGCCCTGTCAAGATACAGGAATCGAGTCTGGTACTGTAGTCGTCAACAGATACACCCTGGTAGGATACAGGAATCGGATCTTCGAACTCTTCAGATGTGCCCTGTCAAGATACAGGAATCGAGTCTGGTACTGTAGTCGTCAACAGATACTCCCTGGCAAGATACAGGAATTGGATCTTCGAACTCTTCAGACGTGCCCTGTCAAGATACAAGAATCGAGTCTGGTACTGTAGTCATCAACAGATACACCCTGGCAAGATACAGGAATCAGATCTTCGAACTCTTCAGACGTGCCCTGTCAAGATACAGGAATCGAGTCTGGTACTGTAGTCGTCAACAGATACTCCCTGGCAAGATACAGGAATCGGATCTTCGAACTCTTCAGACGTGCCCTGTCAAGATACAGGAATCGAGTCTGGTACTGTAGTCAACAACAGATACTCCCTGGCAAGATACAGGAATCGGATCTTCGAACTCTTCAGACGTTCCCTGTCAAGATACAGGAATCGAGTCTGGTACTGTAGTCGTCAACAGATACACCCTGGCAAGATACAGGAATCGGATCTGGAATTACGACAGTTGATAGCAATTATCTTTGTATTAACTTTTGCCCTGAAAAGACAAAACATTAGTTGTATGTGATGCCATGATGTATGACATGCGAGATGTTCTCGGAATGAATGAGATTGTATGTTCATGACGCGTATATGCATGTTATAATGTATGAATATGTATTTTTTAGGAATGTATGTTTTCATCTTAGGAAAATAAATCCTTGACGGATACCGGGAGTCGTATCCTGGGCTGATGTTGGAGAATAGATCTTTGCTTCCGCTGGGGATGATGGTTGCAAGAATACCGGTAGGAGAAGATAACTCCGTTGGGGGATAAACTTGGCGAATGGATTACTCTGCGGGGAGGAAAGTACTCTGACGATCTTGCTGGGGAACAATACTCTGTGGGGAGAGAGGTACTTGGCTGAGATGTTGATGGTAACTTCGCTGGGGATACCATTGTCATGTTGGAAGTGTGATGAACTCCGCTGGGGATAGGAAGACTTCGCTGAGGACGATCTTTCCGTGGCTTTTGGCTGAGGATAACCCAGTTATATCCTGGTAGGGAAATAACCTTTGAAGAAAACCGGGAGACGCGTTCATGCTCTGCGGGGAAGAAGCTTCCAGAATCTATTGGGGATAAGCTTCCTGCTGGGGAGATGACTTGAACTTTCCTGGGGAAACTTTTGGACTGGACCCTCCTGGGGAAATTTTGAGATGTACTGGAAGTAACTCCACTGAATGTCTGACATGCTGCCGGGGAACAATCTTTAGGTCAAGACTGCCGGGGATGCTTGTTAGGAATGCTCGTATATTGTTGGGGAATGTTGAGATTTGCTGGGGATACCCAACTTCCTTAAGACTGATTGTATAGTTTTGCTTGGGGAGAGTGCACTGACTTGCTGGCTCACTCTCTGGGGAATTAAGATACGCTGGTCATGTTCTTCAGCTGAACTTACCTTGGTACCTTGATGGACTGAGCAACTAGATCGCTTAGACAACTCTTTATTGCCCCTGTTTCTAATGTTACCTGTAATTAATCCTTTGTTTCGTATGCAAATATTCATGAGTTAGCAAATTATTGTCAATGCATATATCACAAATTGAACCTTGGACGTTCTTCGCAAAACAAAACAGAAAAGGAAAACAATTGGCAATTTTAACTGAAAAGTGTATTTGTATTGATTTTTTTTTGAATTTGCCCGTAAATAGGCGTTTATATACAAGAGGCTGACGTCCTAGTAAGAGAACACCGCCGAACAAGAGAGTTTATACAAATTTGTACAAAGGAAAATAAAACAGCTGTGTGAAAAGAATAATCCCACTGGGTTCCAACTCTGCTATCGCTTTTATATCTTCGAGCGTCTCATCACTTGATGACCTAGCTGAAGATGAAGCTGATTGATCGATGCCGTCTGAACTTGATGCTGATACCGGATTCTGGATGCAAAGTGATCCAATGAGACATAGTATTACGCTTTATCCCTAACTTTTGCCTGGACCGCCCTTTCGGGTTTTCAGTCCACCGGGATACCCATTTTTGCCCAAGCCGCCTTTTCAGGTTTTCGACTTGTCGGGTGTACATATTTTTTCATTTCATCCCTTCATTTTGCCCGAACCCTTTTGGTTCGCCGGGAAGCCCTAATTTTTGCCTAGGTATGTCAACCTAGCGGGTCTTTTTCATGCGTAGTATCTTTTTACTATGTCTGCATTGGCGGGGTGAGGAAGGTCGTCACCATTCATGGTGGTCAGAATCATGGCTCCTCCTGAGAACACATGTTTAACCACAAATGGCCCTTCGGACGTAGGGGTCCATTTGCCCCTTGGATCACTCTGAGGAAGGATGATACGTTTGATTACCAGATCCCCAACTTGATACTCTTGTGGTCTGACCTTTTTGTTAAATGCCCTGATCATCCGCTTTTGATACGTCTGACCATGACAAATAGCAGCAAGTCTCTTTTCGTCAATTAGGTTTAGCTGATCAAGTCGTGTCTGGATCCAATCATCTTCACTCAGATCTGCATCCTTCATTATCCGGAGAGAGGGTATCTGCACTTCGATCGGTAAGACTGCCTCCATACCGTAGACTAGGGAGAAAGGATTTGCCCCGGTTGACGTCCTTGCTGAGGTACGGTACCCATGAAGAGCGAACGGTAACATCTCGTGCCAATCTTTATAAGTCACTGTCATCTTCTGCACAATCTTCTTGATATTCTTATTCGCTGCTTCTACAGCCCCATTCATCTTCGGTCGATAAGGAGAAGAGTTGTGGTGCTGTATTTTGAACTGCTCGCAGAGCTCAGTGATCATCTTGTTATTGAGATTGGTACCGTTGTCTGTAATGATCCTCTCCGGGACGCTGTATCGGCAGATCAGGTTATGCCGAATGAACCGTGCCACAACATTCTTGGTTACCGTAGCGTAGGAAGCTGCTTCAACCCACTTTGTAAAGTAATCAATCGCTACAAGGATGAAGCGATGCCCGTTAGATGCCGTAGGTCTGATCTCACCGATCATATCAATGCCCCACATTGCAAAAGGCCAAAGTGCAGTCAGGACATTTAGAGGAACTGGAGGAACATGCACCTTGTCTGCATAAATCTGGCATTTGTGACATGTCCGAGAATGTTGGTAACAGTCGGCTTCCATGGTGGACCAGAAATACCCTGCCCGAAGGATCTTCTTTGCCATAGTGTGTCCACTGGAATGTGTTCCGAAGGTCCCTTCATGTAGCTCTTCCATGATCCTTTCTGCTTCAGTCTTATCCACACAACGCAGTAAGGTCGAATCATGGTTTCGCTTGTACAAAATGTCGTTGCTAAGGAAGAACTTCGCTGTGAACCTTCTCAGGAACTTCTTGTCGTTGACAGATGCACCTTCAGGGTATTCCTGAGCTTCCAAGTATCTCTTCACCTCATGGTACCAAGGCTTCTCAGTTACCAATTCAGTCTCGAGATCACAACAGTATGCCGGTTCGTCCAGTTTCCAGATGATGATTCGGGGAGCCTCATTGTCCCATTTGACCTTGAACATAGAAGACATCGTAGCTAACGCGTCCGCCAACGGATTCTCCTCTCTCGGGAAATGTTCAAAGGTTATCTATGAGAAGTGGGGGATCATTGTCAACACACATTCTTTGTAAGGGATAAGATTCGGATGTTTCGTATCCCACTCGCCTTTGATATGATTGATCACGAGATCGGAATCTCCGAAGACACTCAGAAACTTGATCCTTAAGTCAATTGCAGCTTTGAGTCCCATGATGCACGCCTCATACTCCGCCATGTTGTTGGTGCAGTTGAAACATAGTCGGGCAGTGAGTGGAGTATGAGTGCCTTGAGGGGATATGATCACAGTGCCGATACCGTTACCCAAAGCATTGGAGGCTCCGTCAAAGTGCATAGACCATCGGGATCCTTCCTCAGGCCCTTCATCCGGTCCAGGTACTTCATAATCAGTCACTATCATGATACTCTCGTCAGGAAATTCAAAGTTCATTGACTGATAGTCATCTACTGCCTGGTGTGCCAAGTGGTCTGCCAATACACTTCCCTTTATAGCTTTCTGAGTCATGTACTGGATGTCGTATTCGGTCAAGATCATTTGCCATCTGGCTATTCTCCCAGACAGAGCAGGCTTTTCAAATATGTACTTTATCGGATCCATCTTTGAGATCAATAAGGTAGTGTGAGTCAACATATACTGTCTCAGCCGGCGAGCAGCCCATACCAAAGCGCAACAAGTTTTCTCAAGCAGTGAGTATCGGGTCTCACAGTCGGTAAACTTTTTGCTAAGGTAATAAATGGCGTGCTCTTTTCGGCAAGACTCGTCATGCTGCCCCAGCACACACCCTATTGAGTTGTCGAGAACTGTCAGGTATAGTATTAGAGGCCTCCCTTCAACCGGTGGCATAAGAATGGGTGGTTCTTGAAGATACTCTTTGATTCTGTCAAAAGCAGCCTGACATTCATCATTCCAACGTACTACCTGATCTTTCTTCAGCAGCTTGAAGATTGGTTCACAAGTAGCAGTTAGATGTGATATGAATCGAGCAATGTAATTCAGTCGTCCTAGGAAGCTTCTGACCTCTTTCTCTGTCTTAGGAACTGGCATTTCTTGAATGGCTTTAACCTTGGCAGGGTCCACTTGAATACCCTTATCACTTACAACGAAGCCTAGCAACTTTCCAGATCTTACCCCGAAGGTGCACTTGTTCGGGTTCAACCTCAGCTTGTACAGTTTCAGACGGTCAAACAGCTTCTGTAGATGATCAAGGTGCTCTTCCTCAGTTTGGGACCTTGCGATCATGTCGTCAACATATACTTCTATCTCATGATGGATCATGTCATGAAATAAAGCAACCATGGCACGTTGGTAGGTCGCCCCAGCATTTTTCAGTCCAAAAGGCATGACCTTGTAGCAGAAGGTGCCCCACTGAGTAACAAAGGTAGTTTTTTCCATGTCTTCAGGAGCCATCTTGATCTGATTGTAACCTGAGAAGCCATCCATGAAGGAGAACACCTTGTGCTGAGCAGTATTGTCAACCAGGACATCGATGTGAGGTAGAGGGAAGTCTTCCTTGGGGCTGGCCCTGTTTAGATCCCTGTAATCAACACACATTCTGACCTTACCATCTTTCTTTGGTACTGGAACCACATTAGCAACCCACTGAGGATAAGAAGTCACTGCAAGAATCCCGGCATCGAATTGCTTCATAACCTCGACTTTGATCTTATCAGACATCTCCGGACGCATACGGCGGACCTTTTGCTTAACCGGAGGGCAGTCTTCCTTGGTAGGCAAATGATGGACCACAATGTCGGTATCCAACCCGGGCATGTCTTCGTAGGACCAGGCAAAGATCTCCATGTAGTCATGTAACATCTGAGTCAACCGTTGCTTCACGCTGAGCTCTAGGTTGGCACCAATCTTGACTTCCTTACGGTCGGTCTCAGTACCCAGATTTATTGTCTCCACTGGCTCTTCATGTGGTTGAATTGCCCTCTCTTCCTGGAGTAACAGTCTTGCAAGTTCGCCAGGCACTTCGCAATCATCTTCACCTTCGTCTTCGGCTAAGTTGATCGGATTTTCGAAGTCATAACTGGCAGTAGCAGAGTCGTTACCAATGAGATCCAGAGTGGATTGAAACCTGTATGAGTGAGTGTGTGTAAATATAGCTGTTTTGTAATATATAAAGAAAGGAAAGAAAAGGAGCGCGATATTTGAAATGTGAAAAATGTCCAATGCTTTTATTTATGATATATGACATTGACAAACAAAAGCCCTCATAAATAAGACCACGGTGCCCCGGGTAAGACACCGGGCCATACAGTTTCAAATTATTGTTTATTACAAATCCAAAACAAAGAAGTTCATTACTGGGTGACAAAAGTTATGGGTGTAAAGTCTTTAGCAGTCCAATTGGTCAATCCACCATCAGTCGTCGGGTAGATCCAGCTATCAAACTCTGACTCTTCCACTTCGCCTTCCTCTCCAATAGCATTCACTCCTGAGTGGGTGATGAGCACAGGAGGTCTTCCAATTCTCGCCTTGCGCACAGCCTTCTGAGCCTTTGCAGTGAAACCCAGCCCAAACTTGTTAGTTTTAGGAGTAAAATCAGGGAGCTTGCCCCAGTTTGCACATTCACCTCTTTCAATCACAACCCGGACGTCCTTTAAGGAGGCCATCTTCAAAGGAGAAACCTCTTCGACCACTGCTTCTGCTGCTGCCAATGTTTGTGGCACCTCTTGAAAATGTTGAAAGGGGGTCTCAATGAACTCCCCATCCATTTCCACGTACCTGAAGGAGTTGAGGTGGCTGACCATGTATTCCTCTTCCCCTTGCACTGTTACAATCTTCCCCCTGACCGGGTACTTGAGCTTCTGGTGCAACGTGGAGGTCACAGCTCCAGCCTTGTGGATCCACGGGCGACCCAGCAAACAAGAATAGGATGGACGGATGTCCATCACATAGAATTTTGAATCAAAGACCTGTGACCCAACTCTGATTGGGATGTCAACCTCACCATGCACAATTCTTTTGCACCCGTCAAAGGCCCGGACAATAATGTTACTTGGTTTGAGCTCTAGACCCTCACAATCCAGCCTGTCCAGAGCCTTCTTGGGTAGCACGTTTAATGAAGAACTAGTGTCAACCAGCACATGAGCGAGAGTAGTGCCCCCTGCACTCAATGGAGACATGCAGGGCATCATTATGGTTCTTCCCTTTGGTCGTCAGATCAGCATCAGAGAAACCCAGACCATTGTCAGTAGTTAGGTTGGCCACACAGTCGGTGAACTGATCAACAGACGTCTCTTGGGGTACGTTGGCCGTCTTTAAGAAAGCAATCAGGGCCTTGGCATGGGCCTCTGAACACAGCAGCAGTGACAGCATGGAGATTTTGGAGGGGGTGTGCCCCAGCTGTTCGACAATGTTGAAATCACTTTTCTTTATAATCTTGAGGATTTCTTCCATCTCCTGCTTGGAAGCCTCAACAATGGTCTTTGGTGCCTCCGTCCGGGCAGGCACATCAGCAGCAATCCCCTTACCCCGAGTATCAGATGACTCGGCAGCAAGGGTGGAAGCTTGGTCAGGGGAAGAGACAGACACACTGGCAGGTGTGATGATCAAAGGCCTCTGAATTACCGGAGGAGCAATGTCTGGTGAGAACAGTCTTCCACTACGAGTGACCTTAGCAGGCCCAGTGATGTTGGTGACACCAGTATCAGTGTTGAACTCTTGTTTCACACCCAGAACATAAACATCTGCCCCATAGTGTCATGGGACAGCCTTATCAGACTTGTAGGGGATGGGCCCCGGAACTGTAATGGTGATGGGAGCAATCTTGTGAACAGGCAAAATTTGTACAGGCTTCTTTGAAGGAGCCTTGAAAGGGTTGTTGAAAATGGTAACAATCGAAACTTCTTCAACAGGGGCAGCAGGAACAGCAGCCTTTTTGAACAAAATCTCTTTACTATCCATCAGGTTTTGGACGCCTGATTTCAGCAAAGAACAACCAGCAGGGGAAGTAATACATGGAGGGAAACCTTTGCCACATCCCGGAAATAAACCGGCTAGCAACAGGTTCCTCTTGACCGTCAGCAGCGGAGTAGCAACATCATCCACCGAAGCTACATACAAGTCCTCCTCAACAGCATTCACTCCATGCTGGGGCATGGGAGCGGTAACAACATTTGGCCTCTCGGGCGCCTCAAATTGTATCTCCTTGGCATCAATAAGGTCCTGAGCCTTATTCTTCAGGGCCCAACAGTCATCTGTGTTATGACCCGGGCTATCAGAGTGATAAGCGCAACGGGCGTTGGGGTTGAACCTGGGGGATGTAGTATTCACAACCTTCGGGGCCTCTCTAACAGTCACCAAATTGGTTGATAACAGTTGTGGCAGGATCTGAGAGAGAGTCATGCTGAGTCGAGTATATTTCTGTTTGGGCCTCTCAGCTCTGGGTAGGTTGTACTGTTGTGGAGCAGCAGCAGGCTTAGAAATAACCACCGCTTTGACAGCTTGGTGGTGTTCGGGTTTGTTTTGCCTTCTTGGGCCATACACCGCACTAGCCTCTTATTTGAAGGGCTTCTTTTCAGCATTTGAGGAGGCAACCTTCTGTATCTTCCCCGATTTTATACCAGCCTCGATCCTTTCACCAGTCAGGATCAGATCAGTAAACCCAACAGAGGAATTACCAATGAGATGATTGAAAAATGGCCCAGATAGGGTCCCCAAAAACATATCCACCAGCTCTCGGTCCGTCAATGGTGGCTGCACCCTGCCAGCCAGATCTCTCCATTTCTGTGCGTACTCCTTAAAACCTTCACCCGACCCTAGTGACATACCCTGGAGTTGGGTGCGCGTAGGAGCAAGGTCGGAATTATATTGATACTGCTTGTAAAAAGCAGTGGCCAGATCCTCCCAGTTACGAATGTTGGTCCCATCCAGCTGATAGAACCATTCGAGGTGAGTCCCTGAAAGACTCTACTGGAAGAAGTGGATCCATAAGTTCCTGTCTGCTGTGTAAGGCTGGATCTTCCTTACATAAGAACGGAGGTGCATCTTGGGACAGGAAGCCCCGTCATACTTCACAAAGGCAGGCGCCTTGAACTTGTGTGGGATCACCACCCCAGTAGATAACCCTAAGTCTCTGAAATCCAGTCCAAGCACACGCTGAATTTCCATAGCATTTAATCTGTTCTCCAGCTGCTTGTATCGGTCCTCAGCAGGAGGGTACTGTTCGTCGTTGAAGTTTGTTTCAGTATCAGAGACCACAGGAGTAGGGACCTCCCTTTCTTGGTGACTACCTTCCCCCATAGATGGAGTAGTCCTCTCAGCTTCATTTTGCAAAGTATTCCCGAGTCTGCGCCCAGTGTTGAACAGCACAGTCCTCTTCTTCTTCTTACTTTTCTTCAGGAGCATAGCCTTCAGCTCTTTTTGACCTTGAGCCAAACCCGTGATCAGCTCTTGAAATTATGCGTTCTGCGCCTGAAGGGCCTTGATAGTCAGCTCGGTAGATGATTCAGGGTTCATGATGCTGAAATAAACAGCGAAGAACAGTAAGCAGCCTGAAAAGAAGAGTACCTGTGATGCACATGATGAATGATATGTGTTTATGCAATGCATTCAAGGGTTTGAAAATTCGAATTTGTTGTAGACAAAAAGGAACACACGTTATCATTAAGGAAATAATTGTTTGATACATCAAAGCCTCATGGGCAAACATTACAAAGCAAATCAATCCCAAAAGACACTACGCATCCTCTTCGGAGCAATGTAGGTGTTAAGATTCCTCTCCTCGTGCAGTAGGCGGGTGAGCTCCAGGACCTTCTTTTCACTAGCATGTAGACTGGTCTCCAGAGAGTTCCGTTCTTCCTTAAGCTGGATCCAGCTCTTCTGCATCTCTTCCTAGGACGTGGGTATGTCAGGATGTTAAATGGTGTAGGACACCTCTCCTTCCAAGTCCGGCTCTTTGATCACGGGGAGAACATGAGGATATGGCATCACCAGCTTCTGGGAGCGGGCTCGTACCCACTTGAGATAAGGCTCCAATGGGATGGAGTTCCTGTGCCCCAGGGTCTTGCTGTCTATCTTGTTGGGCATCCTCCAAGCTCTGATAAATTTCTGGTGAAGTCCTTGTGCATCGTTGTCGAAATCAAAAACTATGTCAGGAATTAACATGTCATGTGGGCCGTCCCTCCGAGCATAACCAAACTGTCTCCAAGCCAGGCATGGGTTGTAAGTAATACCTCCTCTGATTCCAAGTAAAGGAACATTAGGGTACTCCCCGCAACGATCAATGATAGTGACATCCTCTCTGGACCGAGAGCACCAATGTATATTTGCATGTGTAAGAGTCATCAATCGTTGTGACCACCTCAAACCCCGCTCGTTCTTCAAAACTGATTGTGGAAGGTGCGAAATAAACCACCCTCCCAAGAGGGGAGTGCAACACATAAGGACACCCCTTTTTCTCATGGTTCGAGTGTAACATGAGTGAAGGATGTCCCCCAGCAACGTAGGTATAGGATTCCTGGACATGAAGACCTTGACAGCACTGATATCTATAAGCTGATCTGGCTTAGGGAACAACACCAACCCATAGACAAGGAGGGCTACAACTTCTTCAAAGGCTTGTAGGTCAAGTGAATTCCAACACTCTTGGGCCTTCTCAAACAGAAACTTTTCCAAGAACCCTTTGATACCATTTCTGGCTTCCCAATGCCCCTTGATGTCAGATGGTTGTAGGCATAATGCTTTAGCTACTTCTTCAAGTTTTGGTTCCCTTTCTATATCGTTGTAGGGTAGTTGATTGAGAATGGGAATCTTCAGAAGCTGGGAAAACTCTTCTAAAGTAGGCACCAGCTGATAATCCGGGAAAGTAAAACAGTGATGCAGAGGGTCAAAGAATTGGAAGAGGACCTTTACCATCTCTTCCTCAATATTGGTATTGACCAGGCTGATGAGTCTACCATGCCTTTCACTGAATGACGAGTTCTCGGGAATCCTGGATGTAAGCTCCTTAAGCTGAGGAGGGACCCTTACAAGGTTGATCTGAATTGTCTTTCTGCGTATAGTCTCCATGTCCTACAAAACAAGAACAAAGATGAAGATTCGAACCCCTGAAATGGTTAGTGGATGCATATGATGCTGTATGATGTTATGATGCTATGATTAAACACACCACAAATATTTACAAAGGCAAACATGTAAGTCACACAAGACAAGCCCTTAGAGTTTAGGCCAGCATGGGGTCTGGGTATTACCCTCTTTCAGTTTGTTGGTTAAGACCTGTCCTATCAGAAGTAACTGGGTTCTAAGGATCTCAATATCATTGGATTGCTTTCATTATTCATCGTTTAGATTTAGCCACTGACTGGCGATCAAAATATCCCAAGAAAACAACCCTCAATTGAGTGTAGTATCGAGTATCAACCGACTTCGGAGTACACCAAAGTAGTTATCTCACTACCCTAAAGAGGCCAAGATGGTTCAATTAAGGTTCCTAAGGTCTGTTGATGCTTCACGACACCACGCGGAGGCCCCGTACTCTCCTTGATTGACTCAAGGGTTACCGGTACACACCAAAGTGCCACATCAACGTAGCAGACTGCTTCAACCATGTCGGTATACCCCGCACAGTTCCCTCACAGCCTTGTTGCTACTTTCTAAGAAGGTATCCCCAGATCCGGGTTAGGATCTATAGAACTCCCAAGACAGCCCCACAATTTAAAGCAAACAAGTCAAAGCAATTGAAAACACAGTGATCTTAGTCCTAAGGTACACCTCACTTTAAAAGTTTCCCCAGTAGAGTCGCCAGTTCTGTGATCGGTGGATCCGGAACTGATTGTTTAACGCTGGTTTTGCGAAATGTCGCGGTAAGCAAGAGTCGCCACCGTCTTTTATTTTCTCCAACATGGACAGGACAAAAGCACAGCAAAATTCCTTATGAGATAGTTTCTCGGTTCGGGAGGTAGATTTATAGAAAGGGAAGGTGTTAGCACCCTTTCTATCCATGGTTATCCATGGGCTCTTAGATACTTGCTCATTGTGTTTTCAAAATGTTTGTTTGCTTTTCAAGGTGAGTGGGTTTGAAAAAAAAAGTTTCTTTGAAAGTTTCAGATCGACTCTTGTATCAGTCCTCAAGAGTGTTTGAAAAGTTGTTTTGAAAGCTTTTTGAAAAGTGTAAGGTGTGAAAAGTATTTTGATTTGTTTTTGAAAAGAGCAAGTATCCATGAGTCATCTACCTACCCTAAGGAATTAAGCTGTGTAATTGTCCTTTAGGTAGTGCCATCCCACCATTGAGAGATAGGTAGCACCACCGTTGGAGGTGTTCGTGTCAATTCGAGTTTAGGGATAGTGTGGTCACCGAGCAATAGTAAGATACCTTAGAAGCTACCCTTATGCCATTGATCTTTTTATTCCGAGGCAACCGTTTCGAGGCAACTTGTTTCAAGGCAACCAGATCAATGGAACATAAGGACTCACTAAGACGTCCTGTACTTGACGGCCACGTTTCGAGGGGCAAGGCAACAGTGTGATCACCAGAGCAACAGTAGGATACCTTAGAAGCTACCCTTATGCCATGTTCATGGACATAAGGACTTACTAAGACGTCCTATACTCGATGACCACCTTTCGAGGGGCAAGGAAACAGTGAGGCGTACCCTAGGAGTGGTGTATGCATTATGTGTCATTTTCAGTTTATTATTTGTCTTGTCATGCATTGGTGATCTACGTTTTGATTTTATTTTTGGGCATTCATTCTTTCATGTGATTGTTAACAATTAAAACGTGCGGGAATTTAAAGTGCGGGAAAGATAAAGGTCCTACGCTATTACAAAGGCGCGGGTCTACATCGCCAAATAAATCCAAGACCCGATTTAAAATAAAATGCAGAAAGTAAATGCCTAATTAACTATTACAGGGCTTTGGGGCAAATACATTATATTTACAAAAAAGGAATAAAATAAACGCGCGAATGGAAAATATAATCGAATGCGAGGGCGTCGGACCCTTTAAAAGAAATTAAAATGAAATTATTAAATTAATCAAATTAAATATAGGAAAGGGCTTATTTTTTTGATGTTTTTGGATTTATGGAATTAAAGAAAATTAAGTTAATTAAAAGTCAAATAATTCTAGTCCTAATTGTTTTTTAATTTATTAAAGAAAAAATTATCTAAGTTAAACCTAATTTAAACCTAATTGATTAATTACAAGTATTTACAAAATTAATTAATGGTTAATAATAATGATAATAAGAAAATAAAAATATTTAATTAAAAAAGGATAAAAATGTGCTAAAGACCTATTTTTTCATATTTTTTAGTTATTGAGAAAAAAACATTAAAGTTAGCAACCTAAAATTACAACTAAATCAATTATTGAATTTATTACAAAACAAAAAAATGTTGATGAACTAAATTAAAATAAAACATATTTTTATTTTTTATGATTTTCTGATTTTTTTTTGTTTTATGAAAATTGTTTTGATGAATTAATTTGAAATAATAAAAACAAAATAAAAAAAAAAGAATGAAAAGAAAGGAAATAAAAATGCAAACTGTGGGGGGTGTTGGCCCCAATTGAGGAGGTGGTTTTGATGAATCAAGCCCATTTGAATGAGGCCTTTTTCTGACTTTTTGAATCACATGCCTATGCGTTGACTGGAGTATTCCATGGACTCTTGGTTCTTGGCCACTAGATGGATCATCAGGGACACATGGCAAGCAGAGGCGTTGGATGTATGGTGGTCATTAGGATGGAAACTTCATGGGAACGAGTTAAACAAAATAATAGAAGTAATGTGAGGGGACCTGTGATTCGAACCCAGGTCTCAGTGTTTACCAGCCAATGCCTTCACCAATTGAACTATCAACGCGCTTTGTATATAAGATAAGAAACAAATAATATAAAATGAAATTGACATTAGTGGTATAAAATAAAATAAAAAGGCGCTGGTTTTCAAACCAGCCACTCATGCCGTGCCACGCTAGCCTTCGTCCCCAATTGTACCTGTAATGAAAATGAAATAGCGGGGGTTTTAAACCCCCCCAAAACGCAAGCTTTTTAAAAATAGCGAATAGGCCGTGCTCAATCATAAATTGGGCGCGACCATTGATTTGGAATCCTCATGTTGCCACGATCCTGTTCCTACTGGTTTTAGAGTCCAATTTTAACGCATACCTAAAGCCCCAATTTGAAATTTCATGAACCCTAGTTTTTGTTCATGGCAGATTCGGATTCAGATGCCTATAACTCAATTGGATGACACCAAAAGCTTCAGAGAAACCTCATTAGTACAAATCAGGCAAGAAAAATCAATGAAAATGGATGAATTGTGTTATGCATTTCTGGAAAAAAATACAAACCGTGTAGCTTTGCGGTACTGGTTCCTTGCACGTTTGAGCGTGGTTTTGATCGCTAGAGTTTCCTTGGGACCTCAGGAAGGTGTTTGGATCAGAATGGGGACTCAACAAATGCTCTAAGGCAGTTTTCAGTTTTGCAAATTTTTATGTGAAAATGTAAAGTTGCTCTGAGTTTTCTGTGCAGTTCTGGCCGTGTCTATGTGTGTGATCACTTGCATAGGTGTTATGTAGCATGTTTTGATAGGAATTATGGCCTCATAATGCAAGGCATTCAAGTTCAAGATTTTGACATAACTCCATTAACAAACCTTCCTCTTTTGAGCCAATTTTGAATTCTTGCTCCATTTGACCTTGAAACGAAATTGGGATGTGGCATAATGATAATTCAGAGCTAGTTAAGACCAAATATCTCCCTTTATTAATCTTCTTGATTTTTCTTTGATTTTAAAAGATTTAAAATTAATTAAATCCAATAAAATCAATTAAAATGAAAAATATTTAATTTTAAAAAATGAAATAAAAGGTGGGACACGTGGGAAGCATGGCCAAGTTAATTCAAGTGGAAAAAGTGGGGCCCTTTTGTCAAAAAATGAAATTTCAAGGATAAATGATTTTGGCCATTTCACAAATATTTCCCAACTTCTCCAATGCATATCTTGCTCAATTTTTAAGCTTTGATCATGTTCTTGGACATTTTAGAAAGGTCTTGAAGTCCTCTAACCAATGTCTTTGGTCCCATGTCATTTTGGTTTACCAATCTCAAATTATGGTCTTTGACTTAAAGTCCCTTTTTGTTGACTTTTGAAAATGACCTATAATGTTGAAATTGATAACTTTTTGTGAGAGAATTTCTTGGACTTGGAGTGTGAAGATGAGTTGTAGGAAATGTATTCCCCTACAAGATAAGCATTGGATGGGATTTTTCTGATGAACCATGAAAAAGTTATGCCTTGGTCAAGTTACAGTTGACTTTTCAACTGTCCAAATATGGAAACTTTTGCATCTTGAGACTTTTTGAGCCATACTTTTGAGAATCATGATCAAGCATTGATCAAATGATTTTTGTGGCCTCAAAATAAGATGTTGACCAAATTTTTTGACTTTTGACTGCCAAATGACCATTTTGCCCCTACAGTTGACTGTTGAGCAATTAGGGTTTTTGACTGTGCAACTTGACCTTGTGAGCCTTGAAACTTGACATGGAGGTGCTTGACAATGTGTATGAGCATGGGAGACTTGATTGAGCTCTTGAAAACTTCAGCTTCCTTGTGAGAACCAAAACCCTAGTTTGACTGGCTTAGGAGGATGGTTTGACTGTGTGGCCCTTGAGTAAACTTGAACCAATTATGGATGATTCTTGTCAAAACTTTGAAGATTATGGGAGGGCAAATTTTTGGGTACAACACCATGCCACCATTGAGAGGCAGGTAGCACCACCGTTGGAGGTGTTCGGTTCAATTCGTTGTAGGGACAGTGTGGTCACCAGAGCAACAGTAGGACACCTTAGAAGCTACCCCCATGCCATAGATCATGGACATGAGGACTTACTAAAACGTCCTATACTCGACGACCACGTTTCGAGGGGCAAGGCAACAGTGAGGCGTACCCTAAGAGTGGTGTGTGAATTTGTGTGTTATTTTCAGTTATGTTTTATCTTGATCATGCATTTGGTGATCTACGCATTGTTTTTATTTTTGGCCATTCATTCTTTCATGTGATTAGCAGTTTAAAGGTACGGAAATTAAAATGCGGAAAATAAAGTCCTACGCTATTACAAGGCGCGGGTCTATACATCGCCAAATTAACAAAGACCCGATTTGAATAAAAATGCGGAAAATAAATAAATTCCTAATTACTATTACAAGGCTTGAGCAATTACATTATATTTAAAACGAAAAATAAGAACAAATGCGCAAAAAGAAATTAGAATCGAATATGCGAGGGCGTTGGACCCTTTAAAGATTTAATTGAAATTAAAAGTTAATTAATGATTAAAGAAAGAAAAGAAGTTATTTTTTATGGTTTTTGGTATTTATGAAATAAAGAAAATGAATTAAAATTAGAAGTTAAATAAAACCCTAGTTCTAAGTTGTTTTTAATTGTTAAAGAAAAATATTTAAGTTTTAACCTAATTTACCCTAATTAATTAATGACATGTTTATTTACAAAATAATTAATAATAATTGTAATAAGAAAATTATTTATTAAGCGAAAGAATAAAAAATGCTAAAAACCTAATTTCTACATTTTTTTAGTTATTTAAGAAAAACATTGAAATTTTAAAACCTAAATTAACCTAAATTGATTATTACAAATTTATTTACAAAAATATAATAAATTAAATTAATGTTAATAACAATAAAACATTTTTTTGTATTTTTCTGTATATATTATTTTATCATGAAAAATATTTTTGTGAATTAAATAAAACAATAAAACAAATAAAAGAATAAAAAGGAAAATTAAAATAAAGAATAAAAATATACAAACCATGGGGATGGCTGACCCAATTTGGAGGTGTTATTTGAGAAATTTGGCCCAAGAATGCAAGGCCCTTTGGACTTTCTGGAATTGCGTATGACATGGTTGACTAGCGTGCATGATGGAGTCCATGTTCTGGCCATTGGATTGATCCCCTGGGACACTTGGCAGGCACTAGCGTTGGGATGCATGGTGCTCCTTTGAATGAGTGCTACGCTGGAACATATTAATAGAAAAATTATGAAATATATAAGGGGACCTGGGAATCGAACCCAGGTCCCAGTACCTGCAAGCCAACGCATCAACCATCTAGGCCATTGAGTCTCTTTGTCATATTAGTGGAACATAAATAACATATGTGAAAAAGTAATATTACGTTGAACCAAAATAAAAAACGCGCTAATATTCAAACCTGCCAATCACGCTCAGACACATAGGCTTCGTCCTCCTTTTGTACCTGTAAATAGAAGCAAATAGCGGGGGTTTTAAACCCCCACTAAACCAAACCTGCAAAAATAGCGAATAGGGCATGCTGTATCATAAAAAAGGCGTGAGGTCATGGTTGTATTCGTATGGAGTTTCTGAGTTTAATGGAATAAGTCTTGAGATCCAATTTTTCCATATGAAAGAAACCCCAATTTAAAACCTCTGAAACCCTAGAACGCGTCCATGGCAGATCTTGGCTCAAGCATTATTAATTCAATTAAATAGTACCAATGGCTTCAGAACCTCATGGTTAGTGTTATTCAACAATCAAAATACATGTATAATGCATGAAAAGTAAAATACGATTATGAAAATTTTTGTGAAAAGTGCAACATGGTTCTACCAATTCTTGAGGCCTGGCGATTAGTTCTTGATTGCAATCCCTTCCTGGATGTCTTGGCAAGCTTTTGGAATGCTTTTTGAGCTTTGAAACGAGCTCTAGGTATCAAAACAGTTTTCAATCTTTTGTCCAAAAGTGCAAGTTTGTTTTATGGTTTTGAGCGCAGCTTCTGTGTCTATCTTCCTTGGTTTCACTTGTGCATAAGTATATGAAGGGAATTAGGTTAAAAAACCAGCCCATGATCCATTGATTTAATGCTTTTGAATATTTGATTTTGTCAAATCTTTTCCAATCTTTTTTATGCCAATTATGCCAATTATGGAAGATTTTTTGTTCCCTTGAGGTAGTACACGAGATATTTGGTTCATAAAGGGAAGAATATGCTGCACAAAAATATTCAAAACCAATGTTTAGTATTTTTCTCATATTTAATTTTAATTAAATGAATTAATAAGATTAAAAATTCAATTAATTAATTAAAAATAAGAAAATAACTCCCTTTTAGCTTAATGGGTCGTGAATAGCCTTTGGGTAATGATTCATGGAAGAAATTGTGGCCCATTAGCATTTTTGAGGCCTTTTATGCAAAGTTGACTTTTCAAAATTCCCAAAAATTTCCCAACTTCCACAAGGCATATCTTGCTCAATTTTTAAGCTTTGATCAGGTTCTTGGACATTTAGGAAAGGTCTTGAAGTCCTCTAACCAATGTCTTTGGTCCCATGTCATTTTGATTTACCAATCTCAAGTTATGGTCTTTGACTTAAAGTGCCTTTTTGTTGACTTTTGAAAATGACCTATAATGTTGAGATTGATAACTTTTTGTGAGAGCATTTCTTGGACTTTAAGTGTGAAGATGAGTTGTAGGAAATGCAATTCTCTTCAAAATGAGCTTTGGATGGAATTTTTCTGATAAACCATGTGGAAGTTATGCCTTGGTCAATTTGCAGTTGACTTTTTCAATTGTCCAAAAATAGAAACTTTTGCATCTTGAGACTTTTTGAGCCATGCTTTGAGAATCATGATCAAGAATTGATCAAATGATGTTTGTGGCTTCAAAATAAGATGTTGACCAAAAAATTTGACTTTTGACTGTCAAATGACCATTTTGCCCCTGCAGTTGACTGTGAAGCATTTAGGGTTTTTGACTGTGCAATTTGATGCTGTGAGTCTTGAAACTTGGCATATGGATGCTTGACAATGTTTATAGGCATGTGGGACTTGTTTGGACCCTTGGAAACCTCAACTTCTTTGCCAGAACCAAAACCCTAATTTTGACTGTGTTAGGAGACAATTGGACTGTGCAACCCTGGAGAGATTTTGAACCTTGAGCTTTGGCAAATCTTGAAGAATATGTGAGGGAAAATTTTGGGGTGCAACAGTTGCCCCTGTTCAATCTTCTTAGACCTGAGGATGTAGATTGGCTGGCGTGCCTTTCGTAATCCGAGGGTAGAAGATGATTGAACACTAGAGTTCCCAGAAATTTGCACTCACATAGTAGAGCGTCAACAGCATGATGATGGGAATGGGATTACAGATGCCATTTGGAGATTGATGGATAGGAAGATGGGCTTATAGATTCCATGTTGAGAGGTGATGGATAGGAAGATAGGCTTATAGATGCCATGTTGAGAGGTGATGGATAGGTGGATAGGCTTATAGATGCCATCTGGGTGTCGATCGCGTAAGAGTTTCCTTAGCGAGAACTTGTGTACCTTAAAAAAGAAAGATAATTACCTGCCCTGTTACAGGAGTTGATCTTCAAACTCTTTATGTAGATGTGCCTTGGCTGGATACAGGAACCGAATCTTTAAACTCTTCAGACATGCCCTGGCGAGATACAGGAATCGAGTCTGGAGAATACAGTCATCAACAGATACACCCTGGCAAGATACAGGAATCGGATCCTCAAACTCTTCAGACGCACCCTGGCAAGATACAGGAATCGGGTCTGGTAATGCTAGTCGTCAACAGATACACCCTGGTAAGATACAGGAATCGGATCCTCAAACTCTTCAGACGCACCCTGGCAAGATACAGGAATCGGGTCTGGTAATGCTAGTCGTCAACAGATACACCCTGGCAAGATACAGGAATCGGATCCTCAAACTCTTCAGACGCACCCTGGCAAGATACAGGAATCGGGTCTGGTAATGTTAGTCGTCAACAGATACACCCTGGAAAGATACAGGAATCAGATCCTCAAACTCTTCAGACGCACCCTGGCAAGATACAGGAATCGGGTCTGGTAATGCTAGTCGTCAACAGATACACCCTGGCAAGATACAAGAATCGGATCCTTAAACTCTTCAGACGCACCCTGGCAAGATACAGGAATCGGGTCTGGTAATGTTAGTCGTCAACAGATACACCCTGGCAAGATACAGGAATCAGATCCTCAAACTCTTCAGACGCACCCTGGCAAGATACAGGAATCGGGTCTGGTAATGCTAGTCGTCAACAGATACACCCTGGCAAGATACAGGAATCGGATTCTCAAACTCTTCAGACGCACCCTGGCAAGATACAGGAATCGGGTCTGGTAATGCTAGTCGTCAACAGATACACCCTGGCAAGATACAGGAATCGGATCCTCAAACTCTTCAGACGCACCCTGACAAGATACAGAAATCGGGTCTGGTAATGTTAGTCGTCAACAGATACACCCTGGCAAGATACAGGAATCGGATCCTCAAACTCTTCAGACGCACCCTGGCAAGATACAGGAATCGGGTCTGGTAATGTTAGTCGTCAACAGATACACCCTGGCAAGATACAGGAATCGGATCCTCAAACTCTTCAGACGCACCCTGGCAAGATACAGGAATCGGGTCTGGTAATGTTAGTCGTCAACAGATACACCCTGGCAAGATACAGGAATCGGATCCTCAAACTCTTCAGATGCACCCTGGCAAGATACAGGAATCAGGTCGGGTAATGCTAGTCGTCAACAGATACACCGTGGCAAGATACAGGAATCGGATCCTCAAACTCTTTAGACGCACCCTGGCAAGATACAGGAATCGGGTCTGGAATCAATCGTCAACAGATACACCCTGGCAAGATACAGGAATCGGATCTTTAGTTGCGACCGTTGATAGTAATTATCTTTGTATTAACCTTTGTCCTGAAAAGACAAAACGTTAGTTGTGCGTAATGTCATGATGTATGACATGCGAGATGAGATTGTATGTTCATGATGCGTATATGCATGCTGTAATGTATGAAAATATGTTGTTTATGAATGTATGTTTTCGTCTTAGGAAAATAAATCCTTGACGGATGCCGGGAAGTTAAATCCTGGGTTGATATAGCGCTTTTGTTTCCACTGGGGAGTGATGGTTGCAAGAATACCGGTAGGAGAAGATGACTCCGTTGGGGAATAAACTTGGCGAATAGAATACTCTACGGGAGAAAATTATTCTAGCGATCTTGCTGGGGAACAATACTCTGTGGGAAGAGAGGTACTCTGTTGAGATGTTTGATGATAACTTCGCTGGGGATACCGTTGTTATGTTGGAAGTTTTAATAGACTCCGTCAGGGATAAGAAGACTTCGCCGAGGATGATTTTTCCGTGGCTTTTGGCTGAGGATAACCCAATTATATTCGGGTGGGGAAATACCCTTCTGAATAAAGCCGGGAGACGCGTTCGTGCTCTACAGGGGATAAGCTTCCAGAATCTACTGGGGATAAGCTTACTGCTGGGGAGATGGATTCCACTTTCCTGGGGGAACTTCAGACTGGACTCTCCTGGGGAAATATTTTGAGATATATTGGGGAAGTGGCTCCGCTGAATGTCCGGTATACCGCCGGGGAACAATCTTAGATCAAGATTGCTGGGGATGCTTGTTAAGAATGCTTGCGTACTCCGCTGAGGAATGTTAAGATCTGCTAGGAATACCCAACTTCCTTAAGGCTGACAGGATAACTCTGCTTGGGGAGAGTGCATTGACTTGCTGGCTGACTCTCTGCGGACTTAAGATATCTTGGTTATGTTCTTCAGCTGAACTTACCTTGGTACCTTGGTGGACAGAGCAACTGGATTGCTTAGACAACTCATTATTGCCCCTGTTTTTGATGTGGGAGAAGATACCTGTGGGGTCTTGATAACTGCCG
Organism: Vicia faba; assembly: GCA_948472305.1. NCBI lineage: Eukaryota > Viridiplantae > Streptophyta > Magnoliopsida > Fabales > Fabaceae > Vicia > Vicia faba. Next base: position 76,243,734 of record OX451741.1, read on the forward strand.
TTTGACAAACCTTCTTCTGATAGGCAAGTGACGAGATGCCGGGACATATTCGTACGCTTTTGATCCCTAACTTTTGCCTGGACCGCCCTTTCGGGTTTTCAGTCCACCGGGATACCCATTTTTGCCCAAGCCGCCTTTTCAGGTTTTCGACTTGCCGGGTGTACAGATTTTTTTTATTTCATCCCTCATTTTTCCCGAACCCTTTTGGTTCGCCGGGAAGCCCTTATTTCTGCCTAGGTGTGTCAACCTAGCGGGTCTTTGATTATGCGTAGTATTTTTTTTCGACTATATCCACGCTCTCAGAATGTAGGGAGTTGCCCCAGTTAGAAGTGTTTTGTCATGCCCCAGCAGATGTTTAATCAGGCAAGATTCGTTGCTGGAGTGCCCCAAGTGACTCAGGCGGAGATTTGCCCCAGGCCATTTGGCCTTTGAGAGATTCTCCGAATTTTGATTGGACTGCCCCAGATGGTGGACAATGATCATGCCGTGCCCCTTGATTGGAGGTACTCTTGTTCATTAGACATTCGTCGTGCGAATTTCTCTGCTGTTCAAACAACTAGTCATATGCAAGCAATGTTATATTAGAAATGCAAAGCTTATGTCTGTCTTGAAGTTTTCTGAAAATGCATTTTTTTTTTAGTAAAAACAAGTGAATTTTGTAAACTGCGATGTCAACTCGTTATTTTACCGCAAGCCTTAAGGAGTCAGGATACCTTTTGTAACAGTATGCTTTCGAACTAACCCATGCTTCAGCTAGAACTTTTTAAGGGTTATAACGTCGCCTGGTTTACGGTTTAAGAAACAAAGGATAAAGGCTCAAATTATTTGTACCCACCCGTTCTTCGTGATGTTCTTCAAACCTAAGCTCAGTTGATCGTGCGTTAGACCTTATTTGAGTCTTTGTCCTGATATTCCAGTGATGGTTTAGATGTTAAAAATTTATTTTGAATAGGCAGTCATTTTTTGTTTTTGTTGAGGGTTTGTATGACCTCTTTCTTTTTGATTTCGCTATCCCTAAACTTTGCCTGAACTGTTTCTTTTGTGATTACAGTCAGCGGGATGCCCCGGTTTTGTAAGTCTCCTTCATAGGTTTTGACTTATTGGGTTTTTATTTTTGAGATATAATGACTGCCTATCCTTATGACTATTCGGAACCATCACTGTCTTCTTTTTTTGTAAGGACCTCTTTGGTGCCATTTGTTATGCACTTGGATCAACTGAGAGAACTACCCTGCCCCAGGTTATGATAAAGGGTTTTAATTTTCGAAAAGAAAAACTCCTACTTCTTTGGCTCAGAGGGGTTGACGAGGGATTATCTTCCTTATAACTCCAGTGTTTAGGGATTGAAACAATGCCCGTACTTCATCAGTGGGGTCTGTTCAAAAGCATACTATAAGGATCATGGTATCGTCTTCGTCATCCTCCCTCAAGAGGCTTAGAGTTTTTAATTGAGAGTTGATCATCACAGAAAAATGAAAGCAATTTGCAGTATAGTGAATACGAAATAATTACTTCAAAACAGACATGTGCAATGCATTAATGAAATAACAACGTTTGATATGAATAAATGTTTGAACAATCAAAAGAAAATTACAACTTGAAATTTCTAATAAACAGAAGTCTTCTCATCTCAGGGCTTGTTACTTCAAATGGTGAACCCTGTAGGGATGGTAGAAGCACTCAGCCTGGCCATCTTGGGTGAATTCCACAGCTCCTTCATCAATCAGGTCCTGGATCTTGTTCTTCAAGGTCCAGCAATCATCTGTAGCATGCCCCGGGCTATCAGAATGATAAGCGCAGCGGGCGTTGGGGTTATACCTTGTAGGTGTCCTGTTGGGATTCTTGGGAGGGTCCCTTAGAGTTACCAAATTCAGCCTCAACAGTTGTTGTAAAGCTTGAGGCAACGACACGTTGAGCTTGGTGAATTGCCTTTTGGGCTTGTCTGGATGAAGCTGGTGAGGTTGATGCTGAATTTGTGACACTGAAGTCCTCTGAGGAGCTCTCCCCTGATCTTCTTGTCTTAAAGGTGGTTGAATGATGACTGGCTCTTCACCCTTAGATGTTTGCCCCAAATGGCTACCCCGAAGCAGTTGTTGGTTGACGAGAACCCCGAGCTCTTCTTGTCTTTGAGCTAAGCCTTGAATGATAGTCACCTGCCCCAGCATCTGGGCTCTCATTGCATCCACCTCAGCTTGCAGATGTTTCAGCCGTTCGTCTTTATCATCCTCAGCATTGTTCCTGACCAAAGTCCCCATGAGAAGTGTTCTCAGCTCTTCCTGCCCCTTGGATAGATTCAGGAGGATTTCCCCGAACCGAGTTTCTTGAGCATGAAAGTCCTGGTTGTATTGTTGGGAAGCCATTGCTGAAATAAACAGCGCAGATGGTAAGTGGCCTGTAACAAGGATACCTGTAATGCAATGATATGTATGTATGCATGCAATGTTTTCAAGGATCTCGCGGGGTAGACAAGAAAATTGTTAGAATTGGAATCCGGTGACGTGATTGAAGGCACTTCATATTGTTGAGAGTCCTCCTTCAAGAGTCAAGGCTCACCATATCATGTGGGTCATAGCCCCTGACAACCTTGGCTAGAGGAAACCTTCTTCAAGAGTCAAAGCTCACCATATCAAGTGGGTCATAGCCCCTGACTCAAGTCATCATGTTTGTTTTGATTTCCAAACAACCTTGGCTAGGGGAACCTTCTTCAAGAGTCAAAGCTCACAATATCAAGTGGGTCATAGCCCCTGACAACCTTGTCTAGAGGAAAATAAATCCCCTTTGCCCCTTGCTGGACAGTTGGTTCATCATGACCTGCATCACAAGCCCTTGAGATCCTTGAAATGGGTTAGTCCTTATGTAGGATGCATGCAGTGGTATGATGTTATGATGTTATGCTATGTGTGGCGTAACATAGGTAAACCATGTTATGAGTCTAGATTAAGGGTTGTAAACAAAACCTGCAAGAAACTCATGTGTCAGATAACAATCATGCAAGTAGTCAAGTTTGAAGTCACACAAGTCACACAAGACAGCCCTTAGAGTTTAGGCCAGCATGAAGTTTAGGTACTACCCTCTTGAAGTTGGTGGGCTCAAAACCTGTCCTATCAAAAGTAATCGGGTTCTAGAGGATCCCAATATCACTGACTACCCTCAATCGGTCATAACTCCAGCATCACAATCTTTTCTTGCGGCCAGAACCATCACGAGAGTTTAGCCTCAATGGGCGTAGCATACTGCTACTGTTCTATTGGCCAAGTTGGGTCATTTAAGGTTCTAAGGTTGGTTGGTGCTTAATGACTCCTCAGAAGACCCATATTCTCCTCGTTGCGACAAAAGGGATATCAGTACAGACCAAGGTGCCACACCAACGTAGCCACTGCTTCACCCATGTCGGTCTACGCCGGACAGGTCCCTCACAGCTTATGCTACCTAACAGGGTATCCCCAGATCCGGGTTAGGATCTATGTAACTTCGATGCAACCCACAATAATAAAGCAAACAAAGCACAACAATTGAAAACACAGTTATGAACTATCCTAAGGTACACCTCACTTTATAAGAGTCCCCAGCAGAGTCGCCAGTTCAGTGATCGGTGGATCTGGAACTGACTGTTTAACGCTGGTTCGTGAAATGTCGCGGAAGCAAGAGTCGCCACCGTCTTTTATTTTCTCCAACATGGACAGGACAAAAGCACAGCAAAATTCCTTATGAGATAGTTTCTCGGTTCGGGAGGTAAATTTATAGAAAGGGAAGGTGTTAGCACCCTTTCTATCCATGGTTATCCATGGGCTCTTAGATACTTGCTCATTTGTGTTTTCAAAAGTGTTTGCTTTTCGATTGTGAGTGAGTTTGAAAAAGTTTCATTTAAAGATTTCAGATCGACTTTTGTATCAGTCCTCAAGAGTGTTTGAAAAATTGTTTTGAAAGCTTTTTGAAAGTGTCGGTGTGAAAAGAGTTTTTGATTTGTTTTGAATTAGAGCAAGTATCTATGAGTCATCTACCTACCCTAAGGAATTAGGCTGTGTAGAAGTCCTTAAGGTAGTGCCATCCCACCATTGAGAGGCAGGTAGCACCACCGTTGGAGGTGTTCGGGTCAATTCGTTGTAGGGACAGTGTGGTCACCAGAGCAACAGTAGGACACCTTAGAAGCTACCCCCATGCCATAGATCATGGACATGAGGACTTACTAAAACGTCCTATACTCGACGACCACGTTTCGAGGGGCAAGGCAATAGTGAGGCGTACCCTAAGAGTGGTGTGTGAATTTGTGTGTTATTTTCAGTTATGTTTTATCTTGATCATGCATTTGGTGATCTACGCATTGTTTTTATTTTTGCCCATTCATTCTTTCATGTGATTAGCAGTTTAAAGGTACGGAAAATAAAGTCCTACGCTATTACAAGGCGCGGGTCTATACATTGCCAAATTAACAAAGACTCGATTTGAATAAAAATGCGGAAAATAAATAAATTCCTAATTACTATTACAAGGCTTGAGCAATTACATTATATTTAAAACGAAAAATAAGAACAAACGCGCGAAAAGAAATTAGAATCGAATATGCGAGGGCATTGGACCCTTTAAAGATTTAATTGAAATTAAAAGTTAATTAATGATTAAAGAAAGAAAAGAAGTTATTTTTTTATGGTTTTTGATATTTATGAAATAAAGAAAATTAATTAAAATTATAAGTTAAATAAAACCCTAGTTCTAAGTTGTTTTTAATTGTTAAAGAAAAATATTTAAGTTTTAACCTAATTTACCCTAATTAATTAATGACATGTTTATTTACAAAATAATTAATAATTAATAATAATGGTAATAAGAAAATTATTTATTCAGCGAAAGAATAAAAAATGCTAAAAACCTAATTTCTACATTTTTTTAGTTATTTAAGAAAAACATTGAAATTTTAAAACCTAAATTAACCTAAATTTATTATTACAAATTTATTTACAAAAATATAATAAATTAAATTAATGTTATTAACAATAAAACATTTTTTTGTATTTTTCTGTTTTTATTATTTTATCATGAAAATTATTTTTGTGAATTAAATAAAATAATAAAACAAATAAAAGAATAAAAAGGAAAATTAAAATAAAGAATAAAAATATACAAACCATGTGGGTGGCTGACCCAATTTGGAGGTGTTATTTGAGAAATTTGGCCCAAGAATGCAAGGCCCTTTGGACTTTCTGGAATTGCGTATGGCATGGTTGACTAGCGTGCATGATGGAGTCCATGTTCTGGCCATTGGATTGATCCCCTGGGACACTTGGCAGGCACAGGCGTTGGGATGCATGGTGCTCCTTTGAATGAGTGCTACGCTGGAACATATTAATAGAAAAATTATGAAATATATAAGGGGACCTGGGAATCGAACCCAGGTCCCAGTACCTGCAAGCCAACGCATCAACCATCCAGGCCATTGAGTCTCTTTATCATATTAGTGGAACATAAATAACATATGTGAAAAAGTAATATTATGTTGAACCAAAATAAAAAACGCGCTAATATTCAAACCTGCCAATCACGCTCAGACACATAGGCTTCGTCCTCCTTTTGTACCTGTAAATAGAAGCAAATAGCGGGGGTTTTAAACCCCCACTAAACCAAACCTGCAAAAATAGCGAATAGGGCATGCTGTATCATAAAAAAGGCGCGAGGTCATGGTTGTATTCGTATGGAGTTTCTGAGTTTAATGGCATAAGTCTTGAGATCCAATTTTTCCATATGAAAGAAACCCCAATTTAAAACCTCTGAAACCCTAGAACGCGTCCATGGCAGATCTTGGCTCAAGCATTATTAATTCAATTAAATAGTACCAATGGCTTCAGAACCTCATGGTTAGTGTTATTCAACAATCAAAATACATGTATAATGCATGAAAAGTAAAACACGATTATGAAAATTTTTGTGAAAAGTGCAACATGGTTCTACCAATTCTTGAGGCCTGGCGATTAGTTCTTGATTGCAATCCCTTCCTGGATGTCTTGGCAAGCTTTTGGAATGCTTTTTGAGCTTTGAAACGAGCTCTAGGTATCAAAACAGTTTTCAATCTTTTGTCCAAAAGTGCAAGTTTGTTTTATGGTTTTGAGCGCAGCTTCTGTGTCTATCTTCCTTGGTTTCACTTGTGCATAAGTATATGAAGGGAATTAGGTTAAAAAACCAGCCCATGATCCATTGATTTAATGCTTTTGAATATTTGATTTTGTCAAATCTTTTCCAATCTTTTTTATGCCAATTATGCCAATTATGGAAGATTTTTTGTTCCCTTGAGGTAGTACACAAGATATTTGGTTCATAAAGGGAAGAATATGCTGCACAAAAAGATTCAAAACCAATGTTTAGTATTTTTCTCATATTTAATTTTAATTAAATGAATTAATAAGATTAAAAATTCAATTAATTAATTAAAAATAAGAAAATAAATCCCTTTTAGCTTAATGGGTCGTGCATAGCCTTTGGGTAATTATTCATGGAAGAAATTGTGGCCCATTAGCATTTTTGAGGCCTTTTATGCAAAGTTGACTTTTCAAAATTCCCAAAAATTTCCCAACTTCCACAAGGCATATCTTGCTCAATTTTTAAGCTTTGATCAGGTTCTTGGACATTTAGGAAAGGTCTTGAAGTCCTCTAACCAATGTCTTTGGTCCCATGTCATTTTGATTTACCAATCTCAAGTTATGGTCTTTGACTTAAAGTGCCTTTTTGTTGACTTTTGAAATGCCATTCTCTTCAAAATGAGCTTTGGATGGAATTTTTTTGATAAACCATGTGGAAGTTATGCCTTGGTCAATTTGCAGTTGACTTTTTCAATTGTCCAAAAATAGAAACTTTTGCATCTTGAGACTTTTTGAGCCATGCTTTGAGAATCATGATCAAGAATTGATCAAATGATGTTTGTGGCTTCAAAATAAGATGTTGACCAAAAAATTTGACTTTTGACTGTCAAATGACCATTTTGCCCCTGCAGTTGACTGTGAAGCATTTAGGGTTTTTGACTGTGCAATTTGATGCTGTGAGTCTTGAAACTTGGCATATGGATGCTTGACAATGTTTATAGGCATGTGGGACTTGTTTGGACCCTTGGAAACCTCAACTTCTTTGCCAGAACCAAAACCCTAATTTTGACTATGTTAGGAGACAATTGGACTGTGCAACCCTGAAGAGATTTTGAACCTTGAGCTTTGGCAAATCTTGATGAATATGGGAGGGCAAATTTTGGGGTGCAACACGAGGCAAAGATTTCCATGTAGTCATGCAGCATCTGAATCAACCGTTGTTTCACACTGAGCTCTAGATTGGCACCAATCTTGACTTCCTTTCTGTCTGTCTCAGTACCCAGATTTACCATTTCCACTGGCTCTTCATGTGGCTGAATGGCCCTCTCTTCCTGGAGTAGCAGTCTTGCAAGCTCACCAGGAACTTCACAATCATCTTCACCTTCGCCTTCGGCTAAGTTGATCGAATTTTCGAAGTCATAACTGGCAGTAGCAGAGTCGTCACCAGTGGGATCCAGAGTGGATTGGAACCTGTATAAGTGAGTGTGTGTAAATATAGCTGTTTTGCAATATATAATAAAGAAAGACAAGGAGCGCAAGATTTTGAAATGCAAAAAACATCCAATGCTTTTATTAATGATATATGAAAGTGACACACAAAAGCCCTCACAAATGAAGCCACGGTGCCCCGGGTAAGACACCGGGCCATAAAGTTTCAAATTATTGTTCGTTACAACTTTAAAACAAAGGAGTTCATTAATGAGTGACAAAAGTAATAGGTATGAAATCTTTCGTCGTCCAGTTGCTTGGTCCACCGTCGGTCGTTGGGTAGATCCAGCTGTTGAATTCAGATTCCTCTACGTCATCTTCAATAACATTTACTCCCGGGTTGGTGATGAACACAGGAGGTCTTCCAATCCTTGCCTTACGAACAACCCTCTGAGCTTCCTTCTCAATAACAGCCGGGGCATCCTTTAGGGAGGCCATCTTCAACGGAGAATCTTCTACAGTCACAGTCTCTGCTGACGCCAGTGTCTGAGGCACCTCTTCAAAGTGTTAAAAAGGGGTTTCAATGAACTCCCGATCCATCTCTACGTATCGGAACGAGTTGAGGTGGCTGACCATGTACTCTTCCTCCCCCTGAACTGTAACAATCTTCCCTCTGACCGGGTACTTAAGCTTCTGATGTAGTGTGGAGGTCACAGCTCCAGCCTTGTGGATCCATGGACGACCCAGCAAACAAGAATAAGATGGTCGGATGTCCATCACATAGAAAGTAGAATCAAAAACTTGAGAACCAACCTTGATTGGAATGTCAACTTCCCCATGTACCATCCTTTTCGAACCGTCAAAGGCCCGGACAACAATTTTACTAGGCTTGAGCTCCAAACCCTCACAATCCAACCTGTCTAGGGCCTTCTTGGGTAAGACGTTCAATGAAGAACCGGTGTCTACCAACACATGGGGCGAGAGTAGTGCCCCTGCATTCAATGGAGACATGCAGGGCGTCGTTATGGTTCTTTCCTTTGGCAGTCAGATCGGCGTCAGAGAAGCCCAACCCATTATCGGCAGTCAAGTTGGCCATGCAATCGGTAAATTGATCAGCAGACGTTTCTTGTGGCACATGGGCCGTCTTCAGGAAGGAAATCAGGGCCTTGGCATGGGCCTCTGAACACAACAACAGTGATAGCATAGAAATTTTAGAGGGGGTGTGCCCCAACTGCTCAACTACATTGAAATCACTCTTCTTAATGATCTTGAGAATCTCTTCCATCTCTTGCTGGGAAGCTTCATAATTGGTTGTCTTTGGTGCCTCCGTCAGGGCAGGCAAATCAGTAGCAATCCCTTTGCCCCGAGCGTTAGATGACTCGGCAGCAGGGGTAGAAACAGGAACTTGATCAGGAAGGGGAGCAGACACACTTGCAGGTGTGATGATAAGAGGTCTCTGAATAGCTGGTGGTGCAATATCTGGAGAGAACAGCCTACCACTGCGAGTAACTTTGGCAGGCCCGGTGATGTTGCTGACGCCGGTACTTGTATCGAACTCTTGTTTTACTCCGAGCACATAAACATCTGCCCCATAGTGCCACGGGACAACTTTGTCGGATGTATAGGGGAGGGGCTCCGGAACAGTAATAATGATAGGAGCAACCTTCTGAGTAGACATGATTTTGATAGGCTTCTTTGAGAGAGCCTTAGGAGGTTTGTTGAAAATAGTGACAATAGAAACTTCTTCAGCAGGGATAGCAGGAACAACAACCTTTTCGAACAAGATCTCTTTATTATCCATCAGGCTTTGGATACCTGACTTAAACAAAGAACAACCAGCAGGTGAAACAGAACATAGAAGGCAACCTTTACTACATCCCGGAAATAAACCGGCTAACAACAGGTTCCTCTTGACGGTCAACAATGGAGTAAGAATATCATCCACAGAGGCCACATACGGGTCTTCTTCCACAACATTCACTCCATGCTGGGGCATGGGAGCAGTCACAACATTGGGTCTTTCGGGCGCCTCAAACTGTATTTCTTTAGCATCAATAAGGTCCTGAACCTTATTCCTCAGAGCCCAACAATCATCCGTAGTATGCCCCGGGATGTCAGAGTGATAAGCACAGCGGGCGTTGGGATTGTACTTCGGAGATGTTGTGTTTACCACCTTCGGAGCTTCCTTGACATTTACCAGATTGGTTGACAGTAGTTGTGGCAATATCTGAGACAGGGTCATGCTGAGTCGAGTGTACTGCCTTTTGGGTCTCTCACCCCTTGGTTGGTTATACTGCTGAGGAGCAGCAGTAGGCTTTGAAATTACCAATGCGTTGATAGCTTGGCGGCGTTCCGGTTTATTTTGTCTTCTGGGACCATAAACAGCACTAGCTTCCTTCTTGAAGGGCTTCTTTTCAGTACTCGAGGAGGCACCTTTCTGTATCTTCCCCGACTTGATACCAGCTTCTATCCTCTCACCGATTAAGATCAGATCTGTAAACCCAGCAAAAGAATTCCCAATCAGATGGTTGAAGAATGGACTGGACAGGGTCCCTAAGAACATGTCGACAAACTCACGGTCCGTCAAAGGTGTCTGCACCCTTCCAGCCAGGTCCCTCCACTTCTGCGCATACTCCTTGAATCCTTCGCCCGTCCCCAGTGACATACCCTGGAGTTGGGTACGCGTGGGAGCGAGGTCGGAATTGTACTGATACTGCTTATAAAATGCAGTAGCCAAGTCCTCCCAGTTTCGAATACTGGATCCATCCAGCTGATAGAACCATTCGAGTTGAGCCCCTGAAATGCTATGCTAGAAGAAATGGATCCATAGGTTCTTGTCTCTAGTGTAAGGTTGGATCTTCCTTACATATGATTTGAGATGCAGCTTAGGGCAGGAAGCCCTGTGATCGGTGGATCTGGAACTGACTGTTTAACGCTAGTTCGCGAAATGTCGCGGTAAGTAAGAGTCGCCACCGTCTTTTATTTTCTCCAAATGGAAAGGACAAAAGCACAGAAAAATTCCTTATAGAGATTGCTCTCGGTTCGGGAGGTAGATTATAGAAAGGGAAGGTGTTAGCACCCTTTCTATCCATGGTTATCCATGGGCTCTTAGATACTTGCTCATTGTGTTTTCAAAAATGGTTTGTTTGCTTTTCAACTGTGGGTTTTAAAAAGTTTCTTTGAAAATTCCAGTTCGACTCTTGTATCGGTCCTCAAAAGTGTTTGAAAAATTGCTTTCGAAAGCTTTTTGAAAAGGTGTCGGTGTGAAAAGTATTTTTGATTTGTTTTGGAATTAGAGCAAGTATTTAGAGTCGTCTACCTACCCTAAGGAATTCGTTTGTGTAAATGTCCTTAAGGTAGTGCCATCCCACCATTGAGAGGTAGGTAGCACCACCGTTGGAGGTGTTCGGGTCAATTCGAGGTTCGGGACATGGTGATCACCGGAGCAATAGGAAGACACCTTAGAAGCTACCCTCATGCCAGGTTCCTGGATCATAAGGACTTACTAAAACATCCTCTACTCGACGATCACCTTTCGAGGGGCAAGGCAACAATGAGGCGTACCCTAGGGGTGGTGTATGATTTGTGTGTCATTTTTCAGATATTTTTGTCTTGTCATGTATTGGTGATCTACGTTTTTGTTTTTATTTTAACATTCATTCTTTCATGCAATTTAATTAGCAGTTTAAAAGATGCGAGAATTAAAAGTCCTACGCTATTACAAAGGCGCGGGTCCGCATCGCCAAATTTAATCCATGACCCGATTTGAAAATAAAATAAAGAATGCGGAAAAGATAAATATCTAATTATTCTATTACACGGCTTTGGGAGAATTACATGAATATAGGAAATAAAATAAAAATGCGAGAGTAAGTAGAATCGGGAGTGCGAGGGCGTTGGACCCTTTTTTAGGAAATTAAATTATAATTAACAAATTAAATTAAGTTAAATGAGAAAAGGAATTATTTTTGAGTCTTTCGTATTTATTGATTTTAATGAGAGAATTAAATGAAATTAAAAAAAATTAATTAACCCTAATTCTAACTATTTTTATTTATTAAGGAAAATATGTTAAAATTGAATCTAAAATTAACCTAATTAATTAATACAATTTTATTTACAAAAATAAATAATTAGTTATTAATAATGATAAAAAGAAAAGAAAAAAGAAAAAAGTGATTAAAACCCTAATTCTACAATTTTTACGTTTATAAAAAAATATTAAGATTTAAACCTAAAATTAACTAAATTAATTAATATAATTTATTTATAAAGAAAATATTTAAATAAAATATGTTTTTTTATTTTTGTGACTTTTTGATTTTTTTTTGTTATTTTTTATGTTTTTATGAAAATATTAATTTGAAGAATTAAGAGGAAATAATTAAATTAACACAAATAATGGAAAGTAGAAAAAAAAAGAAAAGAATTGCAAACCCTTGGGGGTGTTGACCCCAGATTGGAGGTTTTGTCCCAGCAATTAGGCCCAATAGACCCCTGGCCTTGTTGACTTTTCACGCTGGCGTGTGGCCTGGTTGACTTATACACATGATACTCTTCAGATCAGGGCCCTTGGTTGGATCTTAGTGGGCGCGTGGCACGTCAGATTATGGGGACACATGATGGTCATTAGGAGGCACGTTGCATAGGAAGATATTAGCAAGAAAAATATTGAAATAACATGGGGGACCTGGGGATCGAACCCAGGTCCCAGAGATTACCAAATGCCTTGTCCACCAACTGTGCCAACTGCGCGCGTTGTACATGGAATGAAGAATAAATAATATAAAAGCAAATTAGCGTTAGTGGCCTAGAAACAAAAAAAACGCGCGCTGAATTCAAATCATCCAATCACAGCTTGACACATGATCTTCTTCTTCGTTGTCCCTGAAACAAAAAAGAAGTAGCGGGGGTTTTAAACCCCCCCAAAATGCAGTCTTTTCAAAAATAGCGAATAGCCCGTATGGCTATATAAATTAGGCGCGATTAGTGTGTTAAATTCGTCCGAGCATCCTGATTCTGGCCATGGTACTGGGGTGCCTTGATTTTTCCTTAAACGCAAAGCCCCAATTTTTCAGTGTTGAAACCCTAGCGAGCTTCAATGGTGAATTCGTGTATGATGCACAAAAACTTAATTAAAACACATGGTTAGCTTCAGAATGAGTCAAATAACACAAATCAAACATTAAAAATTGCAAACAACACATGAATCATGATGCAAGAATATGAGAAAAATATTGAACAGGACAAGGTCGTTCTACCAATTTCTTGCGTTAGGGACAATGGTTCTGATCCAGAATCGTTCCTTGTGACCTTGGCAAGCGATTGGAATAGCTTTCTCGTCTTGAAACCAACTCTAAAGGCGTTTTCAGTTTTCACTTTTTTTCACAAAAATTGCAAAAGTGTTCTTGATGTGTGGCGCAGCTTAGAGGTCTTTATGCATTAGGTTTTGATCAGTATAAGTATGGGATGGATTAGGGTTGAGTTTTGAGTCCAAAGGATCAATGCATTGATGTATAAGATATTTGATTTTCATGGCATATTTTCAAATCTTTTTTCATGTGATTTTGATGTCAATCATGGACAAACCTTCCAATTTTGGGTATGCACAAATCTTGAGCCTTTAAGGAGAGTTTATTCTGCACAAAAAGATTTGAAAACCTCACTTTAGTATTTTTGTCATATTTTATTTTATTAAATGAATTAATAGTAATTAAAAATTCAAATAAATAAATAAAAATGATGAAATAAATCCCCTTTGGGCCAAATGGTCGTTCATAGTCTTTGGATGATGGATCTTGGAAGAAAATGTGGCCCATTAACAATTTTAAGGCATTTGAAGCAAAGTTGACTTTTCAAAATGCCCAAACATTTCCCAACTTCCACAAGGCATATCTTGCTCAATTTTTAAGATTTGATCATGTTCTTGGACATTTTGGAAAGTTCTTGAAGTCCTCTAACCAATGTCTTTGGTCCCATGTCATTTTGATTTACCAATCTCAAGTTATGGCCTTTGACTTAAAGTCCTTTTTTGTTGACTTTTGAAAATGACCTATAATGTTGAAATTGATAACTCTTTGTGAGAGAATTTCTTGGACTTGAAGTGTGAAGAGGAGTTGTAGGAAATGTCTTTCTCTTCAAAATGAGCGTTGGATGGAATTTTTCTGATAATCCATGTGGAAGTTATGCCTTGGTCAAGTTACAGTTGACTTTTTCAACTGTCCAAATATGGAAACTTTTGCATCTTGAGACTTTTTGAGCCAAGCCTTGAAAATCATGATCAAGAATTGATCAAATGATGTTTGTGGCTTCAAAATAAGATGTTGACCAAAAATTTGAACTTTTGACAGTCAAATGACCATTTTGCCCCTACAGTTGACTACTGAGCAATTAGGGTTTTTGACTGTGCAATTTTGTGCTGTAAGTCTTGAAACTTGGCATGAGGATGCTTGACCATGTTTATAGGCATGTGGGACTTGATTGGACCCTTGGAAACTTCAATTTCTTTGCCATAACCAAAACCCTAGTTTTTGACTGTTAGGAGGCCCTTGAACTGTGCAACCCTTGGGGAGATTTTGAAGCATGCTCTTTGCAATTCTTGAAGAATATGGGAGGGAAAATTTTGGGGTACAACAGTTGCCCCTGTTCAATATTCTTAGACCTGAGGATGCAGATTGGCTGACGTGCCTTTCGTAATCCGAAGGTGGAAGATGATTGAACACTAGAGTGCCTAGAAATTTGCGCTCACATGGTAGTGTGATGGGGGGAATGGGCTTATAGATGCCATTTGGAGATTAATGGATAGGATGATGGGCTTATAGATGCCATTCTAAGAGATGATGGAAAGTGAATGGGCTTATAGATGCCATCTGGGTGTCGATCACGTAAGAGATTCCTTAGCGAGAATTTGCGTACCTGAAAAAGAAAATGATTACCTGACCTGTTACGGGGGTTGGTTTTCAAACTCTTATGCAGATGCGTCCTGACTGGTTACAGGAGTTGAATCTGGGACTTCAAATGATGATGAACGAACCAGGGATGGTTACTACCTCAACGGGAACGCTGAGAGAACCTTGGGCGATTACTACCTCCACAGTAACGGGGAGAGAACCATAGGCGACTTCAACCTCAACAGTAACGTTGAGAGAATCTTGGGCGACTACTACCTCCACAATAACGGGGAGAGAATCTTGGATATCTTCTACTGAGTCTTCATCAGGAAAATCTTTTAGGGGTCGATTTAACTGGACTAGAGAAGGCCTTTGACTGGATAAGAAACAGGGAAATCTTAGGGTCGATTTAACTGAACCGGTCAAGGTCTTGAAATCTTCAACTGGATAAGAAACAGGGAGATCTTAGGGTCGATCTGACTGAACCAGAGAAGGCCTTTGACTGGATAAGAAACAGAAAAATCTTAGGGTCGATTTAACTGAATCGGTCAAGGTCTTGAAATCTTCAACTGGATAAGAAACAGGGAGATCTTAGGGTCGATCTGACTGAACCAGAGAAGGCCTTTGACTGGATAAGAAACAAAAAAATCTTAGGGTTGATTTATCTGAACCGGTCTAGGTCTTGAAATCTTCAACTGGATAAGAAACAGGGAGATCTTAGGGTCGATCTGACTGAACCAGAGAAGGCCTTTGACTGGATAAGAAACAGAAAAATCTTAGGGTCGATTTAACTGAACCGGTCTAGGTCTTGAAATCTTCAACTGGACAAGAATCAGGGAGATCTTAGGGTCGATCTGACTGAACCAGAGAAGGTCTTGAATATAGCTGAGAACTTAACTGGATCTTTCCTGAAAGGTAAAGGTCAGTCATATGCGATGCATGATATGGATCAAGCAATGCTGTTCTCAACATAAATGAGATTTGTAAGATATGATGCGTATATGCATGCTATAATATATGGAAATGCGATGTTTATGAATGTATGTTTTTGTATTGGGAAATAAATCCTTGACGGGTTCCGGGAAGTCACTCCTGGGCTGATGTTGAAGAATAGATCTTTGCTTCCGCTTGGGATGATAGTTGCAAGAATACCGGTAGGAGAAGATACTCCGTTGGGGAATAAACTTGGCAAACGGATTACTCTGCAGGGAGAAAAGTACTCTAACGATCTTGCTGGGCAACAATACTTTGTGGGGAAAGAGGTACCTTGCTGAAATGTGGATGGTAACTTCACTGGGGATACCATTGTTATGTTGGAAGTGTTAATAGACTTCGCTGGGGATAAGGAGACTACACTGAGGACGATCTTTCCGTGGCTTTTGGCTGAGGATAACCCAGTTATACCCTGGTAGGGAAATAACTTTGAATAAAGTCGGGGGAGCGTTCGTACTATGCGGATGACAAGCTTCCAGAATCTACTGGGGATAAGCTTACTACTTGGGGAGATGGATTCCAACTTTCCTGGGGAAACTGGATTTGGACTCTCCTGGGGAAGTTTTGAACTATACTGGGGGAGTGACTCCTTTGAATGTTTGATATACCGCCGGAGAACAATCTTTAGGCCAAGACTACCGAGGATGCTTGTTAAGAATGCCTGTATATTGCTGGGGAATGTTGAGATCTGCGGGGAATACCCAACTTCCTGAAGGTTTGATAATATAGCTTGGGGAGAGTGCACTGACTTGCTGGCTCACTCTCTGGGGAATTAAGATATCTGGTTATGTTCTTCAGCTGAACCCACCTTGATACCTTGGAGGACAGAACAATTAGATTGCTTAGACAACTCTTTATTGCCCCTGTTTCTAATGTTACCTGTAATTAATCCTTTGTTTTGTATGCAAATATTCATGAATTAGCAAATTATTGTCAATGCATATATCACAAATTGAACCTTGGACGTTCTTCGCAAAATAAAACAGAAAAGGAAAAACAATTGGCAATTTTAAATGAAAAGTGTATTTTTGTATTGATTTTGAATCTGCCTGTAAAATAGGCGTTTATGTACAAGAGGCTGACGTCCTAGTAAGAGAACGCCGCCGAACAAAAGAGTTTATACAAATTTGTACAAAAGAAAATAAAACAGCTGTGTGAAATGAATGATCCACTGGGTTTCAACTCTGCTATTGCCTTTATATCTCCGAGCGTCTCATCACTTGATGACCTTAGTTGAAGATGAAGCTGACTGATCGATGCCGTCTGAACTTGATGTAGGTACCGGATTCTGGATGCGAAGTGATCCAATGAGACATAGTATTACGCTTTATCCCTAACTTTTTCCTGGACCGCCCTTTCGGGTTTTCAGTCCACCGGGATACCCATTTTTGCCCAAGCCGCCTTTTCAGGTTTTCGACTTGCCGGGTGTACAGATTTTTTTTATATTTCATCCCTTCATTTTGCCCGAACCCTTTTGGTTCGCCGGGAAGCCCTAATTTTTGCCTAGGCATGTCAGCCTAGCGGGTCTTTTTCATGCGCAGTATCTTTTTACTATGTCTGCATTGGCGGGGTGAGGAAGGTCGTCACCATCCATGTTGGTTAGAATCATGGCTCCTCCTGAGAACACATGTTTAACCACAAATGGCCCTTCGTACGTAGGGGTCCATTTGCCCCTGGGATCACTCTGAGGGAGGATGATTCACTTGATTACCAGATCCCCAACTTGATACTCTTGTGGTATGACCTTTTTGTTAAATGCCCTGATCATCCGTTTCTGATACGTCTGACCATGACAGATAGCAGCAAGTCTCTTTTCGTCAATTAAGTTTAGTTGATCAAGTCGTGTCTGGATCCAATCATCTTCACTCAGATTTGCATCCTTCATTATCCGGAGAGAGGGTATCTGCACTTTAATTGGTAAGACTGCCTCCATACCATAAACCAAGGAGAAAGGAGTTGCCCCGGTTGACGTCCTGGCTGAGGTACGGTACCCATGTAGAGCGAACGCTAACATCTCGTGCCAATCTTTATAAGTCACTGTCATCTTCTGCACGATTTTCTTAATGTTCTTATTTGCTGCTTCTACAACCCCATTCATCTTCGGTCTGTAAGGAGAAGAGTTGTGGTGCTGTATCTTAAACTGCTCGCAGAGCTCAGTGATCATCTTGTTATTCAGATTGGTACCGTTGTCTGTAATGATCCTCTCAGGGACGCCGTATCGACAGATCAGATTATGCCGAATGAAACGTGCCACAACAGTCTTGGTTACCGTAGCGTAGGAAGCTGCCTCGACCCACTTTGTGAAGTAATCAATCGCCACTATGATGAAGCGATGCCCATTGGATGCCGTAGGTTTAATCTCACCGATCATATCTATGCCCCACATTGCAAACGGCCAAGGCGCAGTCAGAACATTCAGGGGAACTGGAGGAACATGCACCTTGTCTGCATAAATCTGGCATTTGTGACATGTCCGAGAGTGTTGGTAACAGTCGGCTTCCATTGTGGACCAGAAATACCCTGCCCGAAGGATTTTCTTTGCCATAGTGTGTCCACTGGAATGTGTTCCGAAGGTCCCTTCATGTAACTCTTCCATGATCCTTTCTGCTTTTGTCTTATCCACACAACGCAGTAAAGTCAAATCATGGTTTCGCTTATACAGGATGCCGTTGCTAAGGAAGAACTTCGCTGCGAACCTTCTCAGAAACTTTTTATCATTGACAGACGCGCCTTCAGGGTATTCCTGAGGTTCCAAGTATCTCTCCACCTCATGGTACCAAGGCTTCTCAGTCACCAATTCAGTTTCAAGATCACAACAGTATGCCGGTTCGTCCAGTTTCCAGATAGTGACCTGGGGAGCTTCATTATCCCATTTGACCTTGAACATAGAAGACATCGTAGCTAACGCGTCCGCCAGCTGATTCTCCTCTCTCGGAAAGTGTTCAAAGGTTATCTCTGTGAAGTGGGGGATCAAGGTCAACACACATTCTCTGTAAGGAATAAGATTCAGATGTTTCGTATCCCACTCTCCTTTGATCTGATTGATCACGAGAGCGGAATCTCCGAAGACACTCAGAAACTTGATTCTTAGGTCGATCGCAGCTTGAAGACCCATGATGCACGCCTCATACTCTGCCATGTTGTTGGTACAGTTGAAACATAGTCGGGCAGTGAGTGGAGTATGAGTGCCTTGAGGGGATATGATTACAGTGCCGATACCGTTACCCAAAGCATTGGAGGCTCCGTCAAAGTGCATAGACCATCGGGATCCTTCCTCAGGCCCTTCATCCGGCCCAGGTACTTCACAATCAGTCACTATCATGATGCTATCATCTGGAAACTCGAAGTTCATTGACTGATAGTCATCTACTGCCTGATGTGCCAAGTGGTCTGCCAATACACTTCCCTTGATGGCTTTCTGAGTCGTGTACTGGATGTCGTATTCTGTCAAGATCATCTGCCATCTTGCTATTCTCCCAGACAGAGCAGGCTTTTCAAATATGTACTTTATAGGATCCATCTTTGAGATCAACAAGGTAGTGTGAGTCAGCATATACTGTCTCAGCCGGCGAGCAGCCCATACCAAAGCGCAGCAAGTTTTCTCGAGCAGTGAGTATCGGGTCTCACAGTCGGTAAACTTTTTGCTAAGGTAATAAATGGCGTGCTCTTTTCGGCCGGACTCGTCATGCTGCCCCAACACACACCCCATTGAGTTGTCAAGTACTGTCAGGTATAGTATCAGAGGTCTCCCCTCAACCGGTGGCATAAGGATGGGTGGTTCTTGGAGATACTCCTTGATTCTGTCAAAAGCAGCCTGACATTCATCATTCCAACGTACTACCTGATCTTTCTTCAGCAGCTTGAAGATTGGCTCACAGGTAGCAGTTAGGTGCGAGATGAATCGGGCAATGTAATTCAGGCGTCCTAAAAAGCCTCTGACCTCTTTCTCTGTCTTAGGAACTGGCATCTCTTGAATAGCTTTAACCTTGGCAGGGTCCACTTGAATACCCTTATCACTTACAACGAAGCCTAGCAACTTTCCCGATCTTACCCCGAAGGTGCACTTGTTCGGGTTCAACCTCAGCTTGTACAACTTCAGTCGGTCAAACAACTTCTGCAGATGATCTAGGTGCTCTTCCTCAGTCTGGGACCTTGCGATCATGTCGTCAACATACACTTCTATCTCATGATGGATCATATCATGAAATAAAGCAACCATGGCACGTTGGTAGGTTACCCCAACATTCTTCAGTCCAAAAGGCATGACCTTGTAGCAGAAGGTGCCCCACTGAGTAACAAAGGTAGTTTTTTCCATGTCTTCAGGTGCCATCTTGATCTGATTATACCCTGAAAAACCATCCATGAAAGAGAACACCTTATGCTGAGCAGTATTGTCAACAAGGACATCAATGTGAGGTAGAGGGAAGTCATCCTTGGGGCTGGCCCTATTCAGATCCCTGTAATCGACACACATTCTGACCTTTCCATCTTTTTTTGGTACCGGCACCACATTAGCAACCCACTGAGGGTAAGAAGTCACTGCAAGGAACCCGACATCAAACTGTTTCATAACCTCGGCTTTGATCTTCTCAGACATCTCTGGACGCATACGGCGGACTTTTTGCTTAACCAGAGGGCAGTCTTCCTTAGTAGGAAAATGATGGACCACAATATCGGTATCCAGCCTGGGCATGTCTTCATAGGACCAGGCAAAGATCTCTATATAATCATGTAACATCTGAGTCAACCGTTGCTTCACGCTGAGCTCTAGGTTGGCACCGATCTTTACCTCCTTTCTGTCTGTATCAGTACCCAGGTTTATTGTCTCCACCGGCTCTTCATGTGGTTGAATTGCCCTCTCTTCCTGAAGTAACAGTCTTGCAAGCTCGTTAGGCACTTCGCAATCATCTTCACCTTCGTCTTCGGCTAAGTTGATCAGATTTTCGAAGTCATAACTGGCAGTGGCAGAGTCGTTACCAGTGGGATCCAGAGTGGATTGGAACCTGTATGAGTGAGTGTGTGTAAATACAGCTGCTTTGCAATATATAAAGAAAGGAAAGAAAGAAAAGGAGCATAACATTTGAAATGCGAGAAAACGTCCAAGATCTTTATTCATGATATATGAAATGACAATTTATATGCCCTCACAAATGAAACCACAGTGCCTCGGGTAAGACACCGGGCCATAGAGTTTTAATTGTTTATTACAAATAACAAAACATAGGAGTTTATTACTGCGTAACAGAAGTATGATCCTTAGCAATCCAATTGGTCAATCCGCCATCAGTCGTCGGGTAGATCCAACTATTGAACTCTGACTCTCCCACTTCATCTTCGTCCCCAACATCATTTACTCCTGGATTGGTAATGAGCACAGGAGGTCTTCTGATCTTTGCCTTGCGCACAGCTTTCTGACCCTCTGCAGTAAAACCCAGTCCAAACTTGTCAGTTTTCTATGTAAAGTCAGGGAGTCTGCCCCAGTTAGCACATTCACCTTTCTTGATCACAGCCCGGACATCCTTCAAGGAAGCCATCTTCAAAGGACCATCCTCTTCGACCACTGTTTCTGCTGCTGCCAAAGTTGGAGGTACCTCTTCGAAATGCTGAAAGGGGGTTTCAATAAACTCCCCGTCCATCTCAATATATCTGAAGGAATTCAAATGGCTCACCATATACTCCTCCTCTCCCTGCACAGTGACAATCTTTCCCCTGACGGGATACTTGAGCTTCTGGTGCAGAGTAGAGGTCACTGCCCCAGCTTTGTGGATCCAAGGTCGACCCAGTAGACAAGAATACGATGGACGGATATCCATCACATAGAAAGTAGAGTCGAAAACTTGAGAACCCACCCGGATAGGAATGTCTACCTCTCCATGAACCATCCTCTTAGAACCGTCAAAGGCTCTGACGATGATGTTGCTAGGTTTCAACTCCAGGCCCTCACAATCCAAACGGTCTAAGGCCTTCTTGGGTAGCACATTCAGGGAAGAACCAGTGTCCACCAACACGTGCGCCAGAGTGGTGCCCCTGCATTCGATAGAGACATGCAGGGCGTCATTGTGGTCCTTTCCCTTAGCAATAAGGTCAGCATCCGAGAAACCCAAACCATTGTCCGCTGTCAGATTTGCTACACAATCAGTAAACTGGACTGCAGATGTCTCCTGTGGCATATGGGCCGTCTTGAGGAATGAAATCAGGGCCTTAGCATGGGCCTCTGAGCACAGCAGTAAGGAGAGCATGGAGATCTTGGAGGGGGTATGCCCCAGCTGCTCGACAACATTAAAGTCGCTCTTCTTAATTATCTTCAGAATTTCCTCCATCTCTTGTTGGGAGGCCTCAGCAGTCACAGATCTTGGTGCCTCCGTCCGGGCAGGCTCATCTTCAATCCCTTTGCCCCGAGCATTAGATGACTCGGCAGCAGGGGAAACAACTTGATCAGAACTGGGAACAGGCACACTTATAGGTGTTATAGTGAGGGGTCTTCGAATGGCAGGTGGCGCAATGTCAGGCGAGAAGAGCCTGCCACTGCGGGTTACTTTTGTTGGACCAGTGATATTGTTGATGCTGTTGCCAGTGTTGAACTCTTGCTTGATTCCATGTACATACACGTCTGCCCCATAGTGCCAGGGGACAACCTTATCAGATTCGTAGGGGAGAGGCCCCGGAACAGTAATAACAACGGGTGCGACAGTCATGATTTGAACCGGCTTCCTTGGGAGAGCCTTGATCGGATTATTAAAGATTGTAACAACAGAAAATTCTTCCAACGGAACAACCTGAACAGCAGTCTTCTTGAACAGAATCTCATTGCTGTCCATCAGGCTTTGGATGCCGAACTTCAGCAAAGGACAACCAGAAAGGGAAACAGCGCAGAAAAGGCAACCTTCACTACAACCCGGAAATAAACCGGCCAGCAGTAGGTTCCTCTTGACAGTATTTAAAGGAGTAGCTACATCATTTACGGAAACGACATACACATCTTCATCAACGGCGTTCACTCCATGTTGGGGCATAGGAGCAGTCATCACATTTGGCCTCTCAGGTGCTTCAAACTGTATCTCCTTTGCGTCAATAAGGTCTTGCACCTTATTTCTTAAGGCCCAACAGTCATCAGTGGAATGCCCCGAGCTATCAGAGTGATAAGCACAGCGGGCATTTGGATTGTATTTCGAAGAGGCAGTATTCACAACTTTCGGGGCCTCCCTGACAGTCACTGAATTAGTGGATAGCAACTGCGGCAAGATTTGCGACAAAGTCATGCTTAGCCGGGTAAACTCTCTTCTGGGTCTTTCAGCCCTTTGAGGATTGGTTTGCCGAGGAGCGGCAGCAGGTTTAGCAATCATCACCGCGTTGACAGATTGGCGGCGCTCAGGCTTCTCTTGTCTTCTAGACCCATATACAGCACTAGCCTCCTTCTTAAAGGGCTTCTTCTCAGAACTTGCAGATGCACCCTTCTGAATTTTTCCAGACTTCATCCCAGCCTCTATTCTCTCTCCAGTCAAAATAAGATCAGTAAACCCTGCAGACGAGTTACCGATAAGATGGTTGAAAAATGGCCCAGATAGGGTCCCCAAGAACATATCCACCAACTCCCGGTCAGTTAACGGAGGCTGCACCCTGCCAGCCAGATCCCTCCACTTCTATGCATACTCTTTGAAACCTTCGCTTGACCCTAGCGACATACCCTGGAGTTGGGTATGTGTAGGGGCAAGGTCGGCATTATATTGATACTGCTTATAGAAAGCAGTAGCCAACTCCTCCCAGTTACGAACTTTGGTCCCATCCAGCTGATAGAACCATTCGAGATGAGTCCCTGAAAGACTCTCCTGGAAGAAGTGGATCCATAAATTCTTGTCCACTGAGTACGGTTGAATCTTCCGCACGTAAGATCTGAGGTGTAGCTTGGGACAAGACGCCCCGTCATACTTGGTAAAGTATGGTGCTTTGAACTTATGAGGAATAATCACACCAGTAGATAAGCCCAAGTCTCCGAAATCCAGCCCAGGCACTTGTTGGATCTCCATTGCATTCAGTCTGTCTTCCAACTGCTTATACCGGTCTTCAGCAGGAGGATACTGTTCCTCATCGAAATCAGTCTCGTTGTCAGAGACTACCGGACTAGGACCTTTTCCCCCTTGGGGACTGCTCTTGCCTATAGAAGAACCAGCCTCTTCATTCTGCAGAGTGTTGCCAAACCTTCGGCCCGAGTTAAAAAGAACAGTTCTCTTTTTCTTCTTCTTCTCCTTCTTCAGGAGCAGAGCCTTCAGCTCTTCTTGGCCCTGAGCCAAACCCATGATTAGTTCCTGAAATTGCGCGTTCTGCGCCTAAAGAGCCTTGATAGACATCTCAGTTGATGATGAGTCAGGGTTCATGATGCTGAAATAAACAGCGAAGAATAGTAAGCAACCTGAAAAGAAGAAAACCTGCTATGCACATGATGAATGGAATGCGTATGATTTATGTTATCAAAGACAATCGGGAATCAACTTTGTAAACAAAAGGAACACACTTCATTAGATTCAACTTTGAAAATTTAAATTGTTCAACAGGTTGCCTTTAGGCGTTACATAAAAGGGAAATACTGAAAAGGGAAATAAAACTGCAAAAGAACATCCAGAGATCTTCATTGATCCCATGGTCTCCTCTTCTCAGTACGGATGTAATCATTCAGAGCTCGCTCATTCTCCAACTGCTTTGTCAGCTTCTGGATCTTCAACTCCTGCTCATTAAACTTTTCCCGATACGAATCTCGTTATTCTCGCAGTTGCGACCAAGACCTATTTAATGTCTCATAATCAGTAGGTATCTGAGGAGGGAGGACAGTTGGAGGAGCCCCATCTTTGTCAGGATACTCAAGAATGACGGGTCTGACGGCTTCATATGGCATACCTAACTTCTGAGCACGGATGCGAACCCATTTGTAGTAGGCTTCCATAGGTAGAGAGGTCTTTGGCCCCAACTCCTGTGGGTCAGCTTTATGAACTTTGTCCTAAGCCTTGATGAACCTACGACGCAGCTCGTCACTATCCACCTGAAACTCAAAACTGATGTGAGGCACCAACATCTCATTAGGCCCTGCTCTTCTGGCCCTTCCAAACTGTCGGAGTGCTAGACATGGATTGTAAGAGATCCCTCCTTGGGTACCAATCAACGGAACATTAGGGTATTCTCCGCATCGATCAATAACAGCTATCTCATCCAAACCTCTACAAGTCCAAATGATGTCCTTATCGGTGAGAGACATTAACCTATGAGCCCAACCTCTTCCTTCTTGGTTCTTCAGCACGAACTTAGGGAGGTGCGAAATAAACCACCTCCCCAACAAAGGGATACAACACCATAGAGTTCCTCGTGTTCGGGTGGTACGAGCATGAAGTTGTTGCAGGATGTCACCCAAGAGAGTGGGTACGGGATTCTGAGACATAAAAATCCTTATGGCAGTGACATTGATGAAGTTGTCAGGATTAGGAAACAAGACTAGCCCATAGATTAAGAGAGCTAGGATGTCTTCATATGCCCTAAAGTCCAGGTCATTCCAGAAACTGTTAGCTTTACCAATCAGAAACTTGGCCAGGAAACCCTTAACTCCGCTTCTAGTCACCCAGTTGTCCATTACTTCTTGATGTGTCAAAGGAAGAGCTGCAGCAACCTCCTCAAGCCTGAGGGTCTTTTCCCAACCAGTAAAGGGAGTCTGATCCAAGATAGGGATACCAAGCAAATCTGAGAACTCTTCCAGGGTAGGGACTAGCTGGAAGTCTTGAAAGGTGAAGCACTGGTATAGAGGGTCATAGAACTGGGTCAGAACACTCATCAACTGTTGATCCCGCTTTGCAGTGACTAAAATGAGAAGAGAACCATGCCTCTGAATGAAGGAAGTGGTATTTGGAATTCTGCTAACCAACTCTTCAAGCAACTCAGGTGGGGGAACAAAGTTGAAACGGATAGTATTCCTTCGCATAGGCATCATGATGTCCTACAAAACAGAGCAAAGGTGAAACCCTCTTGTCTTTGAAATGGTCAGTCCTTATGCAGGATGCATGTAATGCTCATGATGTTATGATGTTATGATGAAGCACACCACAAATAGATACAAAGGCAAACATGGTAAGGCACACAAGTCACACAAGACAAGCCCCTAAAGTTTAGGCCAGCATGAGGTCTAGGTATTACCCTCTTTCAGTTTGTTGGTTCATACCTGTCCTATCAAAGTAACCGGGTTCTTAGAGGATCCCAATATCATTGACTACCCTCAATCGATCATAACTCCAGCATCGCAATCTTTTCTTGCGGCCAGAACCATCACGAGAGTTTAGCCTCAATGGGCGTAGCATACTGCTACTGTTCTAATGGCCAAGTTGTGTCATTTAAGGTTCTAAGGTCTGTTGGTGCTTAATGACTCCTCAGAAGACCCATATTCTCCTCGTTGCAACACAAGGGATATCGGTACAGACCAAGGTGCCACACCAATGTAGCCACTGCTTCACCCGTGTCGGTCTACGCCGGACAGGTCCCTCACAGCTTATGCTACCTAAACAGGGTATCCCCAGATCCGGGTTAGGATCTATGTAACTCCCATGCAACCCACAATAGTAAAGCAAGCAAGTCAATACAATTGAAAACACAGTGATCTTAGTCCTAAGGTACACCTCACTTTAAAAGAAGGTCCCCAGCAGAGTCGCCAGTTCTGTGATCGGTGGATCTGGAACTGACTGTTTAACGCTGGTTCGCGAAATGTCGTGGTAAGCAAGAGTCGCCACCGTCTTTTATTTTCTCCAAATGGAAAGGACAAAAGCACAGAAAAATTCCTTATAGAGATTGCTCTCGGTTCGGGAGGTAGATTATAGAAAGGGAAGGTGTTAGCACCCTTTCTATCCATGGTTATCCATGGGCTCTTAGATACTTGCTCATTGTGTTTTCAAAAATGGTTTGTTTGCTTTTCAACTGTGGGTTTTAAAAAGTTTCTTTGAAAATTCCAGTTCGACTCTTGTATCGGTCCTCAAAAGTGTTTGAAAAATTGCTTTCGAAAGCTTTTTGAAAAGGTGTCGGTGTGAAAAGTATTTTTTATTTGTTTTGGAATTAGAGCAAGTATTTAGAGTCGTTTACCTACCCTAAGGAATTCGTCTGTGTAAATGTCCTTAAGGTAGTGCCATCCCACCATTGAGAGGTAGGTAGCACCACCGTTGGAGGTGTTCGGGTCAATTCGAGGTTCGGGACATGGTGATCACCGGAGAAATAGGAAGACACCTTAGAAGCTACCCTCATGCCAGGTTCCTGGATCATAAGGACTTACTAAAACATCCTCTACTCGACGATCACCTTTCGAGGGGCAAGGCAACAATGAGGCGTACCCTAGGGGTGGTGTGTGATTTGTGTGTCGTTTTTCAGATATTTTTGTCTTGTCATGTATTGGTGATCTACGCTTTTGTTTTTATTTTAACATTCATTCTTTCATGCAATTTAATTAGCAGTTTAAAAGATGCGAGAATTAAAAGTCCTACGCTATTACAAAGGCGCGGGTCCGCATCGCCAAATTTAATCCAGGACCCGATTTGAAAATAAAATAAAGAATGCGGAAAAGATAAATATCTAATTATTCTATTACACGGCTTTGGGAGAATTACATCAATATAGGAAATAAAATAAAAATGCGAGAATAAGTAGAATCGGGAGTGCGAGGGCGTTGGACCCTTTTTTAGGAAATTAAATTATAATTAACAAATTAAATTAAGTTAAATGAGAAAAGGAATTATTTTTGAGTCTTTCGTATTTATTGATTTTAATGAGAGAATTAAATGAAATTAAAAAAAATTAATTAACCCTAATTCTAACTATTTTTATTTATTAAGGAAAATATGTTAAAATTGAATCTAAAATTAACCTAATTAATTAATACAATTTTATTTACAAAAATAAATAATTAGTTATTAATAATGATAAAAAGAAAAGAAAAAAGATAAAAGTGATTAAAACCCTAATTCTACAATTTTTACGTTTATAAAAAAATATTAAGATTTAAACCTAAAATTAACTAAATTAATTAATATAATTTATTTATAAAGAAAATATTTAAATAAAATATGTTTTTTATTTTTGTGACTTTCTGATTTTTTTTGTTATTTTTTATGTTTTTATGAAAATATTAATTTGAAGAATTAAGAGGAAATAATTAAATTAACACAAATAATGGAAAGTAGAAAAAAAGAAGAAAAGAATTGCAAACCCTTGGGGGTGTTGACCCCAGATTGGAGGTTTTGTCCCAGCAATTAGGCCCAATAGACCCCTGGCCTTGTTGACTTTTCACGCTGGCGTGTGGCCTGGTTGACTTATGCACATGATACTCTTCAGATCAGGGCCCTTGGTTGGATCTTAGTGGGCGCGTGGCACGTCAGATTATGGGGACACATGATGGTCATTAGGAGGCACGCTGCATAGGAAGATATTAGCAAGAAAAATATTGAAATAACATGGGGGACCTGGGGATCGAACCCAGGTCCCAGAGATTACCAAATGCCTTGTCCACCAACTGTGCCAACTGCGCGCGTTGTACATGGAATGAAGAATAAATAATATAAAAGCAAATTAGCGTTAGTGGCCTACAAACAAAAAAAAACGCGCGCTGAATTCAAATCATCCAACCATAGCTTGCCACATGATCTTCTTCTTCGTTGTCCCTGAAACAAAAAAGAAGTAGCGGGGGTTTTAAACCCCCCCAAAATGCAGTCTTTTCAAAAATAGCGAATAGCCCGTATGGCTATATAAATTAGGCGCGATTAGTGTGTTAAATTCGTCCGAGCATCCTGATTCTGGCCATGGTACTGGGGTGCCTTGATTTTTCCTTAAACGCAAAGCCCCAATTTTTCAGTTTGGAAACCCTAGCGAGCTTCAATGGTGAATTCGTGTATGATGCACAAAAACTTAATTAAAACACATGGTTAGCTTCAAAATGAGTCAAATAACACAAATCAAACATTAAAAATTGCAAACAACGCATGAATCATGATGCAAGAATATGAGAAAAATATTGAACAGGACAAGGTCGTTCTACCAATTTCTTGCGTTAGGGACAATGGTTCTGATCCAGAATCGTTCCTTCTGACCTTGGCAAGCGATTGGAATAGCTTTCTCGTCTTGAAACCAACTCTAAAGGTGTTTTCAGTTTTCACTTTTTTTCACAAAAATTGCAAAAGTGTTCTTGATGTGTGGCGCAGCTTAGAGGTCTTTATGCATTAGGTTTTGATCAGTATAAGTATGGGATGGATTAGGGTTGAGTTTTGAGTCCAAAGGATCAATGCATTGATGTATAAGATATTTGATTTTCATGGCATATTTTCAAATCTTTTTTCATGTGATTTTGATGTCAATCATGGCCAAACCTTCCAATTTTGGGTATGCACGAATCTTGAGCCTTTAAGGAGAGTTTATTCTGCACAAAAAGATTTGAAAACCTTACTTTAGTATTTTTGTCATATTTTATTTTATTAAATGAATTAATAGTAATTAAAAATTCAAATAAATAAATAAAAATGATGAAATAAATCCCCTTTGGGCCAAATGGTCGTGCATAGTCTTTGGATGATGGATCTTGGAAGAAAATGTGGCCCATTAACAATTTTAAGGCATTTGAAGCAAAGTTGACTTTTCAAAATGCCCAAAAATTTCCCAACTTCCACAAGGCATATCTTGCTCAATTTCTAAGCTTTGATCATGTTCTTGGACATTTTGGAAAGTTATTGAAGTCCTCTAACCAATGTATTTGGTCCCATGTCATTTTGATTTACCAATCTCAAGTTATGGCCTTTGACTTAAAGTCCTTTTTTGTTGACTTTTGAAAATGACCTATAATGTTGAAATTGATAACTCTTTGTGAGAGCATTTCTTGGACTTGAAGTGTGAAAAGGAGTTGTAGGAAATGTCTTTCTCTTCAAAATGAGCTTTGGATGGAATTTTTCTGATAATCCATGTGGAAGTTATGCCTTGGTCAAGTTATAGTTTACTTTTTCAACTGTCCAAATATGGAAACTTTTGCATCTTGAGACTTTTTGAGCCAAGCCTTGAAAATCATGATCAAGAATTGATCAAATGATGTTTGTGGCTTCAAAATAAGATGTTGACCAAAAATTTGAACTTTTGACTGTCAAATGACCATTTTGCCCCTGCAGTTGACTGCTGAGCAATTAGGGTTTTTGACTGTGCAATTTTGTGCTGTAAGTCTTGAAACTTGGCATGAGGATGCTTGACCATGTTTATAGGCATGTGGGACTTGATTGGACCCTTGGAAACTTCAATTTCTTTGCCAGAACCAAAACCCTAGTTTTTGACTGTTAGGAGGCCCTTGAACTGTGCAACCCTTGGGGAGATTTTGAAGCATGCTCTTTGCAATTCTTGAAGAATATGGGAGGGCAAATTTTGGGGTACAACAAGCCCCGTCGTACTTCGCAAAGGCAGGTGCCTTGAACTTGTGTGGGATCACCACCCCAGAAGATAAACCTAGATCTCCAAAATCCAGCCCCGGCACATGTTGAATCTCCATGGCACTTAAACGGTCCTCTAGTTGCTTGTACCTGTCTTCAGCAGGAGGGTATTGTTCATCATTGTAATCTGTCTCATTGTCGGAGACTGCAGGACTAGGAAACCTTCCCCCTTGGGGATTATCCTTCCCTACAGAGGAAGTAGCCTGATCAGCCTCATTCTGCAGTATATTCCCAAATCTCCGTCCAGTGTTAAACAGCGCAGTCCTCTTCTTCTTCTTCTTCTTCAAGAGCAGAGTCTTCAACTCCTGCTGACCCTGGGCTAAGCTCATGACCAGCTCTTGAAACTGGGCGTTATGGGCCTGGAGGGCCTTGATAGCTTGTTCGGTAGTAGGCTCGGAAGACATGATGATTGAGTGCTAAAATAAACAGCAAAGAAGATTAAGCAACCTGTAGAAGAAGGGTACTTGTTATGCATATGATGCAATGAGATGCATATGATTTATGTTTTCAAAGACAATCGGGATTCAACTTTGTATACAAAAAGGAAACACACTTTATTAGATTCAAACTTTAAATTGTTCAACAATTTGCCCTTAGGCATTACAAGAATGAAAATACTGAAAAGGAAATAAAAGTTGTAAAAGAAACATCCAAAGCCCATCAGTGCTCCCATGGCCTCCTCTTCTCAGTACGGATATAGTCATTCAGGATCCGCTCATTCTCCAATTGCTTAGTCAGCTTCTGGATCTTTTGTTCCTATTCGTTGAACTTTTCCCGATAAGAATCCCGTTCTTCCTGTAGCTGCGCCCAAGATCTCTTTAGTGTATCAACATCAGTGGGTAACTGAGGAGGGATGACAGTTGGGGGAACCCCGTCTTTATCAGGAAATTTAAGAGTGATAGGCCTGACAGCTTCGTATGGAATACCTAACTTCTGAGCACGGATGCGGACCCATCTGTAATAGGGTTCCATTGGTAGAGAAGTCTTTGATCCCAACTCATGTGGGTCAGCTTTGTGAATTCTGTCCCAAGCCTTGATGAATCTACGGTGCAACTCGTCACTGTCTACCTGAAACTCAAAACTGATGTGAGGTACCAACATCTCATGAGGCCCTGCTCTTCTGGCTCTTCCAAACTGACGAAGAGCTAAACATGGATTATAAGAGATTCCTCCCTGGGTACCGATCAATGGAACATTAGGATATTCTCTGCAACGATCAATAATGGCTACCTCATCCAAACCTCTGAGAGTCCAAATGATGTCATTATCAGTGAGAGACATTAACCTATGAGCCCAGCCCCTTCCTTCTTCGTTCTTCAGCACGAACTTAGGGAGGTGCAAAATAAACCACCTCACTAAAAAAGGAGCACAACACCACAGAGTTCCCCGTCTTCGGGCAGTACGAGCATAGAGCTGTTGCAGGATATCACCCAAGAGAGTGGGTACAGGGTTCCGAGACATGAAGATCTTTATGGAGTTGACATTAATAAAGGTATCAGGATTTGGAAACAATACTAGACCATAGATTAAGAGAGCCAGAATATCTTCGTACACCTTGAAGTCTAAGTCATTCCAGAAACTATTATCTTAGCCAACCAGAAACTTAGCCAAAAAGCCCTTAACTCCACTTCTAGTCTCCCAGTTAGCCATTACCTCTTCTTTGGTCAAGGGAAGGGCTGCAGCAATCTCTTCAGGCCTAAAAGTCTTCTCCCAACCAGTGAATGGAGTCTGCTCCAAACCAGGGATACCAAGTAACTCAGAGAATTCTTCCAGGGTAGGGACCAGCTGGAAGTCTTGAAAGTGAAGCAATGGTATAGGGGATCATAAAACTGGACCAGGACACTCATCAGTTGTTGGTCCCAATTTGAAGTGACTAAACCAAGAAGAGAACCATGCCTCTTGATGAAGGAAGTAGTGTTTGGAATCCTATCAACCAATTCTTTGAGCAAAGTAGGTGGTTGAACAAAGTTGAGCCGGATAGTATTCCTACGCATGGGCATCATGATGTTCTACAAAATAGAGCAAAGATGAAACCCTCTTGTCTTTGAAATGGGCCAGTCCTTATGCAGGATGCATGCAATGGTATGATGGTATGATGTTATGATAAAGCACACCACAAGTATTCACAAAGGCAAGCATGATAGGGCACACAAGTCACACAAGACAGCCCTTAGAGTTTAGGCCAGCATGAAGTTTAGGTATTACCCTCTTTCAGTTTTGTTGGTTAAGACCTGTCCTATCAAAAGTAACTGGGTTCTAGAGGATCTCAATATCACTGACTACCCTCAGTCGGTCATAACTCCAGCATCGCAATCTTTTCTTGCGGCCAGAACCATCGCGAGAGTTTAGCCTCAATGAGTGTAGCATACTGCTACCGTTCTATGGCCAAGTTGGGTCAATTTAGGGTTCTAAGGTCGGTTGGTGCTTAATGACTCCTTAGAAGACCCATATTATCCTCGTTGCAACACAAGGGATATCGGTACAGACCAAGGTGTCACACCAATGTAGCCACTGTTTCACCCGTGTCGGTCTACGCCGGACAGGTCCCTCACA
Organism: Vicia faba; assembly: GCA_948472305.1. Lineage (NCBI taxonomy): Eukaryota > Viridiplantae > Streptophyta > Magnoliopsida > Fabales > Fabaceae > Vicia > Vicia faba. The sequence continues at coordinate 76,276,137 of OX451741.1, forward strand.
GCTTATGCTACCTAAAGGGTATTCCCCAGATCTGGGTTAGGATCCATGAAACTCCGATTCAAAGCCCATAAATATAAAAGCAAACAAAGCAAGCAATTGAAAACAAGAGTGGTCTAATCCTAAGGTACACCCCACTTTTTATATCCCCAGCAGAGTCGCTAGTTCTATGATACGGTGGGAGAACTGACTTGAGTTTTTGCGTTTTTTGTTCGCAAATGTTTCGGTTGAGCAAGAGTCGCCACCGACTTTTTATTTTATCCTAAGGAAAGGCTAAAAAGCACAGGAAAAACCTTTGAGATGTTTTCTTGGGTTCGGGGGGTAGATTATGAAAAGGGAAGGTATTAGCACCCTTTTCATCCATGGTTATCCATGGGCTCTTAGTTACTTGCTTAGATCACTTGCCTTTGATTTTCAATTGTTTGAAATGGTGCTTTGTGTGTGGGTTTGAAAATGTTTTGAAAAGAGGCCATTGTTGTGGCAACCTTTGTAATGATCCATGTTTGAATGTATACAAAGGTGTATTTGTATTTTGAAAAGTTTTCAATGTTTTTGAAAGTTGTTTTGTAAGTGTGTTGTGATGTGTGTTTTGAAAAAATGGCAAGTATTATTTTGCAAGATTGGTCAAGTAACCAAGAGCTATCTACCCTAAATTTCTCAAAGATCTTTCCTATGTTTTAACCTTTTTAACAGTATTGTTCCACCATTGCATTTGGTGGAAAATCTTGTGTTAGGATGTTAACGGGACGGGCGCGGGTCATCGTTTAGACCATGAATGCAATAGTGCCAAGTGTCTTTGGCAATTTTTCCTTTAAGGGACTTGATCATTTTTTAGGCAACTTTCGAAAGCGTCATCGAGGGACTATGATCATTTGAATTGTTTTGTTTTGCCAAAGACACCCAACATGCAACATGACCCATTATTGAAGGCAACAAGTGGAGTAACCCTAGGGGTGCAAGTGTGATTGGTGTTGTCCATTTTCATACTTTTTTGTCTTTGAATTAGGTCAAGCTATTTGTTATTTGATTTTTGCATACAAACCCTAAGTCTATCATGGCATATTTAGAAAGCTTTAAAATGCGGAATTTAAAGTCCTAAATTATTACAACATAATTATGGGGATGAGGGTACAAATGTTCAAATAGGGATGAGACTTTAATAGGAGAGTAGTGTCCAAATAATTTACAACCAAATCGAATTGCGATATCAAATGTAATATGTATCAATGTATAGGAGTAAAGCAATGTAAATGTGTCAATGTATTTGTGTAAGTGTATGAGATTTATTTACAAGTGAGAATGATGTTTAACTTAATAAAAAAATTAAGTATTTATTTGTTTTTGGATATTTTCATGGTTTAGGGCAAAACCCTAATTTTGTAAATAAATAGTACTTGTTATTTATATCATATACAATATTTATTAATTATGTACAAAAAATAAATAAAAGGGAAGTATATTGTAAAAAAGTAATTTTTGAGGTTAAATATTAATAAAAAATAAAAATGTATTATTTTTATATTTTTATCCTAAATATTCTAATAAATATATAAGTATTTATATTATATATTAATTATACTAAATATATACAAAAATAAAATATTTATTATTTATCAAAAAAAGTGTATTTTAAGAAAATGTTTTCAAGAGGTAAAATAAAATAATAACTGAAAATAAATATATTTTGTATTATTTTTTAGTATTTTGAATAAAAGGTATTATGTTTATTTATATGTACAAGTGTAAACAAAGCAAATAAATTCAAAATAAATGCAAAAATGTATGAAAAAATATTTTTAATATTTTTTATATTTTGACAAAAAATAATAAGTCAGGAGAAAAAAACAAAAAGTAAAAAATGATTAAAAAATCACACAATGGGCCAAGGGGGTGTAAGTGGAAAATAGTGGTGCAAACAGAAAAATAAGTCAGGCCCAGCCCAAGGGGCTTGTCTTCAACCTCCAGCCATTGTTTGAAACAAAGAAAACGCGCGTTCCTTGCTCAACCTGCTAACTTCTGATTCCTTGATTTTTAACAAAAACTTACAACATCAAAAGTGTAGAGCATCTTGTCACGATTCCAAATATATAAAAAAGTTGTTCTAACTCTCAGAAATGAGAGAGAATTTCTTCTCCCCCAATTCTTGACCTAACTTTTTTCTAATGTTCAGGTTCCAAATTCTCTCTGCATACACAACATAAATGAAAAGTGGGGATATGGGTAGCTTCAGGGCCATGAGTAGGACATAATTTCTTCACAAACCTAAGCCTTGATATGCCTGGATTGAGAGATAGAAGTTCAAACTTTTACCTGTTCAGCTTGAATCGTGTACAACAGTGGAGGCACTTTCAATGAAGTTTGAGGACTTGTACAGCTTGCTTGAGGTCCAAGGATGCTCTTCCAACCTCTAGCTTGCTTTGAAACTAACTGAATCGAGCTATGTAACTCAACCTGCACAGATGAAAAATGAAAATGGCAACTTTGGTTAGGGGTGTTACAGTCTGTTTCCAAGACTTGGGATAGTTTGTATGAATGGTAGGGAATGTATTTGAACTGGTTTGGATGAAAATGCACGATGGAATGATGCTGGCCAAGTCAATCTGCAACAAGGACTCTGTTTTGTAGAAAAAATGGGCTTTGATGGATGAGGAGGTATTGAGGGTTAAGGGCTCGTGTTCTAGGTTGGTTAGGGAGTATGCAATGTGTGTACAAAGTTTGTTTAGGCTCTTGCTTGCAGGAAGTG